>JABWPP010000049.1:8467965-9067965 GCA_016920855.1 Puya raimondii
ATTAATTAGCTACAGTGCCCACAAAATCTCTTTGCAAATTATGTTTCTGTTTTCTCAAGTAACTACGATACCCACAAAATCTCTTTGCAAATTAGGGAGGAGAGGGACAAGAATTTATTAGCTACAATACCCACAAAATCTCTTTGCAAATTATGTTTCTGTTATGTTTTCTCAATGTTCAGATTTTGTTTTGGAACTGAACCAAAGCCAGAAACCTAAACCTTAACAGAGAGAACTAGAAATGAGGGAGAACTTAAAACCTAGACCAACCCTCTATTTGAGAGAAGAGAAGAGGAAAGAGAATTAGGAACGATAAAGAAGATACACAAATTTTCTTTCAAAATTTTACTTCTATTGTGTTTATCAATATTCAAATTATGATAACAAGCAATGAAAATGTCACAATCAACTTGTATTGTTCAAGTTAATAGAATTTTATTTTAATCAAATTATATTGCAAATTCAATATAGCTTACGTTTCAATGACAAACAGACAATAACGTAATCATAATATGCAACACTATTAATCAATGAATTAAGATTTGTTAATTTCTTTCGTAAACAGATACTCTTAGATTGTTCAAGTAATCACACAAAGAAATAAACCAAAACTCCTAAACCTTAAGACCCTAAAGCCCAAACCCCTACAACTCCTAAGCCCAAGCCCAAACTCCTAAATCCTAACCCCTAGACCCTAAACCCTAAAAACCCTAAATCCTGAAACCCAAAAACACTCAGCCCTAGAAAACCCTAAACTCTTAAAATCTAGTAGAAACATTGTTTGATATACTTCTATCCTAAAATAGCATAGAAGTCTAGTATTATATGTTAAATGGTGCTACCTTTATGTAGCCTGTGCCAACTTGGGATTAAGAGATGGTTCGGTGGTGTTGTTTTGCGGGAAAACAAATGCAGACGTAATGGCCACAGCTTCTTCAGGTTCCAGGGCATCTAGTTGATTCTCAGACAAACACTCTGTGCATGTCAACTCCTCGCCGTGAGTTCATCTCGCAGGCCACCCGATCTTTGAGTTGAACAACAAGATCAGAATCAATACATTGGATCTCTTTCGACACATCAATCTGCAATATGACAGAGAAGGGATGATTCACTGAAAGATTCCCATCTTGACATGCAACAACTATAAATTTGAGAATGGAAACTATCTAATTATATTCAATATATATTTATATCCTGAAAGTAGAAGACAGTTGATCCTCGCATAATCCAGAGCAACTTAGTGAGTCTTGCATTTAAAATAACCCAAAGAAAACGGGCTACACCAGCCACTTCAAAGCTAAATTACATAATTAAAAACAGATCTGGTCTCGCACAAAAGGCTATAGTTCTACAAAGCATTCCATCATCCATTTGTTATACAATGATGTTATAGTGAAAAACTTGCGACACAGATGGATCCATTCAGGACCTGCAACAAGCAGGACAAACTTTTGTCCAAATTGTCTAATCTCCAAACAGATACAGCAGCACACAAAAAGAGTTCAAGGAAATCCAGATAACCCGGCCTTGAAATTATGGCATTTGTTGAAGCGCCTCATCTGACATTTTTGATATTTTAAAGCTTGAACTATTTATACACCCATGGCACTTGTTCTCAGACATTCTTTGCAATAGCTTATTATATGCATGGTATTTCTCTACAAGTAACATATCTTTCATCTTGAGATCTGAATTTGCATCAAAAAACTTCCTCTTTATGCTGCTTTTTTACACCCATGGCACTTGTTCTCAGACATTCTTTGCAATAGCTTATTATATGCATGGTATTTCTCTACAAGTAACATATCTTTCATCTTGAGATCTGAATTTGCATCAAAAAAAACTTCCTCTTTATGCTGCTTTTTTACACCCATGGCACTTGTTCTCAGACATTCTTTGCAATAGCTTATTATATGCATGGTATTTCTCTACAAATAACATATCTTTCATCTTAACATTTGAATTTGCATCAAAAAAAATTTAAACAAAGTAATAAATCAATCTAAGCAAGTAAATAAATTTAACTATATGCTCGAATGATTAATCCACATTGACATGCCTTATTATGAGATAAATAATGGACACTATCAAGCTAAAAGAAGCCCATCCCTTTTACAGCATCTAAAGCAGTAGGAAATTTGCTTCCATCTTGGTTTCTGCTCTGAAAGCTGCTGAACAGTTTTGTGCGGCAGCTTTATATTAACAGCACCAGATCCTTTGCTTGAACTGATGGATGAGAAGTACTCATCATTCATCCCACGTTTTCCTTTTGGGCCAACAAAATAGCCTGGCTGGAAGTCGCCACTTTCCTTTTCTTGCATGGAGGAAAGGGATGGAGATTGCATAGATGAATTGCTCTCGGTCATCAATACTAATAGGAAGCTAATTAAGCACGAGGGACATTATAGACAACAATGCTTACAGCCCTAGGAATATTCTATAAAGCCATCACCACTAACAAAAAGAGGCTGAAAAGAAAAAAAAGTCAGTATATTAAAACTCTTGTATGGCTAAAACTGAAGAACTGGAACAAGGCACTATTATTGGGCACTATTATCAAGGATAGTTCATTTTATATTTGACCTGCTATTTTAGGCAAAGATGATCAAAGTTCTGCATTTTCTCTCACGAACATCTTATCACTAAAAATCAAAATAGAAATTACCCGTTCTATAAATCTGTCACTAAGAGTTCTCATTAATTCATACATCTGTGTTCATGAATCTGATGTGTTATCATCTGAGACAACCCTAAATTAAATCTAGTTATATGCAAAACTTAGCAATATTTCAGTTTGCTTTAATCCTTAAAGTTATATGAAGGCATTTTGCACCAGACACGAACACTTGGATAGCAAATTATGCATTTATAGAAAACTAAAACCAATCTCCAGTTAGGAGCTTCGTATCTATCCCCTGGTGACCTCAAAAGGTACCCTTGGTAGATTTCAAATTGACAAGACATGACTAAATTTCAAAGATCAATGTATTCTTGACATTTTAGAAACTTCAAAAACTTGAAAGTAGCAGGCTACTCTATGTTGAACCATAGACCACGGACAACAACCATAGAACATAAAACCGTTGCAACTTAAACTATTCTAGTCTCTAGACCCTAAACCACATAAACTTGTTGGGAGAATTAGAGAAGGGAGTTGAGAATCAAACAAATCTGTGACTTTTTAGCTGAAACGGCGAGAAGGGCGAGAAGTAATAAGTTACAAAATTAACTTGAATTTTTTTTTTCGCATGCTATGATTAAATAATTGAGCCAAAACCACAAACCAAAACCTTAGTTGGGAGACTTAGAAAATAGGGAGAACCAGAAAATCTAGACCAACCTATACATCTAGTTGAGAGAAGAGAAGAGAGGAACAAAGAAAGAGATCCACGAAGTCTCTTTCAAATTTCTATTTCTATTGCGATTATCAATATTCAAATTATGGTAAAAGTGTCACAAATCAACTTGTATTGTTTAAGTTATTGTATTGTGTAAGTTATTCCAATTTTGTTTAATAGTGGCGACTACATTCAACCAAGATTAGAATATGATGGAGAACAAACTTGCCTGTTCTCAATAAAAGAAGTATAAAAATCTATATTATCGTACCAAAATTTCGTACCAAAAAAAATATATATATAAAAAAGATTCAAAGATGCAGAATGTTAATCAACTTTGACAGGTTTTTCTTGGATGTAGCAGCAATGGACTAAACGAAGCTTATAGCACATATGCTTGTATTTATTATACGATAAAAGAGGAAAAAAATTTATAATGCTAACTAATCTAATTTGGATACATGTTGTAAACTAAAAAAACAACGTATAGCAACTTCCTCAGAGAAGCACAACAATGAAGGTAAAAATAACTAGCAAACCAACCTGCCCTTTTTTTCTATTTTAAATGTTCTTTGTAAACTTTAGAATATTCCAGGACTACAATCACTTCAATTCTCATATATACATATAAAAAGTCTCTAACATACAACTTACCTCAAAAGTATGCATTTCTTTGACCAAGGCTTATACAAGAATTCATTAGCAAAATTTAGGGAAAATTTGGGTATGTTTAGCGGCAATTACAGCAGCGTGCAAGGTGGTAAGTTTAGGTTATGACAATCCCTAACCCACAAAGCACTGGTGCTAAACACACGAAGAACTTTCTTCCAGGTGAAGAAGGAATTGCATCAATTCAGTTGTAGTAGTAGTATATGTAAGTAGTATTACTATATATAGGTACTAGTTGTAGCCGCAGCAGCAGCAGCAGCAGCAGCAGCATACTGAGTGCTTCACGCAGGTGGTGGTAGTGGTGGTGGTGATAGTGTAGTGCTTCATGTAGCAGCAGCATATGTAGTGCTTCATGTAGGTAATAGTGTTAGTAGCAGCAGCATAATGTAGTGCTCGAGTATTTTATAGAAATAAAAGTAACAATTCTCCTTATCACTGTAAATCGAGAAACGGAAGAGAGAAATATTTTGAAAATATTTTGCTTTATTCACAAAAGGCGAAGCGAGTTACATTCTCAGATTTTCCGCAATGGAAAAAAAATTCGAGTTGAAAAAAACAAAAACATGAGGATAGGAAGACAAACAAATGGGTGATATAATATAAAAAAAAACACAACAAATTAGTAAAAAAAATAGTGAGGTAGATCGGAGAGCTTACCAAGTTTGGTGTGTCCATGGATCAAAGTCATCAGCAGAGAAAAGCGTTTTGTAAATACACAGGGACCTGAAAATCAAAAAAATAATTCATTCCAATGGATCTAATCAGATCAGTAAAAAAAATAGTGAGGTAGATCCATAGGGACCTGAAAATCAAAAAAATAATTCATTCCAATGGATCTAATCAGATCAGTATGTGTCAAATCTAGGACAAGAAAAAGAAAGAAAATATAATCGTTCGATGCATTAGATTGTGTTTACGTATTCGTATTTGTATAAAATCAATAAAAGCAACGACAGCCACGATGGAAAAAAATCGAGTTAAAAAAAAATACAAAAACATGAAGAGAGGAAGAGAAAAAATGGATCTAAGACCGTGAGAAATCAAAGGTGAGGTGATATAATACCAAAAAAACATAACAAATTAGTGAAAAAAAAATAATGAAGTAGATTGGAGAGCTTACCGAGTTTGGTGTGTCCATGAATCGAAATCATAAGCTGAGAAAAGCATTGAATCCGCATGAAACCTCTTCAAATTGGCTACATTCTCGGATTTCAAATGGGTCCCTGAAAAATCAAAGGCGAGATGATATAATACCAAAAAAAACATAACCAGTAAAAGTAGTGAAGTAGATCGGAGAGCTCACCGATTATCAGCTGATAAAAGCGTTGAATCGGCATGAAAACTCTTCAAATCAGCTAAGGAAACACCTCCGATCGCTCTGATCGCCTGAAAAAGCCGTCGATCAAAGGGAAAATAATCATGGAATCTCATTGTGACTTGGAGAAATTAGTAAAAGTAGTGAAGTAGATCGGAGAGCTCACCGATTATCAGCTGATAAAAGCGTGAATCGGCATGAAAACTCTTCAAATCAGCTAAGGAAACACCTCCGATCGCTCCGATCCCGTGAAAAGCCGTCGATCGAAGGGAAAATCATGTAATCTCATCGCGACTTGGAGAGGCTCGGATAGATCGCCGATTTATTCGGAGTTCGGCGAAAAGGTGGCCGAGAAAGAAAGAGAGAGAGAGAGGAGGGAGAGAGAGTGTGTGGAGGAAGAGAAGGGGCTGTGAGATTCTCTCTCTCCCTAACGTTTACAATTAACGCACGTGAAACTCAAAATTGGGGGAAATTTTAACTTTACCGCGCGGTGGAAAATGAAATCCACTCCAAGTTCGAAAATTCAACACCTGGACTGCTGGCCCAATTACAACAAAACATCAAATTGTCCCGTCCACAAAAAAACCGGGCCGAAGACAGGCCTAATGCATGCAAATGGTCCGAATAATGCCTACTCACGGAGCCCACAGACTAATGGACGCAGCAATCCATTTTTGGAGCATCTTCTGCTCAAGTTGGGATGGGACACCTAACAGCCCACACATGATCAGTTTTGAGATAGGCTTTAATTCGGTTTTACTTCACGGAGCCCACAGAAAAATGGACGCAGCAAAGTCTATTTTTGGAGTATCTTCTGCTCAAGGGGGGATCGGACAGTTAACAGCCCACACATGATAAGTTCCGGTTTACTGGGAAATATAAACTCTCGCAATTATATACTTTGTTAATTGATCTTACAATCAATTTTTGGGTTATATCAGAGGAAGTATTTTCTTCGAAGGCCTGCTATACAATTGTGCGCAATATATGCCCAAAAGATCTAAAAGAGCACTGGGGCAAATGGACATGCGAACGGCCCAAGCAAAGAATGGAATGGGCTTTGACAAGTCTATTTTCATAGTATTTAATTTTTATCATAAAATTAAAAGGTTTTAATTTATAATCCAACTTGCCTGAGAACACAGTAGACAAAAACTATATGGGACCAGCCACAAAGCCACCAACTTTAATTGGAGAACATTCATTCTTTCTGTTTTTACCGTTTTTTATTCTGAGAAGGAAATTTTCAGATTTATGCACTAATGGGCCAGCCCAATCACGGCTCAATATTAGGCTGGCTCTAATTCAATATGGCCCACATCTATGCAAATTATCCAATATATGTTAATAATCCTGCTCACTTGCTCAGTACGCCAGTGATCTTACGATGGCCCTGGTATGGAAGGTGATAGTTATACGAATGGGCCACGCTAGTACTCTCTCTCCGATCTTTATGAACCAGTGACGAGAGATTGTAAGGAGAAATTCAAATATCTATCAAACATTACTTTACTATTGTTATCGTATTTGAAACTAAATATACTAACAATAATAAATCATCAAACTATAATTAAACAATAATTATAACTCTGTAACAAAATTATACTTTGGGCCGGCCTGAATTAGTGTTCTGCTTATACGGTTGGGTTTCGCCAACTTGTTTTTTATATTGGGCCTAACAGGGCCAATCCATCAAGTTTTATGAGCGAAAACTAAACTAACACACCCCTAACCCTAAATCCTAAACCACGAATATCTATCCCGATTCCCCTAAGCCACAATCGGTTGAGTGTTAAATTTACATGGAAAAAATCAGTTTTAAAATTTCCGTTTTACTATTTCTTTTCGCTAAAAGGGCAAGGTCGTGCCCATTCTATGCACCGTAGGCCAATGCTATCGAAAATCCAACTAAACTATTTAATGGGATTGATTTTAATTTGCTTTCGTGAAATGGGAATTTCTATTTGGAAAATTCGCACTCATCTCAGGAAAAGTAAACTAGGACAAACAGCAACCACATGGAGAATTTCTCCGCAACTCCAGCTACTAGAGTTACGCTTAACCCACTAATAAAAGACTATCGGGTGTGTAAAAGGTCCAATATAGCCTACTAGGCCTGCTTGGTGAGCGCGGGAAAACGGACCTAAAATGGCCCAATAATAGTTTTTCCTTTTTGGAGTGGTTTATTTTTTACCTATATTGACTTTGGCAGCTTTTAAATAGGCTTAATGGATAAGGTGGAAAGCGGAGCGGGCCTAGTGAGCCTGCTCAGGCCCAGCGTTCATCCACAGTACGGTCCGGTTCCTCAAACAAGCTACAGCATCATTATCCAGCCCACTTTTATAAAACATCGAAAACTCACCATTTTTTGCTTAAAGCCTACACACTCGGTCTTGGTTTAGGTAGGCCCGAACAGTCCCAAAACTATCACACCCAAAATATTGAAAATCGGTCCTTGCAAGAAGACCTACTTTAACTACAGCAGCTTGGTCGGCCTTTTTTAGGCCTGGGCCCAATTGCACCCATAGATTGCTCAATCCAGTCAACAAATTTGTCTCAGTATAGCTTAAATCCAACCATAATAGATTTGGACACGTTAGTCCTTTTATTAACCAGCCATCCTAGTGAAGTTAGACGGAGTATAATTCAATCTCATAGGGATAACCCCATGGAATGGGTCTAATCCAATTAATTTATTGTTTTGGTGTAAGTAAAGCTTGTTGTGTTTCATTCCATAGATACAACTCCTATTGGTTAGATCAACTAACTTTAATAACATTACTCTGTAAAATTTCACAAAATATAAATCTTACCTAATCCAATTAAATTGGTCTTAACTTAAACTATGGTAATTTAAATAAAAGGTCAAAGGACAAATGGTTATTCCTAAGCCATCGAGCACAAAACTCACATTCCTATCCTCTTGCTGTCTGAACCCACTAAATCCTAGATCCCTAAATCCTCCCACCCTCATTTTATTTTTGTAATTTCATTATTTGTCGCAATCATATTTAAACAACAATATATCTTATTTAATTGTACAATATGTCATGAACGAGCTTAAGAGACTAGTACAATAGTACTAGTATCAGATTCATCCCAAATTAGGTGAGAAAGATAAAACTACAAAATAATACATATTTTTCTTCCAAATAAAAATTTTCTAAATCAATTTTCCTTTTTATAGTATAATAGTGATACAAAGCAAATAGTAAGTAAGATATCAACCAAAAAACTTTGTAGTCCTATTCTACGATGGATAGATTAATAGAAAGACAACTTGATCAATTACAAGCATTTGAATTGCTTTTGAATGGATCGATTGATTGACACAGAGATTGAGCTATAACACAAGAGTGAAGACAATTTTGATTTTCTCAAATTAGGCGCAAATGGGGCCGAAGTCAGCCCATGTGAACTTAAATTTTGGGTCGAGCTTTAGCATGACCACGATCCCTTGAGAACCATTTTGATTTTACAAAATTTGGTCTAAATCAGGCTGACCAGGCTTCGGTTTTCTTTGATGGAAGGCCTATAGAACTGTATAGTTGCTGCGCAATTTCCCAACCAAGCCTGAGTCCAATTGAGAAAATCCTTTTAATTTTGCCCAAGGGTAGGTTGACCGGGTGGTTCTTTTTCTATCGTGGGCTGCAAGTTCCAGCCTAATTTTGGTCCAAATATGAACTTATATGTTTGGGTTTAGCTGCAGCATGACCTTCCCGGATTACTTTGATCGGGCCCAAGTCATATCGGTGGTCAGGGCCTTTTCAGAAATTAGGTCCATATTAGATGATTGCGTTTGGAATTTTTTTGGTCAAAGGCCCTTAGCCTGTAAAACGATACATCCATTAGGTATGAGCCTCAGCTTGGTCTAAATATTATATTGGATGGATCGACCGTTGTTACTAAGCTTAATGATGACCCAGCCCATACGCTGCATGGAGAGGCCCATAAGCCTGTAAAATAGTTGCCATACTGGCCACGTAACAAGGTTCAGTCCAAATATGAGTTTAGATTTTGGATTTTGCTTGATCAAGGTCGTGACAATCTTACAGTTTGACAGGCCATGGAAAATTGTGACCAAAGGCCCATAAGCCTATTAAATACAGATATATAGTCCTCAAGCCCAAAAATAATCCAAACATGGCATCATACTTTGGGTTCAGATGTAGCATAACTAAAAAAACCTTTGATTTTTCCATAGTAGGCGTGAAGATTTAGTCCACGAGTCTAAAGCCCTAAAGCCCAGTTTAATAATGAGCTTCTATTTTATGTTGAGGTGTAGCATTATTTTGAAGGCCATTATCCTCTCTCTCTCTCTCTACTTTTAGAGCATGCTTTATTCATTAGGAAAATAAATTTAGCAGCATAAGGCTAGCAACCAATCAAGTCTCACAAAAGAGAGATGTAAAAAGAGTAATCAAGTAATACAATCAATACATCCTAGCACGATAAATTTCTTCATTAAAAATTGTGGATTAAATAGTAGTTTCCTTGCTTACCGCTTTATCTCAATTTTCCTGAAAAGTTGAAGATAATCCTTGTGAGAATTGGTAATACTACTATTCGTAATATATCTGAATTGGTTCCTAAAAATAGAAAATCTGAGATGAAAATAATCACAATCTATAAATTTGATATCTCATAATCGATTTCTTTTTTTTAGTATTAGACCAAATCTTAAAATATCAGAGAATATAAAATAAAATAAAAAAAGAAAAGAAAATGGTGAACAATATTTTTCAATTCAAAAAATCACAAGTGTAGTCCAGACAAAAAGTTTACCACACAATGCAACAAATTCCTTGATGGCCAGCTTCATGGGCTATGCTGCGTCAGATATGAACCGATTTTGGCCCAAAGGCCTAATCAAGGGTTAAAAAAAAAATCTACTTTGAACTTCCTACTGACTTCAACGCGTGTACATACAAAATAAGACCATTATATTTTACTGCTTTTTATCCCAATGATAGGCTAGGCCTAGCGGTGGATAAATAGCAATTATCATTCCACGGCTTATATAAGATATGGGCCGATTTATGCGCAATGTCTAATGGATTAGGAATGGTCCAAGTATAGAATGAGATGGGCTGTAATAGGGCTTTTTGCTTCTGTCCTAAAATGGAAAATTTTCAATTTGCGTTCCAACTTATTTGTGCCCCCGTGGCGTTACATTATGGAAGATACAAAGATTACATGTGGATATTGAATTTTCCATCCAAACTGAAAGCATATAAACTTGTCTGTGATGAGGCTGGGCTCGGTTGCCCCACTTCAAAACATTAGATTTAGGTCCCTAAGAAAATATTGGACCAAGGTACATTCAGTGTCAAATATTGTCGGGCTTTGATCCAATGTTGGAGTTAATGGACCTAAGCAATGAACCATCACCAGAACCATCCAAGGCCTGTCCAACTATAACCTGAGATTCAAAATTAGGCCCAAACGTGGTGACCGGGCTTGTAAATTCAACACAGGCCCGTAGGCTTTATAACAGCCAAAGATACAAACATGATCTGAGATTTTGTTGACCTTTCAGGCTTCTGTGACCACGAATAGCCGAATAGGCATGCCAAATGAGTATGGATATCCGACTTTTATTCAAAACCGGGCCCTTATAGTATAGTCTTAATTCAATCTAAATGAAGATAGTTATAATCACAGAGAAAGAAAATCAAAGCCCAATAATCATGGATATGGCTATAGACTTTATAATTTTCTGAACACGTTAGAACTCAAAACTGAATCGATGGGTGAGCTCTATAAATTAAATTCAGTAGACTCAGCTCTTTTATCTTAAGCAGCCTAACCTAAATTTTGTTAATCTAAATCCAGTCTTCACTCTAAGTTCAAGCTAATGCTGGGCCTTATGTGTTGTAATTAGGTCACAAGGTCTAGTCGATGAGATAATAAACAATAACCCAGCCCACATTGTTTATAAAGAATGCTGCAATAGATGTCTTACAATATCATTGATGAGTTCAATATATTATTATTAAATCCTAAAAACTATAATTAAATTCTATAATCATTAAATCGTAAATCGTGATTAAACACTAAACCCTAAATCTTAAACTTTGAGGAATCATTCATAAAATATACGTGGTCTCTTAGCTGAGGAAGGACTCCGTATAAGTCATTTTTATAATAATTGCCTTTGTTGCTTGGTTGCTTGCTTACACCCTCTCCTGCAATGGCATTTTAATAGTATTTACCAAAAATAAGAATTTAAGGTTTCTTTAGTAGTGAGAAGCAATAATTAAACTAAAAAACTAACTAAAAATAAAATTTGAAGCTTATAGACACAATTTATATAAAAAAACTTGTAAGAGACTCAACAAAAGTGTTTCATCATATAAAATTATAAGCTCTTTTGATATTAATGGTGATCTAATACTATTAGATCTAAAGAATACAGGCGAAGGCACGAAAAGATCAAAAATAACTAAAATATTACATGCGGTTTAATTTACAAAGGGCTTTTTTTGCAAAAAAAAAAAAAATTTCAAAAAAAAAAATTTTAAATTTTTATTTCTGTACTTGAACACGGTGAAAAAAAAATTAAAAAAAAAAAAAAAAAAAAGGAAAAAACGCGGCCCGCAGTCAGGCCCCCGCAAAAATTTGCCCCGTTAATGCGGCCCGCAAACGTTTCCATTTTGCCCATATTGCTACCTCAAAATTAAGGAATTAATATTCTTTTACCTCTTCCAAATTCTTGGCCGGAATAGAAGGGAAAAAAAAAACCTTCAAATTAAGAATTAATTCTCTCAAAAAAAAAAGAAATTCCCAAACGTTTTTATAAAAAAGGAAAAAAAAAATTATGACCGGTACATATTTCCGGCCTCAGTAGTGAAACTTTCCAGTTTAGGCAATTCACGAGAGTTGCAATTTTCGACTTTACCTAAAATGGAAAGCCCGGTAATTTTATCCAAAATGGCCCAAAGAAAAAACAACGTGTAAGGGGAACCTTAGTGGGACCTGGGCCAGCCCATTGACGCCCATTTATTTATACAGCATTACCATCTTAGATTCCGCGCGTTATAAGACCATTAATGCCTTAATGGGCCGTAGCTGGTCAATATCCAATCAGATCAGCCCAGATACTACTTTTTTTCCTCGGCAAAAATGCATGAAGGCCTACTCAAGTAGTGGCCATTTGTGATATAGACTATTTAATTACTTTACTTTACATTGAGACCCTATTAAACATGTGAACTAAAACGTGTAATTTTTAAATAGATACCTGAAATTTAAAATTTTTAATTTATCATCTAAAATTTCATTACTTTCTAAAGTCCCAATTAATAAAGGCACAAAAGGGGGTTAGATCAAATTTAAATACATCGATAGAGAAAAAAAATAACATCAAATTTTTAAAAGTTCGCTCTTTTTTATTTATGTACAATCTGACTAAAAAGAAAAAGAAAAGAAATTTTTTGGTGAACCTTTCCATTTTGATATTGCTACCTAAAAATTAAGCAATTAACTCTCTTTTATTATTCCTCCGGAATAGAAGGAAAAAAAAAAGAAAAAAAAAAGAAAAAAAAAAGCCATGCGTTTTTATAAAAAAAGGAAAAAAAAATTATGACCGGTATATATTTCCGGCCTCAGTAGTGAAACTTTCCATTTTAGGCAATTCACGAGAGTTGCTATTTTCGACTTTACCTAAAATGGAAAGCCCGGTAATTTTATCCAAAATGGCCCAAAGAGAAAACAATGTGTAAGGGGAACCTTAGTGGGACCTGGGCCAGATAATTAAAGCCCATTTTATTTATACAGCATTACCATCTTAGTTTCCGTGGGCTGTTGTTAGACAATTACGCCTTAAGGGGCCGGAGCTGGCCAATATCCGATCAAATCAGCCCAGATACTACTTTTTTTCCTCGTCACAAATGCATGAAGGCCTACTCAAGTAGTGGCCATTTGTGGTATAGACCATTTAGTTATTTTACTTTACTTTGAGACCCCTCCACTCGTTTTTACGGCATATTCTACTAAACATGTGAACTAAAGCGTGTAATTTTTAAAGAGATACTTGAAATTTAATTTTTTTTAATTTACCATCTAAATTTTTATTACTTTCTAAAGTCCCAATTGATAAAAGGCACAAAAGGGGGTTAGATCAAATTTAAATACACTTATAGAGAAAAATTATAACATTAAATTTTTAAAAGTTCACTCTTTTTTATTTTTGTACAATCTTATTAAAAAAAAAAGAAAAAAAAAAGAAATTTTTTGGTGAACCTTTCCATTTTGATATTGCTACCTCAAAATTAAGCAATTAGCTCTCTTTTATAATTCGTCTGGAATAGAATGAAAAGAAAAGGAAATTCCCAAGCGTTTTTATAAAAAGGAAAAAAAAATTATGACCGGTATATATTTCTTGCCTCAGTAGTGAAACTTTCCATTTTGGGCAATTCACGAGAGGTAGTATTTTCGACTTTACCTAAAAATATTTTAGCGTAATTAAAAATTCAGAATTGATGAAATGTCTAGCATAAAATAGCATATTTTCTCTACCAAATTAATCTTTGAAACAAAAGAACTCGTGAAACATACTGAGTTCTTATAAAAATAACTTATTTGAACACTCAAATAACTCTTTAGAGTATTTTGGTATCATTATTGGTATCTAATTTCGTAGCAGTAAAGGAAAAAGAAGAAAAAGAAAAGGTACGATTTAGTTGAGTGATGTAGCCTCTTTAACTCAATAAAAATATATAAAAAAAATGAAAGAAAAATTGTGGTGAGTGTTCTTCATATTTAATTATTTTTTATTACTCCAGCAAAGAAATTAAAAAAAATCGGGTGAGCTTTCTCCAAATTTAATTATTTTTTATCGCTCAAGATACAATATTAAAAAAATCGCTTGCCTTAACCAAAAAAGAAAAAAAAAAAGTAAAAAAAAAAAAGAAGGCAAACTGTGCAAGTGAAACTTTCCAGTTTGGGCTATTAAGGAGAGTTACTATTTCCGACTTTACCTAAAATGGAAAGTTCCGCAATTTAATGATCCGGCCTATTAAGGCAAGTGGCCCAATAAGGGCCCACGTAACCAAGATAGTAACGCTGTAAAAATGAAATGGGCTTTAGGGGCCCTGTTGAGAATGGGCCACCACACCTCCTCGTAGATCGAAGGGGAAATACTCTGGAGTCGGAGTTAACCAAATAGGCCCGCACGTTGAGCCCAGTAACAAATGGGGGCCGAAGTGCATTTTCCTTTAATGGGCCGGATGAGGTCCAGCTCCGATTCGCCTTATCACCCTAAGTAATGGTTCTTTCCGTTTTTGGTAAAATGGCGGAGGTTTTCCAGTTTAGTTAAAGTCGGAAAATAGCCAAATGGAAAGTTTGCGGGGTCGTCATTTACCCAAGCTTATGTCAGTATCTTCTAAAAGTGGAATATGTAATCCCAAAAAAAAAAATAGTTTTAGGGCATATTCTATTAAACATGCGAACTAAAGCGTGTAATTTTCAAATAAATATATGAAATTTTAAAATTTTAATTTAACATCTAAATTTTTATTATTTTCTAATGTCCCAATTAATAAAAAGCACAAATAAATACTATTAAATTCTAAAAAAAAAGTACCTAGATCAAATTTAAATACACTGTCAAAACTTTAAAAGTTCACTCTCAAATTGTGGTGAATCTTTTCATTTTGATATTGCTATCTCAAAATTAAGCGATTATCTATTTTTTATTATTGCTCCGGAATAGAAAGAAAAAAGAAAAAGAAAGAAAGAAAAAGAAAGAAAGAAGTTAAAAAAAACATTTATGACCAGTATATATTTCTGGCCCAGTGGTGAAACACTGAAACTTTCCATTTTGGGCAATTCATGAAAGTTACTATTTTCGACTTTACCTGAAATGGAAAGCCCGGTAATTTTATCCAAAATGGCACAAAGAGAAAACGATGTGTCAGGGATAACAGTAGTAGGCCCCAGGCCGGCCCGTTAGGGCCCAGTTTATTTATGCAGCATTTCGATTTTACATTTCGTGGACTATTATTGGACCATTTTGCCTTAATGGGCCGGATCTGGCACATCTCCGATCATTAACCTTCCGATTCGATAAAAATTGCGGAACTTTCCTTTCTAGTGAATACCCCAAAATGGAAAGTTTCACTTGTCAGGCGCAATTTGCCTTTTTCTTTTCTGTATTTTTTTTTTGGGTTAAGGAAAGGGATATTTCTTTTTTTAAAAAAATCTTGAGCAATCCAAAATAGTAAATTTTTGAGAAAACTCACTGCTTATTTTTTTTATTTTTTTTTGCTAGAGTAATAGAAATAGTTCAATATGAAGAACATTCGCCGGAACTTTTCTTTCATTTTTTTTTTATTGAGTTAAAAATGTTACATCACTTACTAAGCCTCTCTTTTTCTTTTTCTACTCTTTTCTTTATTGGTAGATAATTAAATAACAATAATGATATCACATACTCTAAATTGTTATTTGGGTGTTGAAATAAGTTATCGAATATTATCTATAATCGACATAAATTTTTTTTGTCGTGATTAAAAGCTCAGATTTGATGAAATGTCTAGCATAAAATAGCATATTTCCTCCACCACATTAATTTTTGGAAGAAAAGAACTCAAGAAACATACTAAGTCTTTATAAAAATAACTTATTTGACATAAAATTTATCTAATAAAATTATAAAAATAACTTATTTTATATAGAAATTATCTAATAAAATTATAAATAAGCAATTTGGCTTTTGATATTTTACCTACGATTAACTTAAAAGCCAAATATAATTGAAAAGTTTCCATTCATTAAGGTGCAGGCTCATTTACTCATGTCACATGCTGGGACACTTTTTATCAGCTCAACGTGCAGGCCCATTAAATCAAAGCCTAATTATTACTGGGCTAGCTTTAACTGCTTTCCTCGTTGGGATGGACCCCACAGTCTTTGCCCTTCTATCTAAGAGGAGGTGTGGTGGCCCATAACCCAACAACAACTCAGCCCAATCACCCACTTTAGCCCAGATACTCTTTTTTTTAACTCGGAAAAAAATGCATGAAGGCCCACTCAAGTAGTGGCCATTTGTGATATAGACCATTTAATGACTTTAGTTTACATTGAGACCCCTTGACTTCCTTTTTCCTTTTTTTAAAAAATTAAATTCATGATACATTTAAATTTACTTGGCCAAAATCACTTGAACTCAGAAAGAATCAACATATAAGGAGATGACAATAGTAGGGGGAAAAAACATTCAAAGTTGAAGGCGATTCCGAAATGACCAAATGTTGAGGGGGCCTCCGTGCATTTTTACCTATTTCTTTTTTATTCAACTTGGAAGTTCTCACAATAAATTAAAATAAAATTCAGACAGAAAAAACTAAAACTAAAGCATACATTCAACACTACGAGTGATGAGCTTTGACCAGAGTTTTAAATAATTTTATTATATAATTTTTATCTCAAATAAGTTATTTTTATAATTTTATTTGATAATTTTTATGCCAAATTAGTTATTTTTATAATTTTATTAGATAATTTTTATGTCAAATAAGTTATTTTCATAAGGGCTTAGTATTTTTTACGAGTTCTCTTGTTCCAAAAATTAATTTGGTGAAAAAAATATACTATTTTATGCTAGACATTTCATCAATTTTCAACTTTTAATTACGACAAAAATATTTTTATGTCGATTATAGATAATATTAGATAACTTATTTCAACACCCAAATAATAGTTTAGAGTATTTTTGTATCATTATTGGTATCTAATTTTGTACCAATAAAGGAAAAAAAGAAAAATAAAAAGTAGAACTTAGTTGAGTGATATAGTCTCTTTAACTAAATAAAAAAAATTAAAAAATAAAAGAAAAGGTATGGTTAGTGTTCTTCGTATTTAGCTTTTTTATTACACCAGCACAAAAAAAAAAAAAAAAAAAAAAATCGGTGAGTTTTCTCCAAATTTAACTATTTTTGATTGCTCAAGATGAAAAATAAAAAAAATCCCTTGCCTAACCGAAAAAAAACAAGTAAAAAAAAAAGGCAAACTGTCCCTAGCAAGTGAAACTTTCTATTTTGGGCTATTAACGAGAGCTACTATTTCCGACTTTACCTAAATTGGAAAGTTCCGCAATTTTACCGAAAGGTTAATGATCCGGCCTATTAAGGCAAACGGTCCAATAACGGCCTACGTAATCCAAGGTTGTTACGCTGTAAAAGAATGGGCTTTTCGGGGCCTGCCTAGGGCCCAGTACGGTTCGCCTAACACATTGCTTCCTATTTTTGCCATTTTAGGTAAAATTGCTGGGCTAAAGTCGAAAATAGTAACTCTCATGAATAGCCCAAAATGGAAAGTTTCACTACTGGGACCGGAAATATATACTTGTCATAATTTTTTTCCCCTTTTTTTAAAATAAAAAGGCATGGGAATTTCTTTTTCTTTCTTTCTTTTTTTTCCCCTCTATTCCGGAGTAATAATAAAAGAGAAATAATTGCTTAAGAAAAAATTTTGAGATAGCAATATCAAACTGGAAAGATTCATCACAAGTTTTCTTCCTTTTTTTTTCTTTTCTCTTTTTAATCAGATTGTAGACAAATAAAAGACAATGAACTTTTAATTTTTTGATGATAAATTAAAAATTTTAAATTTCAGGTATCTATTTAAAAATTGCACGCTTTAGTTCACATGTTTAATAAAATATGTCCTAAAACTAATTTTATTTTGGGATTAGATCTTTCACTTTTGGAAGATATTGATATACGATGGGGCAAAATACGGCCCCCCAAGTAAAACTTTTTTCATTTTGGGGCTATTAACGAGAGTTACTATTTCCGACTTTACCAAAAACGGAAAGAATCATTACTAGGTGTAATAAGGGTAATCGGAGCTGGGCCTGATATGGCTCATTAAGGGTAAATGTATACTTAGGCCGTCTGTATGCTCATTTGTTACTGGCTCAACGTGCTGGCCCATTTAGTTAGATCCGGCTCCGGAGTGTTTTCGCTTCCATCTAGGTGGAGGTGTGATGGCCCATCACCCAACAACAAGTCGGCCCAACCAACCATTTTAGTCCATAGCCCTTTTTTCTAGGTGAATATGCATAAAGCCCCCCTCAAGTATTAGTCAATTTTGAAATAAGCCATTTAATTAATTTATTTTCATTGGGACCCCTCGATTTCTTTTTTTTTTTAAAATATTAGATTCTGATATATTTAAATTTATTTAACCAAAATCACTCGACCTCAAAAAAAAAAACAAAAAACAAAAGGTAAAAGGATCTCACTCAAAAAATAAAATAAAGAAAAAAAGAAATCAAAGTTGAGGGAGTGTAGTACACTATGATATACAAAGTATACTATACAGTACACTATAATATACATAGTACAGTATAATATATACGTATATGGGTATATATTTGGGCTTAATAGGCCGAATTTTCCTAATAGGAGTTTTCGGTAATATTGCTGGAATTTCCATTTTGCGTAAAAAGTCAGAACTAGTAACTCTCCTTAATAGCCCCAAAATGTAAAGTTTCAATTGTGGAGCTTAATATTAGGCCGTAACTTTTTTTTCGTTTTTTACTTTTTTTTAATTTTTTGGTTAAGACTGGAGGCAATTTTTTTTTCTTTTTGAGCAATCAAAAATAGATAAATTTGGAGAAAACTCACGTGATTTTTTTTTTATTTGTTGTAATAAAAAATAAAAAATGTGAAGAACACTCGTCACTTCTTCTTTTTCAATTTTTACCCTTTTTCCTTTTCTAAGTTAGGAGGCTATAATATAGACAACACAAATTGTGATTAATCCTGTAAATTTCGTGCAATTAATTTATTCTTCTAATTAATCATTTAATGGTCCTTCTCGAATATCTTCTCAAATTATAAATGTTAAGATCATTTAATGAGCAAAAATTAAATTTATACTTTTCAAGTTTGTAAGAAAGTCCTCATATGGATCTTTTCAAAACATAAACGTAAAGAGCTCTCAATGAGCAAAAATTATATTTATACCTTCAAATTATATAAAATTTTTTCATAAAGACTGAGTTATTTGTTGATTAGTATTGAATAACTTATTTCGATATTTAGATAAGGCCTAAGGTCTTATAAA
This sequence comes from Puya raimondii, assembly GCA_016920855.1. Lineage (NCBI taxonomy): Eukaryota > Viridiplantae > Streptophyta > Magnoliopsida > Poales > Bromeliaceae > Puya > Puya raimondii. The sequence goes on from JABWPP010000049.1 coordinate 8,487,364, forward strand.
AATGATTTATTCAGCAAAAATTTTATCTAATATGATTGCAAGTAAAAGATTTAAAATTTAAGGTCTTGATATTTATGCGTGATAGGATAGCATGTTTTAATTAAGAAGTAATTTATCTTATTATGAAAAAATGATTTGAAGTTTGAATACATTATTTTACTATAGACATATGCTACCTCTCTTTATGTACCAAATATATAAATATTTTTTAATAAATTAAGGAGATATAAGGAATAAAATATTCATGAGTCCGAAATCCGAATGAGGCCTAAAATAATTACATAACAAAAAACATGGTTGCGACCTAATATTGAGCCCAGCAAGTGAAACTTTTCATTTTGGGGCTATTAACGAGAGTTACTATTTCTGACTTTACCTAAAAAGGAAAGTCCCCCCATTTTACCAAAAACGAAGGTTAAATGATCGAAGATGGGCCTAATCCAGCCCATAAGTGAAAATTGATCCAATAACGGTCCACTTAATCAAAGACGGATACGCTGTGTAAGAAAAATGGACCTTAACGGGGCGGCATTTTGGGTAAAATCACGGGGCTTTCCATATCAGGTAAAGTCGAAAATGGTAAGTCTCGGGAAAGGCCCAAAATGGAAAGTTTCACTATTGGGGCCGAAAATATGTACTGCGTCATAACTTTTTGCCCCCTTTTTTTCACAAGCTTTCAACAAAATGATGCATGACTCTGTGAATCAAACTCCTTATTAATCTTCACATGGAGTTAAACTGCTCCTTAATGAAACATGGTTTGTTGGAATCTGTTCCACCTGATTAGCATAACCGCTTCTGAATTAAAAGCTATTCTTGTATCACCGTTTCTCCGCCTAATTTTTTCTGAGTGGGTCGGCCCATTTTCTTAAAAAGACCTTTTGAATAAATCTGTCCGGCATTTTTGCTTCTGGACTAGATCCAATAGTTATTATTGGGCTGGCTTAAATATCAACGGTTGGGCCTAGTGGTGAAATGTTGTCATGCTATTTACCAGCTTGAATAGCAGAGGGAGGGGCTTTTTCTTGGAATAGACTTATCAAATCCATTCGTCAATCTATATATATTACTTTATTATTACTATCATGTTTAAAATTAATATGTACACCATAACTTACAAAGGTTTCATTTAGGACGGAAAAAAATATCTAATCTATTTTCGTACGCAATATGCATCCTGCAGATCGCAATGAGCCGACTACGATCCATTGATAAATGCAGAAGCATATCTCTGTATGATTTTTTTTTTTCCAACTCCATTTTATCTATCAGCGTTAAATGGATCTCAATACCAAACGGGCCCATATATAAAATCATTATATATATATAACAATAGTAAATTGTTAACAACAACTAATACATCAGCAATTTTTAATTAAAAAAATAATTTAATAGTACATCACATTTACAATTTTAAAATAAAGATGATCAATAATTCTCGCAAGCACAATTGGGCCGGGATGGTTAAGGCCTTAGCATCTTCTTTGCTTGTAGGTCTGGGCTTCGCCCGTAATCACATGGGGCCTAGCCACGCCCTCCCGTTAAATCATTTGGAAGGCCTTGGGTTGTCGCCCTTCTATTTGTCCCTTCAGGCGGGAAGCCAAGGCAAACCCCAAAGTCCCTCGTTCGAAATACCACCGTCTCCCCAATCCGCCATCTCCTTTTTGCCCTCGGATCGCTCGATTTTTCCAATCGAAGAAACCCTCCCCTTCGATCGCTCGATTCCTTCAATCCAGAGACCCTAGAGCAATCCTCTCCTCTCCCCTCCCCTTCGATCGCCCGATTCCTCCAATCGACCAACCCTAGAGCCAACCCCTCCGATCCCTCCGATCTCGCCCGATTTCTCCAATCGAGAAACCATAGGGCGTACCTTTGTTAGATTGCTCGATCCTGTTTGTGGAAACTGTCTCGATTAGAGGCTGAGAAAGTTTCTTGCTGCAGCTAAGGTTTCTGAACGGAAGAGGTAATCAATCTACTCGTGTTCGTCGATGTTGAATTCTCTTTAATTCAGCTCTTAGTTTTATTTTCTGCGCTAGGGTGTATTCTACTTAGATTGCTTTATCATGTATGCGGAAACTCTCTCGATTGGAGGCCGAGAAAGGTTCTCGTTGAGGTTTCTGGTGGGAAGAGTTAATCTATCTTTTCGTGTTCATTGATTGTGAAATTCCTTAATTCAACTCTTAGTTTCAATATCTGTTTGGCCATTTCATGAGTTGATATCATTTGTTGTGATTTAATGATGAATCCATGTTTTTTGGGTTTTCGTGTGCATCTATTTCAGTATTTTCTCTCAGAGATTATGAACCCTACATTCAGATAGCTGCTTTCTCTCAGAGACCACGACTTTAGATTCACATCCATTGCTTAACTAGATCAGATGAATCTATGGTCCAACGCTAGCATGGATCTAATGTTGATGATGAGATTGCCTTGTCGAGCCAAATTTAGATAGGTGGCCCTGAGATCCGAGCCTACTTCAGGTGGCATAATCTGATTTCTTTTTAACTAACTTTACACGTCTCTTCATGACATATCTGCTCTGCATACGATTTTTAAGAAATGTAGATTAATTGATCACCAAATGAGTCAATAGGATAGCTGCCGACTCTTCTTAGAAAAAAAGTTTACAACAGGAGCACGGCTACTCAAGTTTAGTTAATGACAAGGATAACTTTCCTCATCTTCATCTTTCCTCTTCCTGTACTACAGACACTGTATATTGTAGATACTTTGTAATAAAAGCATTGCAGTGGACAAGAAAAGTAAGCATCAAACCAGGAAACTTGAATTAAATTTTGCCTTTCTCTTCAGCCATTTGGGTTTGGATTTGGCCTTCCCTGCACTTAAATCAAATCAGGTTGGATATTTGTTTACCCATGTAATGTTATTATTTGAAAGCTAACCCACCTTACCCAATCAAGTACCTCCTCTACTTTTTGTAACTTATTGAGATCAATGTATAAAATTGCCATGAGATTCAATTAGAGGACAAGTTAGTAAAATCAGTCAAAGATAAAGTAATGCATGTATGATTTTCGAAAAACGGATGATTAATTTTCTTTCAGTTGCTTGAATTGATTTGCCTGCTTGAAGCGGATTGAAGAAGAGATAGTGCATAACCAGTGTAATGGTTGAAGCGGGTTTTTGTTCGATTCCAGATATTCTTGCTGATTAACTCCAAATGCTTTAGGCTATTGGGTCCATGATGCATGACGAGGAGGTTGATTGATCAAACTCGGAAGCTCTTTTTGCTCTTGGCGTTCACCACACCAATGGTAACCATCACCTCTCAACAACTTGACTCAATGCTTTACACACACACACACACACACACACACAGAGATATATATACATACATATACATACATACATACCTATATATATACACATACATACATACGTACATACATACATATATCTTTGTTAAGTTTGGAATTTGTCAGAAACCCTCATATATTTTTATTTTAATACTGTATGAATTATCCTTTTTTTCCTTTCAATATTTCTTTGAAATTTTATCCTCTATATGAGTACATGGTTAACAATAATGACTGCCAACGTTGGAAGGTGGGGTTTAACTTTATTTGCTGCATCGCCCCTTTTAATATTAACAATTATTTTTGACAAATTTGTATACTTCTACGAATTGATCTTCGGAAAAGGTGCAGGTTTGTATGACAATTGATTCCCTGCACAAGCATTAACATATACTTCATAACAAGAAAAAAACCCAGAAAACAGTACCTAAACACTGTGGTTGGTACCAAAAATCTAGCTACGAAATAGTGGCGGAGCCAACTTGCAAATGATCTAAATAAGATAATTTTAATTTATGTGAATTGTGAATAGGGATGCAAATGGGGTGGATCCGCCGGTGGGAGGGTACCCCCCACCTTCGCCCTATTTTTTTGGCCGGTTGGGGTGGATTTGGAAAGAGTTAAATTTTATTCAATTTTTTGTCTCTATTTCTGATGAATAGGGGTGGGCAGGAGTTGATCTGTAGGAGTGGGCAGGAGTTGATCTGTAGGTTGGCGCGCGCGCGAGAAGAGTGAGAGAGTGTTGTTTGCTTTTCTTTTCTTCGAGCAGTTATCTGCTATCTTAAGTTGCGAAGCCTTTAGGCAAATGGATTTTAGTGCAGTATTTGATTACATGCACTAGACAAATACAATCCATGAATAGGTTGTACAGATGAGAGTGAGCTCGAGCCATATTCTAAGAATAAATCGATGTTTTTACCGGTTTTGAGTTCACAGTTCACACAAGTAGCACTATCAGATGAGGCGTATCTTTTTTAAAAAGTCATATTTATTGCTCTTTATTCTGATTTTATTGATTGATCGCCGGAATCTACAATTCCTCTTAGAAAACCTCCTCTAATGTTTCTTTTACAATTCTTTCCAACGGAAAAGTTATAAACAAATGTATAAACGAAGACACGGTATGATTCCCTTCCTTGGGATGTTTTGTTGTCCGTAATGGATCTTTCTTTATTGTAAAGATCCAGGCGGATATGTGCTTTGCAGCGGAAGAGGCTTTGCATCTCCCACTTTCAGCTGTGCTATTTCTACTTGCGTAGTATTACTAGTAATTGCTTCAAATAGTATGATTTCCTGCCTTTGGAATTGCAATCACTTTCCTCTGCATCAACCGAACCTTGCGGAGGTGATGCGTGCATTCTTTGACTGCAGTCGTCTTTGTATTTGGCAACAATTCTGATGAAGTTGATGCGGATGTGGAATCAAATCTTGCGAGAGAAAGTCATGGGCAACCCATTCAGTGGCAGCGCGAAAGGTCCAAACTGTATGCCACTCTGCAATCCTGATACAGACCACCTGACGAAGGAAAATACAACCATCCACACAAGTAATCAGTCAGTCTTTCAGAAGAAATCTGACTATGCACATATTTTTTAAAAGTTAGCATTAGCTGACATTCGCTCTGAAAAAAATACAGCTGACATTGACCGACCAGTTGTTAGAGACATTTGTGGGAAATATTAGATGATTGCGAAATGACGTTGCCTTTGGGCCAGGATACCGACCTGTATTTGGTGGTGAGATGATGAAGCAGGACCAGCATCTCCAGCTTGGCCAGCTCGTTCCCAGGGCACGAGTGGGACCCATTTCCAAACGGCAAGAAGGTATTGGGCTTGGGAGAAACCTGAACAAGGTTCGGGAGGAAAAAATGTAAGAGACGACCCACTTTGCGTACGGATTAACCCCGCACAATATAATGCTTTTTCTTCTTCTTCTTCTTCTTCTTTTTCCATTTACCTCAAACCTGGAGGGATCAAACTTTTCTGGGTTGGGAAAGTTGTCGGCGCTGTGATGAATGTTTCTGAAGAGCGGCATCACTTTCCATCCCTTTGGAATGAGATACCCTGCATTAACCAAAAAACCGCAAGTCAAACCAACGGACGGGACAAAATGCAAGTTGAAAGAAGAGGAAGAAGAAGAAGAAGAACCCACCTTCGAGCTCGACATCTTGCACAGCTTCTCTGAAGGTGAAGGATAGGATAGAGGCGACCCTCATCGTCTCCTGAATCACCCTCGAAGTCATCGGCATCCTCTTGGTATCAGCCCAACTCAGAGACTTGTCTTCCTCATCCACTTCTTTGCTCTTCATGATTTCCTCCTGCTCTTCCTGGCCAAATGATCAGAGCAAATCAAAATCAGATTTTTTCCATCAATACATTAATTAATAAGAGAATGCATAGAGGAGGGACAGGGAGAGAGGAGGTTACAGTGACGGCTTGCAGGACGGCGGGATTCTCTCCAAGGAACTTGACGATCCAGGTGAGCACACTTGCTGTAGTATCTCTCGCGGCGAAGATGACGCCAATGATGTTGTCACTGATCTGCTCTTCGGTGAGGGCTTCCTTAGCCTCCATGAAAGACCCGAGCAGGCCGCCGGCATCGCCAACCTTCCTCTGTCTCCGGGACGAGATGATCTTGGCCACAATCTGACCCAGCTGCTTCCTCGCCTTCATTGATTTGTGGAAGAGGGTTCCGGGCAGGTTGATGGGCATGGAATTATAGCCCTTCTCCAGAGTGTAGTAGCACTGCTTCAGTTCCTCCATGTACGAAATTTCATCCTTGCCGAATATAGATAGGAGCGCCACATTCAATGCATACTGAAAAAAAAGATAGCACGAGGTACGGAAGTAAGAGTCAGAATCACCATTTCAACTACGCAGTATGTTGCATGTTGGGGGCAGAAAGGGTGTTTATTTGGACCGAAAAAGATGCTAACAAAATCCAACCGAATCAAAACAGAATCAAAACTTTTTTGCAAAACTTTCATCTCAATCTTTCCCTTCCTACTACCCCTAAAGCTCGCCGCCATGGCGGTCTTCCAATTTCTTTATGTTTTTGTTTTTGTATACGGAATATTTTGTCGACTTTGATCGGCCGGAGGGAGATGGGTTTTATTTTTTTAAATTTTTTTTTTCTGTTCATATATATTTTTTAAAGAAAAAAACCCTCGCTCAACCGGTTTTGGTAAACCGACTTGGAACCGGAAAACTGATCAACCGGTTTCCGGGACAGGTTTGAATTTTTCCCGGTTCGGGACCAAATTTTTGGCCGGTTTCACCCTGGACGAGAGTGACAGTGGGAAGAAGATTGGGGGACTGACTGACCGTCTTCATCTCTTGGAAGGTGTTGACCATGCGGCCGTCCCAGGAGCGGAGGGCGGACAGGGCGACGGACTCAATGTTGGGGACGAAGCCTCGGATTCCGTCTGGCATGAAGGCGCGGAGGACGAGGCGTCTGAGGCGGGCGTGGTACTCCCCCTGCTGGAAGAAGATGGCCTTGGGGCCCAGCATGCACTCCTTACTGGCCGGGAAGGTGGGCTTGAACAGGTGAGCCCGCGTGACCAGAACCAGCCTGGCCGCCTCCGGGCTCGACACCATCACGCAGGGGCACCCCAGTATGTGGGTCTTGAAGATCGACCCGTACCTATAAAGACATACAATACATATAAATAAATACATAAATTATACACGGGCGAGCGAGGCACAGCGAATTGGTAAAATCGGGGTCGGGATGGGGCACTAGTTAATAATACTACTGACCTCTTCTGTTTGAGGGCGAAGAAGATGTTGGGGTTGCTGTTGGAGTAGAGCTGGAAGGTCTCTCCGATATAGGGCCAGCCCATGGAGCCCGGCGGCAGAGGCAGCTTACGCGCCGGCGCTGCGGCGGCAGAAGCGGAGGAAGAAGAGAAGGCCCTCAGGGCCAGACGATACGCGAGGTAGAGGACGAGGAGGCATGCGATCATCAGGACGGATGGTGGTGGGAGCAGCGAGGATGAAAGGATTGCGGTAATGGAGGCGGAGGTATAAGCGCTGGGACTCATTGCTGCCGGCCGCCGAAAGCCGGAGGAGGAGAGAGGGATCGAGTTACTCTCGCCTGATCAGCCTGGTCGATGGCTTTCAGTTCAATTTTTTTTTAATTTAGTTCTGGTGGTGCTGCCTGGGCCGGAAGGGAGAGATGGAGAGGTATTTATAAGGGACGGAGTGGGGGAAAGGGGCAAACTAATACAGCTCGAAGCCACCCATAGAATAGAATCTCGCTCCAGCTCACTCGATCCTATGAATACCATTTTGAATGGCGTGGTGAAAGGGAGTGAAAGGGCGAAGAAACCGGGTAAGAGAACGAGAGCAGGAGATGGATGGGTGGTGAATCGGGCGAGCGACACGTGTCCGTCAGCGCTGGGTATCGAGAGTTGACCGAGCTACCAAAAGGCGTCCTAGATTTGGTGAGGATTAACGCTGTTGGTACCTCCTCACAAGTCCGATCAGTTCCAGAGTGAACTGACCAATTAAAGAATTAAAAGAATTAAAAGATACGCTCTTTCCATATTCTAGTTCAATGTTTTTTATTTTTCTTTTATAAGAAATTTTTTTAGTTTCCAGTTGTATGTATGGAAACGGCGCGGGTTGGTTGAATCCTTTTGAGGTTCGGGGTTGTTTGAATTGAATAGTTGAGTTTCAGCTTTTTTAATATCAAATTTGATCCTGTAAAAGTTATCACCAATATTTAATCTGCATATTCAACAATTAGTTTTCTTGGTAACATTGTTTGATAATGAAGTATTATTGTTTGACAACAATTGTTCACCAACGTGCATGTACGGCGTACAAGTTCATTAAAACTTGTATTATACTGCACAGTAATCCGGCAGTGGCAATGAAAAGTTACAATTTATATTTGCTTTCGTTATAGGAGCCTCAGGGATGGGGTCCGTGCAGGAGTAAATAAAGTTTTAGTTATTCAGAATTTTTTTAAAAAAAAATAAGTAACATTAATTTGAGTTCATAATGAGCATCTTAAAATAGATATTTTGTCAAAATTTAGTGCTGGGGTTGAGTACATCACTGGTCTCCAACCTCTGCATTATTTTCCACTTCAATCCCCCCTTTTTTTTTTTGCAGTCAATTACGTCCAAACTGTTAAAAAAAGGTTAAAATTAACATAATCACCATGTCAGCGCCTACCTGACTTTCTTTTGCACGTCAATTTCAGTCCCAAAAATAAAAATTCAAATTATTTGAATTTAAATTTGAAATTAATATTAAAATTCTAAACTAATGAGAATTTTGAATTTTGAATTTTGAATTTGAATTTAAACTTACAATTTTGATTAAAGCTGAATTAAAATTTTGAATTGAAATTGAAATTTTAAATTGAATCTAAATTTTGAACTCAAAATTAAATTTTTGATTTTGATTTTGATATTTGAATTTGCATTAAAAATCAAAATTTTGAAACTAAAATTTAAATTTAAAATCTGAAATTGAATTTAAAATCAAATTTTGAATTTTGAATTTTGAATTTTGAATTTTGAATTTTAAATTTTGAATTTAAAATTTAAATTTGAATTTGAGATTTGATTTCAATTCTAAATTTGAATTTAAACTTCGAATTCAAATTCACATTTTGAATTTTAGATTTCAAATCAAAGTTTGAAATTAAATTAGAATTAGAATTCAAAATGTGAATTTGAATTCTTAGTTTAAATACAAAATCGGAATTTGAATTTGAATTTAAATTTGAATCCAATATCAAAATTATAAATTTAAAATTTAAATCTTAAACAAAAAATTTTGCATTGAATTTATAATTTAATTCAAAATATAATTTAAATTTTAAATTTAAATTTATAATATAAAATTGAAATTGAAATTGTTTATTAGTTGGTGCTGACACAGCGCCTACAGTGCCTACGTGGCGCTGACATGGTGCTGACGGTTGAAATTTAATTGTAATAAAATCAAGAGGCTAGGGACTTGATTGTAAAAAAAAAATGTTGAGAACCAAAGTGGCGCCGACACAGCGTCTCCGTGGCGCTGACATGGTGCTGACGGTTGAAATTTAATTGTAATAAAATCAAGAAGTTGGGGATTTAATTGTAAAAAAAAAAAGATTGAGAAACAAAGTGAAAAAAATGTGCAAAGGAGACCAATGGTGTAATTAACCCTTTATTAGTGCTGCTACCCCAGGGATGATTTTACTTGGGAATATTTCAGAACCAAATAAACTCGAGCTGATAGCATTTATGCCAAGTAATAACAATAATTTTCATTAATTGTGGTGTTATTGTTTTCCACATGCCAGTTGTAATTTGTCTCCTAGAGAAGGAGAGTGCGGATTTAAGTCATCCGTGGGATTGATCAGGATAGCCTATCGGACTTAATCAAGGGGCAAGCGTTGGAATTGACCAGGACAGCCGATTGGGGTTAATCAAGGGGCAGGTGTCCTTGTCAACGACCAACTAAATTCGGGTAGGTTTCTCTTTCCATAACACGCACCCAAAAGAAGCAAACCAAAAAGAAAAAAAGAAAAAAAAAAAGAGTGTGCAGCTCCTGTTGGATCAGAAAAGAGGCATGCAGCACCATGTTGAAGTCCCACGTGTCTATCGAGTTAGCCCGTGGAGCCAGAAGGGCGATTTCATCAGAAGGACACCTGGTGGATGTGTTTGGCCTCCTCTCGCAGTTATCTTAGCCAAACTGAAAAAGGTCGGACTCGATTCTCAACCAATTTCATGGTTTCTCTCCAAATCAGGCCACACAAAATCATTCTGTACCATTCACTCTCTGCTGACATATATATATATATATAGCTTGGCTGGACTACTATCAGTAGTAAATGACTCGGTTTACTACCGATTTATTTTCGATGATAGAATTTTCGAATCGACGATCGGTATTGTTGAATATGATCTAGATCATTTAAACTACCTAGAAATTAAATTTCATGATTTTTTTACATTACTAATCGAACGATCAAACGGTCACAAAATCTGTAATTTTAATGGCCGATATGGTGCGTTTGCTCGTTTAACGGTATAGAAAAGTCTCAATCAACTAATTTTTTGTTAGAAAATTCTTTAAATTATTTAAAACAAGATTTAGACTATAGATCTTAAATACAAAAATTGTATCATCACTTTTTGAAGGATATTTATTTTCAACCATTCATTTTTTGTTCACTTGATGGACAAGAGAACAATATCGAAAAAGCGTGAAATTTGATTTCTAAATAATTTAAATGGTTTAGATCATGTTTAACGGTGCTGATCGTCAGTTTGAAAGCTCTATCATTGAAAACAAATCGGTAGTAAACCGAGCCGTTTACTACTGATAGTATTGTAGCAAAACTCTCTCTCTCTCTCTCTCTCTCTCTCTCTCTCTCTCTCTCTCTCTCTCTCTATTTATATATATATACATACATATATATATATATATATATATATATATATATATATATATATATATATATATATATATATATATATATATATATATAAACTAAAACTAGGCTAGAATACCATTAATAGCACAAAGTCATTAGTGCTATTAGGTTTTCGGCCCTTGGACGAAGCGATGTGCGATTAGAATAACAGTGGTCCCCTAGGATTGTGTGGTTGGTTGGTTGAATAGTATGATCTAACGGGTGGAAATGATCAAAGGGGTAGATCTAACGGCGAAAAACTTGGTAGCACCAAGTGTTTGGTGCTATCGATAGCATTGTAGCCGAACTCTCTCTCTTTCTCTATATATATATAGTAGGTCTTATGTGCTATTAGGAGCACAAAGGCCTCCGTGCTCCTAAGTCACTTTCGATGATGGGACTTCCAAATCGACGATCGGCTACGTTAGACTTGATCTAGCGTATTTGAACTATTTAGAAAATATTTTTTGCGGATTTTCAATATCATTTACCTACTGATTGAAAGTATTCAAAATAAACGGTTGAAAATAAAAATCTCACAAAAAATTATGATGTAATACAAAAAATTATGAAAGTATTCAACAATTTTTAATGGGTGATCTAAGCCGTTTGCAAGTTTAACGGTGTAAAAGTATTCAAATCAGATGGAATTTTGATAATTTTTTTTTATACTACTACAACAAGATCAATATCTCTCATCGAAAATTTTAGTACTACATCATAATTTTTTGTGAGATTTTTATTTTCAACCGTTGATTTTGAGTCCTTTCGATCACTAGGTAAATGATATCGAAAAACTGCGAAATTTATTTCTAGATAGTTCAAATACGCTAGATCAAGTCTAACGGAGCCGATCGTCGATTTGGAAGTTCCATCATCGAAAACGGCTTAGGAGCACGGAGGCCTCCGTGCTCCTAATAGCACACAAGACCTACTCTATGGGCGTGTTTGGTTCGTCCCTTTTTCACCCAGGAATCGGAATCGGAATGGGTGATTCCGTTTGTGAGTGTATGGTACGCGGGAGTACCATTCCGATTCCAATTCCGGGGTGGAATGAGAATCTCCCAATCACCCCTTTTTCCAATCCGGCGTAGGAGGCCGGATTGAAAGTTGAATCCGGGTGGAATAGATGTTTATTTGGATTAAATTTAATTTTTTAACCTTATTTTTTAATTAAAATATAAGTTTAAATTTTAAAATTAAATTTTAATTTTTAAATTTTAATTTGAACTTGAATTAAAAATTAAAATTCAATCAAGCATTTCGAATCTAATTTATAAATTTGAATTTAAATTTAAATTTTATTTAAAATTTAAAATTTTTTTAAAATTTATTATATTTTATGGATTCAAAATGAAATTTAAATTGTAATTTTAAATTTGAATTTGAATAAATCAAAATTTTGTTTTATATTTTGAATTATCAACTCAATTTTAAATTTTAATTTTTTTAAAAAATATATTTAAAATTTTGACATTATTTTAAAATTTTGATGTAACTTTTAATATTTAATTTTCAGTCTGAATTTAAATTATAAAATTCTATATTTTGAGTTGCGAACTTAATTTTAAATTATCTCGTCAATACAATAAAATTGTCTTACTTTTTATTAATAATTTTATAAGTTACTCATTTATATTTTAAATAGAGTATTCAAAATAATTAAAAGTAATTAAAATATATTATAAGAATTAATTTGATTCCGTTTTTGATATCTACCTAAACCAAACACCGACAGTGAGAATGTGTCATTTCGATTCCGATTCAGGTGGCAAACCAAATAGAATGAGTTAATGAGTCATTCCGATTTCGAAAAAAGCTTATTCTCATTCCAATTCCAATTCTGATTTCGACTTCGAACTAAACACACCCTATATATATATAGTACGTCTTCTGTACTTTCGAAAGTACGGAGATCTTCGTACTTGTAAGTTGTTTTCAATGATAGATCATCCGATTTGACGATCGGCTCCGTTAGGCATAATCTACGTTATTTGAACTATCTAGAAACCAAATTTGATAATTTTTCGACATCATTTATCAAGTGATCAAAAGATCCAAAAAATGACTATTTTAATGGTTGATGTGGCACGTTTTTAAGTTCAACGGTGTAAAACAATCCAAATTACATGAAACTTTAATAGAAAATTCTACTTAACATCAATAGCAAGATAAATACTTCTGATTGAAATTTGAGTCATTTATCACTGTTTTTTATGAGATTTTTATTTTCAACTGTTTATTTTGAGGCTATTCGTTCACTAGATAAATGAAGTCAAACAATTATAAAATTTGATTTCTAGATAGTTCCAACAGTATAGATCATGTCTAACGGAACCGATCACCGAAGCAGATATTCTATTATCGAAAATAACTTATAAGCACTGAGGCCTCCGTACTTTCAAAAGTATAAGAGCCTAGCTCTCTCTCTCTCTCTCTCTCTCTCTATATATATATATATATATATATATATATATATATATATATATATATATAGTTTTATTAGAATATTATCGATAGTAATCTGCTCGATTTACTACCTATTTATTTTCGATGATAGAGATTTTAAATCGACGATCGGTATCGTTGAACATGATCTAAATCATTTAAACTATCTGGAAATCAAATTTCACGTTTTTTTGATATTATTCTCTTGTCCATCAAGTAAAAAAAAATGAATGACATGAATATCCTACATATATATATATACATACACACACATGAAGAAATATGTAAATAGTGAATATTGTGTCTTCAATATCAAGAGTATCTCATAAACAAATTAAAAATAAAGCAATTTAAATCGGTTAATAACATCAAGTGATTTTTTTCAAGTTAACTTTTTACATTAACTGGACAAATCTAATATTAACTTACTAAAATTTTGAAATATTATTTTTAAAAGAATTGTCAATATAAAAAATATATTGTACATGATGAAAAGATATTATCGGAAATTTTGATTTTGGTGAAACAAAATTCCCTACGTTTTTTCGAAGTCACATGCGGGCCATGCGACTCTCGTCGAGGAATGTGCCGAGAGAAAAATCAGACATTGGACAGCTCAACTAGATAGCATATATCGTGGGTCTAGACAGAGAGTTTGTTAATCAGGACACCCCGGCCGCAAGATCACGTCTCCTGAACCGTACAGCAAACCAGGCCACGCCCCACCCAGGAGGCCAAGATCATTGCATATTGTATAATAATGTATAATAATAATATATAATATAATGTCTCTCCTCGCTTATCTTTCCCATTTACATCAGAGAATCATGATGAGTACTGTGGTCCCGGATTTAAAAGTTTTTCCTCTATTGCGGCTTTGGACGCCAACTCAGAGACACTGATTAGTTAGTCGCGAGTTCGTGGTGGCTCTGACAATGACTCGGCCAGCAGCAGGCTATTTATTTTTCTTCTGGTATTTGATAGTAACTTATTGGATATACCTATAGGTTCTTAACCATAGAAATATTTCTTAAAATCGTTTCTTAATAGCACGGAGGTGTTGTTTAAAACTAAAATTATGTAGAACAAGGAAAAGATGAAAGATGAAGCGAATCCAAAAAGAGGAGGAATATATGTAGACGCGTCAAAGAGTATTAATTGAATCGCCCCTTTGGTAGCCTGAAGACCAGATACAGCATGCAGTAGCAGGTCCATTGCACTGGAAGAAGGGGCGCAGAGTTGGACAACTTCCTTTATCAATTATTGGACTCAAAAGTGACGAACTTCAGCCGGAAAACTGTTAGAACTTGTGTGAATGACATCCGAAAGATGATGATGATGTATCGCCACAAATGCTTTTTGTGTTGTTTCCCATCAACTCCTACACGCGTTTAATTTCTAATTTAATGAAAGTAGGGCGGATGCACTTGACTTTGCCGCGTGGGAGAAAAGAAAAAGTAATATAATAATAATATTAATAATTATTATTATAATAATAATAATATTAATAATAAAATTATGAGTTGAGGTATAGTTTGCCTAATATCTTGGTTCTTTGGAGTGACCGAGGGCCACGACGCACCATAATGCGACAACAACAAGGCACGCCTCCCTTCCTCCTCTGCGAACATGAATTTCCCCTGATTTTTTTAATAAAGTTACAGCTCAGTAAGGTCATTATGCTAAATAAATTACAAAACGAGATATTTAACATGAACGCCCTTTCTCTTAACAGATCTATGGTCTCTCATCTTCTGTGGAGACGGATATATATATAATAAAATTATAGAAAAAGTTGACGTACGTACTAATTGGATTACGTAGATTAGTTAATCCTCCACACAAAAAAAACCCGAGCCCAGATCACATATTGCCTGGACTCATGATAATTCTTAGGTACATCAATGCAATTAGTATAAAGATGGCTTTTTTTTTTTTACTTTCCTCCGTTTCCTAAGAAAGGCAATAGCCTTTAGGAACTGAAACGAATAAAGACTAAGGAGTGCCGATTCATATGTGGGGCAGGGAGTATGTGTCGACCGTATGATGGAACTTGAAAGCAATCTTTGTTACGAATACTCAAAAGTAGACGCATTAATGTCCTTCTCGGGCTTCTTTATTTGAATAGAAAGGAAATAAAAGAAAATTCATTCTCTTCTTCCGCAATTGGTTATATCTTTGGATTAACATATATAAAAATAAAAAAAAAAGAGTACTGCATTCTATGGATACCAAAAAATGCATTGTCACTGCAGAATACTGATCTGTTGTATAATAAAATTAACATAAAAATTCGCTCTACGAATATTTCAACATATTTGCCCACAGTAGAGGGGAACGAGCCCGTAAAAGTGAGCGCGAAGCAGCAAGCATAAGCAAGCAAGGCAAAGAAGGAAGAGAAGCAAGGCAAAGAAGGAAGAGAGCGGCATGTCAGGGACTTAGAAAAAATCTGCGCAGCCCGGTTCCTGGCCCAACTCCGCAAGCTGAAAACGGGTCAAAACGGGTTGACGGTGAGACCCAAACCCGACCCGTTTCGAGGCAATGAAGGGTTGTATAACCGCTGCCATAAAACCTCATTATTCCTTAGAAAATAACAGCCAAGAGGTGGAGAGACTCTTGGGCTTTGGCATTGATGAGGACCCATTAAGTGTAGTTAATGGGTGCATTAGTGGGAGAGTTATGGTGGCTAGGTTCGTTGTATCTCTAAGCCTATAAATAGGGGTGTGACTAAGGCCATTGTAGAGAAAGGGAGAGAATGTGTATGTGTGTGTTGTAATCCTATTTTTCTAAGTAGTGGAGTACTTAGTTTTTTGGGTTAAACCTCTATCTCTCTCTTTTCTCCTTCTTGCATACTTAGTCGTAGGGCGCGGAGGTCCCGACGAGCATCAAGGAGCTAGGCTTGCCCATTTTCGAGCAGGAAGGCGAGCGCCGCACGGGCTTTGCGAGCGAAATCGCTAAGACCGTGACAGGCAGGAGGAGCAGGAACAGCAGCAGCGGCAGCAGGTACAGCAGCAGCAGCAGCAGCGAATTAATAATTAAGACATTGAAGAACAGCCAGCGCAGAGAGGGAGGGGGGAGAAGGGTAATCGAGGGAGGCGGGTGGCCGTACACTTGTGAGGATGGGGCGGGGGCACCCGTCCTAAATCCTAATCTCACGCTCCAGCTGTTTTATGTCGTTTTCCTTCACCATTCCCTAAACGGATGGATGGGGACATGTGTGGGTCGCACACTGGCCGGCCGGATGGAGCCGGAACTACTTTGCGGCCGCCGGAGAAAGCCGTCCTTATTACAACCCCTTTATTTAATATTAGAAATTAGAGATAATATTTTTTAGTCAATTATTTTTATCTTATGGTTCTATTTAAACATCCAAATAAAATATCTAATGTTGACTTATTTGGTGTATATGTATATATATTTATATGTTTGTAAGTTGAGAGTTTGAATTTTTTTGTCTCACTATAAGATTACTTACTTTATTTCAGAAAACATTTTTATTTATTTTAAATATTTGACCATATTTTTCATATACTAAATACCATATGTTCTTGGAATAAGATAAAAAGATATTTTGAAGAAGATGCCGAGCTATCCAAACGGAACATATGTACAAGTATAATTTTTTTAGTATTATTTTAATATAAAATTATAAATATTATTTTTGCATGGCTAAGATTTACTCACTAATCTTGTCATATTTTTTAAGCTAAAAATTCATTTTAAATTTTAAAATCTTGAATTTAAAGATATAAAATTTATGTTTTTTATAAAGAGTGTATAACTAGTTTTTTTTTTTTTCCTATGGATTATAAGTATGGTAAAAAAGTAATAAACAATCTTGATCATGGTTTCTACTTTCGGCTTAATTATACTATACTACTACAGTACTTTAAGATACCATTTGAATTGGATACAAGAGGGGGATAAGGCCTTATCCCCCATCTTGTACCCAAACAACGAAATGGGTGGGTGGGAACTCTTGTTCCCACCCAACCGAGATAAGCCAGTATAGGGTAAGAAGAGTTCCCACCCAGGGGTGGGAACAAGCAGTTCCCACCCCTTGTTCCCGGGTAGAGGAGAGAGAGAGAGAGAGAGAGAGAGATATTTGTTTTAAACTAGAATTTTAAATTTTTAAATTTTGTAATCTTAAAATTTAAATTTATAATTTTATATTTTAAATTTTAAATATTTTAATTTTAAAATTAAAATTTAATATTTTATATCTTTTAAATTTAAATTAGGTCTCAAATTTAAAATTACGATTTTCAAAACTAATAATATAAAATTTTAAATTTTAAATTTAAATTTAAATTTTAAATTTTAAAAGTTAAAAATTTAAAATTTAAATTTTAAATGCAAAATTTAAAAATTTAATATTCAAATATAATGGGAGGGATAATATTATTATTTTTAAGTTATAACTACCATTATTCTTTTTATTCCATCTTATCTAGCCAAACGCTATTTTTCTTATTCCCGGGAACAACCTAATTTTCATCCAAACGTAAAATTAGTCTAGTTCTCGTTTATACCTGAACTTGTACCTATCCCTGGAATAAACAGTTCTTATTTATACCCGAACCAAACGAAGCCTAAAAGGTTTTTCACTTTGTATATTGTACTAATTTTTTTGTTGAGAGGTACCACTCAATTATTATTTTTGAAACTAGACTATTATACTATTAATAGCACCAAGTCCTTGATGCTATTAGATTTTTTGCCCTCGGATGAAGATGTGTGCGGTTAAGATTATAGTAGCCCTCTAGGGTTGAGTGAGTGGTTGGTTGAATAGCATAATCTAACGGGTGGAAATGATAAAAAAGATAAATTTAAGGCGAAAAACTTGGTAGTACCAAGCACTTGCGCTATTGATAGTATAGTAGCCGGACTCTTATTTTTTAAAATTTTTACATTATAAGTAATAAACTTATAATTTTGTATGAGACCGTTAAAAAATACCAATTAAAATTTGTAGAGCATATATTTAGCTCATTTTAAAATAAAAAATAATAAAATACATAAAAATAATTAAAAAATAATTTGATAGAATTTTTCAATTAGTCTCTCATGAAGATTTAGTTTATATATTTTTTCCTACTATTTAGTCAATGTCTCTTAATAAAGATCTTAAATTTTATCTAACAATAAAAATAAAAATAGTACAAGATTGAAGAATATATATATTTTTTAATCTATAACATAAAGATTGATAAAATATAATAATATAATAGTATTTTTTTAAAAAATTATAATATATAAAAGTAAATAAAGATGGTATTAAAATTTATAGTGTATTAGAGTATAATTTAGTCTTGACATATTTTTGCGGGCGCTTGAGTTTGAGTTTGAGTTTGAGTTTGACCGGCATTAATTGGATTATTTGGCCATCTGTGTTGCACGCAACGCAAGTGGTGGTGTGGGGGCATGAGGCGTGTGAGGCGTGTGAGGCCACCAGCGCGTCTGAGATGCGGCGAGCAGCACAGAGGGGTATGTTCATGGGCGAGCCAGACCAGCATTGTTCGGTTGGCCTTCATTTGTCCTTTCGCGCACATCCCGCAGAGCAAATCAATGCTCCCTCGCCTCTCTTGTCGTTCCCATCCAAATTAACCGTCCCATTCTGTGTGTGTGTGAGTGTGTGTTGTTTTTTTTTTGAGAAAGAGATAGCAAGCTACCTGCTTCATTCATTAAGCAAAATGAATTAGGCGAACGAGGTGGAAGCAGCTAAGGCCTCCGTAACGAAGAGTAAAAAAAAAAAAAAGGGTGGCCCGACGCTAGCGATAAAAGTTTAATGCGTTGTTACTGCATTATGCACGCAAATGTCTCCAAATTGGTGTAATCAGAAGAGAAAGAATATCTCAATTTCTTACTGTTCACTCAGCTGCAGCATTGGTACTAGACCTATCCGCACATCCAATTTTCAGAAGAGCCACTTGTTTAGTTGCTTTGTAACAGAAATTTTATACAGAATGCTAACATTTCAATCACATAATTTTATCTTATATATAAGGGTAAAAAATAATTTTTTAAATATTATTCTAAAATTTAGAATTACTATATTGGTCAACGAATTTTACTTGATATGATTAACCGACAACATGGTAAGTTCTTCTATAGAGGCAACTGCTTTAATGCAACTGCCGCAGCACACTGTGCTCTATGATAATTCTGCTTCACAGAGATCAATCAACCAAATACTCAAAGGTAACATAGCAAATATTGGCCATTGAAGTTAGCCGACCTGAAAATCAGCAGCAACCATGGGGAGGGGGGCACTTGATCAGGGCTACATTGATCTGCAATCTGCATACAGCTGATCACTTGAATTATTCCAATCCAGTCGTACTTCCTTTTCACAATCTATTAGCGTCTCGAATCGGCAGCATTGACGTAGCCTCTTACTTTTCTTCATTTGTTGCATGCGGCATCGCGTGCTTTTTGAATTTTGAAATACCAATGTTTAGTCCTCCTCCTCAACACTAGTGTCGTCAACAAATCGCTGAACAATTTAAAGTGCCACGGAGAGAACGAACACCATTCATTCCACGAAGGAATTCATTCTACTAGCTACACGTACGGACTCTGTGGTTTCTGTGGCTGGGGTTTTCAGCCATCAAAAGATAAGTATCCTTTGCGGTCGATGTTAGCATTGATTCTGCTCCCTCTTTGCTGGTCGCTGTCCTCACACCTAAAGGTAAACCCCCGAGGGGCCATCTATCATCTATGCTTATGCTAATAGAATGGACTAGCTGATCCGATATGTTGATCAGCATTTGAGACCTTTTATCAAATAATTATAGTACTAGAACTATGTCCCTTTACTTGAAATTCCATTCACAAACTAATGTTTCTTTGCTAATGGGGAATCTCGTACTAGATATAGCGGGAATATTTTGTCCAGCTGACCCAAAAGTACTAAATTAGTAAAATAAGAAAATGACTAAAGTAAGGTTTGAGCGATGGTGTTGATAATAGTGGCTGAGGTGGAAAGCTTTTTTCTTTTTCTTTTTCTTTTTCTTTTTTTGGGTTGAAAGATGACTCTGTCCGCATTAATTTAATGTTGAATCCAATCCTACTTAATCTTAATAAACAAGGACATATAATATAAGAAATTACAAATGAAAACAGTACGGTTAAAATAGTATATTGTTAGTAAAAGATAGTGGTAATATTTACAAATTAAAATAGGAGTTGCTATTAACGTTTATTGGACTTGATCAGAGGTGGACATGGCGAACAACCTCAGTATCCCAGATATGTACAGTAATAGACTTGTGTAACACGGCAAGCAAATTCGTTAATAAGATTATAGGTGTTTTGGTTTCGACCTTCTAAAATTGGACGTAAAACAGTTTGCAGCACGAGGAGTGAAAAAATCCCTACTGATCACAAATGACAGGACACTAATTAATGCAATTACAATTACCTTACGTGAGTTCACAGTTCAGCTCTGTCTCTAAATATAGTAAAATTTGATGTTATACAAAACACTCGGAAGCGCTAGCTAGACGAACCCTGAACTTTTGACGAGATCAAGGACACCCTTGCATACAGCTTTACTAGCTAGCAGCGAGCGGAAAATTTCTGGTCATCGAGCTGCAGAGAGCATGGTCCCTACGTTAGGCCGCCTTTTGGAGCTCCGATCTGCTAGGACTTGGGACCTTTTTATTATAATCATCACTATTATTACTTAAGTAATAAAAAGCTTAATTCTAGGGGAAACTGAAAGGTTGCGGGAGCAGAGAGTAGCAACAGAATTATAGATAGTATATATTTTTTTTTGTTGTTGAGGAAACAGGGTTATACCCTATTTGTATATCATGCTCCAAAACAGAAGTTGTTACATCGAGTAAGAAAGATATATCGTTAAAGCAACGCAACAAAACATATAGAAAGGAGATGGCGTCAAAACCCCTCCCTTAAATCCCTAATACAGATAGCCATAGCTTCACCGTGGTCAGGACTGTCATACCCACTTCCTCGCTTCTTTTGCAATGTTCGTTGAAGATGCGCATGTTTCGCTCCTTCCACAATTCAGATAGAATATATATTATATGTAGTTAGTTTATGATGCATGTTTGTTTTTCAGTGGAAGCTGCTTTACCAGGCTGGCTTTCAAGCAGGAGGAGGCCCAAGTGCGCGGGATCCGTCTGCTTCTTCTGGCCCAAAGAGACGGGCCCCACTTTCACTCGGGTCCAAGGTCCGACCGACCAAGAATTAATTAATGTAATAAACAATAATAATATTCCTGGCCTTTTCCAGGTTTGGAAACAGTAACGAGTCCCCGTGCATGAACGTACAGTTGTGCTCCCCTGGAATCTGGATCCGATACCTCCACCACCAGTAGTTTTTTTAATTTAATTTAATTTAATTAATTATTAATCTCTCAATATGCGATCCATCGATCCATCCCCCCACTGCTTTTCAAGATTTGCTTGAATCGATCTCTTTGCCACCCCCAACAAATTAATTATTTTCGCACTAACTATATTAATTATATATCGCGCGAGCACACGTATATAAATAAATAAATATATATATATATATATATATATATATATATATATATATATATATATATATATCATATAATATACAATTAACAGCAGATTGAGGAGACGATCGAGAAGCCTCCACTGCTGTTCAGTGCTGGCTGTGTGTTTGTGCGTGCGCACGGCTGGGATGCCGGATTCCCTGATTGATCCCATCGCCATCGATCATGGCATAGTGTTAATTAGAATTAGAAAGTTCTGCATGCGCGAGGTTAAAAATTAGTAACCAGCTATTATACATACATCTATATATATATATATATATATATATACAATTGTTGTAGTTTTTGGCGTTTGGGATAATCATAGTGTAGCTTATTTCACCGTCGAGAATGAAGAAGGCTTGTTTTCTGCGGGCACATTGCCCTTAGTCAAGGGCATAACGCGCTGATCTATGTGTCGAGTTTTGCCATCTTTTGTTTTATATATATGATACAAAAGATGATCCAAAACTATATATGATTTTATTATACATATACACAACTGATTAATGTGGTTGCCAGCTAATTAAGATTATTATATTTGGGGTTGTCAGAATTTTAACAAAATTGACAATTTTATGTCCCTGATGTCCGTCTTCTGTATTTTGCTTGCGTACATGCATGCTTTAAGCCAAAGCAATATCTTGCAGAGCATGCAGTGACTAAGTTAACTAGTTCGTCAGTCAAAATTAAGGAAAACAGAAAATTGTTAGATATTTTACATACGAGTGGGTTCTAATAGCTGCATATTTTGTATACTCCATCTCTATACGAAGTTGGGATTTGCCCCTTGTCTATCCAACAGTTAATACTATACCGCGTCGACACATAACTAATCTGCCAAACTTAATTGGGACATGTTCACTTTTTTAACTCACTCATTGATGGCATGTAGTTATCAACTAGTGTGGCTGCTGAAGGTGCCTCCAGAGCATCGCAAACCACCCTACGTATGCCACGCAAGCTCGATCACGTACGTTAACAGAAGAGATTATAAAAGGAATTAATTGTTGAGTTGGCTGTTAGCTAGCAATAGATGGTACGTTGCCAAGTGCCTTATCTAGATTTATTTTCCACAGAATCTAAACAAAGCTATATTGTCAATCAACGTGCGATGTATGCCGAGCGCGGACATGGGAGCTGAGCTGCCATTTGAACCCTCATTCGCTGATTTAATCAAATGATTGAGCTGTTGCTGGGATACAGCTATTTGTAGATGTTGCATATCGCTGTGTGCGATTAACTACGCTTGTGACTTGCCATGGAAATATTCTATGTTGCGGTACATGTAGTGCGCACGCACTTGGAGGTTTCTAACTCCAAGTACAACTCATCCGCCCAGAATTGGCTCCACCTGTTATGACAGAATTAGTGTTAATTTCTTCTTCCCCTTTTCTTTTTTTATGGTTATAGTGAATGAACATGTAACTTTCAGAAAGAGATTATGAATATCGAATATTTCCATAGATAAAAAGCTGTAATGCTGAAAATTCCTGTGGATTTATTGCCAGCATTACATTGCTTTTCAGAACGTGATATAAACACCCGTCTATTAACTTTTGACTTTTCATTAATAATCAGTACTTCATCGATCCCGTATAATTAATAGACCTCCATCAAGCATCTGTTAGAGAATATAATTAAATACTTAATGGAGTTAAATATAAAAATGTTGAAATTGCTCTTCTTATTTCATACTCTCTTTCCTTCTTTAAAAAAAAAAAAAAAAAACTCAAATATACATATATATACACCTGATGAAGTAATGAGAAAAGGAAATAGAGCTATAACAATTACACAATCAAAAGAATAATATGTAGAAGATTTATGGTTAAGAGGTGTATAGGTCTTGAGAAGCTAGCTAGCTAGCCCTTTTGCATTTTAGCCTCGATTAAGTAGTTGATTGATGGTCACTCCTGGGGCAGAGGTGGGGCTCCGGACAGAGACATTTGGGGTTTAGCTTGCGTTAATGATGACGGGCGACATCGGAGTGATCCCCAACTAACAGTCGGTCTGAAATATTGTGCTTTTCTGTTGTGCTACAGAAGCTTCTCTCACCGGTCACCATGTTGTCCGCTTTGAAGCTATTTGAAAATATGGTAATGCATTTTACTGAAATTATTTTAAAAGTTTTTATACTTGCGTATGTATGATGATGATAAATAAATACCCGGTGACAGGTTGGGGATTTATTTAACAGAAAAGCAGCAGTTACAGGTGACACGTAGCAAGGTGGGGCGACAGCAGTGCGTGCGGTCCCTTCATAACATACACATACACATACACATACACATAGAACAAAAACTCAAACACGAGTTCGGTGGGGTTGTTACTTGTTACCTCCCCCTCCTTTGCCGCGAGGGATGCTCCCATTGGCTCCTCGTCGAAGGCGCACTCCACACTCGGGGCCAAGAACTTAACATCGCAGCCGAGGCCCGCGTAGTGCAACAAGGCCTATGGGCTGGAGCCCCGACATACGATGTAAACATCGGGGTGCCAAAAGACCAACTCAGACAAGGCCTGGCCTCTCTTAGAGGAGAGGCCTCGACGAGTCGTCGGCCCGAGCGTCCATTACAAGGGCGGAGTCTTTCGGGAGCCCAGTCTCAGCCCTAAAGGCCCAGCCACCTAATTTCTGCCTAACTTTCGATAATCCAAATGGTTTTCACATTTATACTACTGCTCGATAGAAAATTTAAAAATTCAAACTTGGATCGGGCTTGAGCTCTGTGGGTCATAGGTCTTTGGGTTGCGAAACGGCCCAGACCATGGCAGTTGTTGGACATCATTATTCACATCAGTGGATCATATTGTTTGTTAGAACTGGGCCAAAGTATTACAAACTTCATTTCGATAGTCCAGTCCACTATTAACGGATGGACATGAGTGGCACAACGCATCCCACTCTCAGGATCTGGCCTATTCATATAAACATATCACAGCAGTAAAACCGGATTGGATACAGATAGGATAGTACCCAGTCCACATACATACATATTTACATATATATATATATACATACATATATATATATGTATGTATATATATATATTGATTAACTATTAAAATATAAATTAATATCCAATAAAAATAGATTTAGATATGAATCAAATAATTAATAAACACAAAGAATTAAAAGCAAAAATGATTTACTAATGTATACTTAAGTGTTTTTAAAACCTATGAAACATAGAGGAACAAAATTGAGAATTTTAAAAAATAATGTCCGATATGGATTTGATAGCAATGTTATGTATTGAAGATATATAAAACCCAGTTTCGAATTTTGACAATTTGAATTTGAATCCAAAGAAAAACAGTAAATCCAAACCTGAATCGAATTTTAAAAAAAAATAATTTCTAACTCAAAATATGAATCCCAATCCAAATTCGGGTTGGAGAGTAAAATCTCAATTCATTGGACCAAAAACTCTCCTCCCAGGCAGACCTTGGGTGGAGAGCTTCTTCGCCCTTCTGCCCAGGAGCTCAGACCCCAAGGCCGTGCTGGCCAAGCTGGTACGGCCCAAGCAGGCCGTGCCTTGCAGGGCCACGGGTCTCTCTTCGGCCTGGCACGGCCCAACGCTAGAGGCCCAGCACCGCCCAGAACTTCGGGCCTGGCTGGGCCGGGCCGGGCCGGTACGGATGCTACAGCATCCGTGCTGTGCTGCAGCCCGGCCCGAAGCCGTGCCGAGCAGGCCGTCCCACGAGCCGCCCGGCCCGTTTTACATCCCTACCAGCAGTGCAAAGTAAACCCATAAACCCAGTCGAAATATCTGTGTCGAGTCCAACTCGAGTCTAACCTGACCGGTTCGGATAGGGAAGAGCCAGCCTAAAATCAAATGCCAGGTTATTCCTCCACGGACACGGGACACGGTGCACCTAAAAGAGAGTCGGCGCCGGTCCTATTTGGGTCGCCCAAGCTCGTTCGCAGCGGCTCGGCTTCTTCGCTGCAAAAGAGGAAGAGAAACCCTCGCCTCGCCCCGCCCAACACCCCGCCCCTCCCCCTTCCGCCCTCCGTCGCTCGTCCTTCCTCTCAGTCTCAGGTGCTCTCCTGCTTCCCCCATCCTCTTCTTCTTCTTCTTTGTCCCCTCGCGTAGCATCCTCTGCCTTCCCGCCGGGAAAACCCCTCGATAGATAGAGAGATAGATAGATATCCGTCGCTTTTCCGCTCTCTTAGCAAGTTGGTATACCTGCTGCTGGCCTATCGAACGTTCGGCTCTGCTATGGATGCAGCGGGCGTCAAAGATCGGAGCTTGCTTGTTGGTAGACACGGCTTCACCTCTAAGCCGAGGGAGGCGCCCGTTCCCCCTCCTTCGCAACGCACTCCCATCTTTGAGTCTAATAATTAGGGCGGCTATTCTGTGGTACAACGTGTTTTGGTAATGACTACCGCCCGCGTCGAGTAACTTCGTGTTTCCGTATTGTTGTCACGATTTGTCACCTTAGCTTCTGCCCTGAATTGGGAGATCGCTTCAGACGCCAAAGTTCTCTGTTGGTGGTATACACTGCTCGTCGTCTTCCTTTTTAGGGTTATATCTTCATTTTTGGCTTCTTTTCTCTTTGCATAAGGTGTGCTCTTGATTTTTCGTCGGCACTCAGAACAGTTCATGCCCTTTGTAGTTAGACTCTGCAGATGCTCGATATTGCTCTTCAAATCTCAAAAAAGTTTATTTATTTGCCCTTGTCTACCCTTTTTTTTTTTTTTTTTTTGTTCCTTCCTCACTCAGTATTTCATCATTTGTATTTTTCTTCCAGTTACTCAGGCTATGCTTGTTGTCACTTAGCTCTGGTTAAATGGCCAACAATCTACAATCATCTGGGCAACAGGTAGCAAAACATCTTCTTCCATATGATTCGCTGAAGGCCTCACTAGTTTAACTTTCTGTTTTATATATTCATATTCTGCATTTTAATATAATATATATGTTATACTTCTTTTTTTTTTTTTTTTCTCTTGATGCTAAATTTTGATGTTTAGCGTATGATATTTCATTTCTAATAGCTCCCAAGGCCTCCGGGAGTAGGTTCTACAGGTCTACCTCAAAATTTTGGCCCCCCGACTGCTATGCAGGTAAAGCTGCAAGCTGATGGTTGGCATTTTGAGATTTTTAACCTGTTTCATCACTTTTTGTCGTATCTCAAAATCGTGTAATATGGTGATTGCAGTTTAGGCCAATGGTTCCAACTCAGCAAACACATCAGTTCATCCCACCAGGCTCGCAACAGTTTATGCCTTCTGGACAAAGCATCCCCGGGCAAGCTCAAATGCACCATTATCCTCAACCTACGCAGCATCTACCTCAACCGGGTCAAGGTCCTCCTTCATCACAAGCAATACCAATGCCATATGTTCATCCAAATAGACCTATGTCATCTGGGCCACTACAGAACCAACAAGCTGCTCAGGTGCCCAACGGTCATTTGCCTAACGTAGGTGGTCCTATGCCTCTTTCTTCATCTTACACGGTAAGATTCTTCCTGTAAATCGATAATTATGTGGTAGTCATGTTATCAATGCTTGTTACTCCATCATATTAATCTTTCGTTATTGGCATTGTCCCGTCATATGGCTACAGTTTGCAACTTCATATGGGCCGCCGCAAAGTACTGTCAATGCCCCGCTGCAGTATCAACCAGTGTCTGGTACGCCTACCATTGGACAGCCGTGGGCTGCCCCTGGGGCTCAAAGTGTACCTCTCGTTACTGTGCAACCATCTTCAGCTCCACCTGCTGCAGCTCCTGTGAGCAGCCTTTTTCAGCTTTTCTAGTTCCTCTGATGATAAATATTTTCATTTTACCTGAAAATTCTGTTGGCCATGTACACCTTCTCATGACTTCTCTTTAACTGGAATAATGCAGAAAATGGATGCCCAACCTAGCTCTAGTGAATCTGTTCCTTCTGACTGGCAAGAGCACACTTCTGCTGATGGAAAAAAGTATGTTGTTGTTGAACTAGTGCCCCTGCTTTATTTCCTTTGAAGGGATAATCTATGTTTGCTTTTGTTAACTTCAAGGAGTTCCATTACTGGGCATGTTGGATATTCTTAATATTTCTCTATGGTATAGGTCCTTTTCACCTGTAAGTTTCTCTTTTTACCCTCTAAATTATCCTTTTTGCTTTGCTATTTAGATATTATTACAATAAGAAGACCAGACAATCTAGTTGGGAGAAGCCTTTTGAGTTGATGACGCCTACTGAGGTGAGCCATATTAATGGGACATGCATTTTCATATAATATTGCAACTTGCTCTTACTTTTGCAGTTATATCTTTTAAAATAAGTGCTGTCATTTGTAACTCTAGGTCTGTTGATCGTAAATGTTTTACGAGAGCTTTGTTGATATTTACATTCTTCTCTTTTCAAGAACTCTTACATCCTGAGTGAAAAATAATTGCTCTATATGGTCATAATTAAGCAGAGTTTCTATTTCTCAAGGCAGAAAATAGTTGTTATTTACGTGTGTCTTAATATGGATGGGCCTTTTCCCTCTCTTGTGTAGCACTATAGGAGAGTGTGACTGCAGTAAACACAAACAATCATACTGTATATTCCTTATTTTTTCGAAGATTTTGGCATCAACTCTTATTCGCTTTAGTGTGGCTCTTTGGAAGAGGTAAGTTACCTTATTGTTTTTTCACTAGGAAATGACTGACAAATATCAGTAGTAAAATGATGCAACAACGAACTTTCTCTCTGGAGTCAGCGGATGCCCGGTAACAGTTTTCAACTGTGTTATTGATTTACTTCATGGCCTACTTTGTTATAAATAGTGTTAAAAAAGCTCTTATATCATGATAAGCATCATTATTGGGCAGTGGCAAGATAATAATTTTTGTTGTTGTTGTTGTTGTTGTTGCTCCTATACGATCCTTTCGTGATTCATCCTGTTTTAGTTTGAACATAATTTGATCTAACATGAGGCTTGAACAAAATCTAAATCTAATATTTATGTATTTTTTACTGCCTGTACACCAATTTGTGTAGAATATATTCCCGAGTGCCCTTGTACTTGGACATGTCATACATCGGTTATAAAACTTAAACAGAAAGAAGGATATGAAAAATATGTTATCTTTATCAGGTCAGATTGCTGTATCATCCCTAATTGCAGGAGGATCTTGAAATTTCTACGGTCGACTTGATATATTTAGAACTACCTGAGCCTTTTTTGAGGAAAAATGGATTAGATTATTAAATTGCTATGCCTACAACATTTCAAGCTATGACACTTATAGATTCTCATCGCAGTTCTCCCTAGGAAAAAGAATGTATCTTATTTAAGGATCCTCTATGCTCACTTTAATATTAGACCTATATTAAATGAAACAAAGGCTTCTCCCCAATCATTTTTGTTAAATACGATCTATTTAGAAAATGCTGATGACATTTTTGTAAAGTTTTCTACATTTACGAAGTTGTTAAGTCCAACCGACTGCTTTGGATTCCACTGAGATTTTATGATGCTTTCCTAAGTGGTTTTGAAATAGTTAAATGCCTTTTAGGATCTTTAAAGCCTCTATGGAGCTATATATGGATTATGGACTTCTGTAGCACCCCAAGAGAATTAGCTGCACCTGATCAGACTTGTCATGAAAAAGTACCTTATAAGTTGCAGAGTTTGACCGGAAGAAGCTATCATATTTAACTTCCTGCATCTAAAACCTGGCCTTCATAGCGATCACTGCTTGTTCCCCATTATAAGATGTAAGATACTTGCTCTGTTACGGGGCGAGCAGCATCTATCATGATAATCATATGCACGTCAGACGTAATCAGTGTTTTCCATGAATAAAGCACTCAGGAAGTCTCTGTGACTCTGGATTCAAGAAAGATATGGCATACAGTCAATAATTTCTTATTTTAGTTCGACCTTGAAACTAGCATACGTAGAATAATGATTTGAATAAAGAACTCAATTTCATTCTAAACAGTAAATATTCATACCATTTTATTAATTTATTTTTCAACCCGAGGCTACTCATATTATTGGAAACTCTGATTTGCTATATGTTGATTTAGTTGCTATCAATAGTTTCTTAGGTTAATCTTTAGGTGCATGATTTACATTCTTGCAAGATATGGTATTCTGTGTGATGTGCTCTTAACTTCTTCCGTCATTACACTCTAACTTCCAACATCTGTTCTATGTTTATTGTTCATGAAATGCACTTCATTGTTTTCTTGTATTAGCATCTAATGTGCTATTTCCGAGTATGAATCAGTGTTTGCCATTGATCAGCCATGTTACTTTGGTTTTCTGTTTTTCCTCTCTGTAACTAGGGTTATTTGCTTCATGGGAGTTGATTGTTGAATAATGTGCTTAATTTTGACACCTTACCTGTTATATCCTGTCCCTTATGCCAATTGAGAAGTTTAGAGCTTTTTGTGCTGGCTGGAGACCTATCATCTTCGCGACTAACTAAAACATCATGTATGACGCGTCAGTCTATGTGGTCTCTCTTCTAGGGAATTTCTGTTTCCCTTATTTGATGTATAAATTGCTACCTTCCCTTTGTAGAACTGCATGCATTGATCGCCACGAGTAGTATTTGAATAATGGTTTTAACACATAGAAATCTCGCTTATATTTGATGGTTTTCCACTGTAAATCAACTTATTGTTTTAACCCTTAGATTGGTTGATCTAGGCCCTTGTAATCAAGGATTTAAGTGCCGTGGCACGGGGTCGTGCCGGAAACTTGTTGGCACAGTACGGTACGGTGTGTGCCAGGCTGTGCCGATACGTGCCGGTCACAAAAAATACATGTGTTGCGACACATAATGGCATGAAATATTTATTTTCTTTAGCAACAAAATATTCTAACTGTTTATTATGTATCTTTATCAAATCTTTTCAACTTTATTGAGAAAATTACTTACTAATTTAAAGAATATAGGGTTTTGAGCTGTACCATCGGCACGAGAGCTGCATTGTGCTGATATCTTGTTGGCACGGTGGATACGGCTTGTGCCGATGGGTACTTAAATCCTTGCTTGTAATATAGTAACTAAAGGGATAACTTAGGCAATTAGATGCTAGGTCTAGTTAATATCATACTGGAGAATTAGGGTATGTATATAGTAACTGGAGCTTTATATTGAATTCCCACCATCACTGAGCTCTGTTTCCGTTTTGGATCTTTCATTTTTCATTATTTTCTGCCGTAGTTAGAGTGCAGGAACCCTATCTCCCCCTAATTTTGACAGTCCTATTATTTCTCCACTCAGTAACTTGTTTCCAATTTGTAAGCTGATCATTGAGTGGCCGGAACGGGAGCAGAAAAGATTGATTTCAAGTAGATTCTTTCCTAAATCAGAACTCTAATTAAATTGGAACTTTAATAAGTTTTTCTATTAAGAAACTTCATTACCATTGAAATCAGTCCGTCTTTTGTAACTTGTTTGAACTAATGATTCCTTTTACAGATGGTGTAAGGGTTATTAGTTCTGCTAAATTAAGGTAGTTTTGGACAGGACTAGGTGAAACCCTTCTCTCTATTCTCAAACCTGTCACATGGCAGTTTCCTTTCCTTCTTTTACTTCCTTCGATACTTCCCCCTTTTTTTCTCTTTACCCTTTCTTTCCTCCTTTGGACTGCTGATCGCTACTTCTATACCAGCCTTTACCTTTTTCCTTATTCTTTGCTTTAATCAATCCTGAAGACTGC
This sequence comes from Puya raimondii, assembly GCA_016920855.1. NCBI lineage: Eukaryota > Viridiplantae > Streptophyta > Magnoliopsida > Poales > Bromeliaceae > Puya > Puya raimondii. Next base: position 8,518,739 of record JABWPP010000049.1, read on the forward strand.
TGGAATCTCTGATTTTCCTTGCACTTCATGATGTCGCCAATCTTTGGACTGAAACTTTTGCTTGGATTTCCAGACAAATAATGAATTACATTCAACTTTCTGGTGATTTGTCAGGGGATTGGCCTATGATTCAATGTTATTCGGGAGCAAAAATGATCTTTCGATGCTTATAACTGATTATTCTTGTTATTGCTTGAACCTTCTTGTTACTTAAATTACAATTCACTGGCTGATTAATTGCATCCGAGATTGCATCTGAAACAGTAGGATTAGATTGGCCGAGTCTGCTTTAAATCAGTTTACTTTGCGTTTAAATGTCAGATTATCCTTGGACTGCATGGTACATCATAAGATTTGATTAATGTAGTAATATCGCAAGAAAAGGACTTTTTGTTAGTAGCCATAAGATTTCTCAACATTCATCACTACAAATTTGGATTCTAAAATTTTAATTTCTTTTCCTTTCTGGTGAAGCTTCGGTTATATCCTATGTTGGACCTTATTGTAGGGGGATATAACAATCAAGGTAGTTTATGGAGACCGAGATGGTTTATGGAGTCTATTAATAGTGCTGTAGCTTGCGGCTTGAGCACAAGGTGTGGTTCTTGAACATAGCACTATTGTGCATAGAATATTAATTGTGATGCTGGAATAAGTTTTTAGAATACTCTATTGTAGCAAGCAAGATATGCTTCGATTGAAGATCCATATCACTACAGGTAGTCCACCGCATTTGGAACATCAAGAAAAATAAGATAGTGGATTTTGATGTTTGTTCTTAACCACGAAAAAGATAGTGGATTTTCCCGAATAGCATAGCTCAACTTCCATACAAGTTTTATATGCCAATAAATTAGATGGTTAAGCGTAGTAACTAAGGGAACTCAAATATTAATCAAGGTATTGAAACAATACAATTTTAATAGGTATTTAGTTGAACTTATAAAGTCAAAACAAGGGCAGTTTGGTTAGTTTACTAAATTATTATCTAGATCCATAATTACTTTCTTCTAACAGTTACTGACAGAAAAGCAACATCACTGTTTTTTCTTTTTTCTTTTTTTTTGGGGGGGGTGGGGCGGGGTGTGTGGAAAGTTGGATAGAATTCACGGACTATTAGGGACTGATCTGATGGTCAGAAAAGATGGGAGGCTTTTTTGGATTGCCACACAGGTTGGGTGTTGGTTTTGAAATTTTCCACGAATGCACTATTCTGACTTTAACATGCTGCCCTTGGTGTTGTCTTTCATGCCTGCATAGATATACTCTGTAGAACTAGGTAAAAACCTGAGTAACATATACTCTGTAGAACTAGGTAAAAAACTTAGTAACATATTTTACTGGGCGACATTGCTTGTTTTCCATCCATCATCAATATATATATAGGAAAGACTGACAACTGACGATCTTTGAGTAAGTAGGTTAGAAATTTGAGGGACTTTTATTGGTGAAAACGCTGAATGGCTATCTTCTATTCTTGTAAACATCTTTCAGTGGGAATGTCTGTTATGTTTTCTACATTCATGTGATTTAATGTTCTTCTTCTTATTGTTAACTTTTCCTCGTGCATTCATTCACGGATATGTTTTCTACATTCATGGATATGTTTTCTTCATATGATTGTTGTGCCTTTGGTTATATTAATGTACATACATATATTTATGAGTGGGAGGGCGCATGCATCCCTTCCATCCTTGCTTAAAACATTTCCCATGAAAACATTAATTTCCAGTATTGCTCACATTGCATGTCAATGATCAATAAGTTGTAGCTTCTCTTTGCTCCTTTGGAGGTTTACTGTAATGATTGTTTGTTCTAAAAAAAATCGCAACATGGTAGAAGACATGTTAAGATGAAATATTTGTGATTAAAGTGTTTTAATTATATTTGACTTTAGTGCTAAAGTCAATTTATTTAATTATTCCTTAATTTAGTGCTCATTTAAAATTTAAAATGGTTCAATTTAATGTATTGTCTTGCTTATTTGTTTGTCTGCGCATGTAACAGAGGGCTGATGCATCAACTGTATGGAAGGAATTTATCACTCCGGAGGGAAGAAAGTTAGTATATATTTGTTATTTCGTACATGTAGATGATAATTTTCTAATTGTTACTAATGTTCTAATTAGCATTCAGCTGGCTTAAAGATTTTTCCCCTATAATAATTGTTGTTATTTACTTTCAATTGTTGCAGATATTACTACAACAAAGTAACAAAGCAGTCCAAATGGACAATTCCTGATGAACTGAAGGTTACCATATCTTTTGCTCTCATATTTCCGTGTTGAGCCTGATTGTTGGCAGATTCCATGCCAAATAGTTTGTAGAAACTCCCCTTGCTATTTCAATGGCTCAATAAATTACTTTCTTATGTTAAGTTTGATGAAGTTGCTAATTTAGTGGTTTAATAAATTCTTTCTTTGTATTAATTTTGATACTTGCTCTTCAGTTTGCTCGTGAGATGGCAGATAAAGCGGCAAATCAGTCAGCAGGTCAAGAAACTGGGGCAGCTTCAGCTGTTTCTTTGACCGAGATCCCTCCCACCTCGACGAACGTGCAAAATCCTGCAGCAGCTTCAGTGGCAGCTTCAAGCCCAGTTGCTGTGACAGTCAATTCTGTGATTCCACCTGCTAATACGACTTCAGTATCACCGTCTGTTTCTGGCATACATTCTACCGAAATCCCTTCTAATTCTTCCTTGGGGCCAACAAACACACTTGGCATTTCACATCCTGGTCCTCCTCCAACTACCTTACCTGCTTCAGGTATTGCGAGTTCAGAGGTTTCATCCATTACACTTGATGCTCCGACAACTGTATCTCGGTATGGATCCTGTGGTTCCCGGTAGTGCTGTTTTCCCTTTTTTTGGGCTTTCCTTGCTTCCCATGCGTCCTTTTTGACCATTTCCTTCTCTTCCTATCTTTGCAGGAGTAATCACGACAATCCGTCTCTAACAAGCATTACTAATGTGAAAGATGGAACTTCTGCGCAAGAGCTGGAGGTATGATTTATTTGCTGCTCTTTACTAGTTCTCGAAGATTGGATATATCTGTAAAGCAACTCCTGAGTTATTACAACTAATTCCCGAACCAAACGGTACCTAAGAGTGTTGTTACATTTGTTTCTTTTGCACGTGTGACAGATAGCAGATGGAAAAGCCTTTAGGAAACTAACGATATCTGAGAATGGTATTTGGACTATTAAATGAAGTTGAAGATGAATATTTCACAAATGAGACTTTAGAGTTGCTTTTGCGGAGTGTAAAAATTTCAAGAGCAATAGTAGTAAATAAATTGTCATAATGGAAATGTATTTCGTGATATGGTTATTCAGTTTTTCGATGATTAGTCTTATCAATGCATCTTATTGTTGGTTTTTTTTCTTTCTATTTGATATTGGCAAAGATGCCAAGCTTGAGCATGATCACATTTGCTGTGTCCACTTTTGGTATATTATTTAATTTTATACTTCCTATATAATTTGAGGCTTCTTTTGATTTTTATAATAGATGGCTTCTAGAATCTTGTTCTCAATGTTGTAAAAATATTTTGTGAGTGGTCAAAGTACTAAATATCGCCTATGCGGTGGATAAGTTCATTAGTCTATATAAGATACAATATAACAATATGAGAATATAGTTGATAAATAAGATGGAATCCCAGAAGAATTTAAAAAAATAATTAATACTTTGTAGACCTTCTTATGGTGCTTTGAGATTATGAAGATTATGTTGAAGTTTCAAGTAACTTATTGGAAAATAGTATTCCAAATACAATATAATGAACGGTCAAAGTATATTCACTAAGTTATTATATCACAATTGGGTATTCAAGTGTCTGACTAGTTAACATGCATAAGTCATGCTAAAATGCGTGAGATTAGACACCTTGTTCAAGTTGCCTAGTTATGTGGTGTTTAGTCTATGGGGGCAAGTCGGCAACTGCACAGCATATGCTGGCATATATGTCGGTGCATGCACCACATTTTAGAATGCTCCTTGTTCTGACGATATCTGCATGATAAATTTTATGATCATGTTATTGTGATTTGTTTGAATTGTTCAACTTGTACATGTGTTTTAGGAGGCCAAGAAGGCCATGCCAGTCATTGGAAAGATTAATGTCACTCCAGTGGAGGAAAAAGTTGTTGATGAAGAACCTATGGTTTATGCTAATAAGCAGGTAAAAGATTCTAGTTATTACAGGTTAATATAAATTCTATTGGTTTGGGTTTTCTTGTAACTGTACAAGTTGTTTACCCTGATTTATCTTTTAGGAGGCAAAACATGTGTTCAAGACCCTGCTGGAATCTGCAAATGTTGAATCTGATTGGACTTGGGAACAGGTTTAATACTCGTATTCTTTTTTCAGTAATCATTTGACTTGTTCGCTTTTATGAAACTATATTTTGAATGGAATTCCCAGACTATGCGAGTTATCATTAATGACAAGAGATATGGTGCTTTAAAGACACTTGGAGAGAGAAAGCAGGCATTTAATGAGGTTTGTCTGATAGTTCATGGATATCTACAAGTCTATGGTTTTAAATCCTTTTATTTTTTCTTGTTTATTGTATTCTCCTAAGGTTTCTTGTAATCTGTTTATTTCGTTACAGTACTTGGGCCAAAGGAAAAAGCAGGAGGCTGAGGAGAGGCGGATTAAACAGAAAAAAGCCCGAGAAGATTTTACGAGAATGCTAGAAGTAATATATGTTCTTCTTTGAGAAGGCTCGCTCAATTACTACTTATCTAGTTATGTCTGAGAACGTTCACTCGATTACTAGTTATTTCTACATTTATATGAATTCTTTTATTTCTTATGCAGGAATGCAAAGAACTTGCATCATCACTCCGATGGAGGTCTGTTCTTTTATGTACATATTTTTGAAATGGAGGATGCTAGTTAATACTTGATAATATAAGGTTGTTTGGTGATAAGTTTGATGGCTATGTAGTACTCAGAGGTTGCTTCTGACATTTCAGTAAAGCAGTTACCATGTTCGAGGATGATGAGCGGTTCAGTGCCGTAGAGCGTGCAAGGGACCGCGAGGATCTATATGAGAGTTATATGGTGGAGCTTCAGAAGAAGGTTCATGTTCTTGTTTTTGTATATGCCCACAAGACTGCTTCTTTAGCTATCCATTTGCACCTATGCCTTCCTGTTTTTTTGGTCTTGCAGTGGACATTTTTATCAGTTGTTTTGTTTAGTTTTCAAGATTTTAGATATCTACATCATGTTTGACTTAAGTTGGTTTGATTGGTCAGCTTAACCATACTGGCTAGATTAAAACTGGACGAGTTTCTATTTCGTTCAGGACAGAAGTTTGTTGTTTGTCTTTTATAATCGGGCAAGTTGTTGCAGTTATTCTAATATATGTCTTTCTCCAGGAAAGAGCAAAGGCTGCTGAAGAGCATAAAAGGAATATTATGGAATATAGAGCTTTTCTTGAATCATGTGACTTCATCAAGGTTTTCTTTGAAATGATCCATACTGTTGTAAAACAATACAAGGCAATTCTCGTTCTACTTTGGAAGCCTGACTTTCTATGTGCTTCACTCGTAGGCAAACACCCAATGGAGAAAAGTTCAAGATCGGCTGGAGGATGATGAAAGATGCTCTCGGCTTGAAAAAATTGATCGGTTGGAGGTTTTCCAGGTTAGTGCTTCAACTCCCTTATCATGCAAGCTAACTGGCTGCTTTGTTTGCTCACTTGAATGTATTGCAGGAGTACATACATGACCTGGAGAAGGAAGAAGAGGAGCATAGAAAGATACAGAAGGTACAAATTGGCTTCTTTTTTTTTCCCCTCCCAAAATGTCTACGGAGGATATACTCACGTTCTATATATTAAAAATCAAGGAACAAATAAGGCGACTTGAGCGTAAGAACCGTGATGAGTTTCGCAAGTTGATGGAAGGACATATTGCTACGGGTGTTCTTACTGCAAAAACACACTGGCGTGATTACTGCATGCAGGTACTTTCAGAATCTTGGTCTGTACATTACTACATTCAAAATTTCTAACATTTGGGTAGTGCTAGTGTTGTATCTTTTTAATACAAAATTGTGATTTCTCCCATGCAGGTCAAGGATTCAGCACCCTACTTGGCAGTATCGTCAAACACATCTGGTTCGACTCCAAAAGATCTGTTTGAAGATGTTGCAGAGGAGCTTGATAAACAGGTAAACATTGCCCAAGGAGTTCGACTATTTGGTTTTTTTTGCATTGTGATACATTGCTTGTAGTATGTAAACAACTATGTTAAATTGGTTTTTTATGAGTGGTGTGTACGCAAATTCTATATTGGCATTTCTTTAATAGATTTTGCTCTGACCATATTAAGCATTCAAGGATATGAAATATAAAATTCGATATTATTCAAGGGTAATAAATATGAAATTCGATAACAGTATGATTTAATTGATTTGGCTTACCTATCATTTTCTCAATAACTTCAGTCGTCATGTCATGACATCAAAAGTAGACATTAGATCTGTTTATTTCATTGCCCATTTGGAAAATTTTGCTCATATTATGTCTACTAAACTGATGAAAAACCTGTAGTTTAACTTCTATTTTACTTTTGGGTAATTGGCAGTATGATGAGGACAAGGCCCAAGTTAAGGAGGCTATGAAGGTTGGAAAGGTAGTTGATGGTTTTTTTTCTTCTTTTTTTTTGGGTGGTTTTCTTTGTATTACCGACAGAAGGTAGTAACCAGATCCTATTTTTCAGATTGTTTTGGCCTCTTCCTGGACTTTTGAGAACTTCAAGTCTGCTATTTCAGAGGAAGGTACTCTTAAAGGAAAAGGAATATCTGATATAAACCTCAAGGTATTATTACTTTTTCTGATCTTTTCAGACTTAGGTTAGAGAAATCAGAAGAACTGAAGAAAAGCTAATTTTCCCCCATTTTGTAGTGTTTCTTGACATTTCATCAACATTTTGTGCAATATTTTTTACTTTCAAAAGTGATGCAAAATGTTCTTCCAGTGAGTTTGCATAACACCTGTAAGAGATAGTATGCTGCAGATCAGCCAAATATGCCAATTTTTCATTCAGGGAAGATAACTCTGTAAATGAGAATTGGACGTCTAATTTTGAATTGAGTTGCATATGCTGTACACTTAATTTTAGGTTGAGGGCTTAACTTCCAATTTCGTTCCTGTTAAACTTAGTGGCTTATTCTGGTTTCAACCTGTAACTGTCCTGCACAATAAATAGTGCAGGGCGCTCAAACACATGAGTATTTGATTCATCCATTTTAGTTATCATTAATTATGAGCGCTGGGGTTAATTCCCAATTTTTAGGGTGTATAGTGTTAGTTTTGCAGCACAGCTTATATCTGGAGGCATCCTTCTTTCCTCTATGGCAGTATTCTACTTATCAGTTAGTGGCTTAGTGTGGTCTGATATGCAATAGTAGAAAATCATTACAACTACTGTCGTGAATAAACGCAGTTAATTATGTTATGTCGATGAAGTCTATTGTTGTTGATGAGTTGGCCCTCTAGGTAAAGTGTTGTGGACTTAAACCGATTGACCTGTCTTTATCTTTATGTTGGGTGACGCGAGAAAACGAAGGCATTAGATTGTAATTGGGCTCAATTCTGCTTCTAGAAATGATTATTATCCCTCAAAGATTATTTCCAGGCTCCAGCTTAACTCAAAAGCAACGACTAGAAAGAATATATCACTCATCATGGTTTTTGACACTTCTTTTCAAAAGTCGCACCTGTTCTGAGCGGCTAACTTCTACAAGCCATAGCAATATTACTTTGCATTGACCTAGATTTAGTACATTGACCATTATAGGAGAGTCTGTGCTAGAGAATGTGGTTCTTTTATCATACTTGTGAATAGCATATATGATTGTTGGCATGTTTGGCTATTCAAGGAGGAATTTATCAATTGCCTGTATGTGAAGCAACCAAGCTTGTGTCTCAAAGCTCTGCGCCACACTCCCCCTTCAGGTGTGTGTCTCCTGAGGCATACTGAGGCATATTCCCTTTCTTTCTTTTTTTTTCTTTTCCCCGCCTCGGTGGGCGTTCGAATCCTGCCTGTCAATTGAAGTGCCACTTACAAAGCTTCCAACACATAGAATGTTCTTACTCAAAGGCATGCTCGCATGCCATGCAAGTAATGCAATACGTGTCGTACCAATGGTTTAATGGCATACCCCTCTCTTGGGGGTGTCATTTTGAGATTGTTTGCTCATGACTTTCCAACTATTGTACTACTCCATATCAACCATGTGAATCAATTAATTCTAGTCTTTTTAATCAGCCTTGTCACAGCTAAATAAATATAGGAATGCTGGATTATAATTGATCAGTAAACAAGCAGTTCTTTTTTCACATATCCTTGTTGCTGTTTGGATTTGTTGTCGACATGTTATGTTGTTTCTGCAATTGAACTTTTGATAAGCACTTTTTTCAGGCAGAATTTCTCCACCACGTTCAATGGGGCTTGACATATATATTTTTTTTTCTTGTCGATTTGCAGCTTGTATTCGATGAGTTAATGGAAAGGCTAAGGGAGAAGGAGGAAAAAGAGGCTAAAAAGCGCCAACGTCTTGGAGATAATTTTTCTGATCTTCTCTACTCGATCAAAGTATTATAGCTTCATCTCTGCAAGCTGATATTAAATTATGAAGTGTTTGTCCAGTCATCGTTGAAATTATTTTTTGGATGTTATTTTGTAGGAAGTTACAGCATCTTCAAAATGGGACGAGTGCAAGTCACTTTTTGAAGATAGCCAAGAGTACAGGTACTTCATGTTGCATCATTTGGTATCTACCTTTTCCTTTGATTTTTATCTGTCTCAATTTATAATGGTATCCATTCATTTTTAGGGCCATTGGAGACGAGGCATTTGCAAAAGAGATTTTTGAAGAGTATATTGCACAGTTACAAGAAAAGCTGAAAGAGAAGGAACGCTTGAGAGAAGAAGAGAAGGTAAAAATATACTTGTTTCCTTAGTCGGTTGTAAAAAAATCTTGCAGTTCAAAAAGCCAGTGCTCGCTTATTTACTAAATTAGCCAAGCTCAATTGGCTTAGTGAACTGAGTATAATTTGGGCTCAGTAGCTTGATTTTGGCTGGAAGAAGCTCAAGTATAGTATCTATGTTTCTTTTATATATAAATGTAGTCGTCAAGATTGTGGAGTGAGGTGTTAATGTAGTGGTAAATATTTTGTTTCTCTTCCCAATGTTCGCGGGATCAAAACCTTGACTTCGGCTCTTTATTCTTGGAATCTTTGTTGTGAACCTTTGATCCAGCGAGTGAACTTTTGATCTTTAAATAGGATAGTAAACGGATATTTAGATAGTAGATTAAATGGGTAGTTTCTTTGATGAGCTAATCTATCAAGCTTGAGGGAGCTCAATGAATTGATCAGCTGATCTTGAGCTTGGAGCTTTCTTGCTTGTCGCAAGCTCGATCCACGCTCGAGCTTGTCTAATTTGAGCTAAGCTGATCAGAGGTTTGGCATGGTAGTATACAACTCAGGTTTTGGCATGGCACGACATGCAGCATGATGGAGCAGCAGTTGCGGTTTCCTATTTCTTTATTAGTTTCATCCGGAATCCTCTTCAAAAGAAGAAGATAAGTGTATTGGAACTGGGAAACTGTTGTTGTCAAAGGTGAGCACCTGGCTAGCCTAGGCACTCGTAGAGGCTAGGAATCCCACTGCCTTTTGGCAATCCTAAGGTGAGGCTCATTGACCCAAGCGCTCACTGACTGTGCCTAGTCAAGCACCTCAGGCAAGGTGAAACGCGACCAAGGGATGCACCTTGTTGAATATCTGTTGAGTTCTCCAAATGTATAAGCATTTTTTTTTTTTTTTGGTGTTGTTAGTTTACAGGAAAAGAGCACCAGTGAATTCATTTTGACTTTTCTATTGGCAGGCTAAGAAAGAAAGAGAAAAAGAAGAGAAAGTGAAAAAGAAGGAGAAGGAGAGAAAGGAGAAAGAGAGAGAGCGTGACAAAGAAAAGGGAAAGGATAGATCCAGGAGGGACGAAACAGAGAGCGAAACTGCTGATCCGGACAGCCATGGTTCAAAGGATCGAAAAAGGGAGAAGGATAGAGAGAGAAAATACCGGAAACGCCATCATAATGCACCTGATGATGGAAGCTCTGAAAAAGATGAGAAAGAAGACTCTAAGAAGTCACGGAGGCATACCAGTGACCACAAAAAATCTAGGAAGGTCAGAAAGAAGAAATTTTCACTTAAAATTTTGTTCCAAATCCTCAAGAAATAATATACTATATTGACCTTTTATGTATCCCCACATGTTTGAAATTCTATTTTGCTTTTTCCTGCAGCATACATATGCTTCTGATTCAGATAGTGAAAATAGACACAAAAGGCATAAGAAAGACCGAGATGGATCCCGTAGAAATGGTGCACATGAGGAGCTTGAGGATGGGGAACTTGGAGAAGATGGGGAAATCCGTTAAGTGTCTGTCACCTTTATAGTTGTTAGTTATTCAGCATGTTCTCCGCCGGCAACTTTCCTCACTATCTTTTCCATACATAGCGTTGTCAGTGAGTTACCTATGCTAGACGTTATGCAGTGATTAACTATTTTTCTGTTTTGTCTTCGTAATCAACTCTTTTCCTGTACTTTTTAAGTTTCTGCAATGTTGGCGTTCATTTATAAACTTTTTCTTAATGAAAGTATAATCTAATTACTCCACCTGGCTACATGTTTTTTTTTAAAAAAAATAACAAAAAGATTCTGGTAGTTCTGTTTTGAAGGTTGTTATGAATGTAGAGAGAGCTAAATGTACTAAATTGTGGTTGTCCTTGTTCCTTTCCATGTGTGTATTCGTACTTGCTCACCAGCATGTTATAGTTTTTTTAGCATCTTCTTGTTTAAATTTCTGCAAAATGCTAAGTATCTAATGGTGCATATGTATGCTTTTGTATTTTTTCTATTTTGCATATTGAGGTAATTTTTTATACTTTTAAGTTCTCTGTGTATGCCGCTGTAATGGTAGGATGTCAAAAACTATTGCAATGATTGTGTCAATCATTTGCAAATTCGGCCACTAATCACAATATATGGTTTTTCTTTTAGTAAATATGAATTATGTATCTCCGAATTTTTGTTCTGTGTGAGGAAGTGAAAGGCTTCTTGTGTCTAAAGGCATTAGTTTTTCTTGAATGGAAGTGAATTAAAGATGGAATCGCGATTGCATGCTTTGCAGAGAAAATTGTACTTTGAGAAGTATGTATTCCTTACCGGCACTGGCTGGTAATACTGCTTTGCTGTACTTGGATTCAAGAACTTAACTGAACTTCAATGAAGTATGAACTAGTTCAGGCAGTTTGGTTGTGGCCGTCTGCTCTTGATTCTCTGTTTTTACCATTCCATAAGGTAAAATGCCTAACAATTGTATTTCTTACTTAAAGCCATCGTAGGCCCTTATAGTCTTACACCCATAGATGGGTTTTTCATCGTTGGGAGGATTATTATGTTTGCGTTGCCAACGATTTCATTAGTAGGTGCCTTATGTTGTTTTGCTTGCATGCGAGCTCTTATTTACCATCAACACTGGCAGTTTCAGTTAATAAGATAATCAAATGTTTTTTGTTGATGGTTAGATCAGCAGCTGAATAAATTGTCATTCTGCACTGTGTAACATCATTTTGGACTATTAACTGCTGAACCAATAATTTGAGCTTATTAATGAAACATCAGCTGAATGTATGGCTATGGCAGAAATGAAAGTTTTCTTGCTTTATGGTTTAGGTACTCAGAAATGATCTGACCTTTCATGGAAATTCTTCTTTGTTATGGTGCATGTGGCATTTTTCTACTGTATGTTAGTGCAGTTGTAAACAGTATTGGCTTTCAACTGCATTGTCGCAGGTTCGCATATTGATTTGCAGTAGCTTTGCATGGAATATGCTGCAAATAAAGATTGATCCTAAATATGGAATAATGAAAAGAAGCATTATTTTGCATTGAAATCAAACTTGTGATGTAAGATGTGTCAATCCAAAATTGATTCAGAGAATCTTGTACTAAAAGAAGCATAAAAGAGGGCTCAAGTTATGCATCTTAAAAGCATCTTATATTATTAATGTGGCACAGAGGTGATGGCAGACTGCCTGCTGGAGCTTACTTAAGTGGATCGTTTCTTTCATACTGCACCTGAATTGTTCTGTAACTAGTGATGGTAGTGAGCTCGGGATTGATTATGCTAGATGAAAATACCCTTTCAATTCCGCCCGAGGCAAGAGACTTAACAATGTTATATCTGGTTAAGGTGGTAGACTCTATGGAATTTCGATGGTTCAGGGCACATCTTATTTTGAGGCGTTTGTGAAAAGGACTAGGGCAAATCCATGCAGCATAGGGCATGCCTGGATTAAAGAAAGCTCTTTTACGAGTGTGAGACGACGTGCAGGCTTGTTGTGTTGAAGGCATGTATTTGCCGAAGAGACATTAGAAGGGTGACAAATTAGCATTCCAGGTAATAACGACCGTCGTTTACCGCTTAGTACGAGCGAAGGAGCCCTCTGAGAAGGTGCTCGAGTTTGCTAAAGCCAAAATAGGATCGTTTTAATAAATAAATTCAATCAAGGCTACAGACGAATGAGCAGACTCATCAGAAGGACCATCTCAGAGGCGTCAACAAGGCAAGCGACGGCGATACAGATGGGAGCATCTTAGCTGTATCTGCTGATTATATTTGAGGCCAACAAACACAACACAAGCAACAGAATGTAAAAGAAAAACTCTTTTGATGCATAAACCACTGCTTCAACAGACAGACACCCCATCTGCTGATATGCATGTCGGGGAGGATTCAGATTTCGGGCACTGCCAACTTTGCAGCAATCATTCGCAGTTCAGGTCGAAGCAGCTGACCTGCATTGCGAGTAGGTCGCACTTCATCTCCAAAATATATAATCAATGATTTTAAAAAGAATAATGATAATCGACACACACAACAAATAGCTGAAACAAAAGGAGAAAGAAGAAAAATAACATGAAAGAGTGGGTCCATATTTTATTGCTTGCCTCAGCATAGAGTAGCATACATCGCAGTTGCATAGGGATGATTGCTGAACTTTGTGCTTGGGCGGATGATACTGCATCCCCAAATTACTTGAAATACGGGTTGTGGTAAACCCTTTTTATGTTCAGCTTCTGTTAAGATACTGTGGTTGGTGGTATCCTGCACCTTTTACTTGTGAATAATGGAACACAACAATTGATGTACTGTACAAAGGACGATAATGCGAGTCCTTTTTGTTTTTTTTTTTTTTTTTCCGTTTTCTGCAGCAAGAATCTTTTCGTAGAAAAGGATGTTTCACATATCCATACTTTTTGTTGAGAAGTACTCAAAAGTAATAATAGGGAGATAAAAACTTATTTGGAATCATGCTGTTGGACCACGGGCTAAGGAATCATAGAAGAGCTGGAGCATTTTTCTAATGTCTTGAGGCTTGGTGGATCCTCATGAAGAAGAGGGTCCGTGTTTTCATTTGCACAATCAATCGATTTGGCTGCTTTTGGCTCCCTGTAACGAGCCCAAGTGACCACGTATAGGCCAGCAATAATTAAAGCCCCGCCAATAATGCTGCGAGGATACCAGAATAGAAACAAACACAATGAGATTCAAATCATCCGACTTCCCAAAATTATGCAAATAATAATACCATAGCACATAGATTTGTTCATATAGGACAACCGCACATATAAAATGAATCATATCCACAAGAAAAACCATGAGAGGTATCATCTAGCCAAGTGTGACATAGAGTAGGGACAAACCTTCCGAGAAAGATGGGTGTTCCCAGGAAGAGGGTTGACAAGAAGGTAGACATCGCAGGTTGAAGTGGATTGTACAAAGCCACTATTGAAGGCCCTAAAATTTTGTTGGACCAAGTCATTATAGCATAGTTGAGAGAGGAGGCAACAATCCCCTGAAAGTTGCAAGTTCAATACTGTTAGAAGTTTACAATGGTTTGACTAACCATGATGTATTTTCCGCCAAAGCATTTTCTTGTAATATGTTTAAGCAGAAAGTTCACTAGCAGCTAAATAAAATACATAATACGCATTACATTCTACAAATGCAAAAGCAGGTACATCAACTTACAGCATACAAGACAGCAATAATTTCGGTTGGTGTCAACATCCAATCTTTATATCCGGTTGTAGCGAATAATCCAGTCAATACCATTAAGATAGTCGCGAAAGAGTATGAGTATGCGGTCAAAGATAGGCTAGCAGGATATGTCTTTAACACTGGAGCCTGCAAATTGAGAAACCTCACATGAATGTACATACACAAGACTATCAAAGTGTACAAAATAATTAGAACCAAAAGGTAGTAATAACAAGAAGTAGATCCTGAGTAGTTAACAACACTAATTCCTTGTACAGAGGAAATCCTAGGGTAATAAACTTTTATTCCTCAGACTAAATTAACAGCATAAACTGTGTGGGTTTCCTAGAGTAGAAATTGAATCTTTAAAAACTTAACAAATTGTTGAACAAAATAAAGCTATTAAAAGGGCATATTACTAAATTAGTGAAATAACCATTCTTCCATGAAAGAAAAGAAATTTGTGTTCTGCATAATGGAATTTAGTTTAACCCCACCAAATAAACTAGCTGATTTCAGAAGAAGTGCAATCAGAGTGCCTACTGCATCCTATTAACCAACTCATTAATCTATCATTCCTATATTGATTCCCAGTTAGCAAGGATAACCATTATTCTAGCCTTATTCCCAAGTAAATGGTGACTAAATGGTGACAAATGGATGGCTCATTAAGGATGTGTAGAGTAGAAAGAGAGAGCACGAGCCAGTGGAGGTATATAAAATGTAGAATGATTACTGCTGGATGCATTACATTTAGCGGTCTAAAAGTAGTTTGTGTGAAAAAGCCCAACATGTAGACATAAGGACAAGCAATTAAGATATTGAACTACTATTGAATGGAAGTAGGAAGAAAAGATTTTTCCTTTTCTAGCAAGTTATATTTCTATTCCTACATTTAGTAACAACATTCTAAGAAAGAATTAATAAATGCAATATATGTGTAAACTATATCACCAAAATAAGGGAGATGTTTCCTCTAGGCATGCATGTCTATTGGATTGGAGTAAATGAACAGCTCAATACATCATACAATATCAACACTTCATCTTATTGATGATCAAGTAAGCCTTGTGAGCTGTGACAATATATTCATATAATTCAACCATAGTTAGACTCGTAGAAGCAGAGCAGTTACAAATACTCTAAATACTTCATTCAAACTATGTTTAGAAGGTAGCAACTGCGGCAACCTAAAAAGACTTATGAGAGAAGTTCTATCAACATATACGTTCAAGAAATTGCATCAGTTCTACTTGTTTCATGTCCACAATAGGTATCTTATTTCTGAAAATGTATTCCTTTTGCTATTAACGACAACAAGTCTTCCCAACTTCAACTTCGCTCTAAGCATATCGAAGACTCCAAACTGGAAAAGAAAAGAAAGGCCGAGTACTGACACGACAGTAGTACATGCCATCTTCGCTTCATTTCTTATTTCCAATGGGCATCATCTCGATTATTATCCTTCTGAATAAAATCCAATTCTCTTTCCTAGGCCTACTTTTTAAATATAAATCTAGCATTTTTTCTGAAAATTCCATGTCGAGTATCATAGGATCCACCATTGCAAGATTTAACAATGCGTCTGAAAATCCTAAAAGGGTATACCTGCAAAACTAGATAAGCAGCCATTAGGAAACAGTTTCCAAGTAAGCATAAAACACCAAGGTGCCACTTTTCAATTCCAAATCCCAGCATTTGAGATGCTATCCATCCAACCATATGTGAATTAGCATTAATGCTTAGCTCATTCTGGCTCACAATATCAGAGCTATCTACTCCATATAGAGCAGGCCCTTTGTAGAAGACCATCAAGACAGCGCCACAAACACAGACAAGAGTCCCTGCAACTTTCACCCGGCCATCATTTGCAAGCAAGTTCACCGTCTCAACACTGCGCCAATTGAAAACTTCAATCAAACTTTCATATGAAACAAACGTATATAAACGCAGAGCAAGGAGCAATCGAATACTCACCCTAATATTGCAGCCAAGATGAACGTAAAAACTGGTATTGCTGGCTGAACAGCTGCTGCATAAGTTGGATTTGTGTAGTTGAGACCAATGAGAAATAAAAGCTGGTTCCCAAAAATGCTACAGAAATTTGACCATCGAGAACATCAGTTAATCATTTAGTTGACAAAAAAGACTCCAAGATTCTAAACTCAACCAAGAATACTAGATAGCATGGAACCTACCCAGTTAAACCAAGAAGAAAAAATTGTACTAGAAGGTCACGCGTCAATGGTTGGCGGATCCTTCTGCCAAGATAAACGTCAAATGACACGTAGAGTAAGTAAAACAAGTTTAGCTACAAATTGAGAGAACAAGTTTAGCTACAAATTGAGAGAACAAGTTTAGCTACAAATTGAGAGAATTATCAAGATAATAGCACAAGAAAATATATAGTAATGTGCATAGGAAGGTTAAAATACCAAATGAAAGTTTTGATTTATAATTTTCCCAAATATGCTAGAAACCAATTCTTTCGATAAAAGAAACTAAATCAATGACCATAAAACTTGAGCCAGAATCATTTGCAAGCCTGGTTTATATATTTATTTATTTTTCTTTTCACAGGTGTGATAAAATAGGGCATTTGCTGAACGTTATGAGAGAGAAAGGTGCATAGTTTATTACAAAAGATTGATCAATTTGCAAGCCAATCACAGCTTTTGATTCAAAATGCAAGAAGAGCAAAAACGAGGAGGTACTATTAAGATTAAAGCAAACAAGACTAGAGAGGGAAATACCATTGTTGATTAATATAGAAAACTAAAGTCTCTCTCATAGGACGACATACAGGCAACAGAAACAATCCTTACGTGCCAAATACTTAAGCGCATAGCTTTACATTCTACGCCATGGTTGGGCATGATGAGAGGCATGTAAATGGCATGCAGACGGCTCAATGTTTGGTGAACCTCCCTATGAAGATCATCTCATGTTGCAACATACTAAAGTCACGTGACATATCCAGAAGGCTATCATCTAGAGATTGGTCAGAGACTAAGTTGCAACATACTAAGTCATGGAAGTGATTATTTTTTGCAATTCTTCTCATGCATCAAGGACATCTGTTCTTTTTGATGCTTTGATTTGCTAACCTCATATATATTCATCAATTAGAATATAAATCAATCATATTTGATAAGAGAAATATCAATCTTAAAAGTAAATATTGTATTTCTTTTTTCCCCGCTTTATCACCAATATTGCCTCATGCATATACTCTATTTGCATGCTAGTTGTTTGACGGAGCCAATTCTAGAAGCAACTTTTTGACTGAATCATTCGAAAAAAAGATCTAAGCATAAGCCACTTGCTTATTAAGAGATTGAGTGCCTCTCTTAGAAGTAGTTAACCACAGAACCAGTATACAAATCATTTTGGAGCATGTTGATCTTTTGGTTCATTACAAGGTAAAACTTATGCAGCTGTTTCTCAATGCTGTCATTGTTACCTGACTTACGTGTCCTGCGAGAAAAAAATGTACCAATAGTTTTGGATTCTATCTGGACTTCTCAGACATATTACGTCTAGTTATAAAACCCAGATTTCCTTATGCTAATTCCTGTATAATTCTTAAGTATCAGTGGGAGTTAGCGGAATAAATAATTGTATCCATAAAAATAATTTCATATCCAACTAAACATACAGAAAGAGATCTTATATCTCAAGACACTCATTCATAATTATATGAACAATAACAACATTCACTGTTCTAAAACATAGACCAAATGAGTCTTTAAGTTTTTTCCGTAATTGTTTAGCCAGAATTTGCCAATCTTTTAGAGACAACAAGCACTGTAAGAATGTTTTCATTTGTTTTCTATGTTAGATACGGAAGATCCGAAAGTATGAAAGTTGATCGCTCTTCTCATGTGTTCCTTACATTGTTATTTTCCTCTTGCTGAATCGGACAACTAGATACATTTCCGAGTCTGACGATTGCATCTGTGATTGTATCATGCATGCACCTTACAATACGAAACATTTTGTTTATCTGCTTCTAGATATTTTTCAAGCTCCAAACTTCCAATTGCATTTTGGATTACTCTGTCAAATGGATATAATTTATAAGCACCTGTCGAATCAAGCTTATTCCTTTATTATAGATTTAGCTAATTGTCATAAAAAACCTTGATTATTCTAGAATAATCAAGGAACTAAAACTCCCTCCTTTGATCCACGGTTCTCTCTATAATCATCATATACCGCTTACTGTCAAATTTATCAATACAATCAGCACAATAATTAGACCAAACACAATTTACTTTTGATTCTGGACTGTTCCGGGATAGTGGGGATAACCAAGGGATTAGAAAAATTATCCCCATATACTTAATCTGGCTCCGAACAGTTGTGCTCTGCGCAATCTCTTCCAACCATATTTATCAATCGGGTTTAGACCATAGTTAGTTAATTCGCGAATAATTCGCGAATTATTCGCGAATTATTGATTTGCCGAATTAAACAGCCCGTTTCCGAATGTTTGGGAAAAATTCGGTAAAAAACGCGTTTTTTTGGATTAATGTAATAATTCGCGAATAAAACGCGGTTCGCGTATTAATCGGCGAAAAAAACGGTCACCCCCCACGCTCGTGACCCCCACCGCCCCACGCTCGTGACCCCCACGTAACGCAAAGTCGCAAAAAGGGAAAAAAAAGAAAATTCCCCAGGGCTCGTGACCCCCACGCTCGCCCTAGCCCCCTGCCCCCCTCACCCAGTCACCCCCCACGCTCGCGGCTCGCCCTTTCTCTCGACTCTCGTCTCGCAGCCTCGCTCAAAGCCTCAAAGGCTCAAACAAAGGATGCCCTAGCATCCCTCACCCCCCACGCTCGCCCTTCCTCTGAAGTCTGAACCACGCGGCTCGCCCCACGCAGATCGCTCAAACAGCGATCGGAACTCGGAAGCCCTGTGGAGCGGAGCCACGCGCTCTCGCCTTCTGCACTTCGGATTCTTCATAAACGCCCCCGTGGTTCAGAGTCTTCAGACTTCAGATTTTGTGCGGTTTGATTCGCTCCTCACTTTTTTTTTCTCGATTTTGCAGTACTTTTGTAGATTTTTCTTGTGATTTATTTAGTTTCGGATGATGCGGTTGTGGTTTAGGGCTTAATTTTTCTTGTGATTTATTTAGTTTCGGATGATGCGGTTGTGGTTTAGGGCTTAATTTAGGGTTTGTTGAAGAGTTATATATTAATGGCTTGTATTTAGAAAATTTTGGATTTGCGATTCCTTGTGGGTTATATCCATCTAAATTACTTGTGTGAAGATGCTACTTATAACTTATGTATAAATGACGAACTTTGTGATCTTATGCTAGAAAAATTAAGACAAGTTTCCTACAGTGAAGCTTATCTCTCCTTTCACTCCCTTTTTTCATGTTTCCATCAGTGAAATTGTTTGATGGGTAATCCTAATGTTCTTAGAGTTATGTAATGTGGGTAATCCTAATGTTCTTAGAGTATTTATGCTAATAGCATAAATCTAGAGAAAAAAAAGTCTAATTTAATAGCCGAATTTTTGATTCCGAATTTTTGATGGGTGAACGTATAATATCCGTATAAATCGCGTATCCGAATAATTGACGAATCCGTTTTTTAAACCGTATTTTTCAACGAATTTAAAAATTTAGATACGAATTTTATCCGTATTATACCCGTACCGAATTTTTGCCGAATCCGAATTAACTAACTATGGTTTAGACAGACAAGATGGTTACTGTTTTTTTTTACGCCGAATTTCTTGTCAGTAACCTGTCATGACATATGCTATGCTGCATTCAATAAAGACTGCACGCTACTGGCATCATAGGAAGCAACAGCAACATCATATGTCGCCATCGTTTATCTCAGCAGAGGTTGGCTGCTGTGGTTGCTATTGTAAACGGTTGTTTATATTTTATCTATTATTATGACTAGTATCGGTTTGAGTTGCGTGCAATCTTAGCTCTTGATGACAAGCGATTTAGTTTAGAATACGACAGGAGGGATTAAAAATAAGCTGGCTAGGAAGAGCTTAGAAGCTGTTGACCGTTCACTTGCTTGTGCGCATCCTGAGGCTGAGACCGAGACAGTTTTATTAAGATATAAAAAATTGGGAAAAAGAAAATCTGATAACCCAATCACGAAAAATTATTTTATTTTGAATTAAGAGGTCGGGAGGAGGCCGGCCAAAAGGAGAAAAAAAGATAACAAGAAGAAAAGTTAACTAGGAGAGGAAAAATGATTTTTTAAAATAATTTTTGACCCTTCAAATGATGAATACTATACGATAGTATATAAATAATATTTACTATCAACTTTTTAATCTTCGAATTATTACTATTTTACCGATCTCCATTAAATCCTATGTATTCAAAGGACAAAAAGTTAATAGTAAATATTTTTAAAAGAGGCGTGCTCAACTTTCTCTCTCTCTCTCCATATATATATATATATATATATATATATATATAGGGCTATATATATATATATATATATAATTTTATTTCCTTCATCCAACTCTTGGATCCTCACCGTCCAAACGACGCATAAAAGATGATGATGATGATGATGATGATGATGGGGATTGAGGAGGGGGGGAAATAGGAATAGGAATGGGAATGGGAATGGGAATGGGGGGAGTATGGGAGGGTTAAGGGTACCTCTCGCGGAAGAAGGCGAAGGGGGCGAGGAGGGAGAGGGCGATGAGGTCGCGGTAGACGCAGAAGACGACCTGGTTCATCCCAACGTCGAGCACCGACTTCGTGAGCACGTGGTAGCCCCCGTACGCCACCTGCACCCCCGCCATCCCCACGTGCGCCCGCCACGCATCGCCCTCACCACCACCCCCCTTCTTCACCACACCCCCACCACCAACACTCGCCATTCTCCGATCCGATCCGATCCAATATAATCCCCTCTTCGACCTTAGCCTTAGCCGCCTCCTCCTCCTCCTCCTCCTCCTCCTCCTCTTCTTCTTCTTCTTCTTCTTCTTCTTCTTCTTCTTCTTTCCCTGAGGCTATGGCTACGGCTATGGCTATGGCTATGGCTATGGCTGTGTTTATATATCCTCTCACTCCCCCTCTCTATCTCCGAGTTCCTTATGGATATTATCTGTGTAGATTCCTATGAAGGTCCCAGAGAGGGCCCCCCTTCCCAAAAAAAAAATTTAAAAAAAAGGAAAAAATCTATCTATCTTCTTTCCTTCCAGCCACTTCCCATTTTTCGTCCCCACGAAAAGGGGGGAGGGGGGGGCAAGGAAGATGACGAGGACTTGGACAAGAGACGAATTACTTTTTTTATTTAGCTATTTCTACCTTCCCTTTGCTTACTCGGCTGAGCCGCAGAGGGCGGGAGGGTATTTGTTTTTTAAAAGGAAAATACTAACGAATAAAAAGTCGACACGGTTCCTTGTGAAAAGTAAGGAAGCAAGGAAGAGGAAGGAGACGGGTACCTACCACTCGGTGGACCCCGCCAGTCCTATTCTCTTTCTGGTTTTAAGGCCTTGCCTTCCTCAGCTTTTCTAATTCTCAGGGGACCGGCGGTAGCTTATGAGCTTATCCGAGTCTCCTTGTAGGACAGTCACATCATATTACCTATAATTAATTAATTATATTTTTTAATAAAAATATAAAAAAATATTTTTTTTCAAAAAATATAATAAAATAGATAAATTTTAAAAATATATGGCTGAAGATACCTTGGCAACAATATTATTGGCACATTCTAAATTTTTTCGTGGAACAGGACCACTCCCAGTTGAGAAAGTCTATTGTGTCACACTTGCACTACATCAGCGATAACAAGCCACTTACATCTCTTTTTTTAAAAAAAAGTATAACAAAATATTTTTTATAATCGTGATGTGACGGATTAATCAAAAAAAAATCTATTTGGTTGGTCGGGGACGCTATGTCACCGATATAACTGGTGTATTCTAGAATTTTTTCTGTCAGTGGGCGTTGGAGAGTCCTACTGTCTGGGGAGGAGTTTATGGCTTGCACCGAGTGCACCACGTCGGCACCTACCAACCTATGTATTAAGTAATTCCCGATAAGATCGAGTCGCGGCGGAATGGGGCTGTGGGGACGAGAGCGGCTGCGAAGTCTCTCGTCTTGGACGGACCGAGCCCAACAAAATTCCTTTAAAAAAGATTTGGACCGGAGGAAGTAAGGCCGGCCCAAAAGGAGCCCGAGTAGCGGTGGTCGAACGGGCTAGCCCTAGACGATAAAAAGTGGTCGGTCAATATAAAGACAAGCGATCCTTTCTTTGGACGCCGTGGTTGTCATGGTAATGTGGTATTACTATATATATATATATATATATTCTGTGTTGTTTTTACCGTATTAAGCCTCTCAGAGTTGGTTTAGCCCTTTTACAAAGAGGATGGTATGCCACAATTGTCAAGAAAAGCACAGATGGATTATACAAGTTAGGCTATCCTGCTCATGCTGATTCTTTGATTCTCAGGTCATGCCGCAAATGTGAAAGTGAAATCTCTGCGATTCAATAGTCGCTGCGAAGTTTAGGGGCCGTTTGGTTATATGTAATTAAAAGTACAGTATAGTTGAATATGCATATAGTTGAAAATGCAGCAGTTGTAACTAGATGCATCTTATATGGTTGGATGTAATAGAAAGCGATGCAACTATAAATAATTTGTTTGGTTGCATGCAATTGAGAAATAATTTTAAAATTTTATCATTTTATATATATGATGGTGAGATTACCTCCCGTGTAAAAAAAAAAATATATATTTTGTTTAAAAAATAATTAAGGAGGTAGGTATATCTTTTGTTTAAAGTTAATTTCTTCAACTGCTGTAGTTGGAAACTGCGGTCAATTTGGGCGTAATTCCAACTGCTGGAGTTGGGCCTCCTCCTGCAATTTCTACTGAAACAGTTGGAGTTAATACAGGAGTTGGAACTACTGGTTCGCCTACCGTAACTGCAATAATATCGACCTTTTGAGGAACCGAGTAATTGACACAATCTGTCTAGTATTTACACAACCCTGTAGTGCTTACGCAATCTTGTAGTGTTTCTTATTTTCTCTATTCAATGCAATACAGGATCTGAACTTGGGAAGGTAGTGTCAGATGAAGATATACTTGCTTATACCACAGAGAAAGAGAGAGAGAGAGAGAGAGAGAGAGAGAGAGAGAGAGAGAGAGAGAGAGAGACAGGGAGAGACAGAGCCCTTATGCGCGGCATAGTAATTTTTCGGTGCAAAACTTCTAAACTACGTGGAACGAGAAACAGGTTACTTAATTTGCAGTTTGACACATGGCTCTCTTCTTAACCATATTACATCACAGTAACTGCAGCGCATTAAATGCCGAGGGATGTGTCAATTGTTGTAATATTTATTGTTGATATATTGACAAGGTCTTGCCGTGCGTATATAAATTAATTGAAGTCTCCAAATTATATAACCAACACATAAATAATATATCAGATGATTCAGATCAACATTTTGAGAGAAAAATTTTAGTATTACTCTAATGCTCTACAAAATGCTTAACATGGTGCATTTTGCACCCCATTTCTTATGTCCTGTGTATGCGGGTAAAACCATTATCAAAACTCTACTCTTACACATACTCTCTGATTACGCAACAGTGCAGACTACTATCAAGCAGAGGCCGAGTAGAAAAGGAAAATGGAATGTAGAGGTTGTAATTAGAATTTTTCGCGCATGGAGAAGAGAAGTAAACCAAAAAAAAAAAAAAAACATAGACCACAATGATATTGACTATATAACATATCACGGGAACAATTAAGGAAAGAAAATAGGAATGTTAATTTAAAGTTAACTGCAACGCTGGAGCAGTTCAAACTACAAAGTACATAAAGATAGGAATAAGAAAGAAAGCAAAAGAAGCGTTCGAGGATTAACATGTAATCGATTTTGGCATCTGACACTTCAATTTCCTTAAATATGTAGATGAAAGAAATATGATCAGGGAAATGATTATTTGGGTCAAGGATCAGCGACCTTATAAGGGTTGGCTTGGGTAGAGCCGACGATGCCGTTGTGGTCGTGCGACGGGCCTGAAGGCGGGATCGGAGCTCCTCTGGTGAGGATGTTAGAGGTTGGTGAAGCACTGGCCATCCTAACAAACGCATTCTTGTAGTTGTTGTTGTTGTTGTTGTTGTGCTCGTGATTCGCGTTCTTCATCTCGACTTCTACCTCTTTTGTTTCAGCGGACGTTGCACCAGTAGCGGTTGCAGTAGCAGTGTTGTTGGATGTGAGAGGCATCAGGAAGCTAAGAGACATCAAGATGAAGAAGAAGAGCTGCTTAGAAGCCATGAATGCTCCGAGATGGGATCCTAGGATATCTAGGATGGATGATGCACCTAAAATTTATATATAACTCAAATTAATAATAACTATATAACCATGCTTTATTTTCTCAGGTCAAAAAGGATATCGGTTCCTAGCTACTTAGTAATTTCCCTTTTGGGTGTAACTAATAAGAGTACATTTAATAAGGAGGCGAGCAACAGAGGGCATTTGGCAAACTTGCGCGCACAACACTAAACAAAATAATAATAATAAAAAAAAAAAAAAAAATTGGTCCAAGACCAAAAAGGTTAATTATAATCTGATCTCTATAATCCCTCGTCGAAGGATTGTATGATTTATTGATCCTTTCTGATATTTAGTGAAAAAAATAAAAAAGAAATGGATAAAACTTGTATAAACTAGCTAGAGTACTTTGTAGAATTACAACATAAAGTGAATTATAGACCTAGCATGCAGCACGCGCGTACTCCTCCGATTTACTAGTTGTTCTTACATGCAGTGCACTTTGGTTCTTCATCATGACTTTGATCATCAAGCAGGAGCTGCAGGATAGAATGAGCCGTGCAGTAAGCGACAGCCTGGGCCGTGACCATGGGGTTGACCCCGAGCGCCGTGGGGAATACGCTGGTGTCCGCCACAAACAGCCGCGCCGCCTCCCAGGTCTCCCCCCGCGGGCTCACCGCCCCCTTCGTCGCATCCGTCCCCATCCTGCAGCTGCCCATCTGATGCGCCGTCGTCACCGGCGTCCTCCCGTCCCTCCACGACCCCCTCCCCCTGCTCCTGATCCCCTCCGCCAGCCTCTCCACCGCTCCCTCCTCCCCGACCCGCGCCCTCTCCCCCTCGCAGTGCTGCGTGCCCACCTCCTCCGCCCCCGCCGCCGCCAGCACCCTCACCATCGCCTCCGTCGCCCGCCGCATGCTCTCCTCGTCCGCCTCGCCCACGCAGTACGCCAGCGACTCCGGAAAGCGGTCCGCCGCGCCCGACCCTCTGTCCCGCACCAGCGCGAACACGTGCGCCGTCCTCGCAAACCGCAGCATCCTCTCCCTGAAGTCCGCAGCCGACACCCACGGCGTCAGCGCCGCGAACATCCCCGGGTGCAGCGCCGGCGTCTGCAGCACCGCGCCGTAGCCCGACCCGTCCCACTCCGCCAGCGCCGTCGACATGCACGTTATGATCCCGCCCTCGTAGCTTGTCTTCGACTCCTCCGGCCACTTCGCCCGAGGGAAGTAGCCCCACGCCAGCACCGACGGGTGGAGGTGCAGGTTCTTCCCTATGTGCGCATTCCTCAGCCCGCTCCGCTTCAGCAAAGCCGGCGTGTTGAGCGCGCCCGCCGCGACCACCGTCGCCTTCGACTCGATCACGAAGTACTCCTTGCTACTGCCGCATCGAACTAACACTCCGCTGGCGATGACGCGCCTCCCTTTGCCTTTACGATGGAGAAGAACCCTTTCCACCTGTTAATTAGGTAGTTAGTTAATTAGTTAGTTGGGCATGCATGCAGATTAAACAAAATTGTGCGCGTTAGCAGCAAATGAACGAACCTTGCAGTCGGGGAGGATGAGGCCGTTGCCGGAATGGGCTACGTCGGCGAGCCACGTCTCGGTGGTGCCCTTCTTCTTGCCGTCCTTGCAGCCCAAGTGGCACCAGCCGCAGTAGTGGTCGGGCGGCGCGTTGCACGGCACGGACGAAACCGGATAGCCGAGCTCGGTGCACCCTCTTCTCAGCACCGCATTGTTGAAGCCCTCGTCGGCGACGTCGGATTGCACCCCCATGCGGCCGCACACCGCGTCGAGCGCGCGGTCGTAGGCTTTGCCGCCGAACAGCTCGAGGCCGTGCTCGTCGCACCACTCGCGCCTGACGTGGTCCGGCGTGCGGATGGAGGCCGACCAGTTCAAAGTCGACCCCCCGCCGACGGTGGCCCCTGCAAGAACGAGGACGGAGACGTCGTCGGTGGTGATCATTCCGCGGCCCTCGTACATCGCCTCCATGGTCGGGCCCTCGAGCAAGGAGAGGTCGGTTTTGTCGTAAAATTGGCCCTTCTCAAGCACGAGGACCTTGTGTCCCGCCTTGGCGAGGACGCCTGCGACGACGCTGCCGCCTGCGCCCGATCCGACGACGACGGCGTCGCAGTGGAGTGCAAGCGGCGACGAGGAGGAGGGGGGAGTTGGGGTGGGGAAGCCAAATTGTCGGAGCGTGCGGGTAATGGAGTCCTTGGAGCTGTCCATGCGAAGAAGGGCCGAGGGGATCAGGTGACCTCCTCCGGGACCGAATTGAGGTTTCAGCTCGTTGAGAATTGCCGGCTCATCAACGGTCTTTATTTCTAAATTTTGTAAGTTTGGATCTGGCCCGCAATAGCCCATAGCTTTCCAGGTGGGGTTCTCATTCTTCTCATTCGCCTACACAATAATTACTAAACAACTTCATTCTATTTACTAGACAGAAAGAAGATGTGGCTTACAATTAAGGCACAACTAACCGTTCCTTTCCTTACCTGTACTAATTAAGCCAAAGAAATTTCTTACGCGCACACAAAACAAAACAAAAAAATAAAAGAAAAAAGAAAAAAAGAAGAAGGGGGAAATGTAAAGAGGATTTGAAATCAATATTCCTACTACGTCCCCATCTGCATGCACTTACAATCTCCATTTAAGCGGCCAGTTACCTCATATTTCATTCTTGATGAATTGCATTCTTAATTTTCTTAACTAAAAGTTGGAGTTTTTGCAAAAAATGGTTGGATGAGATGGAATTAGTGGTTGCATGTTATTAATTTGGCAATCACAATCATAGGGAAATTCTGTAGCGGTGATGCAGTCAAAAAATTTATAAAACTAAAATTTTATTTTCTAAAAAAAATTTCAGAATTTTTATTCCACTAAGTTTTTTTTCCTGATTTTTTAAAAAGTTTTTTCTAGCAAATTCCTAATAGGGAATAATTGCTAAAAATTAGGAAATAATTTTAGAATTTGTAAATTAGTTTACACATACTTATATTAGAAAATTTTCTAAAATTTTGGAATTTAATTTAGAGTTCTTAATTTTATTATAAATAGGCTTTAAGACCTTCTATAAAGAGAGTTTTTTTGGACTTCATTAATACTTAATTCTTTTTCGAACGAGATTATTTACTCCTCTCCTTCATTCTCATGCTTCTTCGTAAACCAGGACCTGCAATTAATAATGTCCATTTTCTCTACTTGTCGGTCCATTAATTGAATTGCTTCATAAAGCACACTCTCATGGCAGCACTTTAAGTAATAAAATTCAGCATGCAGACCACCAAAAAAATAAAGTAATCTGTGTGTGTATATATATATATGTACATATGTAGATGTGTATATATACACACCTGGGAGAAGTAGGATCGGGTGGCGAGGTACTTGAGGGACTTGAAGAGATTTTGCAGGAAGGACACCCGGCTGCGCGACCACGACAGCAGGATCTCCTCCCGCTTCTCGCCCTCCACCCTCGAGAACTTCTGCACGTAGGGGAAGCGCTCCGACAGCCCGGCTCGGCCGCACAGCAGCAATGCGCCGTACCAGGTCGACAGCAGCCACAGCACCACCCGCAGCTGCCATATCGACGGGTGCTGCACTCCCCCCGACAGCAAGCACGCCACCTACAGCACGTCACCTATCAGATAATAAGTTCTCAGCACTACAAATTAATATATAACATCGACACACAATTATAACAACGCATATATATACATGGTGAGGGGTGCCGGCCATGGACGCGGAGGTGCGGTAGAAGGCGATGAGGTCCTCGTCGTCGGTGGCGCGGGAGACATCGACGGAAGGGAGGAGGGTGTCGCAGATGGCCGTCAGGGAGTCCATCTCCCTCTCCGAGAACAGGTTGGGCAGCGTCGACTGTCTGCCCCCGCCGAGCGCCGCAGCACTTCTTCTCCCTGCAGCCATCGATCGCTCTCCAGGCTAGCTCCTCCACCTTGCGTTCAAACTAAGGCTGCAGCCTCTTTACTTATACATGATGATCTGGGTAACCTTGCATGGCTTATGACGCAGACAAACACCGACCGCGCAACCACTCGCCAGCGCTACGTAGCCAGTGGCTATGTACCTTACAAATGATTAATAACGTATAATAATTTTGCAATTAAATTTGTTTTTATTAATTTAAATTGGTATAAATATATTGATTTTTAAAAATAAAGATTTAAATATTCTATTGTTTTTGGAATATTAATGAGGAATCGTTTCCGTCGATAGCAGGGAGAGCTTGGATCACGAGGTCTCTGCATCATCGATCATCACCAAATGTAATTAATTGTGTGTATATATAGCTGAGCGTTCCGTCATGTACACCGCGTCCCGTATTAAACCATTGGGACGGGGACGCGCCTCCCACTTCCACAAGCAACGTTTCAAAATGTTACAGCTGTACCGTATCATTTATTTATTTATTTATGTCTCACATCAACCCAATCAAAAATATATTTTTAAAATTTATCCATTTTATTATTGACTTTTTTTTAAAAAAAAAATTAGTTATACTTTCATCTTAAGAGTAAAAATTATGATATAGTAATAAACCACCAGCTACACCACATCAGTTTTGTTCAGTCAATCATAATTTGATTTTCAAGAAAAATATATAATATTTTTTTTTAAAAATAATTACGATGGAATGAATGAATTTCAAAAAATTAATTTGATCGATTAGAGACTTTACATCACTCCATATATATATGACTGTCATATTTTAGACTTTTTCTCCGGACTTAGAGAATACGAATTGGGCTTGATTTTTCCGTAGAAAGCCTGTTGATTGGCGTCCTTAATTTATTGCACAGCAACTCCTCAACGGTATCTCACCTACTTGCATTCAATTTGCTCCGTTTGCTTGGGGGATCCCCCATCTCTCACTTGTACCGCAAAATAACCACGCGGCGCTCTTGCTCCCTTTCTTTCTTTCTTTCTTTCTATTCCTTTTTTTCTTGGCTCATAATTATAAAGCCTCTCTCTCTCTCTCTCTCTCTATGTCAATATTTTTGCATACAAAATTTAAGTAATATTAATTTTGTAGTTTAATTTTGTGTCGAATAAGTCTAATGATTTAAGAACTTCATTAAATTTGATGGAAGTATCAGACGCTACTCTTCGTTTTATTTTGTTTAGAAATAAATTTAGCTGGAAACGTGAATCAACTAGAATTCAAACTCGGGACCTCGGATACCAACTATCAAGCCCTTTGCCACTTGCTCTAGGGACGGTCGGTGAATATTTAATATTAAAATGCGTACCGTTTAATTTCTTAAAAAAATATGAAAAGAAAATTTTAGATTTTTTTTTCTAATTTCTTTTGCCTGCTGGTTGGTTTCAAGAAAAAGACTAACTTTTTTTAACATTTTTTAAAAAATTTATAGAAAACTATTATATATATATATATTTTAGAAAACGAAAATAAAAACAGAAAAAAATTATAAATATAAAAAAAAATCTAAAAGAATTAGTCTTTTTTAAAACCAAACGGCCGAAAACCAGAAATTTTTTTCATAAATTATTTTTTCAATAAATATTTGTTCATGCTTTTTCTAAAAACCAAACAGTCCGAAAAATTGAAAAAGTGAAGGACTAATATTGTTTAAATTTTAATACAGAAAATTATTTGATTTACCAACGTACTTTCCCGACAATCTTTTAATTTTTACGTCCCACTCAGATGTCTTTTAATTGGAGTACTGATAATTTAACTTAACCACATAAATAATTTCTCTTTAATTAGAGAGAAAATTGCTTACATGCGCTGGGAGCATCCTTAATTACAATCCCATGCGTCCTGCCATCCTTAATTACTTTTTCTTGGTTTTAGAAAAAATTGAATGAATCGTTTTTTTTGTTTGTTTAATCAACGATCTCTTAACCATTTTGTTTAACCAACTTTAGTTAAGTAGGTTAAAAGCTTCGTTAAATTTAAGGAATTAATTTTTAAATTTTTAGTTTTATGTGTTGTAAAGTTATTTGAACTATTAAATTTGATGCAGTCGCTGTCAATCAATTTGGTCAAAGTTTTTAGTTTATATGACTAAAATCATTCAATTCCTAACAAATTAAAAGGTTGTCAATCAAAAAATAATAAAGAACATTCAAAATGATATTTTATTGTACCGTAACAATCAAACAAGAGCTGTGACAGCAAGTTGACTTGTAAATCTGAGAGGGAAAAAAGAAAAAAAAAGGGTAAACTTCAATTTACAATTTTATTATTTTTTTTAAAAAACTTGAAAGCGTAAATACATACGTATGTAGATCTTGTTCATGTAATCGATGCCTAGTTTTGAGAACAATTTTTGCTATCTCGATCTCAGAATCAAAATATTAGACACAATCCACTATGGAACTAGACTCATTACCTAGAGGTTTTAATGTTACCCCCTTCGTTTATTTCTGTTTAAAAATAAACTTAGCTGAAAATGTGAATCAACTAGAATTCGAATTTGAAATCTCGGGTACCCACCACCAAGTCCTTTGCCACTTACGCTATGGACGGCCTGGAAATTTGATCCATTGTCGGAAGCAGTTTAAGTAGGATTATACAAGCACGTGCCTAGTTTCGAATGAAGCTCAACATATGTAAAGGACCAATCAAACAGTACTTTCACACAAGTTTCAGGGGTCCAAAGAAGCACTAATAAGTGTGTGTCATCTTTGTTGGATTGGAGCAATATAAGGGAGCTACATGTCACGGCCTTAGCAATTTCGCTCGCAAAGCCCGTGCGGCGTTCGCCTTCCTGCTCGAAGATGGGCAAGCCTAGCTCCCTGTTACTAGTCCGGACCTTCGCGCCCTACGACTAAGTATTTGCAAAAGAAAAATGAGAGAGAAGTAGAGGTTCCCAAAAGAACTAAGTACTCCACTACTTAGAAAATTAAGATTACAACTCACACATACACATTCTCCTCTCTACTTGGCCTTAGCCAACCCCACAATTTATAGGCACTAGATACATTGAATCTAGCCTACACTAAACTCACCCATTAAGATACATAAATTTACCCATTAAGCTACCATAACTCACCCATAAAGGTACATAAATTCACCCATTACCATAACTCACCCACTATCTCATAGTAAAGAGCCCTCATAAATGCTAAGTTAATTCAAGAGTTATCATGACCCTTGGTCTTTGCTTGGCAGTTTTTTTGAAGGCTTTATGGCAGCAGTTTTTGTAACTATTCTACTCCCAAAGCGGGCTGGATTCGGGTCTCACCGTCAATCCGTTTCCACCCGTTTTCGCTACGGAGTTGGGCCAAGGACTCAAATTGCCCAGCAATTTCATTAAGTCCCTGACATTCTCCCCCACCTAACGCGCAGACGCCCTCGTCGCGCGCCGACTGCTCACAGTCCGTCGTCGGCTCGCCCCGACACATCGGAACCATGCACGGTGTTGACTCGTCCAGGAAGCTCAGCACCTACAAGTGTGGCATGGGCGCCACCTTCGACGAAACAAGGAAGTCCATCTCGAGGATCACTCCGAAGTCGTCGAGCGGCCCAACAGTGAGATTAGCTTTGCCCCTCCACGGCCCGACGGCTATCTCCACGTCTTTTGCAACTCCTGCGATTGGACGTGCCTCGGAGTTGATAGCCTTGATGCGACTTGCATCCTTCTCGAGCTTGAGGCCCAACCGCTTGGCCTCCGCCTCCGCGACGAAATTGTGTGTCGCGCCGGTGTCGATCATCGCCCGCGTGCTCCTCCCGTTGAGGATCACATCGACGAACATGAGCTTCCTCCTGCGGAGTTTGTCGTCGCTAGGTTGACCGCGAACTGCGTTGACGAGCCTTAGCGCGCCCATCCTCGGCAGCTCGACCACGTCCTCGCCCTCCTCAGCTTGGACTGCAGCAACCTGCTTACCTTTGTGGTTTCTCCTGTTTGGGCAGTCCCGCGCCCAATGGTTCTCGCCGCACACATAGCACAAAATCATTGCAGGCGGCGGGGCAGAATTCTGCCCTTGCCTCCTCGCGTCGTAGTTTGGCTTGTGCCCCTTTGCGCCCCCTGGATCGCGGTGCACTCCCCCACCTTTGGCCTCGCTCGCCTCCGATGGTTCACCCCGATCGCCCTCGGTTCGCACCCGCTCGGGCAACTTCTCCGCCAAAGCGACCGCGGAGTTCAAGTCCTTCACGTCTCGCGCCACGAGCTCGTTGTTCGCCCAGGGCTAAAGACCGTCAAGGAAGAAGAAAAGCCGATCCTCATCGGCCATGTTGGAGATCGCCAACATGAGTTTAGAGTATTTCTGGACATACTCCCTCAAGGTTCCCTGCTGTTTGAGCCGTCGAAGTTGCCTCCGCGCAAGATATTCGACGTGCTCGGGGTAGAACTGCGCCTTAAGCTCGCGCACGAAGTCTTCCCAAGACTTCAACTCGCATTGGCCCTTCGCGGCTTCTGCGGAACGCCGTCGCCACCATAGCATAGCGTCGTCGGTGAGGTACATCGATGCGATCTGGACCTTCTCGTCCTCGTCGTCCACACGCAACGCCTTGATGTAGCGCTCCATGTGCCACAAAAAGTTATCGATCTCCTTTTCGTCGCGAGTACCCCTGAAATTTTGAGGCTCAGGGACACGTACCTTTGAAGCAATCTCTCGTTGCGGTTCATGCCCACGCGCCACCGCTTTTTCAAGGATCGCTACTCGCGTTTTGAGGTCCTCGATCTCGTCGGCCCGAGGAAGAAGTTCCTCAACCAACTTCTTTCGCTCCTCGTCGTGACGAGTAAGGTTGCCTTGAATCTTTTCGAGTTTGCCTCGAAAGATCTCCATCGCAGTAGCGATGCTTTCCTCCATGCTGCGGACTTCGTCATTAAATGAGTTAAAAGATTCAGCCATTTCGGTGTACCTTTCACCCATTTTTGCTATGACGTCCTCCAACAGCGCAAGACGGTCCTCCAACGGTGCGGCCTCCCTCGTGAGAGCCCTCGGTTCCCTGCTCTTGCTCCGCTTGGGGGGCTGCCTTGGAGGGTCGCCTCCAACGTCGACAACTCCAGTATCGGACGTTGACATGGTTCCTTGCTCAAACTGTCTCTGATACCAACTGTCACGGCCTTAGCGATTTCGCTCGCAAAGCTCGTGCGGCGCCCGCCTTCCTGCTCGAAGATGGGCAAGCCTAGCTCCCTGTAGCTAGTCCGGACCTTCGCGCCCTACGACTAAGTATTTGCAAAAGGAAAATGAGAGAGAAGTAGAGGTTCCCAAAAAAATTAAGTACTCCACTACTTAGAAAATTAGAATTACAACTCACACATACACATTCTCCTTTCTACTTAGCCTTAGCCAACCCCACAATTTATAGGCACCTAGATATATTCAATCTAGCTACACTAAACTCACTCATTAAGCTACCATAACTCACCTATTAAGATACATAAATTCACCCATTAAGCTACCATAACTCACCCACTATCTCATAGTAAAGAGCCCTCATAAATGCTAAGTTAATTCAAGAGTTATCATGACCCTTGATCTTTGCTTGGCAGTTTTTTTGAAGGCTTTATGGCAGCAGTTTTTGTAACTCTTCTACTCCCAAAGCGGGCTGGATTCGGGTCTCACTGTCAACCCGTTTCCACCCGTTTTCGCTACGGAGTTGGGCCAAGGACTCAAATTACCCAGCAATTTTATTAAGTCCCTGACATACAGGCCAGGATAGGGATGCAAACGGAGCCTCTAATCCACCCCCACTTTTTGACAGTTTAGGGTGGATTAGATTAAATTTTATTCTATTTTTATTTTTAACGAATGGTTTAGTTTTCAGCCTTCAGTGCAGGTTGAAATAGATGGATGTCAGAATGGTTGAATGATATTTATGAGAATAATAATTTACTTTTTTTAACTGTAGGTTCTGAAGATTTCTTGGTTCATCATGATCTTTCGCCTTTTGCTCTATTTCTTAACAAAATATGATAAATTTTGAGACGCATTATTATTATTATTATTATTATTATTATTATTATTATTATTATTATTTTATATATATTTGGCTCCCACCTACTGTCTCATTCGAGACAGATCAGGACGGGATCTCCACCGCTCCAAATCCATTTGCATCCTTAGGCCAGGACAACAAACTAACTGACAGAAGGGACGAGCAACTCTTTACTAATTTAAATGTGTCGTTCGCAGCTCCTGGCCCAATTTTAATTCAAATCCCAGCCTTAAAAAGGTTGTCGAAATACAAAAGAAATTATTATCTACAGCGGCAATGCATTAAATTTAGGAGCTTTGCTGGATTACAATCGGTACCAAACAAGCTCATGGACATAAAAATGAACGCGCTAATGTGAATATCTTTCAAAAGTGATATACGATTTTTGTATTTAAGGTTTAGAATCTGAATCTTAAAATTCAACTGATTTAGACTCTTCAACACCGTTAAACGAGTAAACGCATCGTATCAGCCATTAAAATTACAAGTTTTGTAATTTTTTGATCGTTCGGTTAGTAATGCCAGAACAACATAAAATTTAATTTCCAAATAGTTCAAATAATCTAGATCATATTTAATGGTGCCGATCGTAAATTTGGACTTTCTATCATTAAAAATAAATTGATAATAAATCGAACCATTTACTACCGATAGTAGACCAGCAAAGCTCCTAAATCTAGTTTCTGTTCACTAATTAATTTTGACCATATTTCATCTATTTTATCTGCTGAAAGTAAAATTCCCAGTTCCCAATTCTCAAGAGAAAAAACTTCAGCTGATTAATCTGGTGTCTCAAGAAAACAATCAAAATTCAGGAAGTGCTAATTCCCAGGTACTTAATATGCCAGTGCCACAGAGGGCTTCGATCTAAGATTCGAAATTTAACGTAAATGCGATGTTCGAGTTGATGACAATGTTCTGGCACAGTATGTAAGTTAACCCTGAAAAACTGTCAGAAAATCTTGCAGCCATTTCAGAGAGGTGCCCGAGAGTTTTTGCGGAGTGCTCGCCAATCACAGGCATAAATTAGTCGCAATCGTAAATAGAAGCAACTAAACAAAAGGAACTGCACTGATTACGAACATAAAATATGTATATTTATTCCGAGGTGGCTCTCGTTATTGGCTAAATATAAACGCAGTTGATAAGACAGCACCTAATGCTATATACCAGGATATTGAAAGGATGCGGAAAGCCCTATTTAAGAACAAAACATAGCATGCTAACTTTCTTGGGTAAAAGTAAAGTTGCATCTTATTGTAATAGATGGCAGGCTAGTGGTGTTTCTTTTGGTTTATATAATAGCACTTATCTGTAAGGACATATTTAAAAATAGGAGCACACTCATAAAGAACCATACCAAAACTGTCACATGCCGCAAATTAGAAAGATCTTTTGCTAGTCATCGATGCACGCGGTCGATATTTGGAAATGCACTGCACAACGAAATGGATGCGATATCATTGCACCAGATGTAACCTAGGACTCTTTAATAAGTGTTCCGAGGGGCATATCTTCGTTTCAGTAGCTTGCTTGTGAAGCTTTTCGTTACATTGCTTTAGAATTTGATCACAATGAGCAAACAGCAAAGAGAAGAGATATTATAATGCTAATTATATACGAATGACTCCTACCACCATTACTTAATTAGCTCATCAGTGGCATCAGAAGAGTAGACTCGAAAAAGCCACGAGGTAGTGTGTTTGAAGAGAAAGACTTTTACCCAGGAAAAACTGCACGACAATGAGCTAAATAATCATGAAGATAGAAAACAGGGTTCCATTAAGTTTTACAGACGAAAGCGAAAAGAAAAACCGACATTAGCAAGCAGTGTAGTGTCTTCTCGACTGATCAAACTCAACTGATCAAACATAGGGCAGAAAGCATAGTACAGCAATATCTCACTATGTCGCAGTCATCCTTATTGAGAGGAAATTCATAGAAAGCACTCTAAATTCGATAGGCCAAAAACCGTTTACCGGTTGCGTAGTACTTCGTCATGCCCTACTAGTCTCGAATTCAGAGACATGATAATATATATATTATCAACTCTGACCAGGCCTGCTGTGGCCAATACCAGGGCTATCACCAGGTTTGGTGGAAGGATAATTCTCAGTTGTATGTTGGCCATGGGTTACTACCTTACTGCCGCTCTCTTTGTGGCGTGAGATCGAGCTGTTGGAGGCTATAGATACCTGCAATCCTATCTGGTTCCTAGCTTGAGCCAAGTAGAAAAGCTGCATGAGGATAATAAGCAGAAATATAGATGCACTTCGGAAAGTGTTCTTGGCCATATGATGATGAGGATGAGTAATAAGTAGAGAAAAAGAGAAATGTTGTGTGAAAAAGGAGGTTGAGAACTCAAAGTTAGCTAGGAAGCAAGCCCCAAGTTCTCCTTAAATATGCTAGTTTAGCCGCTACTTAGTCCTGTTCAAAAACTAAATAGTTAAAACTAAAGATAGAGGGACCCACCGATTCTGAGTCCCCAAACATTGATTTGCCTAACAAGAGAAAGCAAGATCTTTTTAAGTCTTTGGATGTCTCCCATTTGCAATAAAATAACAACAGCAAAAGCTAGCTTCGATCCTTTTAAGGCTTTGTATGTCTTCCATTTGCAATAAAATAACAACAGCAAAAGCTAGCATCTTTTCCAATCTTGGTCATCTTTGAGGTTGGATTACCAGAACTGAATCCGACATGTTTTATTAGCCCTTCAATGAAAAGCGAAAGAGAATATGACCTTTAATTATACTGCACTACAACCACATAACACCTCTCTTTTCTGTGTGCTTGCACTCACCAAGGATTCACTATTCGCACTCTGCCTTTCTTCCTGTGCTTGTTTTGGCGAGGTATGAAACTATCACTGAACAGCAGCAAAATCAATTGATATGCCAAGATATGGCTTTCCTCACTACGAACTTTGACTTGCAGACTTTTAAGAAACCAATCAACACAGAAAATTCATGGAAAAGAAAGGAGCTCATATTCCTACTTCCCTAGCCCAACATATTGCACAAGCTAATGAAAACATGCTAAGCTAATACATGAAGTTTTAGTTGACTACGCATCCTCCATTTTCCGAGATATCCAAGCTTCTGACCACCATTTCTCTCTGATAATTTTCTCAATTTCAATTGGCTGCTCATTCTTTGGTTTACTTCCTTCTTCACTAATCCCTGACTGACGTAATATCCTAAAAGATGAAGCTTCTTGATAGCTTTAATGCACTTCATCACAAAAATACACTCAAAGAGCTGAGGATTTTAGTGAAGCTGTGAAAAGAATTGTCTTGTTCTCAAAGCAAGAACCGCCATTTGATGGCATACTCTATGGACGATATTCTCTACATTGATTTATTGCCAGATACTGGTATTATTCGAAAGCAGCTTTTTTTTTTTCTTTGTGATTTAATGTGTATAATATTACCTTCTTTTTTCCCTCTACCTTCTAGTCAACATTACCTCGTTGCGCCTAGAGATCCCCTAGTTCTGTTACATCTAGCTGGAGATGCTCATCCTCTGCCCAGCTATTCAACTAAATATACTTACCAAATGGCTCTGACTTAATTTCCTTCAAGCCTAAAAAGCATAAATCTACCATGATCCCAAGGTAGCAACTTTTGATTTTTAATACATCCATAATCAATTCACCACGCACTCGAGTTCATCTCTGTCTTGAAAAAGGATCTCTTTCTCTCAATAGAAAAAGAGGATCTCTTTTGGGTTACTCATCCCATATGCCCAAATGCAAAAATATTTCTTTAGACTAATACAACTTGTGAAGCCTCTTAGAATTGTCTTAATGATGGCTTAAGCCACTTGCCGTTGTTCTGCTTGTGGAACTCTAAATGTCAGTTTCTAGTGTTAGCAAGCATGTAAGTGGGCAATAATTTAATTAGATAAGTACGAGTTTATATTCGGATGATATTCGACTTTCGAGCCCAATTGGCTTGTACGGTTCCGAGTTCCAATACGAAGAATTGGTTGACCATTGTTCCTGGGGCCATGCTGAAGTGTAGGAGATCAAAAAGTTACGAACAACATGATCTGAGACCTAAATATGGTACTGATTAGCACTATTAGAAAATTCTCCCACAATCTTTAGTTTTCTCGTATTGTTAGTGTTCCACATGTGGGGCACTTGAGAGGTCAAAACTAGAAAATTCTTTATTATAAAGGTTAAAGAGGACCTGAAATCTTTTTTAGGTCACTAATCTCTCTTTGGTTTAGGAGTCCTTTGCATCAATTAGTTATGGCCCCACATGCTCAGCTCTTCTTTTCATTCCTCTGCTATATTGAATAACAAAAGAACATCACTACGCTAAACATAACTTTAATTCTCTTTAGCTAGTTTGTAACACATAATTTGGTACAAGGGTTGAAGTCCATACAAGAAGATGACAAGACGACAAGATTAAATCTCTTGAGCTGTATGGTGGTTTAGCCAGAAAATTATTAAGGATTGGAAGTGAAAATATTGTTTCCTTTTTGAACCTGAAGATATTTCAAATAACATGTTTTAGAATAGGTGAGTGTCATGCCTTCAAGAAATATATGAAAAGTAAGGCAATTGACGCTAAGTATACAACAGCAGTTCAAGCAAAAAACCCAATAAGAAAATTAAGCCTCGACCTTTCCAAAATTTCTAAAATAATACTGATAATATCACAGTGTCCACTACATGAATATCTGATAATGTAATTATAGCTGAATTAGCATACAGCAAATTCGCTGGAAAGCAGGTTACTGTAATCTCATATATTAGTACACAAACATGCATCTCATTAATTTGTTTAATTTATCCATGATCAAAAGCTAACAATTTAGAGTATTCAAATGCAAGAAGCCAATCTTATAAACACCATTCACAATCTTTCCATCTGCACTGTTAGCGTATTATATGTATTATATATCAGTATATCACATGACTAGCACGACTCTTTGTATCTTGTATGTATATTTCAATCATTGAAAGAATTTCTTGTCCTCACAATCCTCAAGAGAATCATGCATGTTTGTTCGTTTCTCGGCTGACGCAATTAAAACTGCTGTATTTTTAATTAATCGTATTCCTTCTCTTATTGTTTTACAAGGCAAATCTCCTAATTATATGTTACATGGTCACTGGATCTACCTCTGGTATTCATTTGACCCAGCAGCAGTATGCACAATAATTACTAAAGCATCATGGCCTCTTTTTCAGCAAACCTGTTCCCACTTCTCTCTCACCCAGCATTCAGCTCTCTTCTCATGAAGGCCGGTTACTTGCGGATCCCTATATTTATCGTTAGCTGGTTGGTACATTGCAGCATCTTACCTTTACTAGACCAAATATATCCTATGCTATTAATTTGGTTGCTCAGTATTTACATGCCCCTAGAGAGCCACATATGCCAGCAGCAAAATGCATTCTTCGCTATGCTCGAGGAACATTATCTTCTGGTCTTCATTTCGCTTGCTGCTGTACTCCTTCCCTTGTGGCTTATTCTAGTGCAAATTGAGCATGTTGTCCGAATACGCGATGTTCTACGTTTGGATTTTGTATCTTTTTTGGGCCTAATCTTATTTCCTGGTCAGCAAAGAAATAGCCCACCATCTCCAGAGCCATCTCTAAAGTGGAATATTGTTTTGTTGCCTTATCTTTGTGTTCCTTTATAGCAACCGATCAACATTATTGTAATAATATCAGCACTACTTATCTTGCTGCGAATACTATTTCACATGTGCGCACGAAGCATATTGAGCATGATCATCAGTTTCTGCGCGAGAAGGTTCAGTCTGGAGATTTGCGCTATTTCATATTTCTTCTAACAAGCAGCTCGCCGACATCTTTACTAGGTCCTTCTTTGCTTCTCGTTTCACCATTCTACGTACCAATCTTCACATCCGTCCAAAGATGCTCTAATTGCA
This sequence comes from Puya raimondii, assembly GCA_016920855.1. Classification (NCBI taxonomy): domain Eukaryota; kingdom Viridiplantae; phylum Streptophyta; class Magnoliopsida; order Poales; family Bromeliaceae; genus Puya; species Puya raimondii. The sequence goes on from JABWPP010000049.1 coordinate 8,558,996, forward strand.
AGGGAACGTTAGCGTATTATATGTATTATATATTAGTATATCATATATTAGGGTGTAACATATATTAGTGTCTAGTCATCACATGACTAGCACATGACTCTTTGTATCTTCTATTCATATTTCAATAGAAACCCTAGATGGGTGCTCTTTTCGATTCTTTACAGCACATTGGAAAAGATATATAACTTTCAATAGAAACCCTAGATGGGTGCTCTTTTCGATTCTTTACAGCACATTGGAAAAGATATATAACCAACAGTTTTTACAGCTGCAGGATTCGATATAGCTTCACTGTTTTGTTGGTTTTGCGATGCAAATTTACATTAATTTACATAATTTAGTAGCAGGGATCTATACTAAATTACTATCTATTCTAAATAGCTATTTCAGCTATCTTTTCCTCCTTTCTAGGTGTGAAGCCTCGACAGAAGATAAAGGCAACCAGACGAGAGAAGAATAGAAGCAGCAAAGCAGAAGAGGTCGTTAGGCGAAGAGATTGTCACCTTCTTGCTCTTCTCAAAGAGGCCAACCAATAAAACCGTCACTATGACATGCCCCAGCTTTGTCTTCAACTCGTTCACGGACTCTATTTTTAACCAATTCGGTCGTTCCTACCAGCATAAAAGCAAGTGCACAGATTTAATACAAATCAAATATGATTAGTGTTTGTATATAAGGAATTTTACGACAAAGTAGGAACATACCCGAAGTCGGAACAAGCCAAAGAGGTTTGACCGATGAGCAGATGTTTTTGCTATGTCGAGGTTGCTGATGAAGAGCTCATAGAGACCCATACCAAAGACAAGCATTACAGTTCCTACGAGATAAATGTCTGCAAGTGAAACAAAATGATGATGAGCTTTGTCACTCATTCAGAAATAGCTGCATTTCTTTGAAGAATTTGTAAACATTCTTATGGTTCAAACTTCAAACGTTTATGTCGTATACAGACTATACAGTCTAAATATAAAAGATGATATATACCTTCAACCATGTCGTTAAATGAATATATCATGTCATTGTAAGAATGTTGATTTACTCCTGGCTGAAAGGGTGAATAAAAGAGGAACAAATTTGTGCCATACACATGCAGATCACGAGAATCACAACAATCTAATAGGATTTCTAGGGGCAACTATTACTTTTTCAGGTTTTCCGAACTTCTCTTCTAAGAGTAGTTTCAATTGAGGCCATCTCAATCTACCTTGAAAATCTGTACAAACATAATAGAAAACCACCATTGTTATGCCATCTCACTCCCTGCTTGACAAGTCATCATTACTCGACAATGGAAACAATAATATCTCCCTCTCCAGATGTGAAACCAGTAAGAGATAAAAGCGGCTCGTATTCCCTAAATCAACCAAATAACATCATTTTGTGACTTGGAAGAAACTAGAATACTAGATACATTCAAGAAATAAGAAATCTATAATATTCCATGCACGTCTCCATCTCGCATCATGGAAGCCTTCGCTAAGTATAATATCTATAAGAAAACTGGATGATGAGAAGGAAGCAAAAAATTAGTATTTAATTTTAGCAAAAAATAGGCAATTAATATATATATTTTTTAAACCTTTCCAAGGGAAAACATAATTAGACAATAAGGAGACTTAGATCTAAGCTATAATGCCAAATGGTAGGCAAGTGTTGCTATATAGACTCATGCAACCTATGATCAACTCCTATAGATGGTCCTCTAGACATGGGAATAGTATCTACTTCCAGTTTAGCTATTATTCCTCGTCTCTTGGGGCCAGCTGATCAAGCTTGCTAATGAATATCAATCCCATTTAATATATGTCGCCTTATTCCCATCAATATGCACGAACCACTTTAACAAGTTTAACAGTTTAACTGATTCAACAGTAAAAGATTCTTTTAATCATAGATAGCATCTTACAATTACCACGACCAAGTACGCTTTTATTCATGTAAACATAATAGTTTGTCGCATTTGATTGTCTTACCAATGGCTTCCACCAACATCAAAATCACTTTTCCACCACTCATGAAGTTCTCTGTGAAGGAATTCATCACATATTCACAACCCTGCACCAATTGCTAGGCGTCAGATATATTGCCAAGCGGCTGCATATCTTGAATATTGAAGACACCAATTGCTAGGATTAAAAAAGAAGAAGAAGAAGAAGCAAATAACAAGAAAGAACAGACAATTAGAACCTACTCAGGCAGGATATACCGAGCAACAAGCAATAACGCATACTGCGACTCAGACAATGTTTGCATCTATAACATGCCATTTAAATCCTCAAATTCCTATCTCTCTGTTACTTTAGATTAAAATAAGTAGAAGTACCAGCGGAATCAGCGAAGGTAATAGCTTAATACCATTCATTCATCAATCATCATTGAGAATAAGTCATTTGGAGCATACTCAGACTAGGAGCTTACAATAGTAGAATTATCAAAAGAGTTTATCCATTAATCTACTGGAGAGCGGTGTTTTTAAAATTTATATTCGGCGAGAACAAAAACTGTGGAGAATGTTTTGAAGAGCAGAGGTGGTATGAACCTTGAGGAAGCAGAGGATGGATCCCATGAGAGAGCCGACTATAGCAAGGAACGTCATGAAGCGGCCTGCGTAGATCACCTGCACACGTTTCAATCCTCAGAAACGGAGGAGGAGAAAGAGATCGCGAGATCGAGAGAGAGAGAGAGAGTGAGAAGAAAGAAAGAGGCGAGGGCTTTGGTCTGCCTTTTCGATTCTCTCCTCGAGGCTTTTCGCGTCGACGGAGGACCTGCTGACCAACTCCGGCCGGAGCTCCGAGGGCTCGGCCATCGCCGGAGGAGCGCGCGTGGAGGAAGAGACTGAGGAGCAGTTGATCGGCCGGAGAAACGGGAGCCGCGGCGTCGGCGTCGTCGTCGTCGTCGTCGTCTTCCTCCCCCTCGTCACCGAAGAAGAAGAAGAAGATGAAGATGAAGATGGGGATCGTATCCATCCCCATCCTCTTCCTGCTGCTGCTGCCGCTGGTGCAGCTGCAGCTGCTTCGGGAAGGAGCAGGCGCAGAGACTTCATGGATTTTTCTTTTTCTGATCTCACATTCGGAGAGGTTCGAGGGGAGGAATGGTGATTGACGCTGCTTGCGAAATGGAGCTGAAGAAAAAGGAGGAGCGGACCAAGCAGACGATACACTGCAACTGGACGCCGCAGGAGAGTGGGCCAAGTGGATCCGCATGATTGAATCGCTGGGCGAATCCTATCAACATTTGTGGAGAACACTCCCACCACATGGCACCGCGAACTCCGTCCCTGCCAAAAGGAATGAGTTAATCATTGATATATATATATATATATATATATATATATATATATATAGAGTTGAGCTAGAATACTTCTAAGAGTATCAAGAAGATGGTGCTTGTGGGTTTATAGTCTTTGGATTGAAATTTGGAGGGTTGGGATGATGGTGGTAGGTGGTGGTAGGTGGTGGTAGGTGGAATAGTGTTTGATCTAAAGATTATTAGTAATTAAAAAGTAGATCCATTGGCTAAAAATATGGAAGCACCAAGGGGTTGGTACTTCCAAAAGTATTCTAGCTCAACTCTATATGTATATATATATATATATAGTCCGGCTGGGATACTATCGATAGCACCAAGAGCTTAGTGCTATCGAGTTTTCCACCGTTAAATTTAATCCTTTAATTATTTTTACCCGTTAAATTATATTATTCAACCACCCACCCACTCAACTCTAGGGGGCCCACATCATCCTAACCACACATTTCTCAATCCAATGGCTAAAAAACTAATAGCATATATATATATATCTATATATATATATATATATATGTTGCTTTCTCATCAACGTCTCCTAAGTCAAATTTTATTCTAATTCCTTTTCAAAAATTATATCGATAAAAATTTGTAAACTCACCTCATCAACTATCATCTATTGGAATTTAACTAATCTACCATTTTAAAATTTTAATTTTACTTATTGACTTTTTAAATTATATTTAATTTGAGTCGATTAGTGACTCTTTAATTTTAAAATTTGAATGTGTCGTTTATCTTTATAGATTTAGTTAGTATCTTTTATATAATTTACGTAACTATAAATTTATTAAAATAAACAGTTAGTTTAAATTTCATATCTGAAGAGTCATCAAATTATTTAAAACAAACTAATTGAAAGATTGGATACTAAAATTAAAATTTTGAGATGTTGGATAGTCTAAGAAAAATGCTCTATATTTTATCTAAGTTTTATATGTTATAACCAAAATTATTCATTGAGCAAATTATATATACTAGTTGTTGTTAAATATAGTTTTATCGGATTAATTTTTTTGGACAATTGGGCACAGTTGGGCTAGTAAGTTTATTTTATTTATCTGTGCACTATGAATGTATCGATAGCTTTGTCTATATTTTATACTTCAGTTTAATCAACCAATTTATAGATGAGAAAGGATGTGATTACAAAATTTTTTTGCACTGATTCGGTATGCCATATCGTATTTTACATTTGCACGTCCATTTAAATTAGAACTAAAACAACGAATTAATATTTAATTTATATGATTTTACTCCAAATAGAACCAATATTATCCATCACTAATTAATTTTCCATAAGATAATTGAAAATTTAACGGAAAAAAAGGTGAGTTTTCTTTATAAAAAAAATTTACGACAAAAATTTTGGGGGCATAGTCTAGTTTTTCTCTCTCAAAATTGTAACGTCCCACTTTTCAGAGGGTCACCCATCATAGGACTACTCCCGTCCTAGCACGCTTAACTTTCTCAACCTCTTGAGCCTTGCCACCACCCAAAATGCTTAAGCCGGGTTAAGAGTTTAGCCCTATTATATCTTACATATATTGCTACCTGGGGTCTCACAATCTCCCTCCCTTTAAGTCCTGATGTCCTCGTCAGGCTCAGACTCACAAGTATCAGGCGATGTGAGACTCGTCTCGCTAGCCTAAACGGACCTTGTGGTGAGCCACGCTCCACCCACAACAATCAACAGCATGAGAGCCTCGCTCTCCCCGCTGTATAATTCTGGCTCAGCCGAGACTCATCTCACACTTCCGGCTGGTAATTGGCTCTGATACCAACTGTGACGCCCCAACTTCCCAGGGGGTCACCCATCCTAATACTACTCTCGCCCAAGTACGCATAACTGCGGAGTTCTGATGGGATCCGGTGCTTTAGTGAAACTCTCTTAACCTCTTGGGCCTAGCCACCGCCCAAAATGCTTAAGCCCAGTTAAAAGTTCTAGCCCTATTATATCTCATATATAGGACTATTTGGGATCTCACAAAAATTCAGGGCACTTTTCTTTTTTTTTTTCTTCCCCTTCCATGGGCGCCGTTGGATGGGCCACGCGGCACCCATCGGCATCGTCCCCAAACCCAAACTAAATAGTTTGGGGACGATGCCCATAAATTTTTTGTCCAAATAATGCTACCTCTACATTTGCATCCCATTCACCCCGAGCCACTATTTTTAACTAGTTTTATAATTTTTTTCACAATAAAATTAAAAAATTTATATATATTTTGGGATTAGTGAGATAAAAAAATAAGCAATACTATTGATACACCTCAAAGTGAGATATATATCTTACTTAACATATATAAATTTAGGATTAGTGAGATAAAAGATGAGCAATGTTACACATTTTACATCTTCTTTATTCAATAATGGCCTTTTTGCATAAAAAATCCACTAGTTTTGGGCTTTTGCAAAATTGGGTCGCTTTTTCGATTTTGCAGATTCGGTCCGGATTTTCAGCAAACTGACCAAAATACCCTTCTTATTTTTTCTCTCTCCTCTTTTTTTCTCTCTCCTCTTTTTTTTCTCTCTCCTTTTTTTTTTCTGTCGCTCTTTTTTTTTTCTCTCCGAACGGCGGAGGCGGAGGCGGAGGCGGAGGCGGAGGCGGAGGCGCCCTCACGCCCTCGCACGCGCACCCTCGCCCTCCTCGCCTCCCACCCCACCGAGGCCGCGCCGCGCCGCGACTCCTTTTTTTTTTTTTTTACCTCTCCGACCCTCCTCCACACGCCGTTCCCGCCGCCGCCGCAGGCGACGAAGAAGTGTTTCTTGTGGCCGAGAAGCACGCCGGCGAAAGAGGGGAAAAAATATAGTTACACTCCGGCGAAGACGGTGGGTCGTGACCAAAAAAAAATTGTAAAAAGAAAAAAAAAGAAAAAATAAAAAATAATATTTTTTCCTACAGGAAAGATAAAAAATTATAGAAGAAGAAAGAAAAAGATGAAATTGCATTGTTAAAATAATGTTGCACTGTTTTAAAAAAAATTTACACTGTTTTAAATAATTTGAGACAAAAATTACACTCTTTGAGATGAAAATTACACTTTTTAGACTAAAATTATACTATTTGGATGAAGATTATACTATTTCTTTTTCTCTTCTTCTTCCCCGTTGCACCATTTATCCTCGTTGCACTATTTTTTTGCACTCTTTCTTCCAAACCAAACTCGGATCCGGTCACCTCCCTCTCCGGGCCGCGCGGCGCGGGGCGGATCTCGAGGAAGCACTCGGAATTGGGGGAGGCGGGGAGGAGGAGCACGACGATGACGAGGAGGAAGCCTTAAAGGAGGAGGACGAGGACGAGGACGAGGACGACGACGGGCGCGGGCGCAGGGGCGCCGGGCGCGCGGGAGCAGCCGGCGGGGGCGCCGGGTGGGGGCGCCGGGCGGGGGCGCCGAGCGGGGGCGCCCCACGCCCCCGCCCGGGCCCACGCCCCCTGCGCCCACCCGGGGGGGCAAGCGGCGGCCATAGTCGTGGGGGTCGAAGAGGTAAACGGAGAGAGGGGGGAGGGAGAGGGAGGCGTCGGAGGTGGCGCGCGGGGCGGTGGTGGGCGCGCGCAGAGGGCGTGGCGAGCACAGGGGGGCGCGGGCGCGGGTGGGAGCGCAGGCGCGGTCCCCCTGCGCCCTCTCTCCCCCCGGGACGCGCCCCCTAGGGGCGCGTGCACGGGCGCAGGGGGCGCCCCCTGCGCCCCCTAGGGGCGCGTGCGCAGGGGGCGGGGCGCAGGGGGCGGGCGCAGGGGCGGGGGCCCGGGCCCGGGCGGGCGGGCGCATGGGGCGCGTCCCCTGCGCCCCCTGCGCCCCCCGCGCCCCCGCCGCGCCCTCGCCGCCGACGCCCTCACCGCCGACGCCCTGCGGCCCCAGCGCGAGGGCGGCCCCCGCGCCTCGCGCCTCGCGCCCCGCGCCCCGCCGCGCCCGCGCCCGCGCGCCCGCGCCCCGCCCCGCCGCGCCCGCGCCGCGCCCGCGCCCGCGCCCCCGCGCCTCGCGCCTCGCCCCGCGCCCGCGCCCCGCCCCCGCCCCGCCGCGCCCTCGCCGCCGACGCGCTGCTCTCGCCGCCGACACCCTACCCTCGCTCGCCTTCGAGATCCCTGCCCGCGGAAAGATGGAAGAAAAATAAAAGTACAACGAATGTTTAAAATGATGCAATGAAGGTGTAAAAAAATGAAAAATAGTGCAACGAAGGTCAAAATGGTGCAACTAAGGTGTAAAATAGTGCAACGCAGCGGCCGAGCTTAGTTGCACCATTTTACACATTAGTTGCACTATTTTAACCTTAGTTGCACTATTTTGATTTTCGTTACACTATTTGTCATCATTTTGCACCTTAATTGCACTATTTTACATATTCGTTGTACTTTTATTTTCCGTCCATCTTTCCGCGGGTAAGGATCTCGAAGGCGAGCGGGAGTAGGGCGTCGGCGGCGAGGGCGCGGCGGGGTGAAGAGATAAACAGAAAGAAGGGAGAGGGGAGGAGGGGAGCAGCGCGTCGACGGCGAGGGCGCGGCGGGGCGCGGGGCGAGGGCGCGTGGCGCGAGGCGGGGGGGGGCGCAGGGGACGCGCCCCCTGCGTCCCCTGGAGTGGCGCAGGGGGCGCTCCATGCGCCCCCTGCGCACGCGCCCCCAGGGGGCGCAGGGGGCGCCCCTTGCGCCCCCTGCGCCCCCGCGCGCACGCGCCCCTAGAGGGCGCGTCCCGGGGGGAGAGGGGGCGCAGGGGGACCGCGCCTGCGCTCCCACCCGCACCCGCGCCCCCTGCGCTCGCCGCGCGCCCTCTGCGCGCGCCCACCACCGCCCCGCGCGCCACCTCCGACGCCTCCCTCTCCCTCCTCTCCGTTTACCTCTTCGACCCCCACGACTATGGCCTCTCCTCCTCCTCCGGCTTCGACCGCATCGGTTCAAAAAATTATTTTGGAGTGTGAGAAAAGAGAGAGAGAAGGGGGATGAGGATGGAGAGTGGAGGAACAAGGAAGAAGTAGAGAAAAAAATGGTGCAACATTATTCTAAATAGTGCAATTTGGTCTAAAGAGTGTAAATTTATCTCAAAAGAGTGTAATTTTTTTTTTAAATAGTGCAACATTCATTAAAACAGTGTAAATATTTTTTAAAACAGTGTAATTTTTTTTAACAGTGCAATTTCATCATCTTCTTTATTTTTCTCTATTTTTAGTTTTTTTCAGAAATTTTTTTTATTTTTTTATTTTTTTTATAATTTTTTTTGTCAGGACCCATTGCCCTCGCCGGAGTGTAACTATATTTTTTCCCTCCCTCGCCGGCGTGCTTCTCGGCCCCAAGAAGCACTTCTTCTTCGTCGCCGGTGGTGGCGGCGTGGACGGCGGGTGGAGGAGGATCGGAGAGGAAAAAAAAAAGAGTCGCGGCGAGGCGCGGCCTCGACGGGGTCGGAGGCGAGGAGGGTGGGGGTGCGCGGGCGAGGGCGAGAGGCGGGCCGTTTCCACCTCCGTCTCCGCCGTTCGGAGAGAAAAAAAAAGAGCGAGAGAAAAAAAAGAGGAGAGAGAAAAAAAAAGAGGATAGAGAAAAAAAGAGGAGTGAGAAAAAGTAAGAAAGGTATTTTGGTCAGTTTGCTGAAAATTCGGACCGAATCTGCAAAATCGAAAAATGCTGCCCAATTTTGCAAAAGCCCAAAATTAGTAGATTTTTTATGCAAAAAGGTCTAAATTTTATAATGAAAAATATAAAATCTACATTTTATTTTAGAGTATATAAATAAAATTTGTCATTAAAAAATTTACATCTTCAAATAGGTGTACCCGTAGAGCAATTTCCTCCTTGTATTTTTTTGATACACTCTTTTGTTTTTTTGCTCACGTGAAAGGAGCCGGCGTATGCATTCTTGTGATTGGCCAGGTCTAAAAGGAAGATTCCAGGCGAGCAACACGGTGGCACAGCGTCCTCCCTCGGTGGCTCGGCGATATTAAATTAGATTAAATTAAATTAAGGGATAACTTCAAATACCATCTCTGAAATATCATCTCTGTGGTTTCGTGCTTTCTCACTTTAATGCTCTGTGGTTTAAAACGTATTATTTTAGTATCCTGTGATTTAGTTATTCTCTTTTTTATTATTTTTTCGTTAATTTTTTCGTTAAATTATATAATTTTTTTTTAAATATCCTACCTATGGTTTATCGAATATTCACTTTACTATTCTATAGTTTTAATTTTCTCATTAATTTAACGAAAAAATTAACGAAAAAATAATAAAAAGAGAATAACTAAACCACATGGTACTAAACTAATACGTTTTAAACCACATGATACTAAAGTGAAAAAACACGAAACTACATGAATAATATTTGAAGTTATTTTTTAAATTAAATTAAATTTATTTGACGAGACCGGGACGTGGGGTCCACCCCACCTCATAGGAGGAGACTCCGTATGTATTCAGCAGGCCACGCTTTGAGGACCGTGAGAATGCACGGCTGCAACTGGTGCGAAACAACGGAAGGTTCCGCCGATTACTTCGGGAAGGGCTCCTCCTCCGCAGCAGGGAAAGGGAAGGAAGCGAAGCAAAAGGGCGTCTCTTCTTTTTCTTTTTCTGCCCTTGCCGTTTCTGACCCCGTCCGTCCTTTCTCTTCTCCCCTCTCCTTCCCTCTCCCTCCCATCATTATTATTAATTAACTAATAATTATTATTAGTTAATTAGTTAAACCCAATTTTCTTTCTTTCTCTCTCTCCTTTTCTTAAAAGGGGAAAAAAAAAAATTCTCCCCCGTAATTACCGGAATCAAAATCGACCGATCGATCGAACAAAGGGATCTATTCTCCCTCTCTCGCGCGCGCGCCTCTTCTTCTTCTTCTTCGTCGTGTTCTTGTTCTTGTGGGGGTGAGGGAGGGAGAAAAGGAAAGGAAGAGAGGGTGAGGAAGGATGAGTTTCGAGGATCTGGAGGCTGGGCGGGCGGTGCGAATCGGGGGGGCGGCGGCGGTTGCGGGGGGGCGGCGGGATCCGTCGCAGGCGGTGGCGTCGGGGGTGTTCCAGATCAACACCGCCGTCGCCACCTTCCAGCGCCTCGTCAACACCCTCGGCACCCCCAAGGACACCCCCGATCTCCGCGAAAGGCTGTAAGTCCTTCCTTCCTTTCTTCTCGTCGATTCCTTCTTTTCTTCTCATCTTAATCAATCGTTCCGAATTACGACCTAAAATTAAAATGTAATGAAGGAAAATTTAAGCAAGAACAATGACTTGTCTGCCTAAAGAGTAATTTAATTTAGGTCTGCTGCCCTTTCGTCCTGCAGACAAATATAATGAATTAGCCAGATTCTGAATTCTTGGGCTCGCAAGCCCTAGAACCCCCTCTCCTGGGCCATGACAAGGTGTTAAGGCGGAGCTTCGCGCCTAGGTGCCCAGGCAGAGTCTCAGGTGTACAAGTTGTTCGAACTATACTTTTGTACCGATTAGATATATTATATGACGATTTGTCGATCGGTTGATGTTTGCTGTCGGATTGAATTGTACTTATGCGGCCTCTTCTTCTTCTTCTTCTTCTACCCTTTTATGAGCTGGAGCGAAAGACAGGTGAGATAGAGCGGGCGCGTAATTTTTGAGTTTTCGAGCATTTAATATGCCTCGAGGTCTGTTTTGGGGGAGTCGGGATTCACAAGAATCTCAGAGTGCATAACAGGGGGAAGGGATTTGTAAAGTTGCCGCTAGTGAAAGCATGAAAAAGCCGGCGCTTTCAATAGCATTTGAGCGCGTCCTTTTTCTTCATTCTCTGTTCTCACGAGGAAGATTATAGGGCCTTTTGGCACTACTGTTGGGTGTCGTGCTGCTTGATGAATGCGATTAGGAGATGAAGTATCGGCAGCTTTTTTTCATTAAAATACCCCCCCTGACATCACTTTGCTGTAGAAGCAGCTTCTGCTGGGACCTCATTTAAGCTTCCTGCGGTGGCTGACGCTCCAGTCTTTTGTTCACCGGCCAAACGCCCTATTAGAGGTGGCTGTAGCTGGAAGAAAATCAGAACCTAGGCCAAATGTGAACTTTTGAGTTCACAATATTGGCTTAATTGTTCAAGTATCTGAGTGTGCATTTGATGTTCATAGCTAAAATATTGTTTAAACTTTGGTTGTCACTTTTCAGTCCTACGGACATGCAATTCGTGAACTACGCTCATAGCTAAAATATTGATCAAACTATGGACATGCGATTCATGAACCGGTTCTTCTACAGTTTCTTGCTATACTATGTCTTCATGCAGGAAAACACCCTTTTTACCCTTGTACTGCCTTAACAGTCTTAGAGTTACTTGTCCTGTACGGTTCAACTTTGTTTTATGTCCATTTTCCCTTTCGATTAGCGTCATGAATTTTTGTACAATTGAATATGGTCTATAAGAATCTTGTCCAAGCTTCTTTGTGGACATGCCGAATTTAACTATTCACTTTCCAATGTGGTTTGTTTTTCCAAGTTATGAAGGACCTACATGTTCTACCCTTTTCTCTGTGATGCAGTTAATTCGCTTATGTACTTATCTGCTTGCAAGAAAAACCACAAACACATTGGACAGTCGTACTAAACATTGGTTTCTTGAAGATTCTAGGAACTTTTTTTTTTCTTTTGTTATTGTGCTTATGCCATCTAGCTAAATATTGTGCTGTCCAATTCTGTTGATATATTTTTTTTGAAAATGCTAAACGCTACATTTTATGCATGTGAATTTTATAACTAGTTAGTACGTGAACCTCAAGTATAATTTATTGTAGATTTTACCACGTTGCTTATAGTGCGGATTTGTTGATCTATAGCTTCAACTTATTTTGTGGGCAGGCACAAGACAAGAGCACATATCGCACAACTGATAAAAGATACTTCAGATAAACTTAGACAAGCTAGTGAAGCAGATCACCGATCTGAAGTCAGTGTGAGTGCTGCTCCCAATTTAGTTTTAAGCTACTTGTTTTAATGACAATGTCTTGAACTACAAGTACATGTGTATTGTGAACTATTTTCCTTATGTTATGGTTCTTGTATAAATAATTCAGTTTCCAATACATTTTGTTTATCAGTGAGAACATTTTGTTGATGCCTGTGCAATTGATGTTCGGAATCAAGTTAACAGTCTCTGGAGTTGGAATAAGAATTAATTGCTCGTTTTTCCTATATTTTTTTCGAGAGAAGTGTACAAGGTTACCAATAACACTAAGTATAAGGGGACTTATGATGCTAGAAGTGATTGGGACTGAAATAAGTATATGCATCATTAAGGATTAAATAGAAGGTATTTAAGCGACTAAAATAGTGACGAAGGACGATCTATATGGTTTTATTCTAATTAGACTTTTGCAAAGAGATGTGTATAGGATAATAGGATCATTATATGTAACAATCTGGGTTGTGGAAATTTGTTGTTCGCATAATATTTGAGCATGAATTTTGAAAAGTTTAGCTGCTAATCAAGAACAAGAATACAAGTTCAGCAGTTTTTTTGTGTATGGCGAAAATCATAATTAAACCATGAGAAAGTCGTGCATATTTAAGATTCGAAGATTATCTGACAAAAAAAAAAAATCAACTAAAAACGTTTCTTTAAGAACCTTGTAAGAAATTTTTCGTTGTCCTTAAAAATTATCAAAGATTTATGCTCAAAATTTTCCTTTCGCAGATCAAAATCTCCTCCCCAATTAAATTCGGTTCTTGATGTAGTTTTGTACAGTTGTGATGGTTGTGCTGGATATTGATGAGTTTGTTGATTTTGGTGGGTTTCTTGCTTTTTGTATGATAACATTAGGGGTTAGGTTTAATGAATTTGGATAGGAGGATGGTATAGTGACTGCTTTGAAATGTAAAAGCTGGAATTTAGTTGAACATCCTGAGGTCTGTAGACTAGGGCAGTCATCTGATCAACATATAAATCCCACTTATTAGATTTGATTGATCTATTGATGTACGTTAGGCACTTTCTTATTCTCGATGAGAACTTTTCCTTTCCTTGTGCCTTAAGGTGAGTCTGTAATTGCAGGCGAGCAAAAAGATAGCTGATGCAAAGCTTGCTAAGGATTTCCAATCTGTTATGAAAGAGTTCCAGAAAGCTCAGAGGCTTGCTGTAGAGAGAGAAACCGCATATGCCCCTTTTGTTTCTCAAGCAGCTCTTCCTCCAAGGTGATTTATTGATTTGTACTGTTAATTCCAGTGCTCTTAAGAAGCCAGCGTGTCTCTTATTTTTAGTTGGAATTAGCTGTTCGCATGTTTATTCTAGTCTATGCTGGCATCTAATTAAATCTATTTCTTTCTCTCTGACATAAGTGGAAGCACTCTCTTTTCGTGGCTTATTCCCTGGATTTCGTGATCATTGCGTAAATAGAGGGGATTCAATCTTCGGATTTGTTTTTTTTTATTTTTTTTTAATTCTTCTTGAACTTTATGCTTTCCCAACAAGTTCTGCAATGCACTGTCTTCACCTTCTTCATTCTTGTGTCTGCATCCTGCGACAATCTTACCTCTTTACATGTTCATCTGTACTAAAGATAAATGACGTAACTCTTCTTTTTCTAAAATTGGTTGGACAAATGGGTGACTAATGATTATTAAATTTTTAGTGGAGATTTTTCAGTATTGTGCATGTTTGTTGCTGCTAGTGCTTAAAATTGTACACCTTCTACTAATTGTTCATCTATGGTTGCATGTATGAGTATATGAAAGTTAACAGCCTAAACATAGCGCTTTGAGTTGTTATTTTCATGCAGCTATAATCCAAGTGAGTCAGGCAAGACATCAGACAAGTCCAGTGAGCAACAAGCAATGCTTCTAGAATCTAGAAGGTGAGTCAGATGCCTGTCTTTTTTTTCGTTGTAAATTATGCAGTTACTTGGAGTGAGTAGTTAAAAGGTCTGATTGTTTTTCTTAGCTTTCTCATGCTTTTGTTTTCTATATATTTTTCTAGGGAACCTCGCAAGTCCTTATGTAACAGTCGGATTTTACTTTGATGTTCAAGCCTACAAAACTTAATTTCATTTTATTTTTTTGGAAGTGCTTATTTTCCTGTCATGCCTTAAAGCCGTAGCAGTTTTTAGTGTACTGTCTGTCTGACTTCTTTGCAAATGATAAGCTGATGCTTAATTTTCTTTGAATCATATAAATAAAACTTGTGCACCCTTCTTGAAAGTTGATGTCTATTAAAGAGATATTTATTTTGGGGCAAGCTTCTGTTCTATTATGTGGATGATGTTTAGGGGTGAGCATTGGTCGGTTCAGTTCGGTTTTTTGCTGTTTTTATCAAAACTGAATTGAACCGAATTACTAACACGACCAAACCGTACTGAACCAAAATAATTCGGTTGGTTCAGTTGTTTAATCTGGTTTCAATAGAATATTTTTATTTGCATTAAAAACTTGTTAAGCTACTAAAAATAGGATATAAGTATGATTAATTCTATATTACAATCTTTAATTTGAAGATAATAGTGTTTAAAGTCTCTAATTATTTGTTTATTTTCGAAGGCCAATGTATATTTTTTAAAAATTTAAGACTAATATATATATATATATATATATATATATATAGAATGAGGCTACTATACTATCTATAGTACCGGGGCTCCGGTACTATAGTTGCTTTTTCGATCTTAGGGTGTTCAAATCAACGATCCACACCGTTGAAACTGATCTATGGTATGTGAAGTTCTTAGAAATAAAATTTTAGTTTTTTTCGATATCGTTTACTTAGTAAATAAATCATGTCAAAATGAACGGTGGAAATTGAATAATCCTTAAAATTTGAGTATAGGAGTTTCGAATTCAAGATCAAGGATGTTGACCTTCATCTATGTAGTTTAAAGTATTTTCTATCAAAATTTGAATAAATTTAGATTCTTCTCCACCGTTAAACTACAAACTCGCCATAATAACCATTGAAATTTGACAATTTTGAAACGGTTTGATCACAAAGTAAACTACGTCGAAAAATTATAAAATTTTATTTCTAAGAACTTCAAATATCCTAGATCAGTTTCAACGGTGTGGATCGTTGATTTGAACACCCTAAGATCGAAAAAGCAACTATAGTACCGGAGCCCCGGTACTATAGATAGTATAGGAGACTAGCTCTATATATATATATATATATATATATATATATGAAATTATCAAATATTCGTTTAATTCGGTTATATCAGTTTTTTCCGGTTTTCAGTTTTCAAAACCTAACCAAACTGAAATATTTCTATAATTGAACCAAACTGACCAAAAATTGAGACGGCTCAGTTTGGTAATTCGGTTTGAACCGAATAGTGCTCACCCTAATGACGCATAGCTCTGCAGTTAAGTACATTTGGATTCATCATTAGGCATTTTTTGGGCATGCATCTTACTTACGTAATGTTCGCCAAATTCTTTTTTTCTGTGTTTACTTTTCTGGTACAGACAAGAGGTGCTCTTTTTGGGTAATGAGATAGTCTTCAATGAGGCGATCATTGAGGAGAGAGAACAGGGCATACAAGAGATTCAGCAACAGATCGGCGAGGTCAATGAAATTTTTAAAGACCTTGCAGTGCTTGTCCATGATCAAGGAGCTATGATTGGTAATTCATAGCCAGTTCCACTTCTTTTGCTTTGCATCTGTTGTCTTTGTCTAATATGTGAAGTATTTTCCTTGTAGATGACATCGACTCCCATATCGAGAGCTCTGTTGCAGCAACTGCGCAGGCGAAAACCCAGCTATTAAAGGCAGCCAAAACTCAAAAGTCAAATTCATCTTTGGTATGTTATCTGGGCATTTCCTTTTCTGCGTGTATCTGTTTTGGTGAATGCTATTCTTGTTCGATAAACTGTTTGTTTTTTTTTTTTTTTTACTGTAACAGGTGTGTTTGCTGCTGGTGATTTTTGGGGTTGTATTGCTCATCGTGATTATAGTCCTCGCTGCATAGTATATGTGGATAGTTATTGCTATTCTCATACTCAAGTTTAATGAAAGTAATGCTTAAGAAAGTGTTTGCACTTCCCAAGTATCATACCCTCCGTAGTGGAGGCCATGTCTTGTTTGTGACTTGGTGTTGGTATACAAGAATATATTATTTGCATAAAACTGATATATTCGCTTTGTTCTGTGGTTTATGCTTATATTCTCTATGTTTTAATACTTAGGCAATGCGTGCCTGGGCGGGCAAGCATTGCACTGTATCGACGATGATCGTTGTAATTAAGATTCTTATATTTTTGAGTGGCAGGCTTGTTAGTTGTCGACGAATTACGGGGTTATCAATTATCATATAATTTACACTTTTAGGAAAGTTGAAGAATGAACAACCGATCATTGGAAGAAAATAGGAATACCTGTTGTAACATATATTATAAAGCCTCCCTTTCAGAAAAAAGATAATAGGTCTCTCTCTCTCTCTCTCTCTATATATATATATAAAATTTATATTTATGACATCCTGATTTGTTCTGGTATTGCAGCTTCAGGGGTTTTCCAGTGCTACTCTGTTATGTGTTCATTTAGTTTCAGAATAGCCTTTCTATTAAGAGAAGTGGTATTCAGCTCAATATATGTACAAATTTTTGCAATCGAACACTATTTGAACTTACTGTTACTGTTCCTGCACTGGCGAAAACATGTAACTTAAAAGTAGATGGTTTGACCGTTTTTGATCTGTTGGAAGTAACACATTTCTGCAATTTTACACACAGTTACTAGCAGCTCCTCTTTAAGTTTTTTGAAAAACAATTTTGATGTTTTTCCAGTTTGCATCATGAAATCTAGGGATTTTTCGCATATCCTCAGAATTAATCTGTACTGGTTTGTCACATAGGATTTGTATCAAAGCATCCTATTGAGTCATGTAAGATAATTAGAAGCCTAATCAACTATGTAGTATGTAGAATTAAAGTAGGCTGAAGCCAGAATAGTTAGGCCGAATTCTTAGGCAAATCACATCAATTGCGCATTGGATCCAGGTCACTCTTTCGGTGAAACAGCGCAACAAGCACTAACTATAGGAAGAATCACTGAGCACAACCTTATAGTTCATGACAATAGTGTAATATATGATGGAATTTATTGTTTATTGCTGCATTAGCTGTTCCATTGAGGCAAAATATGTATTTTTTAAGCGCTCGCAGTAAAGATAATAGAGCACTATAATGAAGATCACCCCCACCTTGAAAGCAGCAAACCGAGAATCCTGGGGATCTTCCTGATGCCATGAAATTTATGGTGTTGCAACTCCAAGAAGTTGTGCTTGTGTATGTATTGAAGCCTCCCATGCACTTAATGGTGGGGCAGAGTCTCCACTTAGTATTCTCTTCTAGAAATCATTCTGTGAAAGCATCTTTTAAAGGAGAATGATTAAATACTATGCTTTATTTTTCTAATTATTTCTTTCGAAGGTGCTAGCGTTGCTGATTGATACCCCATTGCTGGAAATCAATAGGCCTTGGGTTTAAACCTGACCATGCCTTGAGATCAGATCTATGGGAGGTAGCCTGCAGGCTCTGAGAATGTTTGTAAGATGATGCATGTGATTGCATGCTGATGCTACTCAAATCTTAGTTCTTGTTTTCCTGGATGAACCAACCTTTGGATGTAATGTGCTAGATGGTCCAAATTTGGGAGTTAATGCAGGTTTGTTTTAAGAAAGCCTAAGATGGTATCCTTTTATGCTCTCTTTTCTGGCTTCTAAAATGTTTCAAAGTGTACTTGTAATTGATTCTATGCCATCCATAACTTAAAAAAAGAAGTCTACATTTGGCAAGCCTAGCATGTGTTTGAGGCAGATGGTATACACTTTTGGCTGCTCTTTTCTTACTTCAAGAGTAAGCTTGGAATATCAGTTCTTGCTTGTTTAATAAGCCTTAAAGGTTAAAGAAGAGGGAGAGAGAGAGAAAGGCCAGAGAATGCCATTTAAGGCAACCAAGTGTTGACTCCTCTTATGCTTATTCTGATTCCTGTTCTGATTCCCACCATGGATGGATGGATTTGAGGCTCTTCACCAACACTAAAGGATATGTGAATATCTTTCTTTCTTTCTTTCTTTCTTTCTTTATCCATTTAATTATTTGCTTTAGTTGTCAATTTGTGTCAGTGCCTCCTTGGACAATACTCCTTTTTCTTCAAATTGCACATGCGAAGCACTAAAAGAATTGAATACTTTGTGTCCATATGTTATATTGTGCTATGTGCTTTATCATGAATGTTCCTAGAGGTTGCTCTTCTGGGATCACATAGTTTGTGCTTTTATTACATTGTTTAACTTTTCAACCTCACTTTTTTTTTATACATTGTTCATTTTTTCATCAGGGTCACATTTTAGTTTTCACCCTATTACAGCTCTAAAGCTCCATCAAGGTGTTAGGAACCAGGATTAAAGAAATATATGCAACTAGCTAGGATTTGAATCACATTGGCATATATGGACAGGTCAAATTAAGGGGGGGACCTCACATCTTATAGATCACATGTTGCATTTTTAAATTGACCTACCATTAAAAATTTGGGTTACAGTTGTAGCTGTGCTGGATTTCAGATGGTTTGATGAGATATAACTAATTGGACGCGCATTCCAAGCGAAAAATTTAATGATGGGTGAGCTCGGAACAGAACAAAGTTTTGCAGCATGACACAGATTGTACAATCTGTTTAACTCTCCATTCCATGAACATGAACACTTTTGGTATGATCAGAATCATATGAATCAGTCATTATAGAGCAAGATTTGGGTGATTCACACATATATGTTTTACTTGTTTTGAGACAGTTTCCGTAATACAAAAGGTTACTCTTTTTGATTACCTAATCCTATCATTACATTTGCATTCCAATTTTCTAATTTTGGCATAGAAGGTGTTTGGGCCATCTTCTTTTCTTTCTATGAATAAATGTATGTACTTGTAAAGTCAAAAGGCAAGAGTGGTGCATTGTCAAGCAATGCGGCAACTAAGCAAAAGGAGTCCCCTCTCCAAATCTTCTTCCTTGCCCCTTCACTCTGATGCAACTGCTTCTCCTACTTTTGACCATTGTATCATGATTAATAGAACTCTGCGGTGCAGCTTAGTCTTGGTTTGTATATTACGAACACCACTCGTCCAGTACTATTTTTGAATTTTGAAATATCTATCTAATCCTATTTACTTTCAGTGTCGGTGCTGACCCAAGCATACCGAAATAAACAGCAATGATTATTCTATTGTACTTCTTGAAAAAAAAAGTCATCATCATCTGTACAAACAAGCGTAAAATGTATGGACAAGCTCTTTAGGCCCTATTTGCTAAGTTGTAAAGGCTAATTTATGTAGTATAAAAGTTTTTTAGCGTGATTGTGAGGAAGAAGATTGATTTTTGTTTCATGAAAAGTCTTGATATCCATAATTTGATAGGATAATATAGATATTTTATTTTATCCGAAAAAATAACTTAAATATCAAATATAGTATCCAATTTGAATATTTGATCACACTCCTTATCTACCAAATATACAAATTTCTTAAATAAATCATAGAGATATATCGAATAAAATACTCATACATTCAAACAGGGCCTTAACATATACTGTGACTCAAACACTTTGATCTCTCGAATTCCTAATGATTCAAATGGTACAATTTAGGGAATTGAGATTAATTTTATGAGAGCTAAAAATGAATGATATGTAAAGTTGTACAGTAGTCAAGTAGGCGGGTCTGATCTGATGGGATCCGATCGGATCCGATCCAATTCAAGACGTAGCTTTTGCATCTAGATTCTTCCGCCACGTGTCGCCATCTACTCTTCCCGTTTCTTTCGCAGCATCAATAAATGCCCTCCTCCTTAGCCACTCCCTCCCCCGCACCCTAATTCCGCTTCTTCTTCTTCCTCTCTCTCTCCTCCTGTGTGGGTGGTGATGGCGTTAATGGCGGTGGGCTATTAGGGTTTTTGGTCGCGGCCGCCTCTGACTCGCTTGGTGCAGGTCGGGAACGCTTAGATCTGATTTTTTTTTTTTTTTTTTTTGTGAAGTTACTGCGATCAAAAGCGAATCCCGCCTTGCACCAACTGAATCGGAGCCGGCGAGGCGATCCCGTATCGATTTTTCTTTTTAATCGTCCACCGCTTGTCAAGGGAGGTCCTTCTTCTACTTCTTCTTCCTAACCCTTGATTCGGATTCTCTTTTTTGTTACTTTTGTGTAATTGGTTCTCGAGATCTGACCTGATTAGTCTGTGTTTTTGATTGATCTACCCTGATTGCTGTTTCAAACCATCAGATCTCGACTAGATGATACAATACCATAACTGCTTACTTATATGCTGAAAAGATCTCGTTTTGATTGCAAATCTATTTGGTACTTTTTTATGTATGTTTTTGTTGTTTGTCCTAAGCTCTCGAAATTGTGCAGGTAAAAGGATTGCGGATTGATCATAAGGTCCTTTTTGGATGCATGAACATCTTTTTTAGCATATCTCATTGATTTACTCAAAAAAACTTGGTAGTAGTTTGTAGATGAGGAGTGTGATCGAATCGAAGGTCTAAAATAGAATACCATATTCGGCATTCAAATTATTGTTAGTATAAGATAAATCACCTTGCAGGTGAAATATGCTATCCTATCAAATTACAGATGCATAGGTCTTTCAAGGAGCAAAATCAAACTGCTTGCTTTTCAATCATACAAAAAAATCGTCATTCCGAATAAGTTATCATTGGATATCTTATTTTGACATCCAAACCGGGCGTAAAGGTTTTATTTTAGTTTTGTTCTGCATCTGCTAGCTTGTTTCTGCTTATGATAATGTCTTGAGACTGCAGATCATATATCAGTACTCTTTCTTTAGTGCATCTCAATCTTAAGTTTTGTATTGTTGCTTGAATTGTGCTTATTTATATTACTAGAGCTATCACATACTCTTCATCCTCTGCTATGTTAGGTATAGCTTAAGATATCCTCTTAAACTTCTTTAGAGTTTTCTCCAAATTTAATATTAAATGTTTGTTTGCCGGTGGTTTAAGAATTACTGGAATTTCAGAATACTATTATGAGCAGTTATTACACGCAAAAGCTTAGCCAGTATAGTTGGTGGCGGGCATAAGAAATTGAGGCTGGAACTTAAATGTTTTTGATCTTTCCTGACACTGGTCAACATATTTTCAGCAACTATCCTCTCTGGTTTTCTCTGAAAGAAATTAATCATGACTTAATTGACCAAATTATAAAATCTGGCAAAGGGTTTTTTTTTTTTTTTTTTTTTTTTTTCTCCTGGATAAAGCCAGACCAGTGACGCATCTGTCCTGTTATTAGCATTGCTCTTTCTGTTTTTGCAAGCGATGCCAAAATTTGGCATGAAGTGTTAAAGCCATGACCATTATACTAATAAGGTCATATTGTGAAATACAGTGCTCATTTTGTTCATATCACGAAGCTATTGTGCATTACGTATGACTTCTTATTTTAATACATTCTTCTTGTCGCCAACCTATACTTATTTTTGGGGCAGCATACAGCAGTGCCTTATGCATTTTCCTAGACTATAACCTTTTGTAGACTACGATGACTAGCAAAATGAAGTTGAAGCAAGGGAAAGAAAAGTAAAAGGCTTAGTTGCGCCAAGTTTGCAGGATGTAAGCATCGTACAACTACCTTTTAATGGAGCTGGGCAGAAGTAATGAAGCAACCACTGCAGTCTTCATATGGAGGTCGAGTATTTCATTGAGCTACAGGATGTTTTTAGTTTCTCTGCCCTTCTACAGGATGTTTTTAGTTTCTCTGCCCTGCTACAGGATGTTTTTAGTTTCTCTGCCCTGCTACAGGATGTTTTGCTTTTCTTGTCTTTTAGCATGATCCTGCGTTATTCTACCTATTTGTTGTGGCTAATTACCACTGTTCTCAATCATCACCAGCACAGTAAAGAATGTCCTGATAGCCTCAGGGTTTTTCTTCCTGTCTTTCACGGGAGAAATCAAATCTGAAATCACTTTTATGGCCTGTCACGTGTCTTTTTTTTTGCCCCTCAGAAATCCTAGGTAAATCTCTCTTTTCCAGTCGCGACTCTGCTTTTCGGTGTCATTTTCACGAAATATTGCTTCGGTTTTTCTTTTTCTTTTTTCTTTTTTCTTTTTTGGGTAAATTATCACTGTAACTATGTGTATATGCATATACAATTTGCAGTTACTATTTGCATTTATGTCTTATAAAATCTTTTTTACAATATGCTGGTTTCTATCATCAATTTCTATCTGCAATATTTTTTTCTTCTTTGCCCCATTAACTATGGTTCCCAAATGACCTTTGGACTCCCACTGAGCTAAGGTCCATGAGAGGAGTTCTATTTTCAAGTCGACCCTTCTGTAAGATCAATTTATAAGGCAAGCATAGGAAGAGGAAGCAAGAAAGAACTCAAGAAACCGGTGAGGGCTGTTGATGAGCCATCGCAGATGGTTCAGGTAAGAAGAAGTGGAGGGGCAAAGAATGGTAGGATTTGTGGTAGTTATGGTGCCGGTAGATGATATGCGCTTCATGGTTAGCGACCAGAGGTCGAAGCTAGAAAATGGAGAGATCCAAGTACAGAGAGCGCCTGGAAAACTCTGTTTGAGATGAAGATGTTTCATATGCTAATACCTTTTTTTTCGAGATAAATCTTCACAACTAGGGTGGGTAGTTGTCCTTGTATTTTCTGGATTATCTTATCTCTGAGCTTCACCTACAAAAGAACTGAATAAACATACAGAATATCTTTATGATGTAAAGTACTCGAAGCGTGCCATGAGAATGCTAATACCATTTTGTTGATCCAGCTAATCATGGTACGTATTCTGACACTGGGAATCATATTCAGATGTGCAGTGTATCATATTGCTATTATGTGTAATTAGCGGTGTATCTGGATGTGTTCGTCTCAGAGGGCTTCATTTTTGTTCTTGAAGATGTTGCATTTATTTTACCGTCCTTTCAACTTAATTGCTCTTCTGTTGATCTTCGGATTTACTTGTTTGGTATTAAACTTCATTCAGTGAGACTCAGTACGCTCGCCGCAATCAGAAAAGGATACTGTTCATTCTAAACCTATCAGAGATGTAGCACATTTTGCAGCAGTGTTGTCATTTTATTTGTATCATGTGGGTGGTGTTTTGAGATTGCTATTCCAGGTTTCCATAAGAATGTGTCTGTTAGTTCAATTAGATTTTAGACTTGGTTTTGATCGTGTTCGGATTGGATCTTTGCTGTAAATTGTAGCAGGTTTCAGGTGGAGTGTACATGAAAATCTAATCTTACCCCAGTTCAAACCAACTAATGTAAGTCGAAAATCCGGCCTGGTCGCAATTTTATCAGGTAGATGGGAAGGTCCTAAAACAATAGCAGCCTTGAAGTACTGTACTGTTATTAACACCGACCGTTCCTAGCGCAAATGGCAAAGGGTTTGGTAGTTGGTATCCGAGGTCTCGAGTTTGAATTCTAGTTGATTCACATTTTCAGCTAAGTTTATTTTTAAAAAAAATAAATGAAGCGGGTAGCGTGCTACCTTTCTCTCAAAACAAAAAAAAACTTTCTAAAACTGCAGTGGTTAAGAACATGCCATGCATCGACAGTAATAAAACTTAAAAAAGAGTTGGGCTTCGTTTGGTGTCAATTTTATGCCCTACCATCCAAAGGCTAATATGCTTGCGCTTGTTGTATCAATTCATTTTTTTTTTTTCAAATACCAAAAACTCAAAAGGGGTTTTTAAATTTTTGGATGATGGAGTAAGTTGCACCTGCTATTTAATTGAAGTTCAAGTAAATTGTTTTTTCCTCTGCTAATTTGATAGAAAGTCAATAATTTTGGAACTCTAGTTATTTTTATTTATTTTACTGAAAAAGTTCGTACTTTTATATAAAATAATAAAAAAAAAGTTACAGTAATTGCATTTTTATTATTTTTCTCTTTCTTTCTCTTCCGTAACTGACTTCAGCACAATTCGGGATGAAGTTAATTACGACATTTTGAAAAAAATGGAGTTACAGGAAAATTTAATTTAGGCCGAACCGAACAACATAATGCCGCTGTAAAGGTTGGTTTGAGGAAGCACAAGCAGAGGGAGGGGGATAGAGCAAATGAATATTATTAAATTCCATAATCTGTGTTCATGTAAATCCTAGATCCCTATGTAGATCCATCGCATTAAACTTTCTAGAAATAGTGAAAAAAAACGCAATCTAGTATATTATGATCTTCATCGAATCAGGACGACCCAATTCAGATTCTTTTTTTTGAGAAAAGGTAGCATGCTACCGCTCCATTCATTACGCAGTTGAACTCGGCTACAAAGTGAGGCAGCCATGGCCTTGAGAGAAAGGAAAGCGCGAAAAAAAAAGAGAGGTGGGATCTAACTAATACTCAACAGGTTTACTGCGAAAACAGCAACGGAACCAGAGGTGCTTAAGAGATCTGATTTCGGCGTGCAAGGTCCCTAACAAGTGTTTGGAATGTACGAAGATCCTACGGTTCCGCTCAACCCAAATGACCCGGCCACCAAGTGACAGCGATAGTTATTAGATCACTCCTACCCTGAACTCCTCTCTTACTACTACTTGCCTCCCATATTCCTTTAGATGATGAACAGTGCCGTAGGAAGCGTTTATTAGGAAGAAATCCTTCCAAAAGAGCCAACACAAACCAAATAATATAATTTTTTTCGAAAATGGTAAAAAATAAGTAAAACTGCAATTCGGAGCTAAAAGATGAAATTTGGGCTCGAAAATGATGCTAAACTGAAACACAATACATTCAAGGGCATTCGGTTCGAAATGTTGTTTCTGGATTAGGGCTGCATGGCCAACACGAACACCAAAGGGCATAGTTACGACCGTTTAACGGAACCCAAGCCCAAATTATGTCAAATGGGTCGTAAAATTAATATGGGCCTCAGTTGACTTAATTTTGACCAAGTTTGGCTCGGTCCAGCTTTTTCATGTACCCTGAGGTCAAGTCATCTGCATTGTTTTGAGACCGAAAGAAGAGCGTTAAATCCGATAAAGCCAATATCAGCAACCTGTTTCTGGAAAGACAATACGCAAATTGCTTTAAATCCGATAAAACACGAGGATTCAAATCAGAGAAGAGCGTTAATTTGCTGTCGCTGAAAGAGTTTTGTTGCGCAAGCTAAGGAGTTTGGAATCGTTTTAACTATAATAAAGCATAATGTTAAAGAAACTTCAGTAGTTCCAGAAGAAGTATGGCTCGTGGTTGATGAATCTCGTGATATATATTTTTCCAGCTGATCTTCTTCCTGGATTGTTGCCGATGAGGGATATTCAGTATCAGATCGATCTAATTCCTACGGCTGGTCCACCAAATAAGCCAGCCTATAGAATGAATCTGAAAAAGTACGAAGAATTGCAAAGGCAGGTTCAAAAGTTTTTGGATATGTACGGAGACGCGGCCTCAGCTCTTTTGAAGTTGCTGCTTACTGACCCCAGAAAAGGATCGATCACCGAGAAAGTTCACCAACAGTGGGGCAATTAACTATATTATGACACTTATATTATGATTAAGTATCGCTTCTCTATTCCTTGGTCGGACGATCGATATGCTAGATTAGTTGGCAGGTATTAGAGTGTTTTTAAAAATCGACTTGAACAATGGCTACCATCAGCTTCGAACTAGATTAGGTGATGAGTGGAAGATCACTTTCAAGACTTGTGATGAATTGTACGAATGGCTAGTGATGCTTTTCGATAGTTCTAATACTTTAATAAGACGAATGAATTATATGCATGCTGCAATGTTCATTGGCACGTTCATAGTACATTCTACTTTGATGACATTTTACACGTATTTTACAGATGTACATATAGAATTGCTCTTTCTAATGAAGGCGTACAATTGTCGCATCAATTCTTAAAGGTCACTTGACTATTATCAAACTTTCTAGACATGATAGGAATTGCGGGGGTTTTTTAGTTGCTAAATTTAGATTTGAGATGATCTAAAAATTGAATAATAATTGTTTTTGAGACGACTAAGTAGTTGAACTAGCTCAACAAGTAATTAACATGCTTGTCATTTCTTACCATTTGCATTAATTGTGACATATAATATATTCATTAATCATATAATTACTTCTCGATGGATATATTGCGTGATGGATACATGCAATTTGTTTTATTAACACCTCAGGTTTTTGTCACACTTACGTCGATTGCCCAAACATAAGAATTTCTAAACGTGCAAGAAATTGTAAACATTATTATTTGGAACAGCGAACCATCAAAAACATTATGAAATCTATGATCGAATTTTTATTAATTAACAAAAACGAATAATACGAGGGGGAATTAATTCAGGTGACATTAATTTCCAACAAGGTAGAGTGTGCGTATTAGATAATATTAAACAAATAATTTTGTCAAACATCTACTAGAACATAATTAAGCTTTTTGACTCGGTCAGAGCTTCGTGTTGTTATGTTCATAATAGTAAGTTTATAACCACCACTTATTAACAGTAGCTTAAGAGCAACTCTCGTTGGCGACAGGAACAAGCACTTCATCAAAAAGCCGATTAGAAAATCATTAATCATTGTCACAGTGAAAACACACTAAATAAAGGGACAAATAAACATGCATACATATGTGTGCATATTAGTCAAAGTCGGCATCAGAAAAGCTAATATTTCAACGGGGAGATATGCGTCCAGAGAAGAAATTAATTAATCAATTAATGGACTTCTTAATTGGTTCTTTAATTAATTAATGATGTTTCTGGGTTGAGAATTTTCTCTTTCTTTACCTACTAATTGCTAATTTAGGTATATGGTCTATAACGATCTGTAATTTCTCGTGGAAGATGCTGGAACGTGAAAGATTAGAGTAGAAAAAGAGAAAAGTAGTATTGACCAAATAAATCTCAAACCAGCTTTATTAATAGTAAACTAAAATAGATTGCAGGAGCTAGGTTGTGATATGCCCTCGTACAAAACTGTGTTATATTATTTTTCCGGATGAAATTCAATGTTTTGATTTTGTTTATGCTTTCGACGGATAGAAAAAATTTTGTCCGTTCAGCGGGTCTGTACACACGCCCGTGGGGCTTTCGCTGTGAAACGGGCAGGACGTGACATAGGTTTTGTTTATAAGGTTCTCATTAATCCTGCTCCTACTGGAATGGCACAAAATCAGAAATTGTATCCGTAACCGTGCAGTATTTTTCGGAGTCCCTACCTTTCATTTTTCTTATAGAAATTATAAGATAAGCTCTTCATTTTTCACAAATATAATAAAGTCAAACTTTGACCGTAAATTCGGAGGACTGAATGATCTCGAAGCGCCCTAAAACTCGCTGTACAGTCTGTACTAAGCTCGGTTGCCAGAATCCGAAAAATTCTAAGCATTGGATTAAGTAGGTAAATGAACGCGGTTTTAGTCAACAGCCGTTTTGTTTGGGTATGCTTAGCAGATTTCTAATTTGAAGCCAGTTTGGATCTGGTCCCTGTTCGCTGCATGTAGTTACAACTGCAATGCAATTGTAATTGTATGCAGATTCAAATTCTAAATGTTTTTAACTTGGTAATTAATTATGCGTGGAAACTAATTAACTATTTTTATAAGCTTTAACTATTTTTATGAGCTTTAACATATACTTTAGATCTTATTGTAGGAGACATGCATGCGCATAAATTAATTAAGGTGCTTATTTTTCTATTGTCTTAATTCGATTGTCGTTACACGTGGAGAGTATTAAGAGCTTAAGTATATATTTTACATGCCAATGAAAAGAGAGGCAATATATATACATGCCATGTGCTAACATATATATGCTTTCTACTTTATATATGTAGCCAATTAAATTAAGTCTACATAAAATTAAGTAGGTAAGTACTGTTTGTTTCAAAATGTAGTTTTTGTCTTCGCATGTATACATTTATGACACCTGTTTTAATTGTAATATGGACTCTGTATTTACAGGAGCTATGTAAGCGAAGTGTTGACATTAATTCACTAAAAAAAAAATTATATTTAAGGATACTTTTTTTTTATAGTTAACAATGCTTAAAAGCGTTTCAATATAATCTAGTGTCGCATTTGAAAGTGTCGGTCAAAACGTCAGTAAATGAAGAGTCGCTAGATATATACCGACGCTTATGCCAAGCGTCAGTAAAATATATTTTAACACTTTAAAGCGTCAGGATTTTTTAGAATCCTGACGCTTTAAAGCGTTGAAAAATTAAAAATAGTAGTAAAGTTTATCATTTAATAAATTAGTTTAATATAATATAGGACTCATACGACGACGCTTTTTGAAGCGTCAGTATTTGCTATATTATAGGAACGTTTGGGGACGCTTACTCTAAGCGTCGTCTAAAAAACGTCTTCATATTGCGATTTTTTTGTAGTAATTTAGTTGTCGTTATAACACAGGAATATTGTGGAAAACTGTGTGGTTTTAGCTAAAACCGCCTAATATTACATAATCGGTGCGTGAAACTTCGTGGTTTTAGTTAAAACGTTCTAATATTACATAATCGGTATGTGATAAGTTTCAAACACTTACAAGAAGTAGAATGAATATTTAAGAAACTTATGTAACTTCTGATTCATCAATTTGTCTTAGCTTTTTACTGACGGGTATATATCTACGATCGCCCTCACCGAAAAATGGTCTAATCTAGTACGAAATAGACGATAGATTAGATCATCGCTTACTAATTTTCTTAATAAACACCACACTAGCTAAATCTAAATCTAAATCTAAATCTAAATCTACTCCACTACCTATGTGCTCACAGCTGTCCAACAACTTCACCATTTCCACCAATAATTTTTCGACCGCAACCTAACAATAGTTTGAACCATTCTCTTATCCCACGTGTTAGGTATACATGGCCAAGATATCCAATTTCAAAAAAAAAAAAAAAAAAAAAATCGAAGATGTATCACATAGTCTTTGCATATGCGCTGTCACGGAAATTACTCATATATAGCTCTTTAATTAGTAGTGATCATGCATGCAAAGTGTAGTATTTACTTATTTATCAAACCATATTAATTTAATTTTCACTACTAGATAGATATGTATACATCTTGCTTGTACTATTTCTTAACACTCGATCGATAGAGCTTGTACTGGGTAGTGGCACGTAGTTGCTGCTGCACTGTTGTTGCGTTCGACTTCGAATTCTAGTTGCTGTACTAAAATTGAACCTCGACATGTTGCTGGTAGGGGTCGAACGCAGGCTCCTTGGTCAGGTTTTGGACCTCGGAGCGGAACCTCTCCATGGCGTCGACCGGCAGGCACACCGGCACGGCGGTGCCCTCCTCGCCCTTGTCGTTCTTGTAGCGCGAGTAGTAGTTGGCGACGCCGAGGATGGGCCCCTCCCCGCCCTTGGCCGGGCCCCCGTAGACGGCCTCCCCCCATCCGAAGTCGACGTCCTTGAACCCGGCGTGGCTGATGTCGGACACGATGTACGTGCGCGCGATCGTGAACAGCGGCCGCCCGCGGAGGACCATGAGGTCGGCCACGGACTGCAGGTACTCGTAGGTGACGTTCGCCTTCGCCTTCTTGACCAGCTCGAGCGCGTACCCGATGGGGCTGCCGGTGAGCTTCTCGACGCTCGACGACGCCACCGAGAAGGCGTAGGCGTTCCCGTAGTAGCCCTGCGGCACGGGGATGCTGCTCCGGCCGCGCGCGTTCACGATGAACGAGACGCGCACCTCCTCGTCGGGGCCGTACCCGAGCGCCAGCGTGCGGCTGCGCCAGATGCACGACGTGATGAGCTCGAACCGGCTGGAGGACGCGCGCAGGTGCGGCGGCGCCCGCTTGCGCAGCGCCGCGATCTCCTTCGGCCCGAAGAAGAAGCGCTCCCGCACCATCTCGCTCCGCGGCACCGCCATCAGCTTATCGGGGCCCCCCCGCGACGGCTCGTACTCCAGGTGCACGTGCGTCGGCCGCGGCGGGCTGCGCGCCATGAGGAACTCCCGCGCCCACACCGGCGCCACCGAAGGCGCCGCCGCCCCCCGCGCCAGCTCCCCGATCGCCTTCTCGAACTGCATCCCCCCCGGCGCGTCCGTCACGCAGTGCGAGAACCACTGCCCGAATACGAATCCTCCGCACGCCAGCCGCGTCACCTACATACAAATATTCATCTCATCATATACTGATCATAAATAAATGATTAAAACACCGTCCTCCAAAAAAATCTTTTCTCGAAAGAAAAGAGAGCCTTAGTTAACTAATTCTCTCTCTTCCTCCTCAGTATCATTTACTTTCTAGCGGCTTAAGTTTTTAGAGATGCAATTTTGCAAGTCGGTGCTACCTGAAGGTAGAGCAAAGGGCGGTCGACGACGCGCTCGTCCTCGCCGGGGGCGAGATCGAAGACGAACTTCTCGAAGCAGGGGAACGGGGGGCCCTGGACGTCGGCAAAGTCGTCGACGGTGGCGTCCGCATCGGCCTCGACGAACATGAGGCCCTCGCCGTTGCAGTCGACGACGAGCTTCCGCCCGGGCTCCTCGCGGAGGCGGCCGGCGAGCGGGTAGTAGTAGACGAGGGCCTCGGCGATGGCGGCGCGGATGACCTTCGCGGGGTCCTGCCCGGCCTTGGACGGATCGCCGCGGTAGAGGTGGATGCCGGCGCTGTAGAACCGCATGCCCTCCTGGTCGTCGAGGTCGGACAGCGTCTTCTCCTCGCGCGGTGTAGGCTTGGCCGGCCCCACCAGCACCGGCTTGCCGCGGCGCACCGTGACCGTCGTTAACGACGACGCCATTTAAATATCTTTATAAATTAAAATGTAAGTAGAACAGTACTTTTCTATCTCAGAGCTCAGAGATTGAAAGGATTAATGGGCGTAGATATATAGATTGTTTGTTTGTTCGTTTGGTTTCTAACCCCAAAAGGGAGCTTTATAAATGGGCATCATCAAGAGTGGGAGGGAATGGAGACAGAGTCAAATGGAGTAGGTGGGTTGGTGGGAGGCTTCGGCGTATGTAGTCGTACCTTGGTTTTTTTTTCTTTCTTTTTTTTTTTGGCATTTTCAAACTACGTGTGCAGAGGCGCACATGTAGCAACCCCACCTACCACTACATGCTGTAGGGTATAGTACGGCTCGGGGATAAACTGTTGTTGATTATTTCTATACAGGTATGATATTTAAAATAAGCAGAAATAAAATTAATTTTGTATTTGAATAAAAATTAAGTTATTTTGAAGATAAAAAATAAGGTTTAGATAGTTAGATTAAAATATTAATATTTTATCTAATTAATTAATATAAAAATATTAATAAAATAATAATTTAATCTATTTAATTAACTTATTAATGAGTCCGGCTGGTATACTATCGGTAGTACTATCAAGTTGTTTTCAATGATGCAGCTTCCAAATCAACGATCGGTTTAGTTAGACTTGATCTACACTATTGAAGGTATTTGAAAACTAAATTTTATAATTTTTTGAAATTATTTGGTTAGTGATCAAAAGGTCTCAAAATTAACAATTTTAATGATCGATGTGATGCGTTTGTGAATTTAACAATGTAAAATAATCCAAATCTGATGAAATTTTTTTTAATTTTTTTTTTACTATTTAGTTTAAGATCAGTACTTCTGATCTTAAATTTAAGTCTTTTATCATCATTTTTTATGAAAATTTTATTTTCAGCCGTTCATTTTTAAACTACTCGTTTGATAGATAAATGATGTCGAAAAATTATGAAATTTAATTTTTAAATACTTTCAATAGTGTAGATTAAGTCTAACGGAGCCGATCGTCGTTTTGAAAGCCACATCATTGAAAACAACTTGGAAGCACGGAGACCTCTGTGCTACCGATAGTATACCAGCCTAGCTCCTAATTAATTATAAATATTGGTAGATAATCATAAATATTAATTAATAAATAAATTAATAATGAGTTCTCTTGATTGCTAATTTAATTAACCACAAATAATTTAATAAATTAAGAAATTAAGAAATTAATTAGTTAATTATTTAATAGATAGATAATTAATTAAGAAAATAATTAGATTAGTTAAAATATTAATTAGTTAATGAATATAAATATTAGTTATTGCATAAACATACTAAATAATAGCTAATTAGTTATAAATAATAAGTTAATTTCTCAAATAGTTAATTAAATATTTATTACAGTAATAAATCAAGTAGTTAATTATTTATCTAGTTAATTAATAAATTAATTAATATATAGTATATTAACTACTAATATTTTTTTATTAAAATTAGTAGATGTATAAGAAGAGGAGTTGTTGTTCTCCTTCTAGGGTAACCCATTAAGAGGGAAACTATTTCTTTTTTCATTTTTGTTTGTTTGGGAATAAGGAGATGAATAAGACTTTTATTTTCATAATTTTCCTCCTATTCCCAAACCAAACAATTCCTAGAAGGGATTGAAGCATAATAAGGCCCTACTAAATAATGCCAAACATCCTTTTATCTTTAATAACTCAAGTTATAGAAACAAATGTACTTTTATTAATATTTTTATTCTATTGTGGTTATGCATATTTTTTACTTTGTCATTTTGTGATTCAGTTAAGTTATACTTATATCTATTCTGTAAATTTATGCGTTTTTATCTTGCCACCGTGTGGTTCAATAAATTATAATTAACTGTCCTCTAAATTAGCGTGCTTTTACATTACCACATTTTGATTCAAAATTTTAAACTTAACTTCTATGCGGTCTTTATTTTTATTTTACGGTAAGCATCTATTGTTGAAAGGGCACTTTTTCATAAATTTTAAATTTTTTTATTTTGCTACCTTATTTGATATATAGTAATTTTTTTGGATAAAGTAAAAAAAAAGTACATGATAATTTTTGAACCACAGACTGATCGTACCTAACGTAATTGGTTTAGAACTTGATGATTGGTATTCAAGATTACTAATTTGAAATCTAATTACTTTATATTTTCAACTGAATTTATTTTTAAAAAAGTTGAACAAAGAACACGCTAAACCACGTGCAGGGGGGTAAATAGAAGTTCACTTCTTGATATGCAATATGTACTGTCTGAGGCATTTGTTTTTATAAGTTAAAAGACTTAAAAATATAAAACTATTGAGATTAAATATTTTTGATATTATAGATCAAATAATAGCAAGAGCCATACTGGAGAAGCAAATAATCTTTACTTTTTTGGTAAGAGTTCCTCTCACCATTTTATAATGTTGGTGAAGAAAATTCAAAATATCTTTAAGTCTTTTATTTTTTATTTTTTAACAAGTACGTAGGCCCTATCTACACTTTGGTTGAGAAACTTCTAAGAAGTGAGAGGCTAAATCACTCATCTAATAAAACATTATGCAGGAGATCGAATCCCTGATATTTTGATCGGCGATCGAAATATCAACCAACTGTAACAGAAATTAGTAATAAATTTTTAGAATATGTCAAAATATAAAACTAAAATGCTTAACAATATTATAATTTCAAACTAAGCATATGTAGTTGGTGAAATTGGAGAGAATATTTTTAAGGTGCTTGGGTGATCAATCTTATCCACTTCAAAAAATTTAGGCCCACCTTTCTCCACTCCTGCATAGTTTGTGTCATCTTTTGGTGGCACCCGCGCGTGCTAAATCCCGAATAACGAAATTTAAAAAAAGTTGGAAGGTTAGAGAGAGAGAGAGAGAAGGTGAGGTGTGGGGTCGAAGAGACTCACTCAAAGTTGTTTTTTTGCCTTATTTAGGAAATTAAATCACTGTGTATAATTTTCTACATGACCGTTTAGGGCGTTAATACTAAAGTCTTTTTTTTTTTTTTGAGGAAAGATAGCAAACTACCCGCTTCATTCATTCAGAGAAGTGAATTTAGCATACAAAATGGAAGCAGCCGGGGCCTCCAAGAAACGAAGGGAGCCAACAAAAGAGTAAAGAAAGGAAGGAAAAAAAAGTAAACGGTGAAAAAAGCGGGCTTAGGGGATGGTGGGCACAACGAGGCGAACGAGCGTCGTCATCATCGGCAGGTTTCATTCCAGTCCTTCGTGAATTGGTTGATCCTTTTGATCATCTGGTAAGGGCTGGGGTAATTTCCTCTAAAAATAATATTGTTTCGCTCCGTCCAGACTACCCACCAAGTGGCCGAAAGAATGCTCAGACATTTTTTCCTCTTTGTGGCGTCCTCGAGTCGGATTGATTTTTTCCAGAGATCACGAGCCTCCTCCGAGGACTCGGTTTGTAGATCGGTATCGTTCACACTTAGGATTAGGTATTTGACCATCACGCAGTTGCAAAAGAGATGATCGTTGCTTTCTATACTAAAGTCTAATTGTTGTTACTAGTGAATGGTTTAAGTCTGGTTATTATTAATAGTGATTTATCATTTATATTCCATCGATGTATATGACGATCTAGCCTACTTGCATAAATAACTTATTTTTCATTTAATGTAGGATTATCTATGTTTAGACCTTAGGCCTGGACGATTTTTTAGAATGTCAATGCGTAAGTCCGATTATTATTACTAGTAAATTATTAGTTTGGTTATTACTATTAGTTATTTATAATTTATTATCCATCACTGTATATATACATCCCACTTACACAAATAACTTATTTTCTATCCAATATGAAACTATTTCTTTTAGATCATGACCCTAATGACGATTTAGAATAGTAATGCGTGAGCTGATCAGTTGTTATTCAGACTATTGAGGCATTACAAGCTCTTACAATTCATTTTCCATTAATTTAATTTTCAATCCATATGGAATTTCATGTGGGACTATTGGTGCGTCTCACAGATTCATGCCATTTAGAGTCTATTTATTTTCTATCCAACATGTCGGATTACTGCGGTATCACAGATTTTTTCCTTTAGACCCTAACGTTTTCGTCAGCTCTCATTTTTTCTAGCCCGGCGATCCAACCCAGTAAAATTATTAATTTACTGGTTTAAAATACTTAAATTCAGTTATTATTAATAAAGCCCTCAATCCTTATATTTCTATTTATAAATTTTTTCGCAACCAATGTCGAATTTTTAAAACGTG
Organism: Puya raimondii; assembly: GCA_016920855.1. Lineage (NCBI taxonomy): Eukaryota > Viridiplantae > Streptophyta > Magnoliopsida > Poales > Bromeliaceae > Puya > Puya raimondii. Next base: position 8,594,196 of record JABWPP010000049.1, read on the forward strand.
ACAGACGAAGGACGCAGTGTCGAACTATTCCCTAAGGTCTCTCTCGAAACGATACATTTCACTTTTCCGTTTCGTTATTATCTCTATAATTAATCAAAAATTATGATCCAATTATAGCCCTATTTGTTTTACATTTCTAGCTAAATTGTCCAAATCCTATCTAGAAAGTGGTTTTAGTCCGAGACCTTTGGTTATTAATTAATTAAGCAGTTCTTGATTTAATAGAAAATGAGAGTACCTCATTTTTCTTTTTATATTTTAATTGTGTTTACAAAAAGTAGTTAGGATGCAACCATATAGAAGATACACTTCTATTTTTTAGGCAAAATTATAGTAATCATATGTTAACGACCCGTATAAATACTATATTGAAAATAATGACTAATTTGACATTCAATTCAAATCAAACCTATATAATAGATTGGCCAACTTGATTCGATTAACCGACTCAAATTTCTAGTATATTTAAAGAAGATTTTTATCACAATATCTCAATAAAGTTCACAATTATAAAACTAAAGTTCAAAAGAACAATTATAACTTAGAAAATTTTTCTCAAGCAATGACCAAGTCCTTTTTAAGTATACTAACCATCATTTCAAAATTGGAAAAGAAGCATGATATAAGAACAATTGTTTTTCAATTAAATTTCAACTATATTTGCATTAAGGTCATATTCTAAAATTCTTTTGAATTCATACATTTTCAAATCATATTTGAAATTATACTACATTTGAAAAGCTTATTTGAAATTATACCACTTTTGTTGAGCTCTTTATTCATACCATATTTGTAAAATGCTTTTGAATTAATACCGCATTTGTAAAACGCTTATGAATTAATACTATATTTGTAAAACTCATTTATATCATATTTCAAACTTTTTAGAATTATATTATAATAAAATTACTTTTGAATTTACACCATATATTAATTCTCTTTTAAAGTCATATTATATTGAAAATAATGGCCAATTCGGTCAAATCAAACCCGTGAAATAGATTGATTAACTTGATTTGGTTAACAAGCTCAAATCCGATAAAATTGCAAAAAGTCCTCCAAAATATTGTTACGGCACTTGCATCCAATTTGATATAATTTGATCTTGTTCGTGTCATTTTGAACAATTGGGTTGAATGATTATTTTTAATCAATTCCAGTTCAGCTTGGGTCATTTCAAATTCAACTGAAATATGAAATTACTAAATGACAAAGTAAATTTTAAAATTTATTTATTATAATTAAAATTTATTATTGGATAAAATCCAACACGATTGACATATACAAATATTAAAAATAGTGGGGAATATTTATATATATATATATATATTTATATATATATATATATATATTTATATATAGAGCTAGGCTGGTATACTATCGGTAGCACGGAGGCCTCCGTGCTACCAAGTTGTTTTCGATGATGCGGCTTCCAAATCGACGATCGGCTCCGTTAGACTTGATCTACACTATTGAATGTATTTGGAAACTAAAATTCATAATTTTTCGACATTATTTGGTTAGTGATCAAAAGGTCTCAAAATTGACAATTTTAATGGTGGATTTGATGCGTTTGTGAATTTAACGGTGTAAAACAATCCAAATCTGATGAAATTTTTATAGAAAATTCTTTTCACTATATAGAGTAAGATCAGTACCTCTAATGTTAAATTCAAGTCTTTTATCATTATTTTTTATGAGATTTTTATTTTCAGCCATTTATTTTTAGACTACCCGTTTGATAGGTAAATGATGTCGAAAAATTATGAAATTTAGTTTCTAAATACTTTCAATAGTGTAGATCAAGTCTAACGGAGCCGATCGTTGATTTGGAAGCTGGATTATCGAAAACAACTTGGTAGCACGGAGGCCTCCGTGCTACCGATAGTATACCAGCCGGACTCTATATATATATATATATATATATATATATAGAGTCCGGCTACAATGCTATCGATAGCACCAAGCACTTGGTGCTATCAACTTTTTCGCCGTTAGATCTACCCCTTTGACCATTTTCATCCATTAGATCATACTATTCAACCAACCACCCACTCAACCCTATGGGACCACTACCATCCTAACCGTACATTGCTTCATCCAAGGGCAGAAAACTTAATAGCACAAATAATTTGGTGCTATTAATAGTATTCTAGCTTAGTTATATATATATATAGAGTTGAGCTAGAATACTATTAATAGTATTTAGCCCATTTTGCTATCAAATTTTTAGCCTTAGGATAAGTCCCTTTGATCATTCTAGCCATTGGATTAAATACTATAACCCAGTGGGGACCACTCAACCCTAGGGGGACCACTCAATCCTAACAAACAACTATTATCTCAACCCTACGATTTTTTATCCAAGGGCAAAAAAGTTGGTGGCAAAAAAGGGCTGGTGCTATCGATAGCATTCCAGCCCAACTATATATATATATATATATATATATATATATATATATATATATATATAGGTTTGTACACAATGTGTAGTTGAGCTGCTGAGGTCCTGCTATGCTAAAATGTGGGTCAGCATACAGTAATGCATGACTTAATCATCCTGCAAATTAGGTAAAATAATTTACAGTACTGGCTCTTTTTTCTTCTTTGATGTGTACTTAATTATTTGCATTCATAATGTTGTAGTTGGTGCACCAACTTTGTTTGGAAAATTTAAAAAACATTTGTGGATCATTCCCTACATGTAGCTAGGATGCATCTTAATTACTTTAATGTAATTAAAATCCCCACGCTAGGTTAATTGTAGACCAAGTCATTTAATTCTATGTAATATCCAAATCATCCACCTCATTGTGTTGAAAAAAATTAAATAAGAATTAATTGATTCATGGAAAAAACTTCACATTTTTTGACATTTGATGCGGTCAATCAACTCTAGGCATAAGTTTTCGTTTGGATAAGTCAAATATTTTTATTTACTTCAAAAAATATACACTCGTTACGGGATGAGAAGTAGAGATAAAATGTTCAAAATGCTATATATATATATATATATATATATACTGTATTTGACCTTCAAATTATTTTTCGGAATAAAATAAATTATCTCGTAAGTAAAACACAAACATCTATTTTGAGTATAGTATTCACGACTTTGGGGAAAAAAAATTAATTAAAGCAAACTCATCACTAGCAATCACTAAAAATAAAACAAAACAGATTAAGCTATATTTAGTGATAACTTGTTCGCTGCGGAAAATTTCTTTTATAATTGAAAGTAAAAAATTTGAATTTAGCTTTTTAGAATAGTATATTTCACTTCTAAGATGATTTATTTCATTTTTGAAGATGATTTGAGGTTGAATAAATCATGTGATTGTAGACGTCCAATTGCATGCGTTAGTTCTTCGTCTAACAATTATTACATACTCCTTAAATGAACAAAACAAGTATGCTGAGCAAAATATTTATACATCTAAACAAATTATACAAACTCTATTTTGGATGTTGGAACAAATCGTTCAAAAATAACTTATGAATTTTGGAGACTTTTTGTGTAATTACAAGTTTAGAGTCTGATTTTAGCTCTTTAGAAAGTCTAGGCATCCATAATGTTGAAACATACTCTCTATCTGTTAGATATCCTAAATTTTTTGAGTAAATTAAATAGATATGTTGAACAAAATGTTCAAACATACAAGCAAGGCCGTGTTTAGATGTTACAGTAAGATATCAAACAATAACTTCTACGCCATATATATACATTTTTACTTCTTGAAAGGCCTTGGTAGTCATGACTGAATAATGCGGCTAATCTATAATATAATTTATCTTATTCCAAAAAAATGGCTGAAAGGCCGAATGTTACAAATTTTTTGAGTAAATCAAAAAAGTATGTTGAGCAAAATATTTATGCATCCAATTCAGTAACCTGTTTGGGTACAAAAACATCTTGTTCGTCATATCTTCTTATTTCCCTAAAAAAAAACTAACAGTATTTGGTAGATTAATTAGAGGTGTGACCAAATATTTAAATTGGAATGTAATATTTGGCAGGGGAAATCTTTTTTTTTCAAAATAAGATAAATCGCTTCGTAAGTATAATATGCCATCCTACTAATTATTCTATCATATCAAGTCACAAATGTCTAAATATTTTAAAAAACAATAATCAACTCCTTAATTCCAATCGTACAAAAAAAACTTATTTCAACATTCTAACAGGATCTTTAGATCTTATTTAGATGCCAAAATAAGTTATTTGATAACTTATACGAAAGAAAAATTTTCATGTGTAATTAGAAAGTACGAGTTTGACTTTTACTCCCAGTAAAGTCTCGGCTTTCGTGATTTGATAGGATAATGCATTTTATCTACGTAGTGATTTATCTTTTTGAGAAACAATAATTCAAAGATCGAACATATATGTAGATATATATATAGAGAACTAGGCTACAACACTATTAATAGCATTAAGTTATTTGTGCTATTAAATTTTCGGCTCTTGGATGAAGAGATATGCGGTTAGGATAACAGTGGTCCCCTAGGATTGAGTGGGTGGTTGGTTGAATAGTATTATCTAAATGGTGAAAATGGTCAAAATGGTACATCTAACGGCAAAAAATTTAATATAGAGTCCGGCTGTGGTGCTTTTAAAAGCATTAAGCACTTGGTGCTTGTAAGTTTTTCGCTGTTAGATCTACCATTTGACCATTTTTACTTGTTAAATTATACTATTTAATCAACCACTCACTCAACTCTAGGAGAGTACTATCATCCTAACCGCACATTCCTTAATCCAAGGGTCGAAAACCTACAAGCACCAGTAACTCAGTACTTTTAAAAGTATAGAAATTCAACTATATATATATATATATAGTAAGACTTGTGTGCTATTAGGAGCACGGAGGCCTCCGTGCTCCTAAGCTGTTTTCGATGATGGGACTTTCGAATCGATGATCTGCTCCGTTATACTTGATCTAGCGTATTTAAAGTACTTAGAAAATAATTTTTACGAATTTTTTATATCATTTACTAAATGATCGAAAGGATTCAAAATCAATAATTTTTAATGGTTGATGTATGCAGGCCGTTTGCAAGTTTAACGGTGTAGAAGTATTCAAATCAGATCAAATTTTGATAGAAAATTTTTTACACTATCTACAACAAGATCAATATCTCTGATCGAAAATTTTAGTGCTACATCGTAACTTTTTGTAAGATTTTTATTTTTAGCCGTCCATTTTTAGTCCTTTCGATCACTAGGTAAATGATATCGAAAAATCATAAGAATTATTTTCTAGATACTTCAAATACGCTAAATCAAGTCTAACGGAGCCGATCATCGATTCAAAAGTTGTATCATCGAAAACGGCTTAGGAGCACAGAGACCTCGATGCTCCTAATAGCACACAAGTCCTACTATATATATATATATATATATATATAAATATATATGAGTCCGGCTACTATATTTTTATGAGTATAGATCCCTTTGTACTAATAAGTTTTTGACCGTCAAAATCAACAATTTTAATGGTCGTGGTGAGCCGTTTGCAAGTTTAACGGTGTAGAAATATCCAAATCACGTGAAAATTTGATAGAAAATTCTTTATACTATATAAAACAAGATCAATATCTTTGATCCAAAATTTTAGAATCATATTATCACATTTTGTGAGATTTTAATTTCAGCCATTGATTTTGAGCCCTTTCGATCACTAGGTAAATGATATCGAAAATCGCGAAACTTATTTTCTTGATACTTCAAATACTCTAGATCAAGTCTAACGGAGCCGATCGTCAATTCGAAAGTCCCAACATCAAAAACGACGTGGGAGTACGGAGGGCTCCGTACTCTTAAGAGTATTCTAGCCCAACTCTCTATATATATATATATATATATATATATATATATATATATATATAGAGAGAGAGAGAGAGTTGAGCTAGGGTGCTTTTAAAAGCACCAAGCCATTGGTGCATTTAGATTTCTGCCCTCTTGGATCTACTTTTTGACTACTAATAGTCTTTGGATCAAATACTATTCCACCTACCACCACCTACCATCACCTACCACCATCATCCCAACCCTACATCACTCCATCCAAAGGCTAGAAATTCAAAACACCAACCTCTTGGTGCTTTTGAAAGTATTCTAGCTCAATTCATATATATATATATATACTTTAATCATTTTCAACCGTTAGATTATACTATTCAACCAACCACCCACTCAACCCTAGAGGGCCCACTATCAATCTAACCGTAACCACTCTCATCCTAGCCGCACATCTTTTCATCTGAACGGTAGAAAACTTAGGAGGACGAAGGCTCCCATCCTCTTAAAAGTATAGTAGCTGGATTCTATATATATATATATATATAGTCCGGCTACTATACTATCAATAGCACCAAACTCTTGGTGCTATTAAGTTTTTCACCGTTAGATCTATCTCGTTAATTATTTACACTCGTTAGATCATACTATTCAACTAACCACCCACTCAACTCTAAGGGACCACTATCATCCTAACCATATATCTCTTCATCTAAGGGCCAAAAATCTAATAGCACCAATGACTTGTTCTATTAATAGTATAGTAGTCTACTTCTATATATATATATATATGTATATATTATTTTATTTGAGATTTTTGGCATAATTTTAGCTTCTAATTATAATTAAAAATTCTATTGTATACGAGGCATAAGCTATGGTTGAATAACTTATGGAGAGAGAGACCCAAATGGGTCACGAGTTCACCAACCGGCCGAGGGGAGATTACGACCGCACGATCACTGTTGCTGACCGTTGACTGGCACGGCCGTCCAGCAACTCGTGGCCACACCCACACCCCCACCCCCACCAATCCCTGGACAAAAATTTGGTGGGCACCATAGTTTGGGGATGGTGCCGATGGGCGCCGTGTGGCACATCCAACGGCGCCCATCCCACCAAAAAAGAAAAAAAAAAAAAAGGCCCGTGCGTTTTAGAGAGAGAGAGAGTAGCAAGGGGGAGGGGATGGGTGCCGTGGGATGTGCCATACGGCACCCAATTAATTTGGGCATGGTATTCACCAAATTTTTGTCTCCAATCCCTTGCGTGAGGCACGGAATTTTCTTAACTTATTAGTTGTCACCAATCATCTATCGCTTGCATTGACTCCGCAAATTTCCCATTACACGTGTGTGCACCCAATTCGACTCCGCAAATTTCCCATTACACGTGTGTGCACCCAATTCGACTCCGCAAATTTCCCATTACACGTGTGTGCACCCAATTCATCTTCACAATTTTTGTGGTGGGAGATAAATTGGCCGAGTCACGTTCGAAATTTGTAGATATTGTATCTGTATATTTTAAGTAAATTAATTATATATTTCTATCAGTTTGATTTTTTAAAATTGATGATTAACACCAACGGTTCGATATTTCTGTAGTTTAAAAAATTACACTTTGTGCTTTTATGATTTAGCTTATTTTTACTTTGTCATTCAGTAATTCAAAAAGTTATACTTAATTTTTCTGTGGTTATAAAATTCTTTTTTTACTTTTCTATCGTATTTAATAATAATTTTTTAACGATAAAATTACTGGATAACCAAATGCAACATTTTATAAAAAGGGGTAAAAAGGAGCTAAACTCCCGGGTGCAAGTTGAAGTTTACATTTTGTTATATAATGATGAGATGATGTATGATCTAATTAACAATAATAATATTGTAATTTTTCGTGCAAGTGATATCGAATGGTGTAATTTTATAGGTTGATTTAGATAGTTACTTTTTTTAAGAAAAATCGTCTGAGAGCGAAAATTTATTTAAACAAAATAAGACGATACATAATTAAAAAAGTCCTCAAAAGAGGACAACATATTGTATATCTTTTGCTAGACATACTCCAATTAGCTAGTTGATCAGCTTGCATAGCATTCCTGGAGAAGCGGAAATTCCATCCAAAGGAGAAGGCGTGATGACGTTCGTCGACGAAGGACTGAAGCGATTTGAGCTTCGTTTTAGCGTCCCAAGTGATCGACTCGGATTGGTCAAATCTGAAGTGGAACGCTTTAATAATCAATGCTGAGTCTGAGAATATCTGAATTCGTTCTCCTGAAAAGGTAGCCATGAAATATTTGATTGCTTTCGACACTGCTTCAATTTCAGTTGACAGCGCATCATGAACATTTTCGACAAAATTCGAAACGCTACCTTTCCAGCTACCATCTATCCAGACTTGCAGCAAAAAGTTCGAATCAACCGGCACTGAAATTGCATCCAGGGTGACGATTCTGGATCGAAACTCGCTTACATACAATGAGATCTAAACGCGAGCTCTTACAATAATTATGGGAATGAAGAATTAGGAGCCTTTGAATATCACTTCGTTGCGACTTTTTCAGATGCTCCAAAGTAGGTGAAAGTAAAAAAAACTTTGTGGTCCTCCATGCTCCTGATTTAGATAGTCACTTGATAGTACTTAATTTGGATTAATAACTGTTAACTCTCTAAATGGTGATTGTATAAAAATACTATATATTTTTCTTATCACCCTCTTTTTAATAGTAAAGGTATAATCTTGTTCGAATAATGTCAGAAATTAAATTGATTCTTCTATTGTCACATAATATTAAAAAAATTTAATCGAATGTTTTTTATTACTATGTTGCATAATATTTTCTCCTATTTAATTTTGTTTATTATCTCTACCTTTTCAACTGGTCATGAGAAGCTATATTAAGCCTCAAAATAACACTTTTCTATTGGCTACATTAGATACTTAAGTTTTACACTAAATTACAAAATTATCCGTACATTTTCTCTCCTATCTTAATTATCTTCTCGTAGAACATTTTACTTTATTTGAACTCCACATTTTATTATTGTATCAAGTAGGTCCAAAAAATTTTGACAATTGACAAAATTAGGTGCAAAATTTTATAAAAAACGAGTTGGCAAATAATCATTATAATATTCAATGAAATATAGTCACATAAATTGAATAAGTCATTCAGTAAATAAGCAATTTTGATAGCTTTAATTGAAAAATAAATCTCTTCATATATAAGTTTTGATAAAGTTTTGCATGCGAATTTGATAATCGATTATCCCAAGTTTTTGGGATCTATTTAAAATAGTGGTGAAATACAAGGTTCAAATGAAGCAAAAATTTATGCAGGTTAATTAACAATTGAGGCTTGGAGTAAAGTGCAAGGGGAATCTTATAAATAAGTTTAAGGCCATAATTTTCATTAATAATTAGTTAGCATGTATTCATCAACCCCTTCTTTCTCAATCATTATTCTATATCACACCAAGTTTCATGAGTAAATATCTTATAATCTTCTCTTTTCAAATGAAAACTTATTAACTCTTTAAAATCTCATTCATTATTTTCCAAGCATTCTAGTTGATGTGCCCACTTACGTCATTAATTTTATTCTAACGTATAATCTTGCTCTATTAAGCTATCAGTGTCTGTTTGGGCGCACGGTCGCGCACGCGTTTGCAATGCGCAACCGCAAAAAAGCAGCCTTTTAAAAAAGCTTCGAATTCGGAGTTTTCTTAAAAAGCCGTGCGAGCAGGCTACACCGCCAGCCCAAACAGACCCACAAATTGTCATTTTATATTTTCATAGCTTGCCTCTATGATTTCGACCATAAATAAACATACGACTTTGTGTTTAGATACATTATCACTTAAGTTAAGTTGATTTGGTCATAAAACTGATCATATATTAATATGCCAAAAAATAAAATCATAAACTTATAAATTAGTTGTAATAATCACCGTCCATCATTCTATTTATGAAGAACCATAATTCACCAATTCCACGAGCCTATGCACACAAAAAAAAAAAAAAAAAAAAAAAAAAAAAAGGAAAATTTCCGTTCATGAATGAGGCAATGAGACAAGATTAGGTTGCTATATTTGCTGGCCCAATAAATAATTATCCCATTGGTCGGCCACTAATGGGACCCACTCATCACTTCCAATCAAAAAGCTACCAAATTGCTCTATGTGCATGATCAACATTGACCTTCTCATGAATCATGCTTTGTTGTGTGCCAACTTAGCCTTTTCGTTCATGGGTTTAATTGTTAAAATTAGTTAGCTTTATTCATTTGTTGCATATGTGTGGTGACATAGATTTGATTTAATTATTTTATTATTGTTTAAAAGATCGATCCAATAGTAAGTGGTTCAGTACATCAGACCAAAGCGAACCTGACGACTTAGGTCAATTGTTCTGTTTGTCACTTTGTCGATTATCCATCACATTATAAACTGTACGAACGTAGCAGTTGAAGTAATTAAGCATGCATCATTAAGATTAGTATATTTTAATTGTCATTAATTAATGTTTAACTCACTATAATACTATACCGTACGAAAGCATATAGAAATACAGTTCTCTATTTTCGATGAGACCGTGAAAGATATATTATAATCGACTTATTATGATATGCTCAATGTAATATTACATATGAAAATAAATGAAATATTTTTTTATCATACATTTTTTATTGCATATAATGCAATCTCGGTAATTGTCAAAGAAGCTTAACAAATCTTAGCTCGAAAAAACTTTTAAAAGGCCAAACAGTAAGCCAAAACAAGGTCCAGCCTGATTTGGGCTTTTCTGCTGGGCTTTAGTCATTTGGATGCTACACGAAATCTCGTCCAGAGTTACCACCAACTAGTAGCCTAATTCGTCCATCTATATCTTCTTTCCCGAACTACAGGTCATTGGTTCAAACGCTCTTGTGTGTAGGTTAAATGCATATCATGTGACAGCTGGAAATCCCAGAAAAATCTCACCTAGAGTTACCACCAACTGATAACTTGATTGGTCTGCATCTTCTTTCCCGAACCGCAGGTCATTGGTTTCAAACCCCTGCTTCAAGGGTGGTGTGCAGAAGTGAATACCAATCTGGACCCAAATACTTGCTTGGCTTAGCGAGCCTTTTTTATGACTTCTCTGTCATGTCGTGTCGTGTTTCGGACTCTATATAGAACTAGGCTACTATACTATTAATAGCACCAAGTCATTGGTGCTATGAGGTTTTCGGCTATTGGATTAAGAGATATGCGGTTAGGATGATGTGGGGTCTCCTAGGGTTGAGTGGGTGGTTGGTTGAATAGTATGATATAACGGATGAAAATAGTCAAAGGGTTAGATCTAACGGTAGAAAATTTAGTAGCACCAAGTGCTTGGTGCTATTGATAGCATAGTAGTCGGACTCTCTCTCTCTGTCTCTCTCTCTCTCTCTATATATATATATATATAGACCAAATTAGCAGTTGGCCCAATAATAGCCCAAGCCATCCAATCAGCCCAAGAGTCAACGAGCCCAGTAACATTCTATACAAAGTTAATTACTATGATTAAAATAAAAAAAAGGTCTTCCCTACCCAAACAAAGAAGTTTTTTTTTTTTTTTTTTTTTTAGAAGAGAGGCAGCATGCTATTCATTTTATTCATTTTTTAGAAATAAACTCAACTATAAATATGAAACAACTAGACTGAACTCAGCTAAAAGCACTAAACTACAATTTCAAAAGGGCGAACTAAAGGAAAATACACATCCATTACATTAAAAATGTATAAATCGATGCACAGCATTCACGGGCCCGAGTATGATTCGGTCCAATCCGATCTCTGCCACTAAGCAGAATATTAGACCTATTTGATCCAACATCTCGAGAATCAATCATCAAGTTCTAAGCTAACTGTGCTAGATAATGCCGAACAAAAAATTTTGACTTCAATATTTTGTGTTGGTACTCTTTTTTTTCATGTTTGGTCAGCAGAATATCTGACAGTCCACGGGGGACTGCTACAAACAGAGGATTCATTATCAGAAAACAATTAAAAAAAATGCTATAATTAATTTTGCAACAAATCAATTAGCTAATAACTAAAGTAACAGTATGTGTTACAACAGTACGTAAGAAGAATTATAGCCTCTCATGCACTCTCAGTATAGTTAATTTCTCAGCCTAATAGATACATAATTCCCATCTATATTCTTTATTATTAATTAATTAATTAATGTGTCCAGTTTATTTATGTTGTTGTTAATTTTTATAATCTTGAGTTTATCCCTAATCCCAAGCTCAGCTCTGGTACTCCTCCGTTGAAAGTAGTTGCAGCTGCACTAAAGCTCTTCTTAGTGATCTTCTCTTTAAGCCACTCCATTTCCGCAACGAATCTTTCCATGGCTTGCACGGACAAGCAGATAGGCACGGTGATCCCTTCCTCGCCCTCGGCGTTCGTCGTCGGCATGTGAAACGTGGCCAGTGTCGTGGTGGCCGGCGCGCCGTAGACCGCCGTCCCCCACCCGAGGTCGACGTCGTGCAGCCGCGACTTGGTCAGGTCGGTCACCAGGTACGTCCGCGCGGTCGTGAACTGCGGCCTGCCCTTCGCCACCAGCACGTCCGCCGCAGACTGCAGGTAGTCGTCGGCCATCACCCTCTCCTTCGCCTTTCGAACCAGCTCCAGCGCGTACCCGTACGGCTCCTCGCAAAGCTCACCGGCCGTGGTCACTGCAGTGCCTGCTCAATATGAACATTAAAAATAAATGTCGTTCTCTCGTAGCTTAAGTTTTTAAAGATAAACGGTTGTTTCATATTATCTAACAGTACCGAAAGTAAGTGCGTTCCCGTAGAACCCTTCGGGGAGTGGGGGACGTAGCTTCCCGCGCGCGTTCACGACGCACTGGAACCGGACCTCGTCGAAGGAGTCGTACCCCAGCGCCGCCGTGCGGCACCGCCACACGAACGCGGCAACCAGCTCGAAGCGCGAGCATCCGTTCCGTAGGTGCGGCGGGGCCGCCTTTCGCAAGGCGGAGATTGCCGCGGTGCCGAAGAAGAAGGGCCGGTGCAGCATTACGTCACCCGGGAATATGCGGTCCTTGCCGGGGTCGGCCACCGCCTCGTACTCCGGGTGCTCGTAGGCGGGGCGCGGCGGGGACCGAGCGGCGATGAGCTCCCTGGCCCACACGGGGCGCACGGAAGGGGCGGCCGCACCGCGCACCAGCTCGCCGAGGGCCGTCATGAACTGCGCCACGCCCGGCGCGTCGGCCAGGCAGTGGCAGATCTGGAGGCCGAAGACGAATCCTCCGCAGGCCAGCCGCGTCACCTGATATATATTCAGTATAAAATATTAAAACACCGTTCTCTTATAACTTTAAAATTTTAAATTTAAAAATAAAATGTTCCGAAAATTGATGCAATTTAGTTGTACAAATTACAATATAAGTGGCAAAAATTAGATATTATGTTGATATTTCCTTTTTAAGGACAAGAGATACTGAATTCAAATTTTACTGTACTTGTTATCAACCGTTTATAAAATATTACAATATTCATTATTTTATCGCAATAGCTAAAGTTTTTAGAGATAAACAATTATCGTTCATCACGGCACCTGAATATAGAGCAACGGCCGGTCCACTACGGTGGCCGAGGAGCTCTCAGGCAAGCAAAGAAGTTCGCCGGTGCAAGGGATAGGCGGGGTCAATGTGGAACCGAAATCATCGAGCCGGACGTCGGCGTCGGCCCCGACGAACACGACCCCCTCGCCGGTGCAATCCACCACGAGCTTCCGCCCGGCCTCCTCGCGAATCCGGCCCGCGATCGGGTAGTAAAACACCAGCACGTCGGCGAGAGCGCGCTTCAAAACTCCGACCGGGTCCTTAGAACTACTACCATCGCGGCGGAAGAAGTAGACGACGGAGCGGTAGAAGCGGAGGCTCTCCTGGTCGTCGATGTCGGAGAGCGGCTTCCGCTCGCGGGGCGTCGGCTTCGACGGCGCGACGAGCGCCGGCTCGCTACGCCGCGCCACGAAAGCCAAAGACCCAGAAGCCATCGGAACGACACAACACTACGTACACTGCAAATTGTTGGACGTTGTTATTCTTATTGTTTTGTTGATATATTTATAGAGCTCATAAATTGTGCATGTTGAGGCAACGCCGGGGCATATACGGAGGAGAAATTGGTTAAAGGGAGACGCAGAGTTTGCTTATGAGACCCGATTCCATTTAGTAATAAGCGTGACCTCACGCAATCACTTTTTCTAGATTTTTTTGTTTTTTCTTGTTCATTTTTTTTGACTGTGGAGGATTTAGATTATTACATTATCAGGGATTTTTGAAACCATGGGATTGATTTGGTCAATGAGAAAGTCTCGCAAGAACAAGAAAGTCATCTACATAGCATTAATTATTTGTGGGAAAAAAGAATAACAATAATAAAAATAAAGAGTTCCTAATTCATTCTCGCTTATAATAATTAGGTTTTTCGTAAAATCTTTTGTTTAATACAGTGTTGAAATTCGGACAAATTTTTTTTATATGTAACGAACGACGTATTAAGATTCATATAAACTATTCGGCTCTCGAGCTAACTGTCTCCATAAGATCTCACAGAGTGGCTCCTCAGCAAAGTCGCGAAGATCTAATTAATCAAACGTCCATTATATTTTAAGATTTGTGTATTATATATGATTAACGACTGATCAGACTGATTGATCTAATAAAGATCTATATAAATTCAAGAGTGAAAAAATTAATAGTAAATACTATTTTAAAAACTTGTAGAACATTATAAACTTGTAGAAGGTCGTTCGATTTTGATGGACTTTATTATAATTTTGTAAAATTAAAAAAATTATTTTCTACAAGTTTCAAATGTTCTAGATTATGTTTAACTATGAATCGTCAATTCGAAAACTCTATCATAAAAAAGAATTTATAAGTACGAAACGTGTATTATATATGATTAACGACTGATCAGACTGATTGATCTAATAAAGATCTATATAAATTTAAGAGTGAAAAAATTAATAATAAATACTATTTTAAAAACTTGTAGAACATTATAAACTTGTAGTAGGTCGTTCGATTTTGATGGACTTTATTATAATTTTGTAAAATTTAAAAATTTATTTTCTACAAGTTTCAAATGTTTTAGATTATGTTTAACTATGAATCGTCAATTCGAAAATTCTATCATAAAAAATAATTTATAAGTACGAAAATATCGGTACTCATAAAAATAAAATAGCCTTACTCTCTCTCTCTCTCTCTCTCTCTCTCTCTCTCTCTCTCTATATATATATATATATATATATAAATAATTTTCTCAAATATTTAGTAATATAATATGTCTTTTTTTTTAGGAGAAGGTAGCATGCTACCCGCTTCATTCATTGAAAGTGTGAACTAAGCAACATGAGTGAGGCATCAGAGTCATCGGAGAGAGCAACAGCAAATATATATATATATATATATATATATATATATATATATATATATATATATATATATATATATATATAGAGTCCGGCTATGGTGCTTGTGAAAGTACCAAGCACTTGGTGCTTGTAAGTTTTCTGCCGTTAGATTCACCCCTTTGATCAATTCCACCCATTAGATTATACTATTCAACCAACCACCCACTCAACCCTAGGGAGCCCACATCATCCTAACCGTCCATCTCTTAATCCAATGGTTAAAAACCTACAAGCACCAATTGCTTGGTGCTTTTAAAAGCATAGGAGCTCAATTCTATATATATATATATATATTAGTGTCCGGTAGTAGAAAAAGTCAGCTCCCAAAAGTTAACCAACTGCTTGATCTTTAGGGTAGCAAGAAGAGGGTTTGGTTGGAGCTTCGAAAAGATGGCATTATTCCTGACCTCCCAAATGACCCATCAGTATGTGACAAGTCCGGTTAACCAATTATACGTGTAACCCGCTCCCGATCTATCCTTCCATCTATCCCAGACGAAGCTCACGTAATATAATATGTTAGAGAATGAAAATTTGTTGCGTTAACCATATACCTTATATGCATTTATCAAATTATTAATTTCTTTTCGTACTTTAATTAAATCATTTTTTAATTCCTTTTGCTTTGGGATGACTTATTCAAGGTGGGAGTTGAAAAAAAGTAAAGTTGTTGTGAAGTGAAAGTAATGGAGGAAATTTTTTTTGGTCTTTATTTACTTATTCAAACAGGCCTTCTTTTGGAGACCATAAATGTTATTATTATAATAATTAAATGAACTGGTCTATGCAAATGAGACAAAAGTAGTTAGTTTATTATAATCAACTGGTCCATGCATATGACACGAAAAATAGTTGGTTTATTATAATCAACTGGTCTATGCATATGAGACCAAAAAAAAAAAACGTTAGTTTAGTTAACGTGTTAAGTTGGAAAAAAAATTTCTTACGCACAAAAAAATTTATCTGAATTTTTATTTTGATTTCCAACCCATTTTTTTATTTATAATCAAACTCTCAGCCTCTGTTATTTGTTTTAATTAAATCTTATCGTTAAAAACAATGATTAATTCTAATAGAAACTTATACCGTGTCAGTATCAATCGTTATATTTACCGTGTCGGTATCATAGCAGTGTAAAATTTTTTGCCACGTGATAATTTTGGTTAAAATTAGTAATACTCTTAATGGCTGAGATTTAATTAAAAAATACAATAAAGTTTGAGGACCTAATACTAAAAAAAGAGGATTGAAAACTAAAATGAAAAAATAGATAAAAATTGGAAATCAACGGTGCAATCAAATCATAGTTTATTCCAACTAAATTGATATTTCTCCACTAAGGAAATATGGGGTAAAAAGGCTAATGAAAGCTACTCCACTAAGGCTGAAAAAAAAAAAGAAAAAAAAAAGGGATAAAAAGTTATTTGGAGTAGTCAAAGTCTTTTTGAGAAATAGGTAGCAAGCTACCTGCTTCATTCATTAAGATGTGTGAATTAGGTTTACAGGGTGGAAGCAGCTAGGGCTTCCGAAGCAAAACGCAAAAAAAAAAAAAAAAAAAAAAAAAAAAAAAAAAGGTCAGATCAGGTCCGCTCGGTCCAAGAGGTCAGCAGTAGCTTGATGCGGTCAAGAGCCCGGAGAGCGTTTGGGGAGTTCGATCAAAGATAATGTTGTTTCTTTCCGTCCAAACGACCCACCAGGTTGCGGCCAAAAGGGTTAGGCCATTGGATCTTACCACCGCGTCGTGGATCATTGCTAGAAAGAATGTGGATTGGAAATTGACATAGCTTAACAAACAAAAAGTGGGAATACATTTTTGGAACACCACCCTAATTAACAACCTTTTAAAAATAATTAATTACTTAGACCAATAATTTAATTAATTGTGAGAACAACAAAATGATCCTTCAAACTTTAGAGGATGTGGACCTGGGGCACAAGCTTCAATTTATCCTTTTGTAATTTATAAACAAACCGAACACGAGCAAATCAGGGTTATCACGAGATCAGCTTGAAAACTGTTCTAATTGATTCGCGTTTGGCTCGAAACTAAAATGAGGTGGAAATCTAGCTCGTTTTCAGCTCGAAATTAATTTGCATCGGCTTAAGTTTATTTCGAGCCAGCTTGAATTCAAGTTTTTGCATTAAATATTAATATTGACAACTAGCTGGTGTTAAGTTGTAATTGTTGATGCTTGTTTTTTGTCTTAGTATTATTAATTAGTATGACAACTAGCTAGAACTTACAAACAATGTTACATATCAAAATAATAGTAAATACTCTCTCTCACTCTCCCAAACTTAGATCAATTCAACTGGGGTTGTTAACCTAGCTTGCTGTTTGCGAAACAACTCGTATTCGACTTAAAATTGGCTCGATCTTGGGTTGCTCGTATTCAATTTGGTATAGCTCAAAAAGGAAACTACGTTGGATTCGATCTCACAAAAATGAAAATCTAAATGAGGTGTCAATTTTCACCATTCACACTCCTTAAGTAAAAAAGAGTAGTAAATGATGACATCAATAGTGAAACATAATAGGACGATCGATAAATAGTTGAATTAAACTTCAATACTTATTTGTTAGTGCGTCCTTCGTTTGAAACAAGCTCGTTATAGAACTGACAAGAGAGGAGGCGAACGGGTCGTATAAGCTATTTTGCTTTGGGCTCTCGGCCTAGTGCGTCGTATAGTGATCGCGGCCCAGTAAAGGTCCATTTGGCCCAACTAGTCTTATGTAGGCTAGATGTATATCCTAGAGAGAGTGTGAGATTCTTTTGCATAGGTTCAAATTTAAATTGATGGGGATTTTTTTTTTTTTTTTGGGGCCCAAGTTCGATGAAAACCCAGAACAAACTCATAAAGTTTGTACAATGCAAAAGCAAGAGAAAATTTAAAAAAAATAAAAAGAAAAAGTGGTTAAAATAATTGAACACTTTAGCCATTCAACTTTAAATAGTTTTTTAAAAAAAGAAGGAAAAACAACAACACAAACTTTCAATTCATTTTTAACTACCCCCGAGCTCGAACTAGGAAACTGAAAATCATGATAGGCCCAACTGCAGCTCGCCAGAGGCTACCAGTTGTGAGATTCAAACTCCGAACCTCCCACGAAGGAAATAGAACGACAGACGAGCATCTACACACAAACTCTTGTGTGTGTGCGCATGCGCGTGTGCGTGTGCGTGTGTGTGCGTGCGCATGCGCGTGCACTTGTGTGTGCGCGTGCGTGCACGGGTGCATGCGTGCGTGTGTGTGTGTGCGTGCGTGCGTGCGCGTGTGTGTGTCTCTCTCTCTCTCTATATATATATATATAGAATGAGACTACTATACTATCTATAGTACCGGGGCTCCGGTACTATAGTTGCTTTTTCGATCTTAGGGTGTTCAAATCAACGATCCACACCATTGAAACTGATCTAGGGTATGTGAAGTTCTTAGGAATAAAATTTTAGTTTTTTTCGATATCGTTTACTTAGTAAATAAATCATGTCAAAATGAACGGTGAAAATTGAATAATTCTTAAAATTTGAGTATAGGAGTTTCGAATTCAAGATCAAGGATGTTGACCTTCATCTATGTAGTTTAAAGTATTTTCTATCAAAATTTGAATAAATTTAGATTCTTCTCCACCGTTAAACTACAAACTCGCCATAATAACCATTGAAATTTGACAATTTTGAAACGGTTTGATCACAAAGTAAACTATGTCGAAAAATTATAAAATTTTATTCCTAAGAACTTCAAATATCCTAGATCAGTTTCAACGGTGTGGATCGTTGATTTGAATACCCTAAGATCGAAAAAGCAACTATAGTACCGGAGCCCCGGTACTATAGATAGTATAGGAGACTAGCTCTATATATATATACAAGCCGGGCTGAGTCGGACTGGACTTTTATGAGTTCGAGTCAGACTCGGGCACGCTTTGGGCTTTAAAAGGCGAAGCCCAAGTTTGTGGATTAAGCATTGGGCTTGGAAGAGCTAGCGATCATCCGATCAACAATTAGGTTGGTATCCGATCAACTGTCCCTAGCGCAAGTGGCAAAGGACTTGGTGGTTGGTATCCGAGGTCCCGAGTTCGAATCCTAATTGATTCACATTTTCAGCTAAGTTTATTTCTAAAAAAAATAAACGAAGCGGGTAGCGTGCTATCTTTCTCTCAACAAAAAAAAAAGTAGGTCAAATCAGCTTTCCGATCTCAAATTTCGTTACTTTTTCTTAAAAAATCGGCAGTTACATAAAACTTAATAATCTCAAAAGACAGACGGATGAACACGAATTGTTAGCGGTCAAATGCTAATTACAAACTTTAAATAATTACAAAAATTTCACGAAAAATAGAGTACCAATTAAGTGGCTAATTGAAACAAATTGAAAGTTCGTACCGTTATTTTTCAACTTTCTAGAATTATAACTATCCGAAACATAATTAGACCAAGATTTGCAAGGTGATTAAGTTGTAATTATAAGTGATGGAAAAGGCAACCTCCTCGAGTAATTAACTTTTCCTGTTGATTTCTTTTTTTCTATTTTTTTTGGAGAATGAGATACGGTCCTACTCGCTTTATTCATGAGGCAAATGAGCTAAGCTTCATTTATTATTGCTTGTTGATTTTGTAGAAGCTTTAACAACACTGTATATTTGTCTTTGTTCTCTCTCTTCTCAAATTTGCACATATCTTAATTTGCTCTTACCATGCATCTTTTACCTGACAAAAAATAAACAAGGAGGGTTTCTAATGAAAAACTGCTTTATCTGTTGTCTATTACGTAAATAGCATGAACATCAAAATCGTTTAAACAGTGAATGAAATAGTCTCAGATTGAGGACATTGGCCCCCGTCCACCCGTTTTCTACGCCAATTCATATTATATTCGTCTTTTTCTACAGAAATTATTGAATATAAATATTAAAAATATCGTTCTCTGATAGCTTAAGCTTTTGAAGACCTAATTGTTTCATACAATTTAGCGTAATATCATAGCAGAAAATTTTGAGAATTTGTAATTCACGAGAGTCCTAACCTTATTTAATTTTCTCCCGTTTAATTTAAGTCAGCATCCTGAATATCTTAAAAAGGTTCAAGTTCAAATATAAAAAAAAGTATTGAATATAAAATACTAAAAAAATACTAAATTTTTAGAAAAAAATAATTGCTTCACATAATTATTATATATACATCAACAGAAATAATACACAATGTCCACATCCATTAATTACGGGGATTCATTAATTTAGCTTAGGGTGTGTTTGGTTCGACGTAAAACTATGAAAAAAAAATTTCGGTGGAAAAAAAAATTTCAGTGGAAAATAAATTTTACGCTCTCTAGCGTTTGATTTGTAGAAAAGAAAAAAAGTTTTTCGTTACGGTTGTTTGGTTGAAAGAAAAAAAAAATATAAATAAAAAACTAATATATATATTTTTTTATTATATATATTATTTATTATTGGTATATAATTATTATCATATTATATATATTAGTATTATAGTTTATATTTATAAATAAAATATATTTAAAATATATTATACAATAATTAAATATGTAATAATATAATATATAATAGTATATATTTAATATTTAATAGTATAAAATAAATTATTAGATATTTATAAATAAAATATTATAAATAAGATATTTATATAAAAAATAAAAAAATAAAAAAATTTATATATATATAATCAAAGAGAGAGAGAGAGAGAGAGGTCCATTGCTCTCTCTCTCAGGTGGTCCACGAGGTGAAGCCCACCTCGTGGACCGCGTGCAAAAAGTCATGAGCCGCGATTTTTTTCCCTGTGGGTTTTCGTTTTCCGCTCTTATGGAGTGGAAAACGAAAACCCATTTTTTTCGTTTTCCGTTCTCATGGAGCGGAAAACGAAAACCCATTTTTTTTCGTAGTATTCGTAAAAAAAAATTTCCAAAATAAAATTTTACACACAACCAAACATCAAAAAGTAACTTTTTCAATAAAAAATAAATTTTCAGACTACTTTTACAGAGAACAAATAAGTAAATAAATAAATAAATAAATAATACATCTAATGAATCCACCAACCATGCAGATTTTATTATCAATACGACGGATGAATGATAAGATCAGCCGGTGCTATTTTGATAATTGTTATTAAAACCGAGCCCGATTTCGACCTCCTTAACGAACCGCTCCATGGCCTGTGCCGGCAGGCACATCGGCACGACGATCCCTTCCTCCCAGCTCTCATTTCTGCCCTTCAGATGGAAGGTCGCCAGGTTGGCGGTCGCCGGCCCGCCGTAGACGTTCACCCCCCACCCGAAGTCGACGTTCTCGAACCCGGCGCGGGTCACGTCTGACACCATATACGAGCGCGCGGCCGACGCGCCGAAATTGGGCCTTCGCTCTGATACCATGTTGAAGTCCGCGACGGACTGAATGCACTCGAACGTGACCTCCGCCTTCGCCGCCGCCACCTTCTGCAGCGCGAACGCGAACCCGCCGTCTCTCAGCTCCCCCGCCGTCGCCGCTGCCACCGCGAACGCGAACGCGTTCCCGTAGAACCCCCGCGGCAGCGGAGAATTGCGGAGCCCCCGCGCGTTCACCACGAACTGTATGCGCGCCTCGTCGGAGTCACCGTACCCGAGCGCCGCCGCGCGGCACCGCCACACGAACGCCGCCACCGTCTCGAACCGCGAGCACCGCACGTGCGCCTGCTGCTGCAGCGCGGAGAGCTCGCGGGGGCCGAAGAAGAAGGCGCGGCGCGCGAGAGCGGCGTCGTCGGGGCGGAGCGCGGCGGCGCTCGGCTGCTCCGGGCAGCGGTACTCCAAGTGCGCGTGCGTGACGCGCGGCGGGGATCGGGCGAGGAGCAGCTCCCGCGCCCACACGGGCGCCACCGTCGGGGGCGCGCCGCGGGCGAGCTCGCCGAGCGCTTGCACGAACTGCATCACCCCCGCAGCGTCCGCCATGTTGTGGCAGATCTGCAGCGCGAAGACGAACCCCCCGCACCGCAGCCGCGTCACCTGCAGTTATTATTGTTCAATATAAAATATTTAAATACCGTCCAGAAAACAAACGACAGTCAAAAGAATATATATGTTCCTAGTAAAGTTTTGTATGTTTTATCGTATTTTATGTAATATGTATACAGGTAATTAAGTAGTAGTAAATTAAATTGACTAAAAGTCTCTATTTTATATTAAAGTAAGGAAATACATTCTTTTTCTACTTATTTCTAAGGTAAAATCATGATAATATACTTAATAACAAGACTTTAATTTTATTATTATCTCATATATATATATATATATATATATATATATATATATATATATATATATTGCATAATACGATTGATTTTATATAAATATTACGTAAATATCTGTTGCAAAAAAGAGTTTCTTTTCGTCAGAAACATAGTTTAGAAAATTTCGCTAGTGCAACAGTACTGGTATTTATTTTTTTCGAATTATCCTTAAAATCCATCAAAAATATATGGGAGGGTGTGCTTAATATAAAAAAATTGTAAAAATATCATTCTCTAGCAATTTAAGTCTGCAGCTTCTGACCTGTATGAACAGCAACGGCCGATCGGTAACGACGGCCGCATTGCGATCGGGCTCGCAGAGCAGCTCCTCGATGCAGGGGATCGGCGGGCTCAGCAGATCGCCGAAATCCTCCACTGCAACATCTGCGTCGGCCTCGACGAACACGGCGCCCTCGCCGGTGCAATCCACCACCAGCTTTCTCCCCTCAACCTCACGCAGCCGGCCGGCGAGAGGGTAGTAGTAGACCAACGCGTCGGCGAGCGCCTTCTTTACGACCGCCGCAGGGTCCTGCCCGGCCTTCGCGGGATCGCTCCGGTAGAAATGGATCCCCGACCGGTAGAACCGCAGGCCCTGCTGGTCGTCGATGTCGGAGAGCGGCTTGAGCTCATGCGGCGTCGGCAACGCCGGCGCGACGAGCATCGGCGCGCCGCGGCGAGCCTTGAAGGTGAGAGAAGAGGCCATGGGCGCCATACACATACAAGTCACAAGTGTTGTTGTTGATTTTTGCTTTGTTTTGAGCTGTGATAATACATGTTCTACGTGCATAGTTGTATGAGTTTATATAGAAAATCAAGTTACCAACTATTCAAAATGGTTTGGTAGGTCGTAATAAGGTGTGGAAAGAATATATGATATATATCAACTTCTTTTGCTTTGTGATTTTTTTTTTTTTTACTTTATAACTTAGTCGTTGACTTATCCACGCAAATGGACGATTCAAAGGTTGTAACCGAGTACACCCCATTTCCTCAGAAACCGAGTAATGCATTTTATATTTTATTATTGTTTTATTTAAAAAAAATTGATACAAACTTACATAGCTTATCTTAACTATGATTACTTTGAATCCGCTATTCAATATTTCAAAGTTTTATTTTCACTATCTAACTTTTCAGTTCGTTTGATTTTAATCGGCCTACGTGCATACCGCACGTTAACTTCAAATTTTAAGCTAATTATTTACATTAATAAATTTATAATTCTGAGAATTATATAAAATATGCTAACTAAATCTTAAAAATAATGCATTCAAATTTAAAATCAAAGTGTCATTGAAAGGTTGAATAGTCAAATCAAAATGATGAAAGATTGGATAGTCAACTTAACTAAAATAGTTCATAATTTAAGTAAGTTTTGTATGTGTTTATCTAATTTTTTTTTTGTTCTCTTAAAATTTAAAATTATAATATTAATTTTATACTGTTACTATTTTATTATAATTTCGGGTATACATTATATAATATAATTAGATAACCACTGATATAGCTATTTTATCTTTAAAATTGACAAAAAAAGATAATTAATAAATAGTAGGATATCTCTTTCATACTTAATTAAAATAATTAAGGGGAAAACAAAATATTCTATATGCACAAATAATAACGAAGTAGTAAAAATGCCGCTCTAATTGCTATAGCTTTAAAATTTAAGAAAACAAAATAGAGATTTTTAAAGTACATATATGGAGTAAAATATAAAGCAGATATTTATACAAAAATTTTCTACATTTTAGAGTATATAATACTATATCTTCTGATTTTTTTTTTTTTTTTTTTATAATGACATAAAGTATTTAATTGAATGGCATTTATAATTTACGAGCATAAAGTTTTTAATTTATGGATGAAATAATAATTACAATAGGTAATGAAAAAAAAAAAAAAAATATCATATCAATTTACATAAAAAATTATAAAAATCATATGGATAAATTTTTTTGTTGTATTATAATAGTAATATACGTAACCACATCGAAAATGCTACTATGCCCACAGTATCTTACTTACTTATGTGTTGAATATTGTTGAAATATTTTGATATAATTTGGGACCCACCTTTGTCTTATTATGTATATAAAAATATATATTTCTTTTGAATTTGATGGACTCAATTATTATCCGTGCAAAACAATTAAATGTTAAGACATTAAATTGATCATTCGGACCCTTATATTAAAAAGTTGCATTGATATAAAGAGATTTTAAAAAATATTTAACAAAATATTTGTGACAGAAATAATTTTTTTATAAAATAATTTATTAGTATTCATTATAATAATAATATTTCTGACTTTTTTAAAAAAATCCAGTGATATGAATTTCGCATCCATTTACGTGGAACGAGAAAATATAGAGTCGTTACGTTAGGTGGTACAAAATAATCGTACTTTAGGAAGAAATGTTCTGAGAGCACCCTAAACTATAGGCAATTTTGAAAAAAGTCCCGTTATTTTTTTTTTGGAGCTATTTTTTTTTTCTCAAACTCATATTTTTATTTTTTTTATTTGAGCAGTTTTAGATATTTTAAGTTAAAATTTTTATACCGAATTACTGACTTTATTATAAGCTGTTAGTCCTTAAGTAAAAATAATTATTAAGACCATTGATTAATTTTAATTAATATAGTAGTGTGGAATATTGTCCATTCGAATTTTTCATTATCGAAATGTTGTATAAGTAAATTTTTCTATTTACTTTCAAAAGTATATGATTAAAAACCTTAACGACCCCCCTTTATATATAAAAATGTTGTTACAAGTTACTTTTTAGTCCTTGCCGCTTTTTAAACTATTCAAACCTTCCTTTTAATTAGCTACATATGACCATGTCCTAGGTTATTTTTAATCCCAACCTACCCAACTAAATCTTTTTCTAGTTACATGCAAGGTGTGCGTACACACACACACATATATATATATATATAAGCTGGACTACTATACTTTCCAAAGTATAGAGATATTCATACTTTTAAGTTATTTTAGATGATGCGACATTCGATTTTACGATCAACTTTATTAGACATAATTTACAATGTTGAAAATATGTAGAAATCAAATTTCATAATTTTTTGACTATATTTGCCAAGTGAATAAGTAGAGTTTCAAAATGAACGATTGAAAATAAAAATTTTATAAACAGTAGTGATAAAAAACTTAAAAATCAATCGGAAATATTGATCTTGCTCTTGATGGTAAGTAAAATTTTCTATTAAAAATTTTACCTACTTTGAATTGTTTGACACTGTTATACTTACAAACGTGTCACATCGGCCATCAAATAGTCATTTGTGAGTCCTTTTGATCACTTGGTTAATGATGCCGAAAAATTATAAAATTTGATTTTTAAACAGTTCTAATAGCGTAAATCATGTCTAAAAGAGCCGATCGTTGAATCAGATGTCCCATCATCAAAAATAATTTCTAAGTAAAGAGACTTTTGTGCTTTCAAAAGTATAATATGTGTACTCTCTCTCTATATATATTAGAGTAGGGCTACTGTATTATTAGGAGCACATCAGCTCTTGTGCTCCTAACTTTCTAACCATTCATTAATTTTGATGAATGGTTAGCGTGAGAGAGAGAGAAGAGAAATTGAGGAGAAATTCATAGAGAAGAGAAATTGAGACATCCAATTTCTCCTTAATTTTTTTTTCTCTCTCATCCTAACCGCCCATCAAAATTGATTGCTGGTTAGAAAATTAGGAGTATAAATTAAGACTGTCGTGCTCCTAATAGTACAGTAGCTCTGCTCTATATATATATGTTCGTATGTTTTGACAAATTAGTGAATCAAATTGTATGTGTATGCCTTTTAAACTGAAAGTGAATGTCTCTTAACTTATATTTGTCAATATGTGTTTTAATGTTAATATAGTAAATCATATGTAGAAACACAAAAAAGTAATTCGACTGTATAGTGCATATTATAGATTTATTAGCGACCAAAACGCTAGTCGTTATTATTCTGTACAACTATTCAAAACGCTAATTTTTAGCGACGACAATCTTAGTCGTTATTGCTTTCTTGGAACACAATAATCTAATTAATTATTAGCGACGAATGTATTGGTCGTTAAACTTATAACACCTTTGCATAACTAAGCTCAGTAGCGACGAATTTATTGGTCGTTAAATCTATAAACTTCTGCATGTTTAAGCTTCGTAGCGATGAAAAATAGGCCGCTATTGCTAATGAATAATAATTAACGACGGAAACTAATTCCGTCCTTAAAATATATAACGACCGATTTTTCTATTCCGTCGTTAATTCTTTTAACGTGAAAAGCTATAACGACGGGTGACGACGAGATGCTATATATTGTTAACGACGAAATATTGAATATTAACGACGATTTTTTCTTTCGTTAAATAATGTAACAGTTGATTAATCTCCTTTTTACTTTTCAGTAAGCGGCGTAGTAATAATTAATACATATATGATGTTGTGCTTATCCTCTTAATTTTCTTCGTCAACCGTGAGAATGGATCGTCAACAAAATGCACCCTTTGATCACATGTGCAAGAGCAGCCACATTTCCTATCCCATGCTTTTTACTGTTCTTCCTTTTGACCCGACCCGGTTCTGCGTTACTTCATGGTATTAATATAAGGTTTAATTAGTTTTGAGATTAACACAAAAGTACTGTTTGAGTAGTGCATGCACAGAAAAAATCATCCGAATATATAGTTTTCTTTCGGGAGTAGAATTAAAAATAGTAATTAAACTGTAATTACGTACTTCTATTATTAGCTCCAACTGCAGCAAAACTTTTTATATATTTTTATTTAATTAATTAATTACTGAACGCAGTGTTAAAAATTACATTTAAGCATATATACCAACCCATCTAAAATGATAAAATTAATGAGTAAATTAAAATGCCATGGCTAAGGAATAATATTCATACTATATATATATATATGGGTTAATTTCATACAGGTCCCCACAAACATAGTGAATATCAGAAATATTCCTGCAAAGTCCAATTTTCATTAGTTATTCCTGCAAAAGTCGTAATGTATGCAGATATGTCCCTCTGGTTTGTTGCCGTTTGAAATCTGTTTATTTTTTAACAGTAGGAATGTGAAATGACCGTTTTGCCCTCACAAATATGTCCCTCCAAAATGAGGAAGATGGAGAAGGTGAGGAAGATGGAGAGGGGCAAAAATGTAATTTCAACTTATTAATTAACCATGGTTAAGCATTTTAACTGTGGTTAACTAAAATTTTCTAACGGTAACTGACGGTAGGGACATATCTGCATACATTACGACTTTTGTAGGGATAACTAATAAAAGTTGGACTTTGCAGGAATATTTCTGCTATTCACTATGTTTGCGGGGACATGTATGCAATTAATCCTATATATATATATATATATATATAATAGGCCTACAAGTAATATTGCTCTAAAGCAATAGGCCTCCCAAAAGAAAAAAAAGGTAAAAGGAAAAGGAAATGTAGTTAATTTGGACCTAGTGATTTTTATTTTCTTTAGTATATATATAAATTAATACGATAATTATAACTAAGACTATTCTTGAATCTTTTTTGGATAACATCTTGTTAGAGTCTGGTGCTTAAACTCTCTAGAAGGCCGTATGTTCGACTTATTCATCAATCTAATTCACCTGATCTCCACCATGTAATTAAACAGAGCTTTGTTGATATTATTCGCGTTAACTGTTATCACTTAAATCTGTTTTTTTGGTAGTAGCTGTATATAACACAAATGCATGTTACACCCAAATTAAAGTCCATAATTAGCTCAATTTCCTCTTATTTACTTTGGGGAAAAAAACATTAATATTTCATTAATTATTCTTGTTCATTTTGAGGATACGCATCATCATGCACGTGTGGTAAAGAGGAATTAATAGCAACATGTTTTCACACTTGCTATATATATGTATGTAAACGAATGGATATGTCATTAATTAATTAATAATTAATCATTATAGGTGGGAGTTATCCTTTTTTTTGTACTTTTATTAAGATTCAGTCAATTACATAAGTAATATAAAATCATACAAAAGTTATTCTTTTTTCGCGAAAGATATTAATTGTTTGGTATCTGGTGAAGCATATACGCATATATATATATTACTGACGAATTGATAATGACAAAAATTGAAAAGCTCAGTTATATTTGTAAGCAAATTCATTATTTTTTTAAAAAAATTGAGAGGAGAAAATATTCCACATTCAAAAGCTTGACCACATTTTAGAGTTAATTTAATATCAATTGACTATGACTTCCAAAACCTAATCCCTAATTTGGTGCGCTAACACTATTTAAAACTAATTAAGGTTTACTTACTTGCTTAGTTCTCGAAATTCTACGGAAATATGTAAAAATAATAATTTTTTTTATTATACTATAAATATACACACACACACACACACATACACACACTTTTTTTTTTCTTTTTTTTTTGTTCAAACAAGAAATTTCACTATTGACTAAAGAGAAAAGTATCACTGGCCAGGAAATTGACTATTTATATTGTTTGTTTCCTAGTCAATGTAGATTTGATAAAATAAAGCTTATGTATAACTAAACTTGGGTTTGAAGATTAAGTTATCTTGTCACAGATAAGGTAGGGTATATTAATTAAATAAAATTGGTTTAGAAGCGGAAAGTCGGCGAGCAACGTAGAATTTATGAGTTTCGCAAATTCGACTTTACCTTCTATCCCACAGAAGTCGAAAGGCAGATTTTCATATAATTTATGAGTTAGAGTTTGGACGATCTCTTAACTTCTACGTCGAAATAAATGCCGACACCGATGATCTTTTCATAGTCACCAGTTCAACCTTCTATATCGACCGAAATAAACAGACCCTAACATATCTTAATTTATTGTTGTTCCTTTCCAAAACAGAAAAAAAAATGGTAACGATCCACTGAAATTAATTTACTTCTATTTAGGTTGAGACACAAAATTCAAAACAACTCAAAATCAATTTGAATTTATCGGGTTTGGATCTAATCTGGCCCGATCCGACCTGTCTGGCCCAGCCAGCCCAACTTTTGTGGGTTAGGATGGGTTAGTTATAACTTCCAAAATAAAGGCCCAAAAATGTTAAGTTACCTGTGTGGAAATTGGACTCGATATAACTTATGCCCAATGAAGTTTTTCTTATGTAATTGTAAGTTAGGAATTTAATTTTAGTTCCATAAAGCTGTATCTAGGGATGTCAATGGGTATGGGTACCCGAAAAATTACCCGAACCCGAATCCGAACGGGTCGAGTTTACCCGAACTAAATGGATATGGATTCGGGTATGGGTATAGAAAATAAAAACCCGACGGGTACGGGTAGGGTATGGATTTGTATGTACCCAACCCGAACCCGAACCCGAACCCGAACCCGAATAAATTATATATTTTTATTTATTTATTTATTTAATATATAAAATACATAATGATTTCTATCCATTGGATCTTCATCCAATGGTACACTCAAAGGCTCAAAAGTTTTGATTTTACTGTAATATATTTTCAAATATAGTACTTCGGGTTTGGGTTTCGGGTTCGGGTTCGGGTTCGGGTTTCGGGTATTTGGTCGGGTCGGGTATGAATTTGGATTTTTAAAACCTGTCAGGTTCGGGTTCGGGTTCGGGTTCAAATTTGGGGATCGGGTTCGGATTCGGATTTTTTAAAACCCGACCCATTGACATCCCTAGCTGTATCTGGTTGGGGGATATTCTCGGAATAAGGGAAATATCCTCCAACTTATACCCAAACACTATAAGAAAATAGCAGAACAAGTTATTCCAGTCAAATTTATCATATTTAGAAACAAAATGGCTTAAACACTGCATATAGTATGCAATTCTAGACATTTAATCACTAATTTCTCATCTGCCAAATAACTGCAAGTTTCTTAAGTAAACATTATCTTTTTTGAGAGAGATAGCGAGCTACCTACTTCGTTCATTTTTTTTGAAAAATAAACTCAACTAGAAATATGAAGCAATTAGATTTCGAATTTGAGATTTTGTGTGCCAACCAGCAAGCCCTTAGCCAACTACGCAAGAGATAATTGGCTTCTTGAGTAAAAATTATTACTTGCTCCTAGGTTTTTGACCAATTCATCAACTTTTCATCCACGAATGTAAATATACAAATGCACTACAAGTATACTGTGATACCCCTAGTATTTAAAATAGTCATATATATGAGATATAATAGGGACTAAATTTTTTATCCCAACTATAGTATTTTGGACAGTGATTAAGCCCCAGAGGTCAAGAGAATTAAGCGTTCTAGAGTTAGAGTAATCCTAGGATAGGTGACCCCCGAGAAGTGGGGTGTCACATAGACAATTATTCAGAACTTATCTGAACTTTGAACCATTTTGAGTCGACTACCCAACATTTCAAAATTTTGATTTTACTATTCAGCCTTTCAATTCGTTTTCTTTGAATCAGTCAACGACACTTTAACTTTAAATTTTGATTGTATCATTTATTTTTATAGATTTAGTTAGTATACTTTATACAATTCTTGCAGCTATAAATTCATTAAAGTTGAAAATTAACTTAAATTTTGAAGTCAATGTATTGTTAAATGATCCATAGTTTAGAGAAATTCTATAAGTTTTTATCTGAAAATATGCATAACAACTAAAATGAAACCCTTAATTAAATAGGAAAAAAAATCTAATTGTTTCTATATTAGTGGATGGAATAGGTTCACTCTACTTTTAATTCCCAAACTAAACTATCA
Source organism: Puya raimondii (assembly GCA_016920855.1). NCBI lineage: Eukaryota > Viridiplantae > Streptophyta > Magnoliopsida > Poales > Bromeliaceae > Puya > Puya raimondii. The sequence goes on from JABWPP010000049.1 coordinate 8,625,489, forward strand.
TAATTTGAAAAATAAAAAAATTATATTTTAAAGCTTCGTAAGATAATATACAAGACATGTAATTAGTACTTTCGATTAAAAAGAAAAATTTAACAAATTATCAATAAATTTAAAAAATTTAATTATAAAATTTAAAAGTTTAAGAGTCAATTTACAAAAGTGCTAAATTTTACTATGTCTAATTTTTGCATACTTTTTTTAAAAATTTAAAATTTTAATTATTATTAAATTTAAAAGTTTTTTCGCATAAATATCTGAGCTCTTCTTCTTCCTCCTCCATTACCATCTCAAACATGAACTAGAATCCGAGCTCCGAAATGCTCAGTAATGGTGACGCGCCTACTCGCGTTCCCCCTCAAACCCTTCTCTCCTCCTCCTCCTCCTCCTTCCCCCTTTCCCTTCTCTAAGAGATTCAAAATCCCATTTTCCTCCTCCCCGAGATCCCAATTTCGCAAATTCGCGGCGTACCCACATGCCGAATCTGCTGCAGAATCGAACTTTGATGTCGAAGTTTCGAGAGAATCGGAAAAGGAGGAGCTATCCTGGGAGCAATTCAACTCCTCGATCCAAGCCCACTGCTCAAAAGGCCACCTTGACGAGCCCTTGGATCTCCTCGCCCGCATGGAGGCGCTGGGCATGCGCCCCAGCCCCTCCTCCTACGCCTGCCTCATCGACGCCCTCGGCCGCGTCGGCCGCACCCTCGAAGCCGACGCCATCTTCCAGGAGATGCGGCGCTTCGGCCTCCGCCCGGGCCCGGCGCACTACAATTCGCTCCTCGGAGCGTTCCTGCGGAAGGGGCAACTGCACCTCGCCGACCACCTGCTCGTGGAAATGCACGAGAGAGGCGTCGCGAGGAGGAGAGAGACCTTCTTGCTGCTCCTGGATTCCTACGCGCACGCCGGGAGGCTGGAGGACAGTTGGTGGGTCCTTGCGGAGATGAAGCGGCGGGGAATTCGATTGGATACTTATGTTTACAGCAAGGTGATTGCGCTGTACAGGGATAACGGCATGTGGAAGAAGGCGATGGCGCTCGTGATGGAGATGCAGGAGCTGGGGATCAAGCCGGATAGAAGGATTTACAATGGGATGATCGACACGTTTGGGAAGTACGGTCGGTTGGACGATGCGGTGAAGGTGTTCGATAAAATGCTTGAGAGAGGGTTGAGGCCGGATATTGTGACTTGGAATGCTTTGATAAGGGGGCATTGTAGGGCCGGGGACCTCAAGAAGGCGCTAGGTTTTTTTGCGAAGATGCAGGAACAGGGGTTGTACCCAGATCCGAAGATTTTTATTACGATTATTAGCAGGTTGGGGGAGGAGGGAAAGTGGGGTGAGATCAAGAGATTGTTTGAGGGGATGAAACTGAAAGGTCTTAGGAAAAGTGGGGTCATTTATGCAATCTTAGTTGATATTTACGGGCAGTATGGGCAGTTTAGGGATGCCGAGGAGTGCGTGGCTGCTCTTAAGGCGGAAGGTCTCCAGCTTTCGGCCAGCGTCTTTTGTGCACTCGCAAATTCTTATGCTCAGCAAGTAAGTTTATGTGGCCAGTTTAAGAGAATTAAGAGCTGTTCATATAACTGAGATTGATATTTCTACTTATGAGGCGGTTGTGATATCGATAATAGTAGAATTTTTTATACTTGAAAACAGTATGGTTTGCATTAGACCAGAGAAGTAGCAATGTCGTTCGTTATTAGCTAACATCTCCATTAGATCGGAAAAAGCCCTTTCATTTTCTTTGTATGGTATTCTAACTCCTTAAAAAGGTTGTCCTCAATCCAGAGAAAGAATCGGTAAATAAGCTTAGAATAAGTAACTTATTCTAAGAAGAAAGGGTTAAGATTAGTAAAGGCTAGCAGTTATAAGCATTAAACTAGACAAATTTGTTGTCCATGCAATGTGTAATTTTGATATATTGGTTTTTTCTGTGTAGCTCCCTAGATAAGTTTTAGCTTGCTGAAGTAGAGCCCTTATAAGTCCAAGTATCTAGGCCAAGATTAGCTCAAACTGGATTGAATATTTTGATCAAAAAAAATTTCAGCAGGGAATCAAGTAATCCTGGCTCTTTTTTATGTTGACCATTAGTTGAATCAAAGGTTAACTGTTAACTACGGTTATCAGCCCGGTTGGAGCAGTAGTCGAGTTGGTCTTGATCTTTTTATTAATTTTCGGGCAGCTTTTAGCCTTACTTCTGTACATGTTCTCTGATGCACTATGCCTCTGCCTCTATCTTGCTACTTGCCTATGCTTCTGTTGTACTCTTTTACTTTGAAAACAATGTAACATCTTGGTAACTCGGTTCTTTTCATTCAGGGGTTGTGTGAGCAAACAGTAAAAGTCTTTAGATTAATGGAGGAAGAAGGCATTGAACCAAACCTTATAATGCTCAATTTGTTAATCAATGCGTTCGGTATTGCTGGAAGGCATTTAGAGGCAGTAGCAGTATTTGAACATATCAAGGACAGTGTAAGTAGCACCTCTGGAAGGAAAATGAATTGCCGTTTCTGTTTTTCTCTTAGAATTTTTGTTTACTTACTATCAATTCTAATTGTATCTGCCTCATTGCTACTTACAGGGTATTAGTCCAGATGTGGTTACCTACAGTACTCTCATGAAAGCATTCATGAGAGCAAGACAGTATGAAAAGGTCCTCTTCCTTTACTGCACCAACTAATTGGTTTGTAGATAAGATGTTCTCTCAGATTCTGTGACTTACATCAACTTGCGACAGATACATCTTTGCATTTTCATGCATGTATAATATTGTATATACATTTAGACTATATTAAGTAAGATTGTTGTGCTGAAGATATCGATACTTTTGTAAATAGAAATAATGGCGAGAACTTCCATATAAGCATTGACGTTTGTTGACCTCTATTACACTTTAATATGGTTGAATTGGTCGTATTAGGAACTTGCATTAAAAATGTGAGGATTTGCATTCTTTTTTGTTTTTCTTTTTAAATTTTTTTGGGCTTGATCAGGTCTTAGGAATATACAAGGAAATGGAGAGTGCTGGATGTACCCCAGACAGAAAAGCTCGGGAGATTCTGCAGAATGCCTCAATCATACTACAACAAAGAGGATGTAAGTGCTTCACATGCCGTCTTGTTTTTCTGCTTTCAGGGATCCGGTCATTTAGCTTTACTGTTGTTTTTTTTGCAGGCAGTTTAGTTGTTTGAAGTTCAAAACCTCCTCAGAGTCTGAAGCATTACGATGTTTTTGCAAGTAACAAGACAGGTAAGCGTCATCTTTTTCTGCTTTATCATAAGAGTGCTTCATGATGAATAATCCTTCCAAGGAAAATACACTTAACATATGGATTCTAAGTGGCTGGAAGTTATTATGTTTTTTTCCCCTTTTATAACATATCAAGAGTTCGTCTTTGTGCATCTTATTTCTTTTATATCCGCTAGGGCATTGTTCCACTGCTTCTCATTTTAATTCTCTTAAATTTTATAATGTGTATTCAGCGATCTTTCATCTTACTTTAGAAAGCCATTGTTTCTCTTACCCAGACTCCTTTTCTAAATGAGATAATTAACAGTCCTTGGCTTTGCGGTGACAGAAATTGGAAGCAATTAAAACTTTCCGAGCAAAGCAACCTCCGTATCTGCAAAGAAAGGATCCCAATTGATGTGGTAGTTAATCCGCGGAGTTATCAGATGTTACAAATTGCATAACATCATTAAAATTTCTGGGAAAGTATGAGTGGTTCTGCGAATGATTGAGAAGGTATACTAAGTAGTATGATACTTCAGTATCTTTCTTAGCTGTCCAGATCATTTGTTTTGACAGCAATCTGATTTTATGTCGAATTTGAGTTCTGCAACGTACTTCCTATGTCTAACTAGTTCATGCATTATGTGCTTCTTTTTTCTTCAGGAACTCTATATGGCACCTGCTTTGGGGAAAAAATATTTGTGAACAAGAAATAGGAAAAACAGCATGCAGAGCCTTATATAAAGAGGAGGAATACACGAAACACGATTCCTGGTTCGCTAGAAGCTTATATGGAGGAACATAAAATTAAATGTAAAATCGTGGAAGTTATGAGATCATTTCTATAACTTTTTCTGATGTTTATATGTAAAAATATGTCAGAATATGCATTGTGCGATAATTTCAGCATCTGTGTTCCTATTGTTTTTTTTTTTTTTTTTGAGAAAAAGGTAGCAAGCTACCCGCTTTATTCATTGGAAGGATGAATTAGGCTACACAAGTGAGGCAACGACGGCCTCAAAAAGGGCGAACTACAGAGGAAAAAAAAAAAGAAAAAAAAAGGGGAGCTACTTCGATCTCTATCTTGCTGAGGGAAATTGTCCCCATAAATGAATTAACTGTTTGATTTTGCCGACATCTAGCGAGGGGTTTGACTGATTTAATACTTTGCTAAATTGATGCTGTATTTGATAAAAAAAATTCTAAAAATTGATAAGATCAAATAAGTCATGAGCCCATTAGGATGTTACATAATATATGTGGTCCTTTTCTTGTCTTCCACTTATTTCAGACCCAATTTACATCGTTACTAAAATTCTCTAGTAGGACACTCTTTCATGTTATCGCCATTAGAAATCGAGTAAAAATGCACTGTGTGAATAAATGGTCCATAGTTTCCTCTTCAATCCTACACAACACGCATGTTGTGTTGCCAGTCCACCCTCTCTTCTTCAAGTTATCTGCCGTCAGGGGCCTCTTCCTGAGGACAATCCAGCATAACACTTTCACTTCCTATTGTTAGCATTTATAAAACTTTGGTTATATTGTGTTGAAGATGGGCCTGATTGGATAGTTTGTTTGAATTGTATGAGATTATATGGAATCAAAAAGTTGTTTAGAAAATGGAATAAGGTTATAGAAGTTCTAAGAAATCTAACATGCTTTCAATCTTTCGTTATCGATAGTAAACGGCTCCGTTTACTATTGATTTGTTTTCGATGATAGAGCTTTCAAATTGATGATCGACACCGTTAAATATGATCTAAACCATTTAAACTATCTGAAAATTAAATTTCACGCTTCTTCGATATTGTTCTCTTGTCCATCTAAGTGAACAAAAAATGAATGACTGAAAATAAATATATTTTAAAAAGTGACGATACAATTTTTATATTTAAGATATACAGTCTAGATCTTGTTTTAAATAGTTTAAAGAATTTTCTAACAAAAAATTAGTTGATTTGGACTCTTTAATACTGTTAAACGAGTAAACGCATCATATCGGCTATTAAAATTACAGATTTTGTAAAACCCTTTGATCGTTCGGTTAGTGATGTCAAAAAATCATGAAATTTAATTTCTAAATAGTTTAAATGGTCTAGATCATGTTTAACGGTGCCGATCATCGATTTGGAAGCTCTATCATCGAAAATAAATCGGTAATAAACTGATCCGTTTACTACTGATAATAGCTCAGTCAAGCTCGAATTTATATAGCATAATAAGAAGTACTTTTAGCCACCGTAATACCAAACTCGGCCATAATTTTGCTTGGGTCCCCACACAATGTCTCACACCCAAATAAAAACCCAATCTCCCTCTCATTCTCTCTCTACCACTCCTTTTTATTAGGATTATGCTCCCTTTCCCTCCAATTCAAACCTCCCTCTCTTTTATCTCCTCATCTATGAAGAACACGGCATTCTCTCCTCCTCCACCGCCGACTTCTCTCTACCCCACCCCTCACCACCACCTCCTCCACCTCTTCCTCAAACCCTACAACCCCCACCCTCTCCGCCTCCGCCGCCGCCACCGCTCACCCCCTCCCCTCTCCACCGCCTCCGACAAGGTATCGCCGTCGAAACTCGTAATCCAAACTCTTTCTCATATGTATAATTCACTTCTCATTAGGCCTCAGAGCTCCATCAATGGGATTCGACGACCGCGCGCTTCGCCGCCGCCTCCAACGTCCCCTTCCTCCTCATCCAGCTCCCGCAGATCCTGCTCAACGCCCGCAACCTCCTATCCGGCAACCGCGCCGCCCTCCTCGCCGTCCCCTGGCTCGTAAATCCCCCCTCCTGAATTCAACCCAAGTGCTTTCTCGAAAAGCTGCTGAATTTGTTGCTGCTGCTGCAGGGGATGCTCACCGGGCTTCTGGGGAACCTGACCCTGCTCTCCTACTTCGCGAAGAAGAAGGAGAGCGAGGCCGTGGTCGTCCAGACGCTAGGCGTCGTCTCCATCTTCGTGGTCTTGGCGCAGTTGGCCGCAGCAGGGGCTATGGCGCGGCCCGTCTTCTCGGCGATCTCCGCGGTCGTGTTACTCGGCCTCGTGCTGAATTTCATGAACTATTTCGGTAGGCTCGACTCCGGGCTCTGGCTGCTCTGGGAGGACTTCATCACTGTCTCGGGCTTATCCGTGCTCCCGCAGGTCGGCTTGATCCTCTTTCGGATTGGATTGGTTTGGAAAGTCCGCGTTTTTATTGCGTGATCGAAAAATTGTAGGTAATGTGGTCGACGTTTGTTCCCAGTATCCCGAATAGCGTGTTGCCGGGGATCATCTCTTGTGCCGTCGCAGTTGCGGTTGTCGCCATGGTAGGTCCTTTATACCAACTAGTTATCTTAGCTACTGATTTGGATAAATAGAGAAATGCATTGATGTTTTTCGCATTCAGTAATTACATGCATAAGAGCCATTGAAACCAGGTTAATGCTATGGTGTGTTCATCTGTAGTGCTGAATTTTAAGGCTTCTCCAATGTCCTTTTGTTTCAGTTCCATTATATTGCTTCTTGTCAAGCTTATAGCGATAAATGAATTCGAAATCATCATAACAAGTTGACCTCGAACTGCGTTTCTATCTCTCCTTTACAAAGTTTAATGTGGTTGTTCTTCTTCTTCAGTGCTATTTATCTGTTCTGTCGAACTTCTACTCAAGTTCGTCGACAATTTCTGATTTTTGCAGGCACGGATAGGTAAACTTCCCGAGGATTGGGTGAAGTTCGTCAGGTCGATATCTGGCTGGACCGCCACATTACTGTTCATGTGGATGCCTATTGCACAGATGGTAAGAAACTGTTTCGCTTCGATTCATTAAACTCTGTGAATCACGGTTCTGAAACATTGCTGTAATAACCGAGCTGTTATCATGGACAGTGGACAACCTATCTCAATCCGGACAACATTAAGGGCTTATCGGCTCTTACAATACTGCTCGGCATGATCGGGAACGCTCTTATGATCCCGCGTGCTCTATTCATCCGCGATCTTATGTGGTATGTTGGGTCATCCAACAATTGTAATCTTTTTGTTGAAGTTAGTTTGATTTATTTCATTTCGTGTTTCAACTGAGAATGAAGTATCGGACATTCGCCGCATTTTTCAGGTGCTTAATGTCAAAAAATTTATGCATCCTTCGTCTCTGCAGGTTCACAGGTGCATCTTGGGCATCAATCCTTCATGGTTGGGGGAATTTGGCCTGCATGTATTTGTTAGTTCTCATGGGTTCTGAGATTTTTTTTCTTTTTTTTTTTTAAACAAAAAACTCTTTATGGATCTATATTATCTGCAACAAAGTTTGGCATTCCTTTTTCTGAACTTACTGCTTCTTTTCTCACAGTTTCAACAGTATAAGCAGCGCCTTTTTCTTCCCAGCAACACTCAGCTTATTGTTATGGATAGGTATTCCTCTTTACATTAGTTTTCGGTTGCATTTTGATAATGATCACTTTGCATTGAGGAAAGGTTGTTCATCCAGATTATCTATCACAATTACTCGAATCACAAATCGAGTTGTATGATCCCTCTTACAGCTTATGGATTTCCAAAAACCTACTTTTAGGTATTGATGAAAGAATAAAATGTGCTGACACTGTAAATTTGGTTGAAGATAATAGAACATGCTGCAAAACATTTGTTATGGTTGCGGTTTTTTTGGAGCTTTCATTTGTCTGCTTTAGCGACGTTATTAGGCATTCTGTCTCTCAATCAGGAGCTGCTCTCTGGAGAGATACCGTAGTCTACGGATATAATACACCATTGAAATCCTTAAAAGAACTAGCTTTCGGACGATGACGGCCGAGAAATTCTCATGGTAATAATTCTTTGTATATGAATCTCCTATTGCCACAATCGTATCTCTGCTGTCGACCGATTTAACTATGCTTCCAGTATTTTTGGCATGCTGACAGGCAAACTATCCATTTTGATTCAACTGTGGATCCTCCATGAGCTGCAAATAGTTCTGCTCATTGCTGGCTCAGAAGGTATTCTATCAGATACAGGCCATTTCCTTCGTAAGCATCACTTCATATTTGATAGATTCTTACGGTGCGACGGTGTCTACTTCCATTACTTTAGTCGATATCTCATAGACTTACATGCGAACATAGGCATTCAAAACTAGAATACATATATTCAAGCATTAGCAGATCATTCGCCAACTGACAATTTGGCAAAAACAAAAAAAGAACAGCAAATAGTAGTAGAGCAGATATTAGTTTTTAACCAGCAAAATCTTTTGTACCAATATCCTTGGTAGATACTGCTTCTTATATGCTCTTCGGGACGATTATTATCCTTTTGTTTGTATACTCATATATTCATAGTTTAGCCTGTACATCATTGAATGTTTGAATATGCTCAGCTTCTTGGTATTTCACTCATATCCCATGTTAATTACCATCTCTACTAGCGCTTTCAGGTAATTGGGTACAGGTAAACCCTGGTGGCTAGCATACAGTTTTAGTGTAGCAAAAACTTGAAGATGCATAGCAGGAGTTTATGAAAGATTTCTACGGAAAATGTTTCTCTGGTTTTGTTCAACAATGCAAAGTTCCTTCAGAAAGAAAAGCAAATGTTCCAAATTCTTAATGAGTAGGAGAGTAGTTTTTTTTATTTTCTTCTTGTTGCAATTTTTTTAGGCTGCGTGTTTAATAATCAGTAATGGAATTGTACAGTACTGCAGAAATATGATCTACTCTTTAGTAACTTTACCGTGGTTTCCGCTATGCTTGTCGTTCTTAAATCGTGTTGCTAAAAACAAGCGCAAGACCAATATTTTGCAAGTGACCGAGTTAATAGCAAATTACAAAAAACAAGACAAATATTACGACTACGATCGGATATCAAAGTTTATGTTCTTCGTGCCATTCATATTCTTTCATGCAGTGGTATGAGAAGGCTGTGATCTGCTACTCAACATCTTTGTGCCTTAGACTTAAACAAATGATAAAATTCAGATGATGCTATTGAATTTGAGGCAAGCTCATCGTCAATTGCTTGTTCAGATAAACAAATGGTGAGAAGATGAGTGGTGGTTTTCATTCCAGCAGCAGATAAGGATTAAACTTGTGGTGGTGAAAGAACAGCATCTTTGAATGGATTATTGCACCAGATATGTCAAATATGTCACTGTTACAGGAACTTCTTCGACGGCGACAGTATAAACTAACTCTTCAGATGTTTTTTTTCCTCTTCTTTTGTTTCAGGTTTTCTATTACTAGAGTTGAAATGGTACCACAAAATGTTCAAATATGCTGATTTAAAGGCTCCCAAATATTATGTACAAAAACACAACATTTTATCACAAATTACAACAAGCAAGATCTATAATAACAAGATGTAGCGTAATTAGCAACATTGCTGTAAATATTCATCACAATATATAGATTCATCAGACACATTCTTGCATCTCATTTCAAGGAAAAGGTAACAAAATTCACATCTTTGTATGCGACAATTACTATATAGCCTTAAGAAAACAAGAAAGAATTTGTAAGAAAAAGAAAAATGAGAACCTGGAGTTGATTATATCTTGCGAAATTGTTGCCGAGTCCAATCCAAGACAACTACTTGAACAGCTCTTTTTCATCTTCATCTTCATCACTCAGAAGCCCATCATCATCGACGTCGTCAATGGCGAAGGTGCTCATCCTCGCCGACGCCTGCTTCGCCAGGCGCACAATCTTCGCGGCCTCGCTCCGCGCCTTCGCCTGCTCCTGCAGCGCCTTCTTCAGCTTCCGCCTCTGCTCCTTCAATTCCGCGACGATCCTCTCGTTGCTCTCCCAATCCCCAATCCCCAAACCCCCCCTCCCTTTGCCGCCGCTCCTCGGCGACGACGCCGCCGCCGACGCCGCCGCCGCCGCCGCCGACGCCGACGCCTTCTTGGGCGAGAACGCGAAGCAGCACATCGATGCGTGGCGCCGCGGCGGCGAGGGCGAGGGCGAGGGCGAGGGGGAGGGGGAGGGGGAGGGGGAGACTCCGCCACTCCGCGAGCTCCGCGGCGCGATCGGAGGCGGCGGAGAGAGCCCGGATGGGGGATCGGGCTTCGAACCCTTCCCCGCGACAACAGCAGGATCTTTCTCGGGGTCGATCGGCGAGGTGGGTGCCGCGGCGGCGCTCCTGGTTCGATGGAGCGGCGGCGGTACGCCATTGTTGGGGGCGGGGAAGGATTTGAGGGCGCGGAAGCGGGACTCGAGGTGGGAGGGGAGGAGGGCGGGGTCGCGGGGGAGGTGGGCGGTGTTGAGCGCGGCGATGTGCTCGAGGGCGCAGAGGTCCATGGCCTCGGCGATAATGGCGTCCACTGCCGCTGAGGTAGCGCCGCCGCCGCCGCTCGCCGGAGGAGATGGGAGGTGGGAGAAGGGGGAGGAGGAAGAAGACGACGCCATTGATGGGGACGGGTGCGGAGGACGAGGGTTTAGGGTTTGTTGAGAATTTAATGGGGGAGGTTACGAGAATTAAAGTGTTTTGTTGGGTTTTTTTGCGTTTTTGGCGTTTTGCGTGCGTGAGAGAAACGAACGGCTAAAAAGGGAAGGGAAATATACTAAAAATTACTAATATTGTAATTTACCCGCTACGGGTACCCAAAACTGTTGTGAGAAGAATTTTTTATTGGCTTGTGAATGCATTTTAAGATCCTCTTTGAATGCTTGAATATTTAGTTTGGTATATATTTTCTAAATCTAGTCAAAAAAAATGTGTGGCATTTCGGTCGATGCAGAATATGATTAATTGTCTAAGATATCATACCATATCAGATTTTCTAGTGGTTTTTTAGAATATATTATTATTATATTAAATTATAAATGTTAGAAAATGATATACTATATTTTGGTCCTTAATTTTCTATAATTATTTTAGTTTGATTCCAATCATTCAAATTCTTGTTATTTTCAGCTGAATATAAGCTATAACTTCGGTAAAGTCCTACCAACTCGTATTAATCACGGTCGTGGTTTGATAAGTCCTCGGTCGATCATGACATCGATTTTTTTCAAATTTTTGAAAGAACGTACTGGCACGGTTAATTCTGTGTCAGAAAAATTGGTGTTGGATTGTTGATGCTAACTATTAAGAGAGATTCTCCTATACACCGAATAGATCTCATCCCTTAATTTATTTGAAAAGGACGATGGAGATGCATCCTACTAAAGTGGTGACCTGCTTTTGTAGCAACAGGTACCGGTCACCACATAGGGAGGGTACAGTTTTTTTTCTAAGTCATAAATTTAGCTCCAAGGGTTATTTCGTAATTTCACTTTCCAATTTTCAAACTTTAATATTGTTTCATTATTGAATAAATAATTTAAATTTAATTTAAAAATAGAAGCCTTGTATTTAAATAAATAATAAAATTTGGGTTCATAAGTACATCATAACTTACAATTTAAAATAAGTTAATATATATTTTAACTTTCATATTATTTTAATATTGAATTAACAATTTGAATTGAAGTGTACTAATTTAAACATAATTTTTTCTGCAAATTAAAATTAAAAGTAAATTTGACTATAATGTATAAAATTAAAGAGTTTTAGGCTCAAATTTAATTATAAATTTAATCTTATGAAGGTTTGTTGATCATCAAATCAACTACGTACTATTTAATTTGGTAAGTGACAATATTAAATAAGAAAACAAATATTTCTTCAGAGTTTATCAAATTCAGATGAAATAAAACCAAATAAGTACAAACATTCACTTGAAGATAACCAAATAAGTACCACATGGATGAGCTAACACTTTCCCTGTAGAGATGGAGATCCGTGAAGATGCCCATGTGTAGTTTAGCCACATTCTATGTAATTTTTAAACTAAATAATTTAAACTTAATTTAAAAAATAGAAGCCTTTTATTTGAATAAATAATAAAATTTGGGTTCATAAGTACATCACATCTTACAAATTAAAATAAGTAAACATATATTTTAATTTTCACAGTATTTTAGTATTGAATTAGCAATTTGAATTGAAATGTACTAATTTAAACATTTTTTTTTCTTTCTGCAAATTAAAATTTAAATTAAATTTGAATATAATGTGTACAATTATAGAATTTTAGGCTCAAATTTAATTTTACATTCAATCTTATGAAGATTTATTAATCATCAAATCAATCACTATCTGATTTGGTAAGTGAGAAAACTAAATAAGGAAACAAATATTTATTTAGGGTTTATCAAATTTGGTAATTGGCTAATATTTATTTTCCAATATTACCCTTACTATTATTCTTCAATGGTAACCTGTTGAGCAGGTAATTACAGCGTAAAGACAATCTTAACCTTAAAATATCAACGGTTAGATTTTAATTGAATTGGTGTATTGAAGCATGCCTCAACTATTAATTCCAAAAGCTCGAGTTATTAGAAAGATGCAATCAAATCACTTAAGAGCGTACAAACATATCGTCCGCGAGTCTCGATTTGTGACTCGACCCACTTCGGCTTTGGCCACGTAGCCTGAATGCCTTCCGATTCGACCTACCCCGGCTTCCGCCATAGTATAAGTTTGCAGCATGCGGGAATCGAATCCGTGACCTGCTCTGAAATCACTTGTTGGATATTTAGCACTAATTATACAGCTAATTTATTTAAATCGTATAAACATGCGCCCATGGATCTCGATTTGCGACTCGATCCGCTCCGGTCTTACGTACTCATGTGGTCTGCAACTTTTCTATTGAGACTCTGCCCAACTCAGCTTCCACCATAGAACATAATATTAGTCCCCTTAAGCCAACAGTCAAAAAAACTAAGAGCGGGTCAGATTAGGTTTGATAAGAAGATGTTAAGAACCCACAAAGCGCAAAAAAAAAAAAAGGGAAAATGTTGGTGGTAATGGTGCAATTAATTCAGTAGGTTATAACTTAATTATTATAAGCACAACATTCTTGGTAGGCGCAGCAGTACCACAACTAATATATATATAATAATAATAAATGAATAATTAATGCGGCTTCGTCATTGCATGCGGCGCCGCGGCTTGCTATTGGCTACTCTTATGACCGTTGGAGAAGAGAGAGAGAGAGAGTAAGAAGATGCTCTCTCTCTCTCTCTCTCTTTTCTCTCACACAAACTCTTTTTCACAAAAAGAGGAAAAAAGAGACACGCTGTGCTGTGTTGGTGTTTGTTGGCTTTATACGGCGGAGTGCGTGTGTGAGTATTAAATTGATTACGTGGCCCACCTTAAAAAAAAAAAAAAAAAAAAACTAGAATATAACAGTTATATTAATGGGATAACTTCAAATACCATTCCTGTGGTTTCATATTTTCTCATTTTAGTGTCCTGTGGTTTAAAACGTATCACTTTAGTACCATGTAATTTGGTTATTCTTTTTTGTTGTTATCTTTTCGTTAATTTTTTCGTTAAAGATAAATCATAGGTGGGATATTTGAAGTTTTTTCTCATTAATTTAACGAAAAAATTAACAAAAGATAACAAAAAAAGAGAATAACCAAACCACATGGTACTAAAGTGATACGTTTTAAACCACAGGGCACTAAAGTAAGAAAGCACGAAACTACAAGAGTGGTATTTGAAGTTATCCCTATATTAATTGACTGATTTGATATCTTTAATCAATTAATCTTTTTTTAAAATTCATCCATTTCGTCGTAATTTTTTAAAAATATATTTTTATTATACTTTTCTTTCAAAATGAGAAATGTGATTGGCTGGAAATAAATAATGTGGTGAAAGTGTTAAAATATAGAGTTCTTTCACCCCGTGAAAAGAAAAGTCTACTATGTAACACTTACACCACATCATTAATAATCAATCAATTATTTTATTTTTTAGGAAAAAGTATAATAAAAATATTTTTTTAATAATGGAATGGGTGAACTCACGAAAACTTATCTGATTGGTTATGGACGCTACATCAGCAATATAAGTAATACATTCCAAACCGGATTGAAAAAAGAGATAATTGGGGGATTTTTATTCAACCGAAAATTAGAATCGAAATGAAAATTCTGCATATCAAATACGGACAAACTGATTCGTTCATTCCGATTTTGATTAAAAAAGAGGCGAACCAAACACACCCTCAGTGTTTTCATCAACTAAATTGTGCTTCTAGTGAGGTCGACCCATCCCTTCATAATTTTTTTTAAAAAAATAAATTTATACTTTTATCTCACAGGGAAAAGTTGTGATTAATATGGGACATATATTAGGTGATGTAAGTGTGAAAATGTTGACCACTTCATCATGAAATAAATGCTTCTGCCGCACATTTTGTTGTTGTTTTGTGGAGTCACATAATCATTCTAGGGTTTGTTTCGCATCCTACTTTTGTGGAAACTTTTGTTACCCACCCACCTACTACTTCGGCACGTAAAATCATATAATTATTTATCGTACGTAGTTGACTAAAAATTTAATAATTAATATCTAATATCCTAACTCCAAAAGCATAATTAATTATTTTATATTTTTAACTAAGTTTTTTTAAAATAATAAATGAAGGCGATAGCTAAAGCTGTCCAAAATATTCGATATTTTATATCCGATTTGGACCCTACCCAGACTCGAATTGGACCCGATAAAAAATAGATAGTTTACCGGTAAAAAAAATTATCCATTAAAGTTTCGGGTATGAGTCCGGATGCTTTATATCCATGCTCGACTTGGATCCGATCCGAATCTGATCTTTTAATGGATAGGGTCCGGAAGAGTTTCCAAATCCGGATCCAACCTGGACCCGATCCCGGACCTGGTGAAATACTCGATAGTAAATACATTTTTTTTTTGAAGTTGAGAGATAAATTTTAATAGGACTTATAGACGAAGGGCTCTGTATATTTTCATCCTAGTGAAAATGCTATCGCTCTGTTTACTCTTTTTTTATTCTTTTATTTTACTCCTTATTTTTTTAAATTCTAGCTGTTTACTACTTGAATCTTTATTTTGAACGAATTTTATTGGATTTGGTGCAACTAATTAGAACGCGAATTTTTTATAGTGAGAGATTTATGGTTTGTCCATAAAATATTTAATAAAGTCTATAAAAAATATATGCATATGGGTATCCGTATCCGATTTAGATCCGACCCGTACCCGATCCATACCCGATCTTAAGCGGGCAGTATACGGGTAGTTACTACGCAGACCCGCTCAAATAGACCCGATGAGTATATTATTAACTTAAGTATTCAGATCCGGACCCGATCCGAAATTAAATGGATAGGATATATATATTTTTACGGTACGAATATAGTATATCAACTATCCATACCCGACCTGGTCCATGGACACCTTTACCGATAGCTAGCTATCTTTTTCTCTCTTAAAAAAAAACTATATAATTCAATAGTTGAAAATTTGTTTTGGACTCAGATTTGCATTTATTAGCTATTACCATAGAAATTATTTGTAAGTATAGTGTTATATTTTTATTTTTATTTGTGTATTATACTGTAGGAAAAAAAAAGAAGTAATGCTATATTTTCAAACAAATTTAATGTTACTCACCTACCGACTCCCTTCAGGTTTACATCCCATGAGCTGTTTATGAATAAATTCTATATTATCTTATAAACATACACATCACTTTTAAATAGTAATACTTTTGGTAAACTTCAATTTGCTCCTATGTGGTTTAATATATTTTTATTTTGTTCTATGTGGTTTAAAATATTATACTTAAGTATACAGTGATTTTATTTTTGTGTCAACGACCTAAGGATCTATCGTTAAACATATTAGTAAAGTAATACTTTTTGAAAACTACAGTATACTAAAATACAGATTATAAAGCGATAAAGTGTCATATTGTACTGCCCTATAATTTGTAAAATATTTACTTTATTATTCTAGTTAAAGACAACTTCCGACAACGAAACAATTGAATATAACTTTTTGAATCACAAAGTGGCATAATGAAAATATATGTGGTTCTCACTAATTAAAGAAAAATGCTTTGCTTACGGACAAATATCATAATATTTTACAAACTATACAACACAGTGATTAGATTTTCACTTCAAAAATTATAAGTCGTGCTTATCTTCTCGTAATTTATACTTCTCTACCAATTAAATGCCATCACCTTATGCTAGTTTATAAAGTGTTTATAAAATTTGTTTGTAAGTACAGTATTATTTCTGGCTAAACATTCGATACCTTCTTATAATTATAAAAAAATGTGAATATTAACAAAAAAATTTCCTGGGAGAAATAGTTCTAAGGGCCAGCAATCAAACATGGCACAACAGATTTGAATTATGTTTCTGAGTTCAAAAATAAGAAAATAATAAATATAAAAGGGGGTCCTGCATAATAACAAATTTGAATTCAAAATTTGAGGTGGAAAATAACTTTGCCTGTAGGTTGGGATGGCATATTCTTTTGATTTTCGTTGTGTCCGAGGCTTTCCTGATTCGGCGGCCCAAAGTGAACAAAAATTCCATGCAATTATTATTTTTTGGATAACTTCAAATGCGACCCTGTGGTTTCGTATTTTCTCGCTTTAGTACCATCTGGTTTAAAACGTTTTACTTTAATACCTGTGGTTTGGTTATTCTCTTTTTGTTATCTTTTCGTTAAATTAATGAGAAAGTTAAAACTACAGAATAGTAAAGTGAATATTCGATAAACCATAAGTGGGATATTTGAAGATTTTTCTGTATAATTTAACGAAAAAATTAACGAAAAGATAACAAAAAAGAGAATAATCAAACCACAGGGTACTAAAGTGATACGTTTTAAACCACAGGGCACTAAAGTGAGAAAGTACGAAACCACAGGGGTGGTATTTGAAATTATCCCTTTCTTTTATATACATAATAATTATTCTTCAGGCAAAATATTTTGATATAAAAATAATAAAATATATAAAATGGCAGTAAAATAGTTGAAAATGATTTGATAGAAGTTTTTGATGAAATTATCACGAAGATTATATTTACATAATTTGTTCTATTTAATTAGTGTCTCTTAATAAAGTTGTTAGACTTATATATTTGTCAACAATAATATAAAGATTGGTGAGAAAAAAATTTAGTGATGTCTATTTAGTGATACTTATGCGAAAAGATATAGTACAAGATAGAAAAAAAAATAAAAATAAATTTAAAATATAGTATAAAAATTGATAAAATATAATAATATAACGGTAACTTTGAATAAAAAATATAATGTAGTAAATAATAATAATATAAAGTAGAGTGTAGTAAGGTGTAATTAAGCTCGGACAAAAAAAAAAAATCCTTTGTGGGAACACAAAACAGTTCTCCGTGGGGCCGTGCGACAAACTCCGTCCTTTGGCGCGCGCGGGAAAAGCCGAGAACGTGCCACGTGGACGTTGTGACACGTTATGGTTCCCGCGTTGGCAATCGCGGCGCTGCAGCTGCCCACGCCCGAAACGTCGTTTTCGAATCGCGAAAAAGAAAAAGAAGGAAAAAAATGCACAGAAACCCCTAACCTTTAGCTCTTTGGTAAATAATAACCTATAAAATTTGTCAAATAGTTCAATAGACCTCTTTTCTTAATTAAAATTATTAATTACATAATCATTTTGACCGTACGAATTGCATATAATTTGTAGAGCTTTAAAATATAAATAAATTTACTTTTTTTGTATTCTAATATGTAAAAATGTTATTAAATTGAAATTTGGCTCAACTTATTTCTCACTCGTCATGCTTAATTATTAAAATTAGAAGAGAAAAAATAAACTTTTTATATATAGGGTTAATTGCATACACGTCCTCGCAAACATAGTAAATTGCAGATATATTCCTGCAAAGTTCAACTTCCATTAGTTATCCCTGCAAAAGTCCTAATGTATTCAGATATGTCCATCTGGTTTAATTCCGTTAGAGAATTGTTTATTTTTTAACAGTAGCTTCGTGAAATGACATTTTTGCCCTCGCAAATATGTCCCTCCAAAAGGAGGATACGAAGAAGAAGAAGAAGAAGAAGGCGGTGGAGGCCGTTGTCCTGCCGCCGCCGCACGTCCGGCCGCCGTCGATCTCCCGTTCCGCCGTCGACGTGCCCTCCATCAGCAGCTTCCTCCGCGACCGCGACTCCTCCTTCTCCGCCGCGATCGCCCACCGCATCTCCTCCCTCGCCGGCGACGACGACGACGACCACTCCGACCTCGACTCCCCGGCCCCGATGGCCGAGTTCCACCTCTCCGGCGTCAAGGTTATCGTTCGCGTCAAGCCCGCCACGTCAAGACCGCCGCCTACGCCGTTCCCGATCAAGTAGAAGAAAAAGGAAGAGGAAGAAGAAAAGGGAGAGGGGTAAAATTATCAATTCACCTTATTAACTAATCATGGTTAAGAATTTTAACTGTGGTTAACTAAATTTCTCTAACTGATCCTAACGGCAGGGACATATCTGAATACATTAGGACTTTTACGGAGATAACTAATGAAAGTTGAACTTTGCAGAGATATATCTGTAATTCACTATGTTTGCAGGAACGTGTATGCAATTAATCCTATATATAATAGTCTTATAGAATTAGGTGCGTGATATACGATCAAATTGGTTGTATAATTAATAAGTTTACTTAAGGAGAGAAACTTATTAAATTATTTGATAAAGTTTATAAAATTTAAATGTTGTGAAGGGTAAAGTTCAGGGGGTTGCTATACATTTTACCCAGAAAAAGGGCAAAAACAGAAAATGAAAAGCGCTTTTCCGAGCCGCGGCCCACCACCCGCGACTTTTTCGCCCTCTCTCTCGTCCTTTTTTTTCTCGCTTCGTTCGTTTTCGCTCTCACCCAACCCCTTCTCTTCTCGAAGCTTCTCCCTCTCTCCAATTGGAAATGAAACCCTAACCCCAACCCTAAATCCCAATTTCAATTCCAATTCCAATCCCAATCCCAATCCCAATTCGTGGATCGATCCCCCCACCCCCCAAAGTAGCTCTTTTTTGAGGTAAGAAACCCTATCCGCGGGAGAAGTGAACGGGGATGGCGATGGAGCGGGAGCGGAGGGTGAAACCCGAGTGCCCTAACGCCTCCAATCCTTTCCACCGCTGCGCCGAGTACTGCGCCCCGAGATCTCCCGCCGCCGCCGCCGCCGCAGCGAAACCCCGGATCGAATCGCCCAAATCAGGTTTTGTTCCTAATTTCCCCTTTAATTTATCCTCCAATTTTGCCCCCTCTGCGAAGGGTTTGGTGTTGATTCGTTTGTCAATTGTGATTTGGATAGATCAAACTGGTGATAGAACTAGAACGCACGATGAGATGCGACGAGCTAAGCGAGGGGGCTCTGGGGGTTTGCCTTTATATGTTTTCCGTACGTTCCCCTCCTCTCTTTGTAATCTAATGGAAAAAGTTGGGATTTTTCCTGTTATTACTATGTTTAGTATCACTAATTTTTTATTAGAGCCAAAAAAAGAAGCAACTTTGATATGTTTCGTCCATTTTCTTCGAATTGATCATGAGAATTGTGCGCAATTTGCTATTTTGGGCTGTGGCCTTTCGTCTCAGTACAAAATGGAGCAATCGGGGACAGTAGGAAGGTGGATTCGAGGTGTCCGAATGCGTCTAACCCATTCCACGTATGCGCCGAATACTGCTTTATTAAGTTAAATGAGATTGATCGGAGAGAGGGAAGCAAGTCGCCGTCCTTCTTGTCGCGGCACTCTTCATCGTCAAGTGGTTCGTTCTCTGATGCCGCTCGGTTCTAATCTTACTACTAGTTATCGGTTGCAATGGAAAGCTAGGTTTTTTTTTCTGATTTATTTGGCTTCAATTCGCTATTGTAATTGGCGGGTTCTGATTGCAGCGGAAAATGATGTGAACTTGGGAGAGAACAAGAGGGTTGATCCCAAATGTGCAAATGCATCTAACCCATTTCATGTATGTGCCGACTACTGTTTTAATAAGTCGCATGAGAATAAGTCGCATGAGATCAGTCGGGCAGAGCCGGGCACTCCAGGTGTGTTATCTTGCGCTTCCTGGTGTTATTCGACTTCTTTTTAACTCTCAAGATCTTGTTGAAATGATTTGATACTTTGTCATAAGAATTAGTTCATCTCACAAATGCTGTTCTTGGGTTATGATTGTAGTGACAAATGGGGTGAAGATGGGAAAGACTAGGTCAAATGAGACAGATCAGGCAGAGGAAGGTACTAGGTTTTCTCCCGTAAGGATTTTGTGTCAAACAGTCGGAAGGGTTCTAGTCAATATCGTTCTATCACTTAATTGCTAGATATCTGATTAGTGTTCTGCTACTTTTTGTTTGTTGTCGCATAGTGGAAAATGGTATACAGATTGGAGAGAATAGGAGGGTGGACCCCAGATGCGCAAATGCATCCAACCCGTATCATGTATGTGCCGATTACTGCTTTAGTAGATCAAGTGAGATGAATCATAAAGAGGGTGAGATATCAGGTATGTGTCCTCTTTTGGAATTTTTTTTCCCCCCCTCCAATCTGTGGGGAGTATTACTTTATCTAGCGCCTTGTGTTTTGAATCCTATTTCATGTTTTAACTTTAGTTGAAAGGGAAGCAAAAGGGGCTCTTACTATGGTCGAAAGAAGAGATGTGCACCCCAACTGTGCGAATGCATCTAATCCCTTCCACAAGTGTGCCGATTACTGCTTGAAGAAGTTGAATGAGGCAACTTAGCTAGTCATTGGTAATTTTTCTCATTTTTCCCTTCTATCAATGTTGGAGGCTGTGTTTGATTATTATTTTATTTTTAAAAAAAATTTCAGTTGGCTAACCTTTTTCTACTTTTGGTATGATATCCGAGTCTCTCTTTTGTTAGACGATTTATTGATTTAACTCGTTCAAATTGAGCGACAGGTATAGAACCATTTACAGTGTAAATTATTTAAATCAAAACTATGTAGGGCGCGGACATGCAATGAAAAGACGAATAGTTGGCCCTCAAGTTGATAAAGGACTTTGTCCGAGACATAATTTGGAGGAAAAGAATTCGCATAGCTCGTATCATTAGATATTGGCTGATGGAAAAGTGTGTTTTGGTATAGATCTTTTAAGTGAGCAGAGCAATGAAATGTGGAACTAGAGAGTCCTAGAAAACTTTTGCAGCGTGTTCTTGCATAATCTATAATTCACGAGTTTGAATTCATTTGTAAAGGAAGTTTGACATGCAAATTTAGTGCCACCTTCTCCCTATTTCTTCAGTCCTTGCGTTTCTTCGGCCTGTGTTCTTCCTCACTTGTACTTGGGCTTTATTACTGATTCCTGTATACGTATAGTCGCTAAATTGTGTTGGCCCTAATCCTGTTTTATAGATATGCTTCTTACAGAATGTCTTTTAATATGGAGTCCTCAAAAAATACACTACATTGCTTTCCTTTATATCTTCAGTTCGCTACATTTCGGTACTTACACTCCTTTACTTCTTAGTTATGGCGTATGAATAACATGACTATCGTCGCAGAAACAGCCAAATAATGCGCAACTTTAAGTTTTCAAGTTTCTGGAAGAAATTTTGAATAATTTCTTCTGCTTTTCTTTATTATTGTACTTATTCTTGGTTCGATCAACTGCGTTTCTGCAGGAGTGTATTGCTGCAGGCATCTAGCAATTGCTGTTTAGTAGATACATTATCAATGGCTCAGATCCGCCCGATCCCGCGAATGTCGATAGGTCGATCGGGAATCTTCTGGAATGTTTCTTATTGTATATTTCGTTTCGCATAATATAATTAGAGTAACTACTGCATTATTGTTCTACGTTTATTTGTCGAAAAGTGATGTAACTAGCAGATCTGCAGCTCCTCTTTTTATCTTCTTTTTTTTGTTTTTTGTTTTTTGTTTTGTTTTTTTTTTTTGTGTTGTTATTAATGTTTTTAAGTGTATCACCTTGTACCTATTGTAACTAATGGTGCATGAGTTTATGTGGATTGGAATTTGAATCGAGCAAGCTTATGTAACAATTTTTATTTTTGGTTATTTCAAGAATTTTATAGTTCTAAATTTTTCTGATTAAAATGCTGTGTGTTTGGTGGAATGGAAACCATATTGTAATTAGAGATTTTATTTATTTATTTAATAACTGTAATCATTTTTTAGCAAATAAAATTTGGTCAATTAATAGACAATAACTAGTAGAATCACTAAATTTAATAAAATTGAGCTTAAAGTTTAAAAATTCAACTAAAAAAATTACAAGTTAAGAGGATCTCAATTCTTAAAAAAGGCAAACTTTACTTCACTCCCTTATAGTTTTGCGCATTTTTACTTTGCACTTTTACAATTTAAAAAATTATACCTAGTTATCTCATAAATTTTTTATTTAAAAATCTAACATTAAATAAGATAATATCATTACCAACTTTTCTTATTTGTCCTTAAATTAAGGACAAAATAGATATTTTTATTATTTTTTTAACTATAGTAGAAATTTAATTCAGGTTTAATCTGCGATGACTTAAATGGCACTAACAATATGGATATTTTTGAATAGCGGAGAAATATACGAGGGGTATATTTGAAACAAAACAAAAATAGGGGTACAGAAGGTATTTCAAAGATTTTGAGGGGTATATAGGCAATTATCCGTTAGAAAAACATAATAGTTGAGGGAGCTTTTTCAGAATATCCGATTGTTGAGGAGGTCCCACACATTTTGACAAAGAGATTATATATAGCTTTCCGACTCGGATAAGAATCTCAAAATCCGTTATCGAATTCTTACCCTCACTAACCCGAAACCCGTTAATATTCGCCGCAGCCTCTTCTTCGTCTCCTCCTCTCTCGATCGTTCGAGCGCTAGGGTTTCGATTCTCGTTCTCTCCACTCCCCAAACCAATCGAGTTCGAGGAGAGGGGTGCAAAGGAGGATCGGCGATGGAGGGGAAGGTCCACCCCGAGTGCATCAACGCCTCCAATCCCTACCACGAGTGCGTCGACTACTGCTTCCGCAAGATCGCCGAAGCAAAAGCTCGATCAGGTCCGAATTAGCGCTCTTTTTCTTTTCTTTTCTTTTTCGCCCCTAATTTTGTACTATTACTCTGTTTTTCTCGATCGGATTGCTGGAGTTTGGTGATTTTTGTTGTTGTAATTGTTGTTGTAATTGGTAGAGGAGTGTGAGGAGTCCCTAAATTAACTTCTTTTTTTTCAACCCTAATTTCCTGCTATTACTCTGTTTTCCTGATCGTATTGATGGGATTTGGTGATTTTTTGCTTTTGTAATTGAAAGAGGAGCTTGATTTTTTAGCATATATATATATATTTTTTACGCATAATTTCTTGCTAATATTCTGTATTCTGGATTGAATTGTTGAGATTCGGTGATATTTATTGTACTTGATAGAGGTGAGTATGAGCCCTTAAATTAGCTTTTTTATGGTCCCTAATTCTTACTATTGCTATATTTTTGTGATTTGATTGATGAGATTTGGTGATTTTTAGTTGTTATAATTGATAAAGGAGATGAGAAGTCACTAAAATTAGCTTTTTTATGGCCCCTACTTCCTACTATTACTGTGTGTTTTTTCTCTGTTGGATTGTTGAGATTTGGTGATTATTGTTCTAATTGATAGAGGAGAGTGAGGAATTGAAGAATAAGGAGGAGCCAGGGGAGAGGACTCTGCATCCGGATTGCATCAATGCATCGAATCCATATCACGAGTGCAGTGAGTTCTGCTTCAAACAGATCGCAGATGCGAAGGATCAGATTCGAAAGGAGGAACCAGGTTCCCCCCCCCCCCTTTTTCTCTGTGGGTTTTTGTAATAATTGGTAATATTTTATGTTTTGAGTAGCTTTTAAACTAGTTAGAACAATTTTGCTTGTGAACTCTGCGAATGACTTGAAAATTAATTCCTAGCCTAGCTATGAGCATGGTGAAGTAAAAGAGTCCATACTTGTAATTAATTGCGGAAAATTGTGTGTGTAGGCGGAAATCTTGTTATTGTCATTTGCAGGAATAGTGTTTAATGAGTTTTGAATAAGTTTATCGGTCATCTGCTTGCGTCTCCTTTTTGCAAATGCAGTGACCTGCAAAAATTCATCACAGAGTAGTCTCTGCTGCCCTGTAAGAAGTTCACAAACTGTTTGATCTCACTTGCCGAGCTGTGATTTGCCGGTTTTTCAAATTTAGTATTCTTATGCACTATGGAATGTTGTGTTAGATCCCCCTCAATTGCACTTTGAAACTCGAGTAAATGATAAAGTGTCCTAAGCAGATGATTTTGTATCCATGATGGTAACTTTCATTATGTTTACACTAGTAAATACCTCTTTAGGAATGCGAGAGGCGGGTGGTGATCCTTCTTCCCTAAATGTCTCCAATGACACTAAGGACCATCCCGAACAACAAGAGGATCAAGCAGAAGAAAAGGGTGGCGCCGGTGACTATCCACATATGAACGAAAAGCAGAAGAAGTTGTTCGAGTTGAGGCTTAAAATGGTAATATGTTCTGTATGTATTATATGTTTTATTTCTTTCTTTTTTGAGAGAGAGAAAGGTAGCACGCTACCCGCTTCGTTTATTTCATAATCTCTGATATTTATGTTTAGAGATATTTACTAACCCTCACAATTCACAAATTATCTATTAGCATGTATAACCTTTCAAAATTTGAACTTTTTGTGTATGCCCTTCAAAAACTCATTTTATCTATAGCCTTGAACATAGAAAAGGCCCTATTTGGAAAGCTTTTCTAATGTAAAACCAACTTCTCCTCATGAATTAAAGTATCCGGTAAATTTGCCGACTTAAGGTATTTTTTCTGGAGGAAACTGCACTTTTGAGGAGTACATACAAAATTTCAGATACAACAGAGTAAATTTCTAAGTAGATTATTTTGCAAGGATAAATGTAAATGCCCCTTATAATTATTTACTAATATTGCTTGTTTACTGCTGTATTCTGACAGAATGAAGCAAGAAAAGCCAATCAAATGGCTATAGTAGCAGAAAAGAAGAAGATGGAAGCTCCCACTGAAACAAGGGGCATATCTAAACAGAAATGGCTAGAAGAAAGGAAAAAGAAAATAGGGAAGCTTCTTGATTCGAATGGGTTGGATATGTCAAAGGCCTACATGCTTGATACAGAAGAGTCGGCTGAAGTAAAGTACAAAAAGTGGGAGAAAGATCCCGCTCCATATGGCTGGGACGGTATGCATCAAAAACATTTTCATATTTGTTTCTCTGTCGGCTGCAGTTCATGTAGGGCTGAAGAATGTGATTAGAGATATCTTTAGTTATTACGAGTCATTTACCAACATTTCGTGATTGTTATGATGCTCATCTTAATTAGAGAACTGAAAACTTTTTCCTGGGCAGTAGTTGTTATTTATTACTTATTTGAGGGTCTTAAAGCCTATATCTGGTTGATACTCTTTTGGCGTTTGTTGGAAATTTTGAGGATGCTTTCTGATTGAGGGATTTACCTGAGCCTATCTCATTTTCATCTATTGTGAACTGTAATCTCGTAATGAATAATTAGAACCATGAGCGATCAACTTGCTAATCAAGGGTGCGATGGTTTTTTAGATCTATAATCTATTGGATATCCACCTTAATGAAATCCTGTTTGTTGGAAATCCACCTAACTGAAGTCTGATTTGGAAGCTTATTTTTATCTTACTATTCTCTTTTCTCCTGGAGTGGCTGTTTTCATCTATCTTTTGTACTACTTTCCGGATAATTTGTGGCAATTTAGACTCGAGTGATTCAATGTGGCATTTCTGCCCTGAAAGAATAGCAGTTATCTGATAAGTAGTTTTTCATATGCAGTTTTCAATCAGAAAACACTTTACAATGCCCACAAGAAGCGGGCCAAGAACATACAAGTCGACATGGAGGCCTACAATAAAGGAAAGGATGCCGATCCCGAGTTCTATCGTGATGCTTCCAGTCTTCAATACGGGAAGGTACTTTTCGCCCCATAACACTATCTGAACCAGCTTCTTTTGGACTCATTTAAGAAACAAGGCTAAACGTAGATTACTCCCGCGAATATGTGCGCTTTACCTACATATGCAGAATTTTCTAATGAATCAGGAGTTTGTATATGGGTTTACATGTCCATCTGTTTCCTGTCGGCAGGTTTCGAAAGTTGCTGAAGAGAACATCGACCGAATGGTGAAGGAGCTCCAGGAGAAGGACACGAAGCGCAAGTCCTTCAGCAGGAGGCGCAGGTTCCATGAAGAGAAGGACATCGATTCTATCAACGACCGCAACGAGCACTTCAATAAGAAGATCGAGAGGGCCTTCGGGAAGTACACCCTCGAGATCAAGAACAATTTGGAAAGGGGAACTGCCCTACCCGACTAAGTACTTCTTCGATGAATTGTGTAATATTAATGGCTCTGTACACCCTTGATTTTGCATTCTCTGTTCGTGTATTTTACAGCTTTAGTGGGTCTGCAGAATGAGAAATCCTGTTATGAGGGCACAGTGCATTAATGTTCTTAATATTAAGGGTGTTTCTTTTTAGATTTTAAGGTTTTTTTTTTTTTTTAAAGGAAAATTTCGAAGGCGAATGCATTTAAAATTTGAAAACAAAATATACAATATCAGTAGGAACAAAATTTCAACATCTCAATCCCTCTTTGGCTGGCTAATTTGAAATAGCTCCTCAGCTTTAAGCAGCTTTTGTTAAATAAATTCAAATTTGTATTAAATTATATCAATGTACAACCAAATCCATAATCTTAGCTGCTGATACCTAATAGACTCATCAAATCTGGTAAAAATTTCAATTTTTTAAGCTTGAATAACTCCAATAAAAAAAATATATATATCATTAAAAAGAAGGAGAAAAATGTTAAGTTATAGTAGAGGGGGTCTTCATGCATTACCCTCTTATAAATAAGGATACATTATGCTTTTGGTAGTCAAACTATGGGGCTTCTGAGACGTGTGATATTTTAATTCTCGAACTTTAATTAGTTACAAATTTTGGCTTGAATTACAAGATACGTAACATTTTAGTCATCGAAAATTTTAAATTACAACAATATCCTATTTGATGACGCAATGATAATTGAAATGCTATATTACTTCAATATTAATAATTCATCAAATACTTATTCAAAAAAAATTGAGTTGTGGAACTTAGATTGTAATAATTTAAAAAGTTTGAGAACTAAAATATCACATATCTCGTGGTTTGAGTCAGAAATTATAACTAACTAAAGTTTAAGAACTAAAGCGTCATGCACTAAAATATCACATGGCTCATAGTTTGAGGACCAAAAGTACAATTTACCATAAATACGAAAAAAAATATACCCTAGATTAGCTACTAATGGGCCGTGGGGGCCCGGCCCATTTCTTATGACCCGTAGCCCATAAAAATATCTATCACTCGTTCACTCATTGAGTCATTTCTCTACCAAATCCCGTATAAATAAAGCGTGCGTGCGTGCGACGCGAGATCGAACCCCTTCTCCTCCGCCGCGGCGACGAAGCTAGGGTTTCCTCCTCCTCCTCCTCCTCTCGATTCGCCTCCATGATCGCACCTCGATCTCCAATCCCTTTCCCCGACCCCTTCCTCTGATCGAATCCCTCCTCTTCCCATTCGATTCCACGTTTTCCACCCCCAATTTTTCCATTTTTTTTTTCCATTATGATTCCATCTCCTCCTCCTCGCGTGCTCGGTCGCATCGTCGCTCCCTTCTCCGCCATCGACAACCTCCGCGTCCTCGGCCCCGGTTTGAATCCCTTCGCTCCCTCCGGCATGGGTAACTACTCCGCCTCCCGCTAATCCTCCTCTTAGGGTTTGCTGGGATTCTTCCGATAATATGTAAAAAGCCCCGGCCTTTCTCGCCGATTCGGTCGTTTCGTCGCACGATACACTTTTGAGGACATATCGATCTTCTTCTCTCGATTGGAAGTAGTAAAGGAGTGTTGGTTTTGTGTACTGGTTTTGGGATTTGGGGGATTATTTCTCGGTTTTGATTTGTGAGATATGGTGCAAGAGCAAGATAGCCAGGTGCCGCGTCGGCAACTGAGTCGGGGATCGTCCAACCGGCGGTGCAGCGACAGAGATGATCGTGGGTGGACGCTCCTCCACGTCGGTGCTCGGAAGGGTGATCTCAAGGAGGTTAGTGTTCTTATTTAGCATACAAGTTGAGAATTTCCCTTTACATAGTTCTGTGATTAATAATGTTGACTAGTTGGTGAAAGATTAGTTGTGGATTAGCTAATGACCTTTATTCTGGTTAAATTCAAATCTTCATGTTGGTATATGCCCTGATTTTTTTGTAAAAGCAAATTTTTGTGGAGAACGAAACAATTAAGTATGCGGGATACGCCATTTGTGTAATGATTCTCGATAAATGAACTATAGATAACCATCTGTTTGGTTGGTTTCCCATTTTTAGCGGTCGCGCAGTAGGATTGATGGGTCAGATTCTTGTCTTTCCTCATTCAAAACTCATTTCTTTTTCACTTGCATGAACAGTCTGGCCCCCAATGCTTTGCCTAGTTCGGTAGATTATTCCTATAGGTTAAGGTGCGAATGATACATTGGCATAGGGTCTGTTTTAAGAAAAAGAAAATGAATGAAGAGTTCTTGACCACGGAGCCTCCCTTTCTTATCTGATTGTATATAAGCTTGTCTAATGGTTTTTAATGTTTATGGGGAAAGAAAATTATTATTCATGGCTTCTTTTAGATTGTCCTGTATTGAAAAATATTTCTGAAATTAGGCGACACATGACTTACCTTTTTTTAATTAAAATTTCTTTCATGCGCTCATACGCACCTCATAAGAGAAGCTAGAGTTTAGAGACTCGCTACCGGTTCTCTTTCTTATGCCAATACCATCTCATATGTGTTTGATTTACATAATTTGGTTTGTTCTCTTCAGGTGAGGCGCCTTTTGAATGAAGGCATGAATGTCAATGTGCTTGCTTGGGGCCCAAAATCACCTGGTGTTACCCCACTTCATCTTGCTGCTCAAGGCGGACACCTCAGAGTTATGGATGAATTACTCGACCGTGGTGCAAATATTGATGCTCGAACAAAAGGCGCATGCGGCTGTAAGTTGATCTTTCTTAAATTTTTTTAATCTTGTTGCAAGAATTTGTTTCTGTTCGGTGGCATGAGTTTATTTGTTGAAGCCAGGTCTGTCATTGTTTAATTTCTTTCTCTTTCCTTTTTGGAAATGGATTTTTAATAGTGTTTCTTTAAAGTTTCCTTGTTCTTTCAGAAAAACAACTTCCTCTACATTTCAAGGACCATTTGAATCTAGAAAGCATTATAGTAATCAATATTTCTTAAAATCCAAATTTGTTGAACCTTATTTTAATTGGTAGGAATTTATTGCCACGTTTACATGCATAGATATGTATAAAAGGATCATTGTTTGCCTTATAAATGATGCAGGTCACATCCTTCAGTTGATAGTTTGATTTTTATGTTCTTTATAATCTAGTGTAGCTTTTCAGTTTGCTTATGTAAACGGATTTCCTTAAGTGTAGTTTCTGTTTATCTCACAACAGAATAGTTCTGCATTAAAAGTTGGAAGATGAGGTGAACATGATATAGTATATACGGACTAGGACGCCAGTACTGTTAAGTTTTCCTTGGTCTCAAGCATCTAGACCACGTGGTTGAGACTAGTGGGCTAGTTGCTGTGAGTATGGCATAATAGCACAATGAGGTGATATGACATTGGGCCATCTGATTGTGCATCCTTGGTGTTGCTCTCAATCTCGATCCAATGGTGAAATAGCATATTGTGGAGAGACTGTCTCAACAGAAATGTGGCTGTCATGGGTCTAAACATGGAGGAGCAATCAAACTAAACTAGTACATGTGTAAATGAACTTAGTGGAAACTCAAGACTTAAGTAGGGATTATTTTTCACACTTCAATAATCCTGCATCAGAATGCACAGCAACAGGCTTGAGTTTATAAAGATTAGAAGTCTATAACACTACTCTTAGTAACTTGGCTTCAGCATGTATAGAAAGTACAGATCAAGCATGTAAAAATCTAGTATGTTATTCTTTGTTGTTATAATATACTAAACAAAGAACATGAATCAAGCGACCTACCTATGGGGTTTATTAAGTTTCTTAAGCTATGACGGCTTCCGACAGTATAATTCTTCAGTTTCGATAGTCGGATGTTATAAATCTTGTTTAACTTTTTCGATTTTCATTATAAATATAGATCGCAGATCTTTGATCTTAACTAAAAAAATATTAAGGTGTACGACTCTCACACAACGCTTGCTGCGAGTTTTCTTTATATCCTTCATACCTGTTGAAGATTTGAGAATCTATGATTCCTTCTCAGTTCTCACCAGTAATCAGGGAAATTTTGTTATCATTTCTTCTGCTATATATACCTTTCCCCTGACAATGAAACATGGCTGATTTTGATGCCTTTCTGGCAATTTAGGGACTCCGCTTCACACTGCTGCCAAGGAGAGGAACAAGAAAGCCATAAAATACCTGGTAGAGAACGGCGCGTTCTTGCCCCCCGACATCGACGACCAACGCTTCAACCCGCCTCTCCACTACTGCCCGGGCCTCGAATGGGCCTACGAGATGAAGCGCCTGCAAGACGATGGCCCGTCTGGCGAAACTTCTTGCAGTTCCGAGAGCTAAGTGAGTACAGAAACTGACCACTCTTGGTGCTTTTATCCTAGTAATGTTGTCTGCGATTGTTATGTTTGTTCTCAAATGGCTTGCTTGTTGGTATTTCTGTGCCTTACCGACACCTTTAGGGTTTCTACTCTGTAGCAATATTGTGCCTTCTTCTGTTTGTCTGTGTTTTAGCCGAGAATGCTGATCAAGACATTTATTCTTATATGTTTGCTATGTATTTGTTATTCTCGTAAAGGATGGAACTGATAAATAATTATTCGTGAATTTGTTCCTAAAATTTATTTCTTTTAGTTTATAAAAAAGCATACTTTCGTCAAGTTTCACATTGGATTTTTTATGTTTGTACATAACGGAGTTTTCTGGTAACATTAAATTTAAATGCAGTAAATTTCAAAGCATATAGAGTTCTTTTTTTCTTTTTTTTTAAAAAAAATTACTTCCAATATGGCCTTAACTATATTTTCCTGTAGTGACATTAAAGTGCCTTCCTTTTTTTTTTCTTTTTTTTTTTTACTGTTTTGTGTTTTGTACACCACTTTATGTATCACCAAACTCTCTAGTTTACTTTTAAATTTCATTGCGATTCGTATACTTGGCAATAACTAATTTCAAACTTGTTAAACTTTTTCCATTTCCGCATTAAAACAAAAAAGAAAAAAAAATCTTAATCTGTTTTTTTGTTTTCAACTTAGGGCAAAGCTCACAATACATTCCTTCTTGTGAATAAGGATTTGATGGTTAGTATGAGAGTTTTCAAGTTTGATAGTTAATTA
This sequence comes from Puya raimondii, assembly GCA_016920855.1. Classification (NCBI taxonomy): domain Eukaryota; kingdom Viridiplantae; phylum Streptophyta; class Magnoliopsida; order Poales; family Bromeliaceae; genus Puya; species Puya raimondii. The sequence goes on from JABWPP010000049.1 coordinate 8,656,994, forward strand.
CTTTATATTTTTTAAATTCTAAAAAAAAATGGACAAATTGGTCAGCTTGCTATTTTTCTCTCCAAAAAGAAAAAACTTAAAACTTGTTTTGATGCCTCCGTATTTTATACTTACATATATCACAAAAAATTTAATAATTTCAGAGCTAAATTCGATACTGCTTTTATTTCTTAAAAATGAACGAATCTGTTAGCTCGCTATCTTTGTCTCTTAAAAGACCAAAAAAACCTTGATTTGACGCCTCCCTATTTTATACTATACACATCTATATATATCATGGAAAAAATTAATATTTTCAAAGTTAAATTTGAGGTAGGGAACAAGTGGGATACTATAACAAAGTCAAATGAAAAAAGAGTGTGAAGAGTAGGGATGTCAACGAGTCAAACAAACAAGAACGAGCCGAACACATTGAAGGATTAGGAAGGATATGTATATATAGAAAATAAATTTATAAGATCTTATCCATTAGACTTTGATCTAATGGTTGAAACTTTATATATAAATTTATTTTTTATAATTGAGTTGGGTTCTATATTTAAGTTGGGCTAAAAATTAAATGATAAAAATTTATATTTATATATAAAAATATAAATATATGTATTCGAGCTGTTATCGAGCTGAACACGAGCGAGCTGACCCCAGCTCGTGTTCGGCTCGTTTATTAAACGAGCTGAAAAATTCAGCTCGTGTTCGGCTCGTTTATTAAACGATCGATTCGATCTCGAGCTCATTTCGAGCCGAACACGAGCTGACTTGCGAACAGCGTGCTGGATTGCCACCCTAGTGAGGAGTAATCTAAATTTCCCTAGTCAAGAAGGCTTACCTTTCGTAGGCAAGTAGAAAGATGCAATGGGAAATGCTTCTGTCAGCAGCTTAAAAAGACTGAAAACTTCGTGTAGTTCAAATAGGTGATGAAAGAATAAAAAAGGTAAACCTTCAGTTATAGTTAAGAAAGCAGGAAAAAGCTCCTCAGAAAGGTCGGACTTTAGTCTTTATTTCTAAAAAATGAACGAAGCAGTTAGTTCGCTATCTTTCTCTCTAAAAAAAACTTATTTTAAAGCCTTTTTATTTTATACTATATATATACACTATATGAGTAGAGCTACTATACTTTCGGAAGTATAAGAAAGTTTGTGCTTTCAACTTTTTGACCATTTCTAATCTTTGATTTAATATTATTATTCCAGAGAGACCATTCAACCCTAGGAAGACCATTCGATCCTAAGGGGGACCACTATCATTCCGACCCTACAATTTTTTATCTAAGGGTCAAAAAGTTGGAAGCACCAATTCTCTTATACTTTCGAAAGTATAGTAACTCTACACTCTCTATATATATCCGACTGCTATACTATTAATAGCACCAAGACTATTTGCATTCGTTAGATCATACTATTAAACCAACTACCTATTTAATCCTATGAGACCACTATCATCATAACCGCACATCTATTAATCCAAGGGCCGAAGACCTAATAGCACTAATAAATTATTGCTATTAATAGTATAGTAACCTAGTTCATATATATAAATATATATATATATATAAAGTTGAGCTGAAATGCTATCGGTAGCAAACGGGTTCTGTTGCCATCCATTTGTTTTCGAAGATAGAGCCTCCAAATCGAGGATCGGCACCGTTGAACATGATCTATGCCACTTGATGTATTTAGAAATCAAATTTCAAATCTTTTCGACATTATTGACCTAATGATCAAAGAATTGTAAAAATTATAATTTTAATGGTCGATATGAAATGTTTTCTCGTTTAACGGTGTAAAGATATCTAAATCAATTGAATTTCGGTTAGAAAATTTTTTAAACTATTTAAAATAAGATCTATACTCTTGATCTTGATTACAAGGCTCTCATCATCACTTTTTAAAGGATATTTATTTTCAGCTATTCATTTTTGTGTCCATTTGATGGACAAGAAAATAATATCGAAAAATCATGAAATTTAGTTTCTACATGCTTTAAGTGGTATAGATCATATTCAACGGTGTCGATCGTCAATTTGGAGGCTCCATAAAAAATAGATAGATAGCAGCAGAGCCTGTTTGCTACTAATAACATTCCAACTCAACTATATATATATATATATATATATCATAATAAATTAATATTTTTAGAACTAAATTTAATATTTCAAACCCGAGCAGAGGCATATTCTACTTTGGGAAGTCCAAGGGATAGAGATAGAGATTTTGTGGCTGAGTCGAGTGAGTCACCCACTCGCCAAACAAGCGCGCGCACACACACGAGGAAGTCTACTGTGTCACGCTTGCACCACGTCATCAATAACAAGCCAATCATATTTCTCATTTTCAAAAAAAATATAATAAAAATATTTTTTTATAATCATGATGGAACATATATATCTAAAAAGAGATATTTGATTGGTTTGAGACGCCACGTTATCAAATACATCCGTTGCATTTTAAAATTTTTCCACACCAAAGAGTGGGGGCCGAAGGGATGAAGTCAGCCATGACGGAATTATCAGAGGTTGCTTCCGAACCTGCCGCCACCGCACCACCGTCTTTAATGACGTTCGCTCGCTGCTGTGTATCAACGTATCTCTTCTGCATGTGCCTGTTGCTCCCACACCTAATTTTTTTATATATATTTTCAACTAAGGCAAAGAGGTTATTACTTTTGGTTTTCCAATTATAAGGCTTGTAATATTCTGCTTCTTAAATTTTAATTTATTTTAATTTGATTTCGGATATCAACTATTAAGTTTTTTGTCATCGGCTCTAGAGACGATTGATTACTGATCAGGTCACAACAAAATTTGCGTCAATTATAAGTCGATTTGATCATTTGTTAGATAATATTGAAAAAAAAAATTATTATTAAATACTAAACTCTTTAGACTGATCGGTAGAACTTGTGTCGATTTTATGTTGATTCGATCATTTGTTAGATAACGTTAAAATATATATATATATATATATTTATATATCATTTTATTTCTAGATAGTTCAAACAAAGTAGATATAGACATGTAGGACTTTGAAGAGAGAGAGAGAGAGAGAGAGAGAGGGAGATTTTGTGTTCGATCATGCCGTCCATCTAAAGCAGAATCAATCGGCTGTTATACGGCTTCAGTAACTCCTAACTTAAATGAATAGCAAAGTTACTTAATGTTAAAGAAAAAAAATTCTGTGCATAAAACTGTGAACACGACTCAAAGCTTGATCAGAAAGATGCAACAGCCATCACATATCAAATGCCCCAAAGTGACAGAAAAAATGACATCAGGGATGACCAAATCAGAGGTGCTTCTGAATCCACTGCCACCCCCCCCATCTATACACAAGTAACTGGTATTCTGCCCATGTTGCTCACATCCCAATTTCTATTTCCAAACTAATAATAAATAAATAAATAATAAAAAAAGAGTCTCCTCAAATCTACAGAGGATTGAGAGCTTTGAATGTAGACACACCAATGACCCTTCATTAAATGTTCCTTCAATGTGTAAAGTTGGATGCCCCTTTCCCAATGTGACTGGGACCCTTTTTTTTCTTTTATTTGTGCACATGATGCAACAATGTATAGGGTGCATTAATTGCAATTGTGAGAAAAAAATTGCAAATTTGAGATACTAGGAGCTTTCTCTGTGTGTGTGAACTTGTCCAATGCCCTTACCTTAAAGTATTTCATATCAGTGATTGAATGATGGAAAAGGACAAAAGATATTTCTAGATGCGTCTAATTTAAGCTTTTAGAATTTCTAAAATAGTGTGACTTAACTCAGCTGGCTTTAAAATTTCGTTGAGTTTGGCTTTAAAATTTCGTTGAGTTTGGTAATCTTTACAATTCGATACAATTTTTTTTTTAAAGTGGCCAGAACTTTTCGCTCGAGTCGATCGTTTATTTTCAGCTTGCAACTCCAATTCGAAAAATATTTTTCAAAATCTATAGTCGAACCACAAAGTAGTTCTGGTCGAGTTTGGGGCCCAAATTCTCCAGTTTAGGCTTCTGTTTTTGTATTTTTAGGTTATTTTGAAAAGTTTTGTATTTTTCTATTTTGAGTCTGATTATTTGGTTATTTCTAATCGATTTAGGTTTAGAGATATATTATAATCTATTATCTTCAATTATAGTATAATTCAGGTATCGACTATATACATACATATATATATATATATATATATATATATATATATATATATATATATAATTATGTTACTATACTATTAATAGTACCAAACGCTTGGTGCTATTAGGTTTTCGGCCCTTGGTTGAAGGGATGTGCGGTTAGGATGATAGTGGCCTCCTAAGTTTGAGTAGGTGGTTGGTTGAATAGTATGATTTAACGGATAAAAATGGTCAAAGGGGTAAATCTAATGGCGAAAAACTTGGTAGCACCAAGTGCTTGGTGCTATTGATAGCATAGACTCTCTCTCTCTCTCTCTCTCTCTCTCTCTCTACACACACACATGACGTTCGGTTAATGTAATTAGCTTTTAAAGTTAATTAATAATATTTTCATCTTGTCGAAGAATTATGCTCTTTATGCATTTTTTTTTTCTCCATCCTTATACTTCTTCCCTTTCATCGCGGCTTAGATCTATGTCATTTTTCCTCAGTTAATTTCTTGTGCATCATCCACATAACATATTTAATATAGGTAATATTCAAAATTTTGAAAAGTTTCTAGTGATAAACTAAGGATGTTGCTTGTCATAGCCAAGTTAAAATTTAAGTTGGAGACTCAAAATTTCAATCTTAAATTTGGTTTTCGTAGTTTTTAAATTTGACGTTCAAATTTGGTTCTTTTAGTTATTGTAGGCTATATAAAGATTAAATAACTCAAATATTACTAAATTCATCTAATTATCTAAGAAAAGAATACGGTAACACGAGATTTTTAAGGTGATTGATCACACATGGCAAATTCTAATCCCTTCCTATAAAAGTGATAGCTTAAAAGGAAGTTATTATAAATGCAATTAAAAAAAAGTACATCTAAAAAACATTACTTAATATAAATCATAATAATTAGTTAAACTAGTGGTTGACATTTGGCATGAAGCAAGATTCATTTGACCAGTGGAAGATGCTCTTCCAAAAAAGCTATTTCAACTTAATTATTCCTTTTTTATCTTCATCTGTACATAGTTGACTATAATTTTCCACATAAGTGTTTTAAAATTATCTGCAAAAAGTGTTAATTAATTTTTTTTTATTTTATTTCATAAGTAGAGGAGCCTAATTTGCTACATCCACCACATCCCAAGAGATAGGATTTTGTGAATTTTAATTATTCCTTTTTTTTTTTATTGGTACCAGTTGGACAAGATCAATATCATTATGCAAACTCAAAATTATAGAATTTATAGTAGTTAAATATATACTAAAGTTGGTATATAAGATTCTAAGGATATGTTTAGTTTTGAGATTTCATTTGAAGTTGATAGAGAAAACAAAATTAGAATATAAAATATGCTTGTTTATTTTGGATATGACCATAAAAAGTATATCATAAACGGTTTTTACGAAAACCGACAACATACTTTTCTATTATATTTTTTTAGCAGTCACATGAATGACGTAGTTAGTGTCTTCAACCAATCACATTTGTCCCCTAGAATACACCCATCCCATCAGAATTTTTAGAAAATATTTTTATTATACTTCTCTTTTCAAAAAATAGATTTGATGGGTTAGAATAAAAATAACATAGTGCGACTGTTGTATAATAGACTTTTTCTATAGTTTGAGGACCAAAAGTGTAATTTAATCATTTTTATAACTAAAATGAAGTTGTGGGGGTTTGAAAAACCCCCCACCCACAATGTAACACCCCACTTACGAAATATTATAAAACTAATAACTCTATTATTACATAACCCCCATTTATTAATAAAATAAAAGCAAAGGAAAAGAAAAAGATAAAAAAAAAAAAGGTAATTTAATAAGCAACCACACCCATATGAGATCTGAAGAGTCAGTTTAAAATAATAATAAAAAAAAACCAAAAAAAGACTATCTCTTTTTATTATTTATTTATTTATTTATTTATTCCCCGAAAAGGCGACGCATGTTTGATATAGCTTGACCGCGCCACGTGCCGTTCGCACGTGCGATTGCCGTTCGCACGTGCGATTGCCGTCCCCACACCACCACCACAAGGAGAAAGAAAAAACACATTTTTATTAATTAACATAACAATCACATAATACGAAACAAAAAGATGATTATAATAGTAAATTATTATTATTATTATTATTATTATGATGATGATGATAATGACAACAACGAGCGGCTATGATTCGGGGCGGCTCATCCGGGGCAACACGTGTACGGCGAGCACGCGCTTCCCGGGCGGCGGCTCCACCACCCACGTGCGCGGCGTCTGCGGCGGCGCCGACGAGGAGACGGAGACAGAGACGTCGACGACGAGGACGGCGCTGCCGCAGCCGGTGACGACGCAGACCCTGCCCCCGCCGGCGGCGACCTGCGCGGCGCCGCGGAGCAGCTCCGGCGCGTCGAGCAGCGTCTCCCACCGGTCCCCGCCCCAGTCGTAGGCCCGGAGCGCCCCGGCCCCCTCGTCCACCACGTACATGGCGTCGGAGTCGGCTTCGTCGGCGTCGTCGTCTCCGGCGGCGGCGGCGGCGGGGCCGGACCAGCCGGCGAGCATGCCGGGGGGCATGGGCTCCCAGGCGCGGCGGCGGAGGTCGAGGACGGCGCCTTGCTTGGGGCCGCGGCCGCGCAGGTTGACCATGCAGAGCTTGCCCCGCGCGCCCACGGCCTCGGCGGCGTCGCGGCTGAACCGCCCGTCGCGGAGCGGCGGGAGCGTCGCCCACGCGCCGTCCCGCGGGTGCCAGAGCGCGGCGGAGCGCGCCAGCGCGGGGTCGTGGGGGCGGGGCCCGACGCCGCTCGCCACGAACACCCCTTCCCCGCCGGGGGCCGCCCCCGCCGCGCACCACCGCCGCGGCCCCAGCGGCGGCGCCGGCCCGAGGATCCACCGCCCCGGGCCCGGGTGCGGCCGGAACACCACCGGCCGCGGCAGCGCCGGCAGCAGCTGCGCCGTCGACCCCGCGAGCACCGCCAGGTGCCCCGCCGCCGCCACGCTCTGCAGCGGGAGCCGCCGCGAGAGGAACGACGGGTGCCTGATGAGCACGCCGCGGCCATTATTAGGGTTCAGCGGCGGGGGCGGCGGGGGCAGATCGGCCCAGGCGGCGGCGACGGGGTCGAAGCAGGCGAAGGCGACGGCGTTGGGCTCGTCGTCGGCGTGGAGGAGGGCGTAGAGGGCGAGGAAGGGCGGGAAGGAGGGCGCGTAGAGGAGGCGTCGCCATGACCGGCACACGGAGAAGAGCAGCGGAGGCGGGAGATGCGCCAGGCACAGCTGCGCCAGGTCGTCCGGGAGCCCCGGGATCAGAGCCTCGTAATCCTCCTCTTCTTCTTCCTCCTCCTCCTTAGCTCGTTTCCTCCTCGGCGGGGTCTCATGGTCGAGGTGGGAGGAGGAAACCCTAGCGCGCTTGGAAGAAGAAGAAGACGAGGAGGTGGCGGAGGCCGCCATTAATGGAGTCAGTGTTGCTGGAGAGGAGGAGGAAGAAGAAGAAGAGGGGTGGGGGAGAGGGGCAAGGATTTTTGTCTTATAGCTTTTTGTCGCATTAATGCCCACTTAGTTTTCCTATAAATGAAAAAATAAAAAAAAGACATATTGTTACCGCTTATCTAAATTTCCGCTTTCCGCGGTGGAGGTCGTACCGACAAACTATTATTTTATAATAATTTTATTCTAATCCCGCATCCTGAGTTTTTGATATTCGATTTAAAAGACTATAATTTTGGCTTAAACGGAGCAGTATCGATCTTGCCTCACGGCGCAGGTCGGATTACACCGAATTAGGCAGAATCATAATCAACACCTGTGGTCATTGTATTTGTACATTTTAAATAAATTGATTGTCCTTTGAAATTGTAATTTCGTATTGATAAACTATCATTTTAAAGTGACTTTATTTTTATCGTGCATCTCATTTTTTTCAATAACCAGTCTAAAAGATTATGTTTTTGGCTTAAGGTCCAGTAGGACTAAGTTTATGTTCAAAATAGTGGTAGGCTGGATTAAACCGAATCATAATTGAAATATATGGGCATTGTGTTTGTACGCTTTACATGAATTAAATGTACCTTTTTTACTGCTCGAATTTTTAGAATTGTGGTTAAAGCGAACGATTCACCATATAGTTCAATTAGTTAGAAATTTTATTTAACACAAACTCTTTTTTTCCTGAAGATTCTATTTTAGTGGTGTATCCCATATTTACAATTCAATTAGTTAATATTTTATTTTTATACAGTAATTTGCATATGCATCTTTCATTTGAATCAAACTTTTCATTCCAACAAGTAAACAGAAGCTAGCTAAATTGTAATTTTAACATAGTTACATATAGAATAATTGATGACATTTAATAAATAAATAAATCTTTTCTTTTCTTGATTCAATTAATTTTTTTTTAATGCTTATTATTTAAAATTATAAAAAAAAATTATATTTAAAACTCTGCAACGGTTTTAAGTTTGTAAAATGTTTTAAGTTTTATTTGCACCCATAGCATTACTCTTACGAGTGTTGTACTTAAACGAAATCCAAATTGCAGGACAATTTGGTTGGATGTAATTAGAAATGCAGTGTAGTCGAAGATGCATTCAGTTGGTTGAAATGCAGCAGTTACAATTATAAATATTTCGTTTGATTGGATACAGTACTAAATGTTGCAGATATAAATAATTTATTCAATTGCGTATAGTTCAGAAGCGTAATTCCGACTAACACAGTTGTGCCTCCTCACGTATTCCCAACTGCAGCAGTTAAATTCAAATACATCAAATTAATATATCAAATTTAGATTTGTCTATAATTACGACAGCGATACAGTTACACATACATATAACCAAATTGAGGGATTTAATAAAACTAAATAATTAATTATTTAACAAACTTGGAATTTCTAGGGATCTAATAAGAGAACTTCATGTGGGACAAAAGGTAGGGGCAGGTGAGGGGAGTTAGGGGAGTAGGTGTTGTCCTCATCCCACAAAAGCTGCTAAATGGACTTTTCCCCTGTGCCTTGACACCATAAAAAGATAAAGTAGAGAGAGAAAAAATAAAAAAATAAAAAATATGTAACACTCTTGGTCCTCAAACTACAAGGTATTGGACACTTTGGTCCTCAAACTGTAACTTACAGTAAATTCTGACTCGAACATTCTAAATTATTATAATTAATCACTATAATTCAATTTAGTTGGCTAGGTATTAACATATTGATTATTACTGCGTCATCAATTATAACACCATCACATTAGTTCTATATTAGCAATACGTCAGTATTTAGTCAGTTTAATTGGATGGCAGGACTTGATTGCTACAAATCAAAGTTTGAGAATCAAAATGTTACGTGTCTCCTAGTTTAAGAACCAAAAGTATAAATTATCCTAAAAGACTTTTATTTTAGTCGCTTTATATGCATATTTGTTATTAGATAATAAATTCATCTAGTTTATGTGCTATAATATTTATGTACTATATGTTATCAATCCTTTATCTCATCTCATATTTTTCAACTCTAACATTCACTAAGTTACATTTATTTTGATGTAGAAATTGGACGGCTGATTTAAAAGGCACAAAATGAATAAAATATCAATGAATTTGTGGTGTACAGATCTCGATTTAATCGATCATGATCAGATCATGGCCTGGTCAAGTAGCAGTGGTACAACAGAAAAAGGATGAACAGATACAAACAACAATTCTACTTAAAGATTATAATAAAATATTTTTATAGGCTCAGACCGTCGAATGCCGAATTTAAAAAGTTCGAGAACTAAAATGAAACGCAGTTAAAGATTAGGGTCTAATATTGCAATTTATGCAATAGAAATAAGAGGATAAGTTCACACCCTTTAATTTGTCGCCCCGCTTCTTCTCTGTTATTCCGTAGCCTCACGTTTTTTTTTTTCCTGAGATATTTTCTTCTCCATGAATAAAATTACTAATTTACCCACGCCGTTTTTCATATTATTTGAACTTATCACTAATTTAGTTTTTCATATTCATTATTCTTATTTCTTTTGATGTTTTTTTATCAGTACGCGTGACATAATTTATTTGAGCTTTATTGTATAATCGGATAAAACAATAAGTTACGATAATTATTTATCAATTAGATTTTTAGTAAATCCTCTTGTTGGGGAAAAAGACTTGCATAAAGAATATGAAATTAAAAAAAAGAAAATCAAAAGAAGGGCTCCCTTAACATTAAACAACAGTTTGTATAACTCAATATATATAAAAAAATAAAAATAAAAATATGTTCCTACAAACTTTAAGTAAAGAAAAAATTAGATAGAGTTAAAAGTTTGATAAAATTAAAATTTAGAATATCACATTTCGATATCATATTAAATAATATAAAGTTATTAAAGCGACAAATTGTTTCACGCGATTTAACCGTCTCCATATATTTATTTATTTGTATAGATATATATATATATATATAGAGAGAGAGAGAGTTTTGTTAGAATCCTATATATAGTAAACGGCTCGATTTACTATCGATTTGTTTTCGATGATAGAGCTTCCAAATTGATGATCTACCATTACATGATCTAAACCATTTAAACTATCTGAAAATTATATTTCACGTTTTTTCGATATTGTTCTCTTATCCATCAAGTGAACAAAAATGAATGACTGAAAATAAATATCCTTCAAAAAGTGATGATACAATTTTTGTATTTAAGATCTACAGTCTAGATCTTGTTTTAAATAGTTTGAAAAATTTTCTAACAAAAATTTAGTTGATTTAAACTCTTCTATACCGTTAAACGAGCAAACGTACTATATCAGCCATTAAAACTATAAATTTTGTGACACTTTGATCGTTCGGTTAATGATGTCAAAAAATTATGAAATTTGATTTCTATATAGTTTAAATGGTGTAGATCATGTTCAACGATGCCTCGATTTGAAAGCTTTATCATTGAAAACAAATCAATAGTAAATCGAGCCATTTACTATCGATAGTAGTCCAGTCAAGCTCTCTTTCTCTCTCTCTCTATATATATATATATACTAGTTGAGTGTACGTACAAATGCATGTAACAATTATTTTAATTTATTTTGAATCAATATAAATTTGTACCTTATATTTATTTAAAAATTTACAATAAAAATTATATTTTATAAAGTATTTTATATTAAAAAATATTTACAATATTTTATATTATTTATTTATTTATTTATTGTTATCTTCTTATGTAGGGAATTGTGTGGAGGTGGTGGGTCCAAATGGTTGTTAACGAATTAATAATTAGGGATGCATCGTAAAGGCAAAGCAAAGCTTTTTTCGTTCAGGAGTGCCGGCCAATCAGGAGACAGCACGTGGCCCCCCGCGAAAAGTGGCTTTTGGCTTTTATTGATGGGATGAATCCAACCCTTTATTCTCACGTGCCCATCATGCAAAGCGATTTTTAAATATTTTTTTTAATACTATAAAGTTATTATTATAATATATCAACATATTTTTACGATAGTAGTTATCATTTTAATTTTAAAATATTAAAAAGTTATAATTATTTTTAAATTTTTTTATAGTATAAAAATATGCTTCTATCTAATCACTACATTATTACATTTTCCGGTGCTCACTCTGTAGGCTCCACGTGGAGTTGCGAGATTCGATTCGGTTATGGGCTGTGGGCCCGTTAATTAATTAATTAATTAAATAGGTGTTCGTAAAAGCCAACGCTTTCTTTTTTTTGCCCATTAAAGAAAAAAAAGGAGGTGAAGGCGACGAAGACAAGTTGCACCGCACCGCATCGCATTTAACGCAATCTTAATGGCTTTAGCCTCTCTTTGCGTGGGGAGGGGGCGAGGGTTAAGATTCGAACTCGGGACCTCGGTTAGCAACCACCAAGCCCCTGTGCCACTTGCGTTAGGGACGGTCGGTAGTTAAAGATATATAAAGTTGAATATATAATAGTTATATTTTATAAATTTTATCACTTTATATGTGAGAAAATTAAAGTGCACTTTGTTTAGAAGAAAGAAATATCTTTATATTTATAAGATAATTACATAGGTAATCTTATCTCTTATTTAAAATTATTCTCTCCAATCGTTGAAATCGCAACCAATTTGGGTGGATCTTTTTAATTTCATAAAATCTCTCTCTATAGTTTCAAATACTGTAGTTCATCTACGTACGCTGCCAATTTGAGTATAATTTCAGTTATTATAATTGGACCTCTTTGCATAATTTTGACTGCAATAATTGAATTCAAATACATCAAATTCATATTGAAATTTGTATTTATTTAAAATGTTAGTGTATTTACAACTACAATGGACCAGCCTCATATAGCCTCCTGGGTTTCTACACAATTTTACCGAATCAACTCCTACAAATTTTTAAAAATATTAACAAATAAGAAAATACAGAATTTTTGCTACAACAGAAAGCAGAAGTGTAAAGTATGATACATGAGTTTAAAAAGCAAAAGCTGTAATTTCCTACTATGATTCTGCCTTATGAAAAATATGGTGATGACATATCAGCATAGCGATTGATTCTTCTGATAACTCTTGTCCAACATCATTTTAGCGAAACTTAATGGTTTCATATGTGTAATTTATAATTCTTAGATTTAAAGGTTACAACTTATAGTCGATAATTCGGCTGACGTGGTGGACCGGGTCCAGGTAACACTTTCTCCCAGGACCACCGACGTGGACAGCGCATCTTCCCGAAACTGCATTGGATCCTTTCATTTGTGTTGGTCCAAAAATGGTTAGAACAAAAGATGAGATGTTATGGAAAATTCATTCATCCACATACCTTTTTTTAACTTTTTTTTTCCTTTTTTTTTTTTCCCTCTTTAGTTATCCTTTTTGGCTGGTTTAAATTAAATGGCAAAAATGTGAAAATGTGCAGAATTTATCTAAAGTATGGTCAGTTTTAATTTGACTATGTAATTTTAAAATTTTTGTTTTGATGCTAACCCTTAGTTTGTTTGAATTACGTCATGCGGTGATTTTTTTCAGTACAAAATTTAATTGAGATTCATCATTATTTAGTAAAATTATAGTCATGCAAAACAAACAAAAAATGATAATCAAGCATGAAATTTGTGGATTTTCATCAAATAGTTTAAATTTTAAAAATTAAAAGCTTAAGCAGATTTTTTTTTTTTAAGTTAAATAATTGGATCGAACTAAAATAACTGAAATATTGAAGCTTAAAAATGTCGATTATTTCAAAATGGCGTATAGTTGGGGAGGTCTCCATATGTTTATATCCTAAAATACTATCAGAGTAAATAAATAGTGTTTGTTATCAACTTTTTAGTCCTTGACTGGTCTCAAATTCAAAGCTTAGTTGCTTCATATTTCAAACTGAGTTTATTTCTAAAAATGAACGAAGCGAGTAGCATACTACCTTTCTTTCTTTAAAAAAAAAAGCAGGTAAATATCGAACTAAATTCAACGCATCCGATCTATCAATAGAAATCCATGATTAGTTTAAAATCCTTCTTAAAAGTACGGATTCTCTTTCAAAACTTTTGTACTAAATTCCACATCTTAAAATGCCTAGAGCCTACCTTGAGCCCATTTTTGAAATATCTTTTTGGGCCACTCACTGGACTGTTAGATGTCTTAAAAAGACACAGACTGTTTGGCCCATATTCTGTTGAATGTGCTACTACTGCCACTAATTTTGGAAGCTATTTAATCCAAACATTTTGGTTTCAAATTGAACTAAATTCAAGTGAAATTACTATTCTAAGTAGCTTTCGAGATGTTATTTGTGTTGTTTTGTTTAAAAAAGTAGGTAGTAAATTAAAAACTGAAGTTCTTTCATTTTCTTATATGTTTATTTTTCGATAAATAACCCATAAACACATTCCAAGAAGGATGTCCTTTATCATCCATAAATATGACCTAATTAATCAAATTCAAATCTTGTTTTACTATAAATAACGATTAATCCTAACATATATAGAAGAGCTTGATATAATATATATAATTTCTTTCTCATCTATTTAACTTAAATAAAATTCTAATCAGACTTTGATGAGATAAAAAAATACTAATCCTATTATATTTTCACATGCATTCTCATGAAGAGTAACCATCATACAATATTGGAGAGTGCCTGAGACAGAAAGAAAAATCAAATCACCCAAGGTTCCATTGGCGACGTTCATATTGCAGCCGGACTTCTTACTTCTGCAGATTAATTAAGAATTTTTTTTTTCTATGACGCTCTCTAAGTCTTTTTTTCTATTTATAATTCTGAGTATATATATATATACATACATATACATATATATATATATATATATATATATATATATATATATATATATATATATATATATATATATATATATATATATATATATATATATATATATATATATATATATATATATATATATACATATATAGAGCTAGGCTGGTATACTATCGGTAGCACGGAGGCCTCCGTGCTACCAAGTTGTTTTCGATGTTGCGGCTTCCAAATCGACGATCGGCTCCGCTAGACTTGATCTACACTATTGAAAGTGTTTGGAAACTAAATTTCATAATTTTTCGACATTATTTGGCTAGTGATCAAAGGGTCTCAAAATTGATAATTTCAATGGTAGATGAGATGCGTTTGTAAGTTTAACGGTGTAAAACAATCCAAATCTGATAAAATTTTTATAGAAAATTCTTTGAACTATTTAGAGTAAGATCAGTATCTCTAATCTTAAATTTAAGCATTTTATCATCATTTTTTATGAAATTTTTATTTTCAGCCATTCATTTTTTGACTACTCGTTTGATAGGTAAATGATATCGAAAAATTATGAAATTTAGTTTCCAAACACTTTCAATAGTGTAGATCAAGTCTAGCGGAGCCGATCGTCGATTTGGAAGCCGCATCATCGAAAACAACTTGGTAGCACGGAGGCCTCCGTGCTACCGATAGTATACCAGCCGGACTCTACATATATATATATATATATATACATATACATATATATATATAGTAGAGCTACTATACTTTCAGAAGTATAAAAAGTTAGTGCTTCAATCTTTTGGCCCTTAGATCAACCCCTTCAACAATTTCTGACCTTTCGATTAATATTATTACCGTAGGGAAACCACTCAACCTTAAGAGGATTACTATTATCCGACCCTACAATCTTTGATCCAAAGATCAAAAAGTCGGAAGCACCAACTCTCTTATATTTTCGATAGTACAATAGTTCTACACTATATATATATATATAATTGGGCTGGAATACTATTAATAGTATTTTGGCTCTTTTTCTATCGAATTTTTAACCCTTGACAAAAAATTATCGGATTAGAATAATAGTGGTCACCTAGGGTTTGGTGGTGATCCCCCTAGATCGAATTGAGTAGGTGGTTGATTGAATAATTTAATTTAAAGAGCGGAATTGATTAAAGTGTAGATCTAACGACTAAAAAATCGATACGAAAAGAATCCAAATACTATTAATATTTCAGCTCATATATATATATATATATATGATTTAATTTTAAATATAGATCTCTCATAATGAATGCACTCTTGAATTTATTGAATCTTTCAAAATAACAACAGCAGATACTTCCAAACCAGGGCTAGAACCTGTAGAAGAATAATAAGATGTCACTGAAATCCACACACGTTCCTAAAGAAACTCTCGTACTCAAACATCTTAAATTAAAGGAGAACAAATAATTAATGCATGCATGCACGCACGAAATTACAAGTAGCAGTGTATTAGACCTTAATAACTGATCATCGAGTTGGAAACTCATTACACCGGAGACTGATCAGCAGGAGGAGGAGGAGGAGCGTTCTCGTCGGCAGCGGGCCAGCGGAGAATGCCGCCGTGAGTAAGCAATGCCCAGACGTGGGTGATGAACTCGCCGCCGTGCGCCAGCGCTTGCGCGTGGCTCTTGACCTTGTCCGACGGCGCGACGTAGACCACGATCTCCGTCCACAGCTCCGCCAGCAACTTCCACACCCACGGCCTTACGATCGTCGGCCTTACGATCGCGCCGCCCTTTCAATATTGCATCCTGAATTTCATTCACCGCAGCCTTGTACGCGGTCTCCGTCGCCGCCGTGTCGTCGGGCAGCAACTCCGGTTCGAGCGCCGCCAGGTATGCGCAGTACTTGGACAGCGTCTCGGCGATCCTACGGTACTTCGCCTGCGAGTCGGGCTCGTCAGACCGCTGAGGCTGCTGCTGGGACGGCGGCGATGGCGACGGCGGGTGCTTCATCTCGTAGAGGCAGGTGGCGATGTGCCAGACGATGATCGTCTCCGCCGTGCCGTCGCTCTTGCATGCCTGCAGCAGCTCCTCTCCCGCGGCCCCGTTCTGCCGCAGCACGGACTCTCCGACGGGCAGCAGGGGGCCGCGGCCTCTGTTGCCCGCGATATACTTCACGATCGCCGCCTTCACCTCCTTCGGGACGGGCGTCGACCAGACGCCGAGGAAGTGGCGGTGTGGCACGATCTTCAAGACCGTCGACTGCACGCGGAGGAAGCAGTGGCGCAGCCCGAGCCGCGAGAAGATCCGCAGGGTGCGGCCGCGAGGTTCGAAGACGGAGTGCTGGTAGAATTCGAACTCGGCACGCTTGAAGAAGGTCCTGACGCACAACCGCGTGGTCAGGACCAGGCGGGCGCTCGCAGATCGCCACCACGACTGCTTCTTCACGTAGCTGCAGAGGAGGGAGACCATGACCCAGTCGGAGAGCATGTAGCCAACGACCTCCGCATACTCCAGCAAGAAGAGTGTGGCGACGAGGAAGAGGGTGACGACCGCATCGTACATGATGGTCCCTTTCGCGTCCTGATTGTCGATGAGGCAGCGGAGAACGCCATCGCGCTCGATGACGATGTAGACAATGATCATGATGGAGGAGAAGAAAAGGATGGCGAGAGTGATCACCCAGCTGACGAGGAAGGACCAGAGATTCGACAGCATGAGGGGGATCGTGGAGAAGTAGTAGTCGCGGAGGAAGCTGAGCTCGTCCTCAATCACACGGAAGACCCTGTTGAACCTATTATTACGGAGTAGAAAGTTGAATTTATTCTAGCCCAATAAAATATAGCTAGCCAACAAGTATGAGGTTCTAACTTTTCGTCATATATATATATATATACCTCTCGCTCTTGTGCTCTTCCGCCGATCCCCCGTCGCGGGGACTGATGTCCTTGTCGTCGCTGAGCAAGCCGCACAGCAAGAAGTGAAGGGACTCGCTGCGGCCGGCCTCAGCGGACGGATACTCCTCGAACCTCCTCCGTAGTAGCTTATAGAGCGCAAAGGAGAGGCAGAGATCCTTGAGATTCAGCCGCTCGGAGGAAAAGAGGGCGTCGCCGCGTGCAGCCAGTAGCCACACGTCGCCGACGGTCACCATCTTATCCCTCTCTTTAGCATCCGAGAGCTGGAGAGTGTAGCCGTGAGGCCCCGCCTTTCTCTTCACCTTGTCTTTTCCCATGATCACGTACTTGCATGCCGTCATCGCCGTCGATGTTGCATTTTCTTCTTCTCCTCCTGTTGCTGCTGCTTCTTCTGTGGACAATTGGCGCATGTAACCGGCGATGAGGTTGGGGTTCTTCCCCAAGGTGAAGGAGCGTTCGGCCACCTCGACGGCAGCGACTCTCTGCGCGACCTTGATGATGCTGAAAGCCCAGAGGATGATGAGCATCATAGAAGGCGCGTATCGGTAGATCAGGTAGCCGATCCACGCGATGTGCGCGATCTGGACGACGGCATCCCACGTCGACTGCTTGTTGACACCCTGCAGAGGGGAGGCGTTTATCGTGCTGATGCCTTCGAGCTTCTTGGGGAGGAGCTCGGCCAGGAGCATCCACAGCAGGATGAGCTGCAAACGGAGGACTCCGGCTGAGTTCTCCGCCTCGGAGAACATGTACGACGTGAGAGGGAGGAAGAGGGCAAAGACGACCGAGAGGAAGAAGCGGACGGTGGGATGAGTGGTGGCGGCTCCAGAGAGGCGGCCGCGGAGGCCGCTGACCAGGAGGAGACATGCGAGGAGGCCCATGATCGCCGACACCACCACCATCAGAGTATCGGAGGCGGTGCTATGCTCACCTAAGCTGCACCCCCCGTGCGGCGAGGGCGAGGGCGAGGGCGCCGGGGTATTGTCGCCGGATTGTTGTAGCTGCATCATCTATATATCGTGGTGCAGGCAATTTTGTCACAACTAGAGCTGCATGTTCAAAACAAACACAATGTCAGAAAATTAGTTATGGCCGTCCCGTCGAAACCAAATCTGAATCGTGTCACATAGAGTCAAACTATATGTACATTGCTAATCTTACGAAGCTGTGTTACGTACATCAGGCGCGGGGATGGGTACGTGATTTTCTTGCTTGTGCGTGTATGTTTATATGCATGAAGTAGACGAGCTTTGTTTAGATTGTTTACGTAAGAATTAACTAGCGTTTCTCTTATATTTTAGGTGTCACCAACTATGGCCCGTGACAGGAGATATGATACGACTCGATGATTCAATAAATTTTTAAAAATTAAAATACGGATACATTATAAACATCACTAATAAAATATAATATTATTAATATATATAATAATATATATTTATTATATATAATAGAATTATACTACTATACTACTAATAGCACCAAGCCATTGGTGCTATTAGATTTTCGCCTCTTAGATGAAGAGATGTGCGGTTAGGATGATAGTGATCTCTTAGGGTTGAGTGAGTGCATGATTGGTTGAATTGTATGATCTAACGTGTGAAAATGATCAAAGGGGTAGATCTAACGGTAGAAAACTTGATAGCACGAAGTGTTTGGTGCTATCGTTAGCATAGTAGCCGGACTCTATATAATATTAATTTTGATAAAATATTTTTATATTTCTCATAAAAATAAAAATTAGTAAAATTTTCATTAAAAGTTCGTATATAGTTCGTATATTTTTTTAAAAAAATTATGTATCATACATAATTTATTTATATTCATTAAAAAGTTAAAATATTTATCATCTTACATTATATATATATATATAGAGTTAGGCTAGAATACTTGTGGAAGTACCGGGGCTCCGGTACTTCCACGTCGTTTTCGATGTTGGGACTTCCGAATCGACGATCGGCTCCGTTAAACTTGATCTAGAGTATTTGAAGTATCTAGAAAATAAATTCCGTGATTTTTCGATATCATTTGCCTGGTGATCGAAAGGGCTCAAAATCAGCAATTTCAATGGTCGTGGTGAGCCGTTTGCAAGTTTAACGGTGTAGAAATATCCAAATCACGTAAAATTTTGATAGAAAATTCTTTATACTATATAAAACAAGATCAATATCTTTGATCTAAAATTTTAGAGTCATATTATCACATTTTGTGAGATTTTTATTTTCAGCCATTGATTTTGAGCCCTTTCGATCACTAGGTAAATGATATCGAAAAATCACGAAATTTATTTTCTAGATACTTCAAATACTCTAGATCAAGTTTAACGGAGCCGATCGTCGATTCGGAAGTCCCAACATCGAAAACGACGTGGAAGTACCGGAGCCCCGGTACTTCCACAAGTATTCTAGCCTAACTCTATATATATATATAAAATAAAAATATGTATATATTTTTAAAATTGTATAACCTATGGATCGATATTGAGCGTGCGTTCAAAGAGTGTCCACATCAGACACGACTCTGACACGGACACACGATTGTCCGACACGAACACACCAGATTTATAGAAGTGTTCGTGATATATAGCTTATATTATAAAAATAAAAAAAAGCGACTCTTGTCCCTCACGTGGTACGATCGACGTATCATATATATATATATTTTTTGAACTATACAACAACATGGACTCTACGTGGTCTTAATTTTCTGTGCGTGGTCGAGGGAACAGAACTTTGAACAATGTTAGCATGCATGTATAGGTCCATGAAAAATAGTAGATAAAAAATAGTATTTATCATATAGTTTTTAACCCTTAGTTTAAATATTTTTCATATATATATATATATATATATATATATATATATAGTACGTTGAGCTAGAATACTATCGATAGCAAATAAGTATTTTTACCACCCATTTGTTTTCGATGATGGAGCTTCCAAATCGACGATCGGTACCGTTGAACATGATCTAGAGCATTTAAAGTATCTAGAAACCAAATTTTATTTTTTTTGATATTATTTTCTTGTCCATCGAATAGACACAAAAATGAATGATTGAAAGTAAATATTCTTTAAAAAGTGATGATAGGAGTTTTGTAATCAAGATCAAGAGTATAGATCTTGTTTTAAATAGTTTAAAGAATTTTCTAACAAAAAAATCAATTGATTTGGATATTTTTACACCGTTAAATAAGAAAACATTTCATATCGACCATTAAAATTACAAAATTTGAAACCCTTAAGTCATTAGGCCAATGATGTCGAAAAAGCATGAAATTTGATTTCTATGTACTTTAAATGCTCTAGATCATGTTCAACGGTGCCGATCGTCGATTTGGAAACTCCATCATCGAAAACATATGGGTGGCAAAAGTACCCGTTTGCTATCGATAGTATTCTAGCTCAACTATATATATATATATATATATATATATATATATATATATATAAAAGATTTTAGAAAAACTGGAACCACTTCCAGATGATATCAAGACAATTCCAAAAGACTCCAACCAACTAAGAGATCCATATTCTCATCCTTTTAACAGTGGATCCTCTATGTCATCACCGAATTCATCTGTATTTCAAGATGCCCAACCGATTGATAGTCTTGACGACGACTCTCGTACATATTTTTCTACAGACAGTATAATGAAAAGAAACATTGACAATCCCATGTAATCATAAAAATAAAAATAAAAATTTCGCTATGAATTTTTAGAATCACAGACAAAAGTTAGAGATATTATTTTAATCTCGCTATAACCCTTATGGTTATAGGCAAAAGTAGGGATACTTTTTGAAAAAACTCTGCTGTAATCCTTACGATTACAGACAAAAGTTAAGAGATTTTTTTTGACTGAAAAAATAATCAGCACCATACATTTACAACTGGCATTCTCTAGTATTCTCAAAAATCATCAACAACGATCAAGAACACTGATTATTCTTCAAAGGACACTCACGGGACATAAAACATGCATTATTAAAGAGAAAAAATAATAAAAAAAAAGAATGCAAGGACGACGTATTATCAAAATTCAGTACAAGCATTATTAAAACAGCTACAATAAAAAACAACTGTCGGCATAAAAAGACAAAAACAGTACTATTATGGCAAAGACATCAGTACGCCTACAATACTTAACGGGTTAAAAAGGCATATTCACCAATGACTGCCTATTTCAAGCAGCTTCCACCGACTTCTACGTACTCTCTTCACGCCATATCCACACACTTTCGGCTTCAGTTTATAAATAACAAGGACCTCCACACAAGAGCGAAAGAAGAGCATTAAGAGCCAAACTTTCTGAGAGCACCGCCAAGAATAATATTTTCCTTCGTTTTTTATCTGTAAAAATTTTCTTCCTAAAAATATTTTTTTTACAAAACTTTGAATTTAGCTTTGTTTTAGTAATAGTAGTGTTTTATTAGTAATTGTCTTATCATATTTAAAAAAAACTAGAAATCATAATGGAGTTAGTAAATTCTAGAGCGCGTGGATGAGAGGATATATATAGAAATTACAATCTCTGTTTTGTCGTGAACTTAACATTTCAACTAATGGGGAAACAAAATTAGCAAAAATTCAACAAATTTAAATTATTTTATATCGTTAAACAGACAAACTGCATATATATATATATATATATATATATATATATATATATATATAATTGAGCTAGAATACTATTAATAGTATTTAGCCATTTTTGCTATCAAGTTCTTAACCTTTGGATCAATTTCTTTGACTATTTTTAACTATTGGATTAAATATTATTACCCAGTAGTTAGGGACCACTCAATCCTAGGGGTACCACTCAACCCTAACCGTTTATTATTATCTTAACTGTATAAATTTTCATCCAAAGGTTAAAAACTTGATAGTAAAAGAGCTAGAATATTATCAATAGTATTCTAGCCTAATTATATATATATATATATATATATATATATATATATATATATATATATATATATATAGTTAGGCTAGAATACTTGTGGAAGTACCGGGGCTCCGGTACTTCCACGTCGTTTTCGATGTTGGGACTTCCGAATCGACGATCGGCTCCGTTAAATTTGATCTAGAGTATTTGAAGTATCTAGAAAATAAATTTCGCGATTTTTCGATATCATTTGCCTGGTGATCGAAAGGGCTCAAAATCAGCAATTTCAATGGTCGTGGTGAGCCGTTTGCAAGTTTAACGGTGTAGAAATATCCAAATCACGTAAAATTTTGATAGAAAATTCTTTATACTATATAAAACAAGATCAATATCTTTGATCTAAAATTTTAGAGTCATATTATCACATTTTGTGAGATTTTTATTTTCAGCCATTGATTTTGAGCCCTTTCGATCACTAGGTAAATGATATCGAAAAATCGCGAAATTTATTTTCTAGATACTTCAAATACTCTAGATCAAGTTTAACGGAGCCGATCGTCAATTCGGAAGTCCCAACATCGAAAACGACGTGGAAGTACCGGAGCCCCGGTACTTCCACAAGTATTCTAGCCTAACTCTATATATATATATATATATATATATATATATATATATATATATGTATTTGTATGTATATGTATATATATAGTTGAGCTAGAATACTTTTGGAAGTATCATGGGGGTGGTGCTTGTGGGTTTATAGCCATTGGATGGAGATTTGGAGGGTTGAGATGATGGTGGTAGATGGTGGTAGGTGGTGGTAGGTGGAATAGTGTTTGATCTAAAGGCTATAAGTAATCAAGAAGTAGATCCAAAGGCTAGAAATGTGGAAGCTAAAGGGGTTGGTGCTTCCAAAAGTATTCTAGCTCAACTCTATATATATATATATATATATATATATATATATATATATATATATATATATATATATATATATATATAGTTGAGCTAGAATACTTCTAAAAGCACCATGGGAGTGGTGCTTGTGGGTTTATAGCCCTTGGATGGAGATTTGGAGGGTTGGGATAATGGTGGTAGGTGGTGGTATGTGGAATAGTGTTTGATCTAAAGGCTATTAGTAATCAAGAAGTAGATCCAAGGGCTAGAAATTTAGAAGTATCAAGGGGATGGTACTTCTAAAAGTATTATAGATATATATCTAGAATACTTTTAGGTGGTGCTTGTGGGTTTATAGCCCTTGGATGGAGATTTGGAGAGTTGGAATGATGGTGGTAGGTGGTGGTAGGTGGAATAGTGTTTGATCTAAAGGCTATTAGTAATCAAGGGGATGGTACTTGTAAAAGTACCATCTAAAATACTTTTAGAAGTACCATCCTCTTGGTGCTTCTAAATTTCTAGCCATTGGATCTACTTTTTGATTACTAATAGCCTTTAGATCAAACACTATTCTACCTACCACCACCTACCACTATCATCCCAACCCTCCAAATCTCCATTCAAGGGCTATAAACCCACAAGCACCACTCCCATGGTGCTTTTAGAAGTATTCTAGCTCAACTATATATATATATATATATATATATATATGTATAGAGTTGAGCTAGAATACTTTTGGAAGCACCAACCCCTTGGTGCTTCCATATTTCTAGCCTTTGGATCTACTTCTTGATTACTTATAGCCTTTAGATCAAACACTATTCCATCTACCACCACCAACCACCACCTACCACCATCATCCCAACCCTCCAAATCTCCATCCAATGGCTATAAACCCACAAGCACCACCTCCTTGATATCTTAGAAGTATTCTAGCTCAACTCTATATATATATATATATATAGAGAGTCCGGCTGAGATACTATCGATAGCACCAAGGGCTTGGTGCTATCGAGTTTTCCACCGTTAGATTTAATCCTTTGATTATTTTTATCCGTTAAATTATATTATTCAACCACCCACCCACTCAACTCTAGGGGGCCCACATCATCCTAACCACACATTTCTCAATCCAATGGCTAAAAAAAATAATATATATATATATATATATATATATATATATATATATATATATATATATATATATATATATATATATATATATATATATATATATATATATATATATATATATATATATTTATATATATTTATATATATTATATATATATATATATATTATATATATATATATATATATATATATATATATATATATATATATATATATATATATATATATATATATTTATTGCTCTCTCATCAACGTCTCCTAAGTCAAATTTTATTCTAAATCCTTTTCAAATTTTTTTTTTATATGTAACGAACGACGTATTAAGATTCAGATAAACTATTCGGCTCTCGAGCTAACTGTCTCAATAAGATCTCACAGAGTGGCTCCTCAGCAAAGTCGCGAAGATCTAATTAATCAAACGTCCATTATATTTTAAGATTTGTGTATTATATATGATTAACGACTGATCAGACTGATTGATCTAATAAAGATCTATATAAATTCAAAAGTGAAAAAATTAATAGTAAATACTATTTATAAACTATCAATAGTATACTAGGTAAACTATATATATATATATATATATATATAGAATTAGGCTACTATACTATTTATAGTACCGGGGCTCCGGTACTATAGTCGCTTTTTTGATCTTAGGGTATCCAAATCAATGATCCACACCGTTGAAACTGATCTAGGGCATATGAAGTTCTTAGGAATAAAATTTTAGTTTTTTTCGATATCGTTTACTTAGTAAATAAATCATGTCAAAAAGAACGGTGAAAATTAAATAATCCTTAAAATTTGAGTATAGGACTTTCGAATTCAAGATCAAGAATATTGACCTTGATCTATATAGTTTAAAGTATTTTCTATCAAAATTTGAATAAATTTAGATTCTTCTCCACCGTTAAACTACAAACTCGCCATAATAACCATTGAAATTTGATAATTTTGAAACGGTTTGATCACAAAGTAAACTACATCGAAAAAATATAAAATTTTATTTCTAAGAATTTCAAATACCCTAGATCAGTTTCAACGATGTGGATCGTTGATTTGAAAACCCTAAGATCGAAAAAACAATTATAGTACCGGAGCCCCGGTACTATAGATAGTATAGGAGACTAGCTCTATATGAGTCCGGCTGGGATACTATTGATAGCACCAAAGCCTTGGTGCTACCGAGTTTTCCACCGTTAGATTTAACCCTTTGACTATTTTCGTCCGTTAGATTATACTATTCAACCAACCACTCACTCAACCCTAGAGAGCCCACATCATCCTAACCGCACATTTCTCAATTCAAGGGCTAAAAAACTAATAGCACCAATAGCTTGATGCTATTGATAGTATTCCAGCCTAGTACTATGTATAAACGTATACACGTATATACGTATACGTATATAGATATATGCGTATACGTATATACCTATACGTATATACGTATATATATGTACGTATATCTTATATGTATATACGTATATACATATATTTTGTATATTTGTATATACATATATGTATATATCTATGTATATACATATATGTATATACATATATACATATATGTATATACATATATACATATATGTAATTAACTTGATAGTATTATATATAATAAGGTTGTAATACTATCAATAGCATCAAGCTATTGGTGCTATTAAATATTCGGCCATTGGATTAAAAAATATATGGTTAGAATGATATGGGCCCCCTAAGGTTGAGTGAGTTATTGGTTGAATAGTATAATCTAATGGGTGAAAATAGTCAAAGGGTTAAATCTAACAGTGAAAAACTCGGTAGCACCAAGCGCTTGGTGCTATCAATAATATCACAGTCGGACTATATATATATATATATATATAGAATGAGGCTACTATACTATCTATAGTACCGGGGCTCCGGTACTATAGTTACTTTTTCGATCTTAGGGTGTTCAAATCAACGATCCACACCGTTGAAACTGATCTAGGGTATATGAAGTTCTTAGGAATAAAATTTTAGTTTTTTACGATATCGTTTACTTAGTAAATAAATCATATCAGAATGAACGGTGGAAATTGAATAATCCTTAAATTTTGAGTATAGGAGTTTCGAATTCAAGATCAAGGATGTTGACCTTCATCTATATAGTTTAAAGTATTTTCTATCAAAATTTGAATAAATTTAGATTCTTCTCCACCGTTAAACTACAAACTCGCTATAATAACCATTGAAATTTGACAATTTTGAAACGGTTTGATCACAAAGTAAACTACGTCGAAAAAATATAAAATTTTATTCCTAAGAACTTCAAATATCCTAGATCAATTTCAACGGTGTGGATCGTTGATTTGAATACCATAAGATCGAAAAAGCGACTATAGTACCGGAGCCCCGGTACTATAGATAGTATAGGAGACTAGCTCTATATATATATATATATATATATATATATATAATTGAGCTAGAATACTTCTAAAAGCATCAAGAAGTTGGTGCTTTTAGGTTTCTAGCCATTGGATGGAGGTGATGTAGGGCTAGGATGATGGTGGTAGGTGAAATAGTGTTTGATCCAAAAGGTAATAATGGTCAAGGGGTAGATCCAAGAGCTACAAACCTAGTGCTTTTAGAAGTATCCTAGCTCAAATATATATATATATATATATAGAATGAGGCTACTATACTATCTATAGTACCGGGGCTCCGGTACTATAGTTGCTTTTTCGATCTTAGGGTGTTCAAATCAACGATCCACACCGTTGAAACTGATCTAGGGTATGTGAAGTTCTTAGGAATAAAATTTTAATTTTTTTCGATATCGTTTACTTAGTAAATAAATCATGTCAAAATGAATGGTGGAAATTGAATAATCCTTAAAATTTGAGTATAAGAGTTTCGAATTCAAGATCAAGGATGTTGACCTTCATCTATGTAGTTTAAAGTATTTTCTATCAAAATTTGAATAAATTTAGATTCTTCTCCACCGTTAAACTACAAACTCGTCATAATAATCATTGAAATTTGATAATTTTGAAACGGTTTGATCACAAAGTAAACTACGTCGAAAAATTATAAAATTTTATTCCTAAGAACTTCAAATATCCTAGATCAGTTTCAACGGTGTGGATCGTTGATTTGAACACCCTAAGATCGAAAAAACGACTATAGTACCGGAGCCCCGGTACTATAGATAGTATAGGAGACTAGCTCTATATATATATATATATATAGAGTAAGGCTGGTATGCTTCTGGAAGCACGGAGCCTTCCGTGCTTCCAACTTGTTTTCGATGTTGGAACTTTCGAATCGACGATCGGCTCCGTTAGACTTGATCTAGAGTATTTGAAGTACCTAGAATATAAATTTCGCGATTTTTCGATATCATTTGCCTAGCGATCGAAGGAGCTCAAAATCAATAATTTTAATGGTCATGATGAGCCGTTTACAAGTTTAACGGTGTAAAAATATCCAAATCGTATGAAATTTTGATAGAAAATTATTTATACTATATAAAACAAGATCAATATCTTTGATCTAAAATTTTAGTATCATACATCACATTTTTTAAGATTTTTATTTTCAGCCGTTGATTTTGAGCCATTTCGATCACTAGGCAAATAATATCGAAAAACCGCGAAATTTATTTTCTAGGTACTTCAAATACTCTAAATCAAGTCTAACGAAGCCGATCGTCGATTCGAAAGTCCCAACATCAAAAATAAGTTGGAAGCACGGAGGTATATATATATATATATATATATATATATATAAGAAAATTTTCAAATACCACTTCTGTAGTTTCGTGATTTCTCACTTAAATACCTTGTGATATATATATATATATATATATATATATATATACACACACACACGCACCACACACCAAGCACTTTGTGTTCGTAAGTTTTCCACCATTAAATCTACCCCTTTGACTATTTTTATCCGTTAGATCATACTATTCAACCAACTACCCACTCAATCTTAGGAGACTATTATCATCCTAATAAGCCTCTATTTGGACTTTATAGTATATATGTATCAATTCTCAATTATCACTTTCTTTTATTTTACCGACCGTCAATAGTGCAAGCTGGTAAAGGGCTTGGTGGTTGGTACCCGAGGTCCAAGGTTTGACGCCTAGTTGCTTCATATTTTCAGCTAAGTTTATTTCTGAAAAAAATAAATGAAGCGGGTAGCATGCTATCTTTCTCTCAAAAAAAAAAAATCTTTTATTTTTGAATTGTGCTAGATCTATAACCTACTTTGCGTCGTAATTAATCCTACAACCATTCTAATATAATGGTTATTTTTTCTTCACTTATCTTATTATTTTTTTTATTTACTAAAATCAAAAGGGTTACTAAATCTCAACACCCTTGGATGAGGGGTTGTATGGATTACAACCCCTTTTGGTTTTAAGCTCGGCATTTCTCATTATTTTTTTCATGTTAAAGTATCTTTCACGTGGTAACATATATATTTGCTGCAAAAATCTTGAACGACGAGTCTCTCAGTTCTTTCTTATTGGATTCTTTCTAAATCTGTCGTCAAATAGCATGTTGAGATTCGAAACGAATAATTTTTAGATTAAACTATATTTTTAAAAATTTTATACGGAGTATAAAAATCGCGCTTATGCGTGGGGGAGAGAAAAAGTGATGACGATCAACAGGAAAAATGAGAAGACAAAAAAAAAGGGGGGAAAGAGAAAAAGAGAGTGAAAAAAATAAAGATTAAAATGTCAGAATGAGAAGAGTATACAAGACTAATATCAAAGTTAATTACTTTATGTCTTTATTGCAGCTTGCAAGAGACTTTAGAGTGTTACGAACCGACAATTAAATTACTATTAGAAGTTTTTAGTAAGATTTTTGAGCCATAACATTTAATTAATTGCTAATAGATAGATTAATTAATTGCTATAGTAGCTAATTGTGCTATAAAAGTTAACAAAATTTTGAACTTAACTAACTTTAAAAACTCAATCAGAAAAATTAGTAAGTTAAAGGGGTATATACATATCAAAAAAATCAAAATGGAGGGAGAATATTTCAGAATAGCCTATTGGTCTCTATACATTTTTATCTTTTTTATAAAAAAAAAAATACTTTGGCCCAAACTTTAATTTGTTATAATTTTTAACTCGAATTTTTTAGATTGTACTACTCTAGTCTCAAAATCTAATTAAATTGATTGAATGGTAATGTATCCCTGATATGATACTGGTGTGGTTTATTATTTGGCAATGAGTATGATGTCACGTCATTGCCACGTCAGCGGCGTATCATTATTCGGTCATTTAAATTCGACCGTGGAACTTGATTGCCACAATCTAGGAAGTTCTAGATATAAATTGCAACAAATTAAAATTTAATGATCAAAATTTCACACGACTCATAGTTTAGGGCCAAAAGAAAAATAAAATTTAGCCTTTCTTTTTTCAAAATTTTTCACAATTGCGTAACTGTTTGGTTCAACGTAATACCGTGAAAAAAATAATTTTTCGTAAAAAAAATTTTGGTGGAAATTTTTGTAATGTTTAGTTTGTAGGGAAAAAAAAAAAGCTTTCCATCATTGTTTCGTTGAAAGAAAAAAATCACATTTGTTTGGTTCGATGGAAAAAAATGAATGAAAAAAATTTTACGCAGCTCGAGTTTTCGTTTTCCGCCGAAAAACAGTGAAAAATAAAATTTTCAATTTTACTCCAAATTTGTAAAAAATACTTTTACGGAAAATATTTTTTACAGAAAATATTTTTTATGTCAAACTGAACAAGCGAAAAAGTATTTTTTTTACCGAAAATAACTTTTCAGCTCGTTTTATGCCGAACCAAACGCCCCGGAAGTATTGAAGAGACTCATACCAAATGTAGTGGCCCATGTTTAACAAAGACGCCCATGTCCAAGTATTAAAGCCTATTTCTCATACACAAGAAGGCCCATGCAAAAGAAATAGGCCCATTTACGGCCCACGGCGCTCTCGAGGTTCGCCTCCCTTGGCCCTAACTTTGCGCCATCGTCGTCCCCAAACTCCACTTTTGTTGGAACCCTAATGAGCGGAGAAGAACCCTAGAAACCCTAATCGCACGATCGAGCACCTCGCGCAAGTCTCCAATCGAGCCAGTCCCCAATCCACCGCGCCGTGAGTCGCCCTTCAATCGATCCTCTCTCCTTTTTTTTCTTTTTCTTTTTTTTCTTTTTAATTCGATATCAAGTCCCAATCCACAATAATTCCACATTAGAAAATATGGTTGAGTGTGTTGGATTTATACTTGACGGACACACTAATAATAATAATTGAACTTAATTATTTTGGGTTAATATTTATATCCAACAAATTATTATTGTTAGCGGATCGAATCGTTACGTTTGATATCAGAGTGTGATAACCAACCGCAAGTGTGAGATAGATCTCAGGTCGGCGGACGAGGATGCTAGGACTTAAACGGAAGGGAGAAGTACGTAACTTTCCAATAATCCTGCCGAGATTAAGAAAGCTTATTACAATCATTTCATTACATCTTGTCTTTTAGTAACTTGTAAATAGCATCCTTCCTAAAATGTTGGATGCCTTTCAAGACACAGCCTGTTTGGCCCACATTCAGTAGATTATCTTACTACTGCTATTTGGAAACTATTTAGTCCAATCATTTTGGTTTCAAATTGAACTAAACTCAAGTGAACATTACTATTCTAAGTGGCTTTCGAGCTGAAGTTTCTTAGTTTCATCGTTTACTTAAAAAAAATTAAAATATAAAAAACTCTTATGTAAATATTTATTTTTTTCTGTTTTAAAACTTCCAAAAATTTGTATTTTATCCTCTTTAAATTTTAAAAATATTTTTAAGAATTATAGCATTAATAGGGAGGACAAAATGACCAAATTATTCTTACTTGTTTATAAAAAAAAAAAAATTTTAGTATTTTTGTTATTTTAAAGATATTTTTAATATAAATTATAAGAAATGGATGGAGTAGTATAGAAACTCTGGCGCGGGAGGGGGTCTAAATATAGCAATTTAAAATTTTGACGGGATAAAATATGGAATTTTAAAACTCAGAGGGCGCGTTTGGTTCGGAGATAAGCAAGAACTAGCTACATCAGGGATAGGTACAAATGTGAGGATAAAAAAAAAATATTTGAATGAAAATTGGATTATACCTGGAGATAAGAAAAATAGCGTTTGGATAGATAATATAGAATAAGAGGAATAGTGGGTAGTTATATATAGAAAATGTAGGTATAGATAGGATTAGTTATACTCATTTATTTCAGATACCTGAAACTATTATTTTCTGCCAAAAAAATTGTGTTTGGATATAAAGGGGGATAAGGCCTTATACCCGGTCTTATCCCCGATCCAAACGGGCCCAGAGTGAATAAGTAAAAAGGTGAGTATTTACAAAGAATTTTTTTTTTTATTAGCCTTTAAAAGAATTAGTAAACTAAAAACTTTAGTTCTTTCACTTGCTATATGTTTGTTGCATGATAAATAGTCGAATAGTAACAATAAACACACATATTCCAAGGAGGATGTCCTTCATCATTCAAAATATATATGATCAATTAATGCACTTTTATTTCTTGAATCATTCAAATTACAACAGCAGATACATCCATGTCAATTTTGCGACCTAATTAATTAATTCCAAACCAGGCCTTGAACCTGTAGAAGAATAATAAGATGGCACTGAAATCCACACACGTACGTTCCTAAACGAACTCTACCACTCAAATATATGTTAATTGAAGGAGAACAAACAATGCATGCATGCACATACCTAATTATAAGTAAAGTATATATATATATATATAGGGTTGGACTATTATACTATCGATAGTACCGAATGTTTGGTACTATAGAGTTTTCTGCCGTTAGATCTACTCTTTGATCATTTCTACCCGTTAGATTATACTATTCAACCAACAACCTACTCAACCCTAGGGGACCACTATCAACCTAACCGGGGACCACTATCATCCTAACCGCACATCTTTTCATCCAACGGTCGAAAATTCTATGGTATCAAGTACTTAGTACTATCGATGGTATAGTAGCCTAATTCTATGTATGTATATATATACATACATACATACATATATAGGCTGGGGCTAGCTACTATACTCTTATGAGTATAGAGCCTTTTGTACTCATAAATTTTCGACCGTTCGGATGAAAAGATGTGCGGTTAGGATGAGAGTAGTTACGGTTAAGTTGATAGTGGGCCCCCTAGGGTTGAGTGGTGGTTGGTTTAATAGTATAATCTAACGGGTGAAAATGATGAAATGATAGATCTAACGGCCGGCCAACAACTTATGAATACAAGGGGCTTTATACTCATAAAAGTATAGTAGCCGGACTATATATATATATATATATATATATATATATATATATATATATATATATATATATATGATACTCTTAACTGATCATCACTTGGAAACTCATTACACCGGGGACTGATCAGCAGCAGGAGGAGGAGGAGAAGCGTTCTCACCGGCAGCGGGCCACCGGAGAATGCCGCCGTGAGTAAGCAACGCCCAGATGTGGGTGATGAACTCGCCGCCGTGCGCCAACGCTTGCGCGTGGCTCTTGACGTCATCCGACGGCGCGACGTAGATCACGATCTCCGTCCACAGCTCCGCTAGTACCTTCCACACCAGCCGCTCGTCCCCCACCGCCTCCACCAGCTGGTGCCCGAGCTCCGCCCCCCTCTCCGCCGCCGTCCCCTTCACCTTCCTCATCCTCGTCACGCGCTCGAAATCGTCCGCCTTATGATCGTGCCCTTTCAATATAGCATCCTGAATTTCCCTCACCGCAGTCTTGTACGCGGTCGCCGTCGCGGCCGCGTCGTCGGGCAGCAGCTCCGGTGCGAGCGCCACCAGGTACGTACAGTACTTGGACAGCGTCTCGGCGATCCTACGGTTCGCTTGCGTGTTGTGGTTGTCGGACTGCTGAGGCTGCTGTCGCGACGGCGGCGACGACGGGTGCTTCATCTCGTAGAGGCAGGTGGCGATGTGCCAGACGATGATCGTCTCCGCCACGCCGTCGCTCTTGCACGCCTGCAGCAGCTCCTCTGCTGCTTCCCCGTTCCGCCGCAGCACGGACTCTCCGATGCACGAAACGGGGCCATGGCCTCCGCTGTCTACGAGATACTTCACGATTGCCGCCTTCACCTCCTTCGGGACGGGCGTCGACCGCACGCCGAGGAAGCGGCGGTTCAGCACGGGCTTCAAGAGCATCGACTGCACTTTTAGGTAGCGGCGGCACAGCACGAGCTGAGAGAAGATCCGCAGGGTTCGCCCGTGAGGCTCTAAGACGGAATGTTGGTTGAATTTGAGCTCGGGACGCTTCAAGCAGGTCTCCACCCTCCGCAGCACGGTCAGGGCCCAGCGGACGCTCGCAGATCGCCGCCACGACGGCTTCTTCGCGTAGGTGCAGAGGAGGGAGACCATGGCCCAGTCGGAGAGCACGTAGGCGACGGCCTCCGCAAACTCCAGCAAGAAGAGTGTGGCGATGAGGAGGATGGTGACGATCAGATCGTACTTGCTGGGCGCTTCCGTGCTGTGGTCTTGCTGATCGAAGCGGACACTGAGGAAGGCATCGCGCTCGAACTCGATGCAACAGAAGAAAAGGATGACGATCGTGAGCACGGTGTTGAGGAGGAAGAACCAGGGATTCGGCAGCGTGACCCGGATTGTGGAGTAGTAGTAGTCGCTGAGGAAGCTGAGCTCGTCCTCAACCACACGAAAGACCCTGTTTAAAGGAGAAGACTTATTAAAACGTATAATAATATATGTTGTTCCCCGCAATAGGATAACTTTTTGGAATATTGTTTAATATAATAATATTAGCGCAGGCAGGTAGGAGATCCTGAATTTTACTACTTCATGCATATATATATATATATATATATATATATATATATATATATATATATATATATATATATATATATAGATACCTCTCGCCCTTGTGCTCTTCTGCCAGTCTCCTATCGCGGGGACTGATGTACTTGTCGTCGCCGAGCAAGCTGCCCAGCAAGAAGCGAAGAGACTCACGGCGGCCGGCCTCGGCAGACGGATACTCCTCGAACCTCCTCCGTAGTAGCTTATAGAGCGCGAAGGAGAGGCAGAGGTCCTTGAGCTTCAGCCGCGCGGAGGCAAAGAGGGCGTCGCCGCTCGCAGCCAGTCGCCACACGTCGCCGACGGTCACCATCTTATTCCTCTCTTTAGCATCCGAGAGCTGGAGAGTGTAGCCGTGAGGGCGCGCCTTTCTCTTCACCTTTTCTTCTCCCATGATCACGTACTTGCATGCCATCATCGCCGTCGTTGCTGCGTTATTTACTACTACTTCTTCCCCTCTTGCCGCTGTTTCTTGTTGTTGTTCTTCCGCGAACAATTGGTGCACGTAACCGGCGATGAGGTGCGGGTTTTCCCCCAAGGCGAAGGAGCGTTTGGCGACCTCGACGGCAGTGACTCTCTGCGCGATCTTGATGACGCTGAAAGCCCAGAGGATGACCAATATTGGTATCCCGTGATGCATTTGACCGTAGATCAGGTAGCCGATCCACGCGATGCGCACGATCTGGTCGACGGCGTCCCACGTCGACTGCTTGTTGACGCCCTGCAGAGGGGAGGCGTCTATCGTGCTGAGGCCTTGGAGCTTCTTGCGGAGGAGGTCGGCCAGGAGCATCCACAGCAGGATGAGCTGCAGACGGAGGACGTCTTCGTGCGAGTTCTTCGCCTCAGAGAACATGTACGACGTGAGAGGGAGGAAAAGGGCGAAGACGACCCAGAGGAAAAAGCGGACGGTGGGATGAGTGGTGGCGGCTCCAGAGAGGCGGCCGAGGAGGCCACGCACCAGGAGGAGGCATGCGAGGAGGCCCATGATCACCGACACCACCACCATCAAATGTTACCATATATATTATATACCATATATATATTATATATGTTACCATATATATTATATATATGCTATCATATATATTATATATATGTTACCATATATATGATATATGTTACTATGTATATTACTTCCTTGTTAGGGTAATAATATTTCTATATCTTTTTTATTATTTCCTTGTATAACAGGATACAATCCTGTTCTTCCATGTAAATCCTTTTTCCCTCTCTCTATATAAGAGAATGGGTTTAGATGAATAAATCATATAGAAAATTTCTCAATTCTCTTGTTTCATGGTATCAGAGACCTTCTAGGGTTTTATTTTCTTTCGACGACAATATTGTTCCTCTCCTCAGAAGGCGAGTTGTCCGTCCGAGATCAGCACCACGTCGCACCACGCCCGAGGACGACACGATCCGGTTCGAGTGATTAACTGAGACCGCGATCGTCATCATCACGTCTGTGTGGCCGCGCATCTTACCACGACGTGCGTCTAACCGAGCTGCTAGGAGTCATCTGCACGCACCTACGCCAATTCGACCCTTTGGCTCGGCGAGCTTATTCTCTAGCAAGCCACTTCTTCAGATTTGTCCATTCTACTTCTTTTCTTTATTTGTTTAGTTATGACATCTTCTACCAATCAATTTTCACAACTAGATGTCAAATTATCTGGTTCTAATTATCGGGAGTGGTCAGTGTCTGTACAACTTTTATTTGATGCCCTAGATTTAACAGATCATATTAATGGCACTAACCCTCCTACTGATGAGAAGAAACTCAAAGAGTGGAGTATTGCTGACAGACGTACCCGTGGAATTATATCCACGTCCGTGGAAATTGACATCAGAATGCAGTTGGTGAGTTTCTCTACGGCTCAACAAATGTGGGCTCATCTTAAAAAATTGTATGAGCAATCTAGCCATGCTCAGTCATATGCTGAATTTCAAGAGCTGACATCCGCCCATCAAGGTGAACGCTCCATTCAGGAGTTCTATAGCTTTATGCAGGCACGGTGGCGCCAACTATCCGTCATGGAAGAGTCACTGTGCCAGACTTGTTTGGCTTGCACTTGTGCTACCAAACAAACGCAAGTTCGTGATCAGCAGCGCCTTTTTCAATTTATTATGCGTCTGCGGCCGGAGTTTGAGGCCTTACGAGGCCAACTTCTTCATCGATCTCCGCTACCCACCATTGATGCTGCACTTGCAGAGCTTATTGCAGAGGAAACTCGTCTTCGAGTATTGCATTCCTCCAGTCCTTCAACACCGACTGTACTTGCTGCTCCCAATCAAGTTCCTCCTGCTCCAGTTGTTCCGTCATCCGAGCCTTTGAGTTCTACTAACTCGTTTGGCCCTCGGAAGAACAAACGCAATATCCAATGCAAATATTGCCAACTCTGGGGGCATTCTATTCAAGATTGTAGAAAAAAGAAGTGGGCTGATCAGCATCGACACTCTCCGCGTGGTTATCCTGCTGCTGCTTCTACTTTGCAGTTCGAGCATCCTTTCCATACTTCTTCTAATGAAGTGGGACATAGCACTGCTTCTGCTCAACTCAGCTGGCCTCAACTAATACAGCTACTCCAACAGAGCAATCTTACTAACTCAACTCCAAAAGAGTCAGGATCCAGTCCTCAGACATCATCAGCACCACCAGGTTTTGGTTCCCTTTCAACACCTAGCTTTGAAGGTACTTCTACGAATTCCTGGATTCTAGACTCAGGTGCTTCTTTTCATATGACTCCCCATGGTTCATTACTTTCTTCACCTTCCCTTTTGTCTTCTCCACTCAATATTTTTACTGCTGATGGTACACCACTTCCTGTTACTCACTATGGTACAGTATCACCTACCATTAACAATACTGCCAACTTTTTTGTACCTTCTGTTTTACATATACCAAAACTTTCTTTAAATCTTTTGTCTGTTAGCCAAATTACTGATCATGACTGCACAGTTACATTTGACTCATCTTCTTGTCGTGTTCAGGATCGTCAAACAGGAAGTTTGATTGGACAGGGCCATAGGCGAGATGGCTTGTACTACATGGATCATCTGCATCTACCATCCATTCATGCCTCTGTTAATGCCACCACCACTTCCACCACCTCTAGTTCTACCTTATGGCATCGTCGTTTAGGTCATCTTTCTTCTGAACATCTTAATGTCTTACTTCGTCGAGGTGTCTTAGGCAATTTTTCTATTTCCAATAAGTTTAGTTGTATGGGTTGTAAACTTGCTAAACATACTACTAAACATTTTCCTGCTAGCAATTCAACTTCTCATGCTGCTTTTGAATTAATTCATTCTGATGTTTGGGGTCCTGCTCCTATTTCTACACGTATTGGCAATCGATACTATGTGATCTTTGTGGATGATTATTCTCGTTTTACCTGGATATATTTCATGAACAACCGGTCTGAACGATTGCAAATATATAAAAATTTTACTGTTATGATTCAAAATCAATTTGGTACAAACATTAAAATATTTCGTTCAGACTCTGGTGGTGAATATATCTCTTCGGAATTCAGACAAATTCTTGCCAGTCAAGGCACCTTACCTCAGCTTTCTTGCCCATATGCCCACCAGCAAAATGGGGTTGCTGAAAGAAAGCATCGTCATATCATGGACACTGCCAGATCTCTTCTTTTTGATGGTTCTGTTCCTTCACAATTTTGGGCTGATGCTGTCAATACAGCTGTTTACTTAATCAACATTATGCCTTCTAGTGTTCTCTCAGGTGTCTCTCCTAGTGAGCGGTTGTTTGCTAAGCCTCCTTCATATGATCACCTGCGAGTCTTCGGTTGCACTTGTCTTGTCCTGCTACCTCCTCACGAACGAAATAAATTGTCCCCTAAATCTGCTATTTGTATCTTTTTAGGGTATAGTCTTGAGCATAAAGGGTATCGCTGCTATGATCCCAACACGAGAGGTCTTCGGATTTCTCGTGATGTGATTTTCTTTGAGCATCTTCCCTATTATGCCCAACCTGCACCAGCCACTGCAACTTCTCCCTCTACCCATATTGATCTTTCCTTTTTGACTAATTCTTTTCCAGTACATTCCTCTTTCCAAGAGGACTCTATCTCTCCTATTACTTCTCCTGCAGATGACATTGAAGTACATGCGTCTCGTGATAGTCCTTCCGTCGAAGCTCCCACCGACGATCCTCCGACATCCGTGCGTCGCTATCCCCTTCGCGAACGCCAGCCTAAAAGGTTCTTTGGTTGTATCACCTCACATTCTTTTTCTCCGCAATTTCATACCTTTCTTGCTACCATTCACACTCACCAGGAACCACGAACATACCGCCAAGCTGCTGCCATTCCTGAGTGGCAAGATGCTATGTCTGAAGAACTTAAGGCTCTTCACCACACCGTTACTTGGAAGCTTGTTCCCCTTCCTCCGGGAAAGGTTCCAATCAGCTGCAAATGGATCTACAAAATTAAGACAAAGTCTGATGGCTCTGTTGATCGCTATAAGGCTCGCTTAGTTGCTCGCGGCTTCACTCAAGAGTATGGCATCGATTACGAGGAGACATTTGCTCCAGTTGCTAAAATGACATCTGTTCGCGTACTTATAGCTGTTGCTGCCTCTCGTGGATGGCCGTTATATCAACTTGATGTTAAAAATGCCTTTTTACATGGTGATCTTCACGAAGAAGTTTACATGCAACCACCTCCTGGCCTTAATCATCCACCTGGCCATGTCTGCTTACTTCGCAAGGCATTGTATGGTCTTAAACAAGCTCCTCGTGCTTGGTTTGAGAAGTTCTCGACTGCCGTTATTTCTGCTGGTTTTCATCAGAGTGAGAATGACCATGCATTATTTATTCACTCTTCTGCTCGTGGTATTACTGTTTTACTTCTCTATGTTGATGATATGATTATCACTGGTGATGATCCCGATTTTATACAATTTATCAAATCCTTTTTTCAACGTCAATTTGAGATGAAGGACCTCGGGCTCCTCCGTTATTTTCTCGGTATTGAAGTAGCCTACGGTTCTAATGGCTATTTGCTCTCTCAACGAAAGTACACAGCAGATCTCATCTCTCGTGCTGGTCTTACTGACAATGACACAGTCAATACTCCTATGCAGCTTCATCAGAAACTAACTCCTACCATAGGTGAGCCGCTTCCAAATCCCACACGCTATCGGGAGTTAGTTGGAGCTCTCGTTTATCTCACTATCTCTCGTCCAGATATTGCTTATGCTGTCCATATAGTAAGCCAGTTTGTTCAAGAACCAACTTCTGTTCATTATGCTGCTGTTCTTCGCATTCTCCGCTATCTTCAAGGCACTATTAATCAGAGTCTTTTTTTTTCTTCTTCCACCTCGCAACTTGCACTCCGAGCTTATTCTGACGCTGACTGGGCTGGGGACCATACTGATCGCCGATCTACCACAGGTTATTGCATTTTTCTTGGTGATTCTCTTATTTCATGGCGAGCTAAGAAACAGAATATTGTCTCCAAATCTAGTGCCGAGTCTGAGTATCGTGCTATGTCTACTGCAGCTTCTGAGATTGTTTGGCTTCGTCGTCTTCTTGGTGATTTTGGTATTACTTGCTCTACTCCGACACCTCTATATTGTGACAATCAAAGTGCAATCAAGATTGCTAATAATCCGGTATTTCATGAACGCACTAAACATATTGAAATTGATTGTCACTTCGTTCGGCACCATTATCTTAATGGCACACTTGCCTTACCATTTATATCTTCTCGTCTCCAGCTTGCTGACTTCTTCACTAAGTCTCATACGACGCAACGACATCAATTTCTTTTATCCAAACTCTCAGTGTTTAACCCACCTTGAGTTTGCAGGGGGGTGTTACCATATATATTATATACCATATATATATATTATATATGTTACCATATATATTATATATATGCTACCATATATATTATATATATGTTACCATATATATGATATATGTTACTATGTATATTACTTCCTTGTTAGGGTAGTAATATTTCTATATCTTTTTTATTATTTTCTTGTATAACAGGATACAATCCTGTTCTTCCATGTAAATCCTTTTTTCCTCTCTCTATATAAGAGAATGGGTTTAGATGAATAAATCATATAGAAAATTTCTCAATTCTCTTGTTTCAAAACCGTCGAGGGTGAAGGCGTCGGAGACCGCGTTCTCTTGACGGGAGCCGCACGCCCCGACCAGCAAGGGCGAGGGCGCCGGGGCACAGTCGCAGGATTGTTGTACCTGCGCCATCTATATATCCTGGTGCATGCAATTGCTTCAGAATTAGAACTGCACATTCAAAACAAAACGCAATGGCATAAAGCTAGTTATGGCCGTTTCATCGAATCATGGTGTCAAATAGATCAAACTATATTTACTGCTAAGCTTACAAATTTGGTTCTTTTAATTATTATAAGCTGTATAAACATTAAATATCTGAAATATTGCTAAATTCATCTAATTATTCAAGAAAGAAACTGGGGACACGAGATTTTAACATTCGGATTTCTAAATGTAACCGGGTCAAAGTTGAAGGAGTCTCACGTATTTCCCTTTTCTCACTCTTACAAGAATATGTAATGTTAGATAAACTTCACTATTATGTAATGTCAGATTTTAAAAATTCGCAACCTATTTTGATATCGACTGCTGTTGACTTGGAACTTGCTTCGATGCCAAGTTAGTTGTCGAACTACATGAATAGTTGTGCGTTTATATTTATCTTTCTTTTTTCTCGAATCTCTTTTGATATTTTTGCGCCCGACGAACTAGATTTTTTTCGCTTTTGTTATAACATGTAATTCATGAAATCAATTCCACAAACAATTTAAGAACAATCACATGAATAAAGCGGAATTAGTTTACTAATTACAGTTAATTTTATTTGTTTATATCAACTAGGCTATAGATTAGATAATAGAATATTCAAGTCGCTCGACCGGGCGGAAAGGATGGAGCACCGAACTTAATTCAGGTAATTAATATGTAGCGAGTTTTTAATTGGATTGGATGAATTATCAAAGTCGATGTCGACGAACGTAGCAGCGAAGATGGTGCATCGCCTCTTTCTCCGAAGCCAAAACGAACGCGCCTGCTACCTACTGTATTGTGTTGGCTATTTATTATTGGACTAAAATATGTTCAACTTTCTGCCTCGTGACAATAGGTTCATGACCCAACGGCAAGAGGCCCAACAATAGATCCAACGTCCAGATGGGTTGAGTCGGGTCGAAGCCTGCGAGCGCTATGGCTGAGCCCTTAAGTGCGATGGGTGCGCCCTTTCTATCAGCACGTATTTTTAAAATAGTTGGTTAGCGCTTACGATCCACATATTTGACCTCCGACCGGGCTTTCTACCAGCTGCCGAATCTCTGCCAACCACCCTTCCTTTTTCAGAGGAAGTCTAAATTGTAACACTTACACCACATTATCAATAACCGATCAATTTATATCTTTTATTTGAAAAAAAAAAATAAAAAAATATATTTTTTTATTAATCATGATGGAACGGGTGAAATCAAGAGAATAATATGATTGGTTAGAAACGCCACGTCAGTAATATAATCGATGTATCCTAGACTTTTGCCCTTTCTAGGCATTCAAAAAATAAAAAGTCTTGTCACCGACTAATCATCTTCGTAACGGTTGGGTTTGGTCGAAGATCCCATTCTTAGTGATCCTCTTCGAAATAAAAGCAAGCAAATCATGGCCACACGTGACAAATTCTAATCCCTTTCTATAAAAGTGATAGCTAGAAAGGTAGTTCTAAATACAATAATAAAAGAAAGAAAGAAAAAAAGAGTACATCTAAAAAGGATTTCTTAATAAATCATAATTAGTTAAACTAGTGGTTGACATTGGCATGGAGCAAGATTCATTTGACCAGCGGAAGATGCTCTTCCAAAGGGCTATTTCAACTTATTTATTCTTTTTTGCTTTTATTAATTTCTACATAGTTGATTATAATTTTCCGAAAAAGTGTTTTAAAAATATATGCAAAAAGTATAAATTAATTTTTTGTTTATTTCATAAGTAGGGGAGCCTAATTTGCCACATCCACATCCCAAAAGAGAGGATTTTGTGAATTTCAATTATTCCCTTTTTTTTATTTATTGGTACCAGTTGGACGAGATCAATATTATTATGCGAGCACAAAATTATAAATTGTATCATAGTTAAACATATACTAAAATTGGTATATAAGATTCTAAGAACATGTTTATTATAAAGATTTCTTCGGAAGTTGGCGGACAAAACAGAATTAGTGTGAAATAATATAGAATTTGCTTCTTTAATTTTGGATAGGATCATAAAATATATATCGTAAGCGACTTATTGTAATATGTGAAACGGAATATTACAAAAGTAGGCAATATATTTTTCTATCATATTCTTTTACACACATAATTAAACATCTCCGCAATCTCAAACTAAGCCTAAAATTTTTTCAACTATTGGCCACTTTGAACTAGGCTTCTCAACTTTCTTCTTTATATTAATATTTTTTAACTTATAATATGAAGTTAAAAATTTTACTAAATTTGATAACTCTATTATCTATTAGTTATTAATTATTTTAGTTTAATTTATAAAAAAAAATTAATTTATTAAATTTAATAAGGCGGGGCCATAAGATCATAATTAACCTCCTCCCACCCCAAACTCGCGCACCCAAACCTACTAAGCTTGAAGAGGGAAAAACAAATCTCATATAATTAAGAAAACTGATATTGCTAGAGTAATATTTACCATTGTAAAAATAAAAACAAAAAAAATCAAAACTGATTAAATATAATATTATGTGCTTAATTTCTTATAAGATAAATTACACTTTTGGTCCTCGAACTAGGAGGGGCGTGACACTTTGCTTCTCAAACTTTATTTTATAATAAATTTTAGTTTGAACTTTCTAAATTATTACAAATCAAGTTCCACAACTTAATTTAATTAACTAAATATTGATGCGTCCCTAATATAGAAATGATGTGGCATTGTTATAATTGATGACACATCAATAATTACGTATCTCATAGTTTGAAAAAAAAATAAAATGTCGCAGTCATAAAAATGACATGGCATCTCCAACCAATCACATTTGTCTCCTAGGATTCATCCATCCCATCATAATTGTTTAAATTTTTTTATTATTATACTTTTTTTTTCAAAAAAAAAATTTAATTAGTTGGATTATGAATGACTGCCACGTAGTAATCTCTTTTCATAGTTTGAGGACAAAAATGTAATTTACTCATTTTTATAAGTAAAGTGAAGTTGTGGGGTTTGAACCCCCACCCACAATTTACACATCCCAAA
The DNA here is from genome assembly GCA_016920855.1 of Puya raimondii. NCBI lineage: Eukaryota > Viridiplantae > Streptophyta > Magnoliopsida > Poales > Bromeliaceae > Puya > Puya raimondii. The sequence continues at coordinate 8,700,338 of JABWPP010000049.1, forward strand.
AGACATGCTCTTAGGCCATGTTTGGATGTGTAGTAAAAAAATTTCATGTAGTTTATATTTTATAATTTTGGTCAAAATGAAATAGAGAATTCTGTAACTATAAAAAGTTCACAACTTGCAGAATCAAGTCCAGAAAATTTTAAAAAACATTCACAAATAAAAAAATATAGAATTTTCACTACAACATAATGCAGAAGTGTGAAGTGTGATACAGAAGTTTAAGAAACAAAACCTGTAATTTTCTACTGCGATTATGTCTTATGAAAAATATTGTGGTGATATGTGATTCTTCTGATAACTCTAGTTCAACATCATTTTTGCGAAACTTAATGATTTTATCTGTGTAATTTATAATTCTTAGATTTAAAGGTCACAAGTCGTAATCGATAATTCGGCTGACGTGGTGGATCGGGTCCAGGTAACATTTTCTCCGAGGACCACCGACGTGGAGAGCGCATCTTCCCGAAACTGCATTGGATCCTTTCATTTGTGTTGGTCCAAAAATGGTTAGAACAAAAGATGAGATGTATGGAAAATTCATTCATCCACGTACCTTTTTTTTAACCTTTTTTTTCCTTTTTTTTTTCCTCTTTAGTTATCCTTTTTGGTTGGTTTAAATTAAATGGCAAAGATGTGAAAATGTGCAGAATTTATCTAGAGTATGGTCAGTTTTGATTCGACTATATAATTTTAAAAATTTTGGTTTTGATGCTAAACCCTTAGTTTGTTTGAATTACGTCATGCGATGATTTTTTCCAGTACAAAATTAAATTTAGACTCATCACTTACTTTGTAAAATTATAGTCATATGAAACAAACAAAAATTGATGATCAAGCTTGAAATTGGTGGATTTTCATCAAATAGTTTAAATTTTAAAAATTTAGCAATATTTTTTTTTTTAAAGGTTAAGTAATTAGATCGAACTAAAAAAACCGAAATATATGAATAGAAGTTGAGAAATGTCGATTATTTCACAATGGCGTATAGTTGGGGAGGTCTCCGTATGTTTTTATCTATAAATTATTCAAGTCCTCTAAATTTATACATAATATATACTTCATCTAGAATACTATCTATAGTAAATAAATAGTGTTTGCTATCAACTTCCTAGCTTTTGACTGGTCTCAAATTCGAAATCTAGTTGCTTCACATTTCAAGCTGAGTTCATTTTTAAGAAAGAACGAAGCGAACAACATGTTATCTTTCTCTCTCAAAAAATTAAAAAAGAGCAAGTGAATATCGGACTAAATTCAATACATCAGATCTATCAATAACAATCCATGATTGGTTTAAAATTTTTCTTAAAAGTATGGATTCTCTTTTAGAACTTTTGTACTAAATTCCATATTTAAAAATGCCTAGAGCCTACCTTGAGCCCATATTTAAAATTCCTTTTTGGACCACTCACTAGAATGTTAGATGTCTTTTATTAAGACACTGCCTGTTTGACCCAGATTCTGTGGAATGTTTTACTACTACTATTAGGAAGCTCTATAATCCAATCAATTTGGTTTCAAATTGAACTAAATTCAAGTGAAAATTACTATTCTAAGTGGCTTTCGAGCTGAAGTTTCTCATTTGTGTTGCTTTATTTAAAGAACTAGTAAATTAAAAACTGAAGTTCTTCCACTTTCTACATGTTTGTTTTACCATAAATAGTCGAATATAAACACATTCCAAGGAGAATGTCCTTGATCATCCATAAATGTGACCTAATTAATCATATTCAGATCTAGATTTACTATAAATAAAAATCAATCATAATATATATAAACTGCTTGATATAATATATCTTATTCATTTCTCATCTATTTAAATAAAATAGAATTCTAATCAGACTTTGATGAGAAGTTGATCTGTATACTGGTCCTACTATTTTCTCACGTACATTCGGGTGAAGTGTAACCATCAGTTTCATACAATACGGAAGAGTGTCTGAGACAGGAAAAAAAACCAGATTGATTGGCGACGTTCATATTGCAGCCGAACTTCTTACTTTTGCAGATTGATTAAAAATTTCTTTTCTATAGAACTTTGTAAGTCTTTTTTTCTGTTTATAATTCTGAGTATTAATATATATATTTGATTTAATTATATTTACATGCCAATATAGATCTCTCATAATGCATACTTTTGAATTTATTGAATCTTTCAAATTACAACAGCAGATACTTCCAAACCAGGCCTAGAACCTGTAGAAGAATAATAAGATGTCATTGAAATCCACACACGTTCCTAAACGAACTCTCCTACTCAAACATCTTAAATTAAAGGAGAACAAACAAGACATGCATGCACGTACGTAATTATAAGTAGCAGTGTATGAGACCTTTATAACTGATCATCAGTTGGAAACTCATTACACGGGAGACTGATCAGCAGGAGGAGGATCGGGCCACCGGAGAATGCCACCGTGCGTAAGCAATGCCCAGATGTGGGTGATGAACTCTCCGCCGTGCGCCAGCGCTTGCGCGTGGCTCTTGACGTCGTCCGACGGCGCGACGTAAACAATGATCTCGGTCCACAGCTCCGCCAGCACCTTCCACACCAGCCGCTCGTCCCCCACCGCCTCCACCAGCTGGTGCCCGAGCACCGCTCCCCTCTCTGCCACCGTCCCGTTTGCCTTCCTCATCCTCGTCACTCGCTCGAAATCTTCCGCCTTATGATCGTGCCCTTTCAATATAGCACCCTGAATTTCCTTCACCGCAGCCTTGTAGGCGATCGCTGTCGCCGCCGCGTCGTCGGGCAGAAGCTCCGGCTCCAGCGCCACCAGGTACGCGCAGTACTTGGACAGCGTCTCGGCGATCCTACGGTTCGCCTGCGTGTCATGCTCGTCAGACTGCTGAGGCTGCTGCGGCGACGGCGGCGACGGCGAGTGCTTCATCTCGTAGAGGCAGGTGGCGATGTGCCAGACAATGATCGTCTCCACCACACCGTCGCTCTTGCAAGCCTGCAGCAGCTCCTCTCCCACGGCCCCGTTCCGCTGCAGCACGGACTCTCCGATGGGCAGCACGGGGCCGAGGCCTCTGTTGTCTACAAGATACTTCACGATCGCCGCCTTCACCTCCTTTGGGACGGGCGTCGACCGCACGCCCAGGTAACGGCGGTGCAGCACAATCTTCAAGAGCGTCGACTGCACGAGGAGGAAGCGGCGGCGCAGCACGAGCTGCGAGAAGATCCGCAGGGTGCGGCCGCGCGGTTCTAGGATGGAATGCTGGTTGAATTCGAACTCGGCACGATTCCTGTGGGTCTTCAACAGCCGCAGCCCGGTCAGGGCCAGGCGGACGCTCTCAGATTGCTGCCACGACGGCTTCTTCACGTAGGTGCAGAGGAGGGAGACCATGATCCAGTCGGAGAGCATGTAGACGACGACCTCCGCATACTCCAGCAAGAAGAGTGTGGCGATGAGGAGGAAGGTGACGATCGGATCGTACATGATGGACACTGTCACCTTGTGCCTGAGCAGATCGAAGAGGCACCGGAGAACGCCGTCGCGGTCAATGACCATGTAGACGAAGATCACGATCCAGCAGAAGAGCGGGATGACGAACACGAGCACGCAGTTGAGGACGAAGAACCAGAGATTCGACAGCATGAGGGGGATCGTGGAGAAGTAGTAGTCGCTGAGGAAGCTAAGCTCGTCCTCAATCACACGGAAGACCCTGTTCAAAGTAGTAAAACTATATATTAAAACACACATGGTTGTTCCCCTGCAATAGGATTAGTTTTTAAAGAAGAACAGTTATTATATATTATTATTTAATATAGTATTAGCACAAGCAATATATGTACATACATCGTAAGCGCTAATCAATTATTTCAAAAGTACATACTGATAGGAATGACACACTCATCATACGTAAGGGCTCAATCACAGCGCTCACAGGTTTCGACTTGACTAAACCCGCCTCGACGTTAGGTCTATTGTTGGGCCTCTTGCTATTAGGTCTCTTGCGGACTGCAACTCCACTCAAATTATTAGGCTCATCCAACTCAACTTATTAGTCTGCTGGACCTATTGTCATGGGGCAAGAAGTTGGACTTATTTTAGCCCAATAATAAATAGCCAACAACCTCTCCTCGACATCTGTACCGTTAATGCAGCATGTAGGAATCTAACCCGCGCCACTGACTCTGTTACTATTTGTGGATCGTAAACGCTAACTACCATACCCAAAGCACATGCTGATAAGAAGGCCGCACCCATCGCACTTAAAGGGTCAACCAAAGTCGCTCATAGACTTCGACTTGACTCAATCCACCTGGACGTTAGGTCTATTGTTAGACATCTTCTCGTTAAGTCTCTTGTGAACTGCAGCCCCACTAAATTTATTAGGCTCACCCAACTCAACTCATTAGTCTTCTGGGCCTATTATTACAGGGCAGAAAGTTGGGTCTATTTTAGTCCAATAATAAATAGCCAACGGGTAGGAGATTCTAAATTTTTGTCATGCATATATACCTCTCGCCCTTGTGCTCTTCCGCCGATCCCCCGTCGCGTGGACTGTCGACCTTGTCGTCGCCGAGCAAGCCGCAAAGCAAGAATTCAAGGGACTGGCGGCGGCCGGCCTCAGCAGACGGATACTCCTCGAACCTCCTCCGCAGTAGCTTATAGAGCGCGAAGGAGAGGCAGAGATCCTTGAGATTCAGCTGCTCGAAGGAAAAGAGGGTGTCGTCGCCGCTCGCAGCCAGTCGCCACACGTCGCCGACAGTCACCATCTTTTCCCTCTCTTTAGCATCCGAGAGCTGGAGACTGTAGCCGTGAGGGCCCGCCTTTCTATTCACCTTGTCTTCTCCCATGATCACGTACTTGCATGTCCTCATCGCCGTCAATGTTGCATTTTCTTCTTCTCCTTCTGTTGCTGCAGTTTCTTCTTGTTCTTCTGCGAACAGCTGGCGCATGTAGCCGGCGATGAGGTGCGGGTTTTTCCCCAAGGCGAAGGAGCGTTTGGCGACCTCGACGGCGGCGACTCTCTGCGCGACCTTGATGATGCTGAAAGCCCAGAGGATGACGAGTACCCATTTGACTGCGTAGGTGTAGATCAGGTAGCCGAGCCACGCGATGCGCACGATCTGGTCGACGGCATCCCACGTCGACTGCTTGTTGACGCCCTGCAGAGGGGAGGCGTTTATCGTGCTGACGCCTTCGAGCTTCTTGCGGAGGAGCTCGGCCAGGAGCATCCACAGCAGGATGAGCTGCGGACGGAGGACTTCGCCCGAGTTCTTCGCCGCGGAGAACATGTACGAGGTGAGAGGGAGGAAGAGGGCGAAGACGACCCAGAGGAAGAAGCGGACGGTGGGATGAGTGGTGGCGGCTCCAGAGAGGCGGCCGAGTAAGCCGCCGACCAGGAGGAGACCTGCGAGGAGGCCCATGATCACCGACACCACCACCATCAGAGCGTCGAGGGCGGTACCCCCCGCCCCGAACAGCGAGAGCATGGTACATTTGCCGGATTGTGCCATCTATATCGCGGTGCCGGCAATCGGTTTCAGAATTATAGAACTGCACTCTGAAAACAAACACAATGGCACAAAGTTATGACCGTTCTATTGAACCCAAGTCTGAATCTTGTCCAATCCATCATGCTGTACATGTATTGCTGAGCTTACACACACTACGAACAAAGTGACATTTTAGGACCCTTTTTGTAATATTTAACAATACTTAAAAGCATCCTAATATAATTTAACGTCACATTTAAAAAAATTGGCAAATGAAGAATTATCCTGTATATAACGATATTTATGTCAAGCATCGGTAAAATATATATCCTAATGCTTTAAAGCGTCAGACTTTTTTAAAATCTAACGTTTTAAAGAGTCGAAAATTAAAAATAATAATAAAATTATTTTTTTACTAAATTAGTTTGATATAATAAAGTATTTATATGACGAAGTTTTTTGAAGCGTCGATATTTACTATAATATAAGAACGCCCGGAGATGTTTTTCTCAAGAATCGACTAAAAAGTGTTTTTATATTAAGATTTTCTTATAGTGACAGCTGTGTCATGTGCATAATGGTGGAGAGGAGCAGGAATTGGCGTGTGCGCGCGCGCGTGTGTGCATGTTAACATGCATGTAGATGAGCTTGTTTTCGAATGAGTGACAGTAGAGCAACTAAAAAGTGAATTAGATTCTTTACGTACGAACTAGCGTTTCTCTTATTTTGAAAAAATAAGCGACTCTGGTCCCCCGCGTGGTATGATCGACGCATGATATATATATTTTGAACTTTACAACAAATAGTAATTAACATGGACTCTGCGTGCGTCTTAATTTTGTGTGCGTGTCTGAGGGAACATAACTTTGAACAATGTTAATTAGCATGTATAGGTCCATGAAAAATAGTAGATAAATAAACGCATATATTCATGGGCTTAAAAATAGATAGCAGATATTATTTCTATACTATCGGTAATATTTTAACTCCACTATAGGTCAATACATAACCCATTTTGATGTTGTAATCCCACAAATTTTCTAAACAAAAGACATCGCAATTCCTTTATTAGTTAGTCCTATCATTTTCTTTAACTGAAAATCATAATGGAGTTAGTAAATTCTAGAGTGAGAGGAATATAGAGATTACGATCTCTTTTTGGTTGTGGACATAACATTTCTCTATAAATTTTTAACTAGCTAACGGAGTTGTACTTTTACATAAGTTATAAAAAAAAATAAAGGAATATATTAGATGTACAGTGACCAGAACAGATGTACTTCTAATACCTGATGAACACAATTATATATATATATCAAGGGCAAACTACGTACCGTAAAGACTTAGATTCGATATTCTAAGGAACTTAGATGAGATCATTTATTCTTCCTGATGCATAATCTTGTATATCCTAATCCTTGTAGAGAACTAAGACGAAACGATGGCATAACCCTTGCAAGTAACCCAAGCGGTCGTGCCGGAGAAGCCTCGCTACATACCTACTTAATTTCCACACATATTTGACAAGGTCGCAATGAAGGAGATAACAATTGAGGAGTGCCGCTCTCCAATCCCGGTTAGAGGGGTAGAAAGATTTTGAGAAGGAACGGAAATACTGCTCAGGGTTGCGATTTACGCATACAGGAGCTCAAGGATAGGTTCTTCAACTTCCATGCAGAGAATAGACCTGGTAGAATTTAGTGGCGCTGGAACCCGAACTTAATTAGGTTTATGATTAAGTCGGTGTACTCAATGCTCATTGACAGGGGTGTAAGAGATGCTTTGTCTTCGAGGATCTGGAAATCGAAAATTCCGTTGAGAAAGTGAAGATTTTTATTTGACTAGTCCTTAAGAAAAGAATCCCTACAGTGGACAACTTGCTTAAGATGGGATGTATAGGGGATTAGTCATGCGTGCTTTCTGCGGACGACCTAGAAACGATTGATCACTTTTTCTCAAGATGAGTCTTTAGCAGGTTTTACTAATGATGCCCATTCAAGTGGTTTCTGAAGTCAACCTAATCGATGATCGATGTTAGGAGTCTCTCGGAAAGGCAGGCGAAACTAGGAAATGGTATAAAATCCGCGAAGGGACTGGTGCTTCTAGTAGCAAGCTAGTGCACTATCTGGTTGGAAAGGATTAGCATGATTTTTGGGAACCTTAACCTAGATCTGCTGGTTGTAGCTGGAAAAATCAAGTGGGTGAAAACTCTCTCACCATCTCTTGACTAATTTTTTGACCTAACCATGATCCTAAAATATACAAAGCAAATTAAATATTTGTAGTTAATGATCTTGTTAGATTGCTGGAAACCGAAGAAGTTTGAGAAAAAATAAGATAGGTACCAGACTATCATCATTGCATCAAAAAGCTTAGATTCCTCTGCACAGTTATTCATAAAAAGAGCCCAAACACATGTGGGTGTGGAGGAGAATCTATTTCACATTAACTCTCTCATAAAACCCCCAATTGCTGCAGTTTTTTCTGATACTATATTGGTTATATAAAATTTATTGGATAAGGACTTCTTCCCAATTCTATGGAAAAAGCACTTCCTCTGGATAAGGACTTCTTTGAGAATATCTACTCTTTATAGGTAGATGCAGTATATATAGTTGGAGATACATGTAATTATAAATGCAACAGTCATAACTATTTGTATTTTGTTTGATTGGAAGTAGGAGAAAGTACTGCAACTGTAGATAATTTGTTCAGTTACATCAAATTAAAAATTGCATTTTTAAAACTTTAATTAACACTTTATATATGTCATAGAGCGATTAGCTCCAATCTAGAAAAGAAAATATTTATTTTATTTAAAAAGTGATTGTAGCCTACCTTTTTGTATAAAATTACTCTATCTCCAACTGCTCTCCAACTGCTCTAGTTGGAATCGCGATCAATTTGGGCGTAGATCAGCTGAAGAGAGTAATTTCAAATAAAAAAGAAGCTTACCTTCCTAATCACTACTGCATGCAATTGGGGCACCTCCTTATGCAGTATCAACTGCAGCAATTGGATTCAAATATATCAAACTGAACACCAGATTTGAAGCATCCGAATCGACGAAGAGCCCTGTTAAACATGATTTAAAATATTTGAAATATCAAAACACCGAATTTCAGCATTTTCTATATTTGCTATCAAGTAACTATTGAAATGAACGATAAAAAAATTAATAAAATTGTGAAAATAGTGGTTAAGATTTTTTTTTTTTCAATTCGGGATCGAAGTTGTCAACTATAATCTACATAATGGGGGAAAAATTAGCAAAATTTAATAAAATTTAGATTATTCTATACCGTCAAACACACAAACTGCTCATATAGGCCGTTTCTACGTCGCCATCTATATCGTGGCCCAGACAATTGTTTCAGAACTAGAGCTGCAATACATACAATTCAAAACGAACACCATGACAAAAAGTTCTATAACAATTCTACTGAACCCAGATATGAATCACGTCAAATACATTAAACAATATGTATATGTATATGTATATGTATATGTATATGTATATGTATATGTGTGTATATACATATTACATTGTTAGAGTAATGCTTCAATACACCGGTTCAATTAAAATCTAGCTGTTGATATTTTAAGATTAAGATTGACTTTACGCCGTAATTACCTGCTCAACAGGTTACCACTCAAGAACAATAATAAGGGTAATATTAAAAAATAAATATTAACCAATTATCAAATTTGATAAACCCTAAATAAATATTGATTTATATTATAGTTTGAAAATATTGATTAAAGTCGGCAACACTCAACGTCGTAGCACCATAGTAATAACAGAAAAAAAAATGATCTATTATTTAAAAATTACAAATATAGACTAGTTCTTGGGCTAGGAGGGATGAAGATGAGGTGTTGCAATGAAAGTCTCTCAGAGAAAAAAGAAAAAATTGGGAAGAAAAATTACCAAAAAGCCCTTAATTTGAATTATATATGTTGTAGATGAAACCCTTCTCAGAAATGGAAGGCAAAGATAAGAAGTAAAATTACGAAAAAAACTTTTGGAGCTAAATTTATATTTTGAGAAAAAGCTCTGTCCTCAGTATGCGGATGACCGGTGCCAGAGGCAACAAAAGTCGGTCACCCCACTTGAGTAGAACGCATATCCACCGTCCATTTAAAAAAAAAAAATTAAGGATTGAGATCTATTAGATGTATAGGAGAATCTCTCACATTGTTAAGCTTACGTGAAGGTGGAAGGAGAGGTGGTGAAGAAGAGCCGCGAAGGGTGGCCTGCATGCCTCCGTGTGTGTGTAAGTTTTGTCGCCTGTGTCTGCGTGCGTTTATATGGCATGCCTGTTCGGGAATGAGTGACTGCAGGGCAACTAAAAGTGATCGAGCTCAGGGGATTCTTTACTTAAAATAAGCGACTCATGTCTCCATGCACGTGATTCGATGCACCAACTTTACAAAGATTGAGGAGCACTATATACATACGTACCCAGGCCCACGTTGTTAAGAGTTTGACACATTTATATAGTAAAATTTATTCGAGCTAGGCTACTATATATATTATATATATATTATCGGTAGCATAGAGACCTCCATACTACTAAGTTATTTTTAATGATGCGGCTTTCGAATTGACGATCGGTTTCGTTATACTTGATCTACATTATTGAAAATATCTAGAAACTAAATTTCATGATTTTTCGATAACATTTATATATCGAATGAGTAGTCTAAAAATAACCAGCTGAAAATAAAAATATCGTAAAAAATAGTGATAAAAGACTTAAATTTATGAATTTTTTTTCTTAGAATCTCTTTGCATAGTTTCAATTATTGCAGTTTCAACTGCGCTGCCAATTTAGGTATAGTTTTAACTGCTATAATTCAACATCTTTGTATTTATATGAAATATTAGTAGATTTACAACTACGTACGACGAATCGACCTCATATAGCTTTCTTAGTTTCTACACAACTTGCAGAATCGACTCCAGCAAATTTTAAAAAACATTCACAAATAAGAAAATATAAAATTTTCACTACAGCAGAAAGCAGAGGTGTGAAATGTGATACAGAAGTTTAAGAAACAAAATTTGTAATTTCCTACTGCGATTCTGTCTTATGAAAAATATTATGGTGATATGTGATTCTTCTGATAACTCTAGTCCAACATCATTTTAGCGAAAGTTAATGATTTCCTCTGTGTAATTTATAATTCTTAGATTTAATGGTTATAAATTATAATCGATAATTCGGCTGACATGGTGGATCGGGTCCAGGTAACACTTACTCCGAGGACCACCGACGTGGACCGCGCATCTTCCCGAAACTACATTGGAATCCTTTCATTTGTGTCGGTCCAAAAATGGTTAGAACAAAAGATGAGATGTATGGAAAATTCATTCATGCATCCACATACCTATTTTTTTTTTTTTTTCCCCTTTTTTCCCCCTCTTTAGTTATCCTTTTTGGTTGGTTTAAATTAAATGGCAAAAATGTGAAATGTGCAGAATTTATCTAAAGTATGGTCAGTTTTAATTTGACTATATAATTTGCAAAAAATGTTGGTTTTGATACTAAACCCTTAGTTTGTTTGAATTACATCATGCGATGATTTTTTCCAGTACAAAATTAAATCTAGACTTATCAATCACTTAATAAAATTACAGTCACATAAAACAAACAAAAATTGATGATCAAGCTTGAAATTGGTGGTTTTTCATCAAACAGTTTTAAAAAAATTAAAATTAAAATGTTAAATAGCAATATTAATTTTTTTTAAGGTTAAGTAATTGGATCAAAATAAAATAACTGTAATGTACGTATATATGAATAGAAGTTGAGAAATGTCTATTATTTAAAAATGGCGCATAATCGGGGTAGTCTCCGTATGTTTTTATCCTATATACTATCGATAGTAAATGAACAATGTTTGCTATCAACATTTTAATCCTTGACTGGTGTCAAATTCAAATTTTAGTTGCCTTATATTTCAAGCTGAGTTCATTTGAAAGAATGAACAAAGCGAGTAATACGCTATATTTCTTTTTTAGAAAAAAAAAAGAGCAGGTGATCGAATATCGGACTAAATTGAGTATATCAAATCTATCAATAACAATACATGATTGGTTTAAAATTTTTCTTTACAATATGAATTCTCTTTCAAAATTTTTCTATTAAATTCTACATTTGAAAACGGCTAGAGCATACCTTGAGCCCATCTAATTCTACATTTGGGCCACTCACTAGAATGTTAGATGTCTTTTAAGACACGCCCTGTTTGGCCCAGATTCTGTTGAATGTGCTACTACTACTACTATTTTTGGAATCTATTTAATCCAAACATTTGGTTTCAAATTTGAACTAAATTCAAGTGAAATTACTTTTCTAAGTGGCTTTCGAGCTGAAGTTTCTCATTTGTGTTGCTTTATTTAAAGAACTAATAAATTAAAAACTGAAGTTCTTCCACTTTTTATATATTTGTTTTTTAACAAATAGTCGAATAGTAACCATAAACACACATTTAAAGGAGAATGTCCTTGATCATCCATAAATAAGGTCCAATTAATCATATTTTCATATCTAAATTTACTATAAATAAAGATCAATCGTAACATATATAGAAAACTGTTTGATATGATATACCTTATCTCTTTATCATCTATTTAAATTAAATAAAATTCTAATTAGTATTTGATGAGAAGTTGATTTGAACTTTTTATAAGGAAACATTAATCCTGCTATTCTCTCAATATATTCTGGTGAAGAATAAACATCAGTTTCGCACAATTCAGAAGATTGCCTAACAGGAAGAAAAATCAGATCACCCAAGGTCCGATTGGCGATGTTCATATTGGAGCCGGAATTTTCGCTTATGCAGATTGATCAAGAATTTTTTTATGACGCTCCAAAAATATATATTTTTTATTTATGATTGTGGGTGTCGGTACGAATTTGGTTTAATTATATTTATTTATTATTTATATACCAATATAAATCTCTCATAACGTACTTTTGGTTTTATTGAATCTTTCAAATTACAGCAGATACTTCCCAACCAGGCCTATATAGAACCTGTGGAATAATAATAAGAAGTCATTGAAATCCACACACATACGTTCCTAAACGAACTCTACCACTCAAATATATCTTAAATTAAAGGAGGACAAATTAACAACACATGCATGCATGCACGTAATAAGTAGCAGTGTACGTATGAGACCTTAACTGATCATCACTTGGAAACTCATTACACCGGAGACTGACTGATCAGCAGGAGGAGGAGGAGGAGGAGCGTTCTCGTCGGCAGCGGGCCACCGGAGAATGCCGCCGTGAGTAAGCAATGCCCAGATGTGGGTGATGAACTCGCCGCCGTGCGCCAGCGCTTGCGCATGGCTCTTGACGTCGTCCGACGGCGCGACGTAGACCATGATCTCCGTCCACAGTTCCGCCAGCACCTTCCACACCCGCGGCTCGTCCCCCACCGCCTCCACCAGCTGGTGCCCGAGCTCTGCTCCCCTCTCCGCCGCCGTCCCATTCGCCTTCCTCATCCTTATCACGCGCTCGAAATCGTCCGCCTTACGATCGTGCCCTTTTAGTATAGCATCCTGAATTTCCTTCACCGCAGCCTTGTACGCGGTCGCGGTCGCCGACGCGTCGTCGGGCAGAAGCTCCGGCGCGAGCGCCAGCAGGTACGCGCAGTACTTGGACAGCGTCTCCGCGATCCTACGGTTCGCCCGCATGTCGTGGTCGTCGGACTGCTGAGGCTGCTGCGGCGGCAACGGCGACGGCGGGTGCTTCATCTCGTAGAGGCAGGTGGCGATGTGCCAGACGATGATCATCTCCGCCGCGCCTTCGCTCTTGCACGCCTGCAGCAGCTCCTCTGCTGCTTCCCCGTTCCGCCGCAGCACGGACTCTCCGATGCACGAAACGGGGCCATGGCCTCCGCTGTCTGCGAGATACTTCACGATTGCTGCCTTCACCTCCTTCGGGACGGGCGTCGACCGCATGCCGAGGAAGCGGCGGCTCAGCACGGGCTTCAAGAGCATCGACTGCACGTATAGGAAGCGGCGGCGCAGCACAAGCTGGGAGAAGATCCGCAGGGTGTGGCCGCGAGGTTCTAAGACGGAATGCTGGTTGAACTTGAGCTCGGGACGCTTCAAGCAGGTCTTCACCCTCCGGAGCGTGCTCAAGGCCCAGCGGACGCTCGCAGATCGCCGCCACGACGGCTTCTTCGCGTAGGTGCAGAGCAGGGAGACCATGACCCAGTCGGAGAGCACGTAGGCGACGGCCTCCGCAAACTCCAGCAAGAAGAGCGTGGCGATGAGGAGGATGGTGACGATCAGATCGTACTTGGTGCGCACCGCCGTGTTGTCGCCGAGCTTATCGAAGAGGTGGCTGAGAACATTATCGCTCTCAAAAATGACGAAGATGAGGATCATGATGCAACAGAAGAAAAGGATGACGATCGTGAGCACGCCGTTGAGGAGGAAGAACCCCAGCGTGACCCGGATTGTGGAGTAGTAGTAGTCGCTGAGGAAACTGAGCTCGTCCTCAACCACACTAAAGACCCTGTTTAAAGGAGAAGACTTATTAAAACGTATAATAATTAATGTTGTTCCCCCGCAATAGGATAACTTTTTGGAATAAAACAGTTATTACATCTTATTGTTTAATATTATAATATTAGCGCAGGCAGGAGATCCTGAATTTTACTACTTCATGCATAATATCTAGAAAATAAATTTCGTAATTTTTCGATATCATTTGTCTACCGATCGAAGGAGCACAAAAATCAATAATTTTAGTTGTCATGACGAGCTATTTGTAAGTTTAACGGTGTAGAAATATTCAAATCACGTGAAAGTTTGATAGAAAAATTTTTATACTATATAAAACAAGATCAATGTCTTTGATCTAAAATTTTAGTGTCATATCATCATATTTTTTAAAATTTTTATTTTCAGCCATTGATTTTTAGCCATTTCGATCGCTAGGCAAATGATATCGAAAAACCACGAAATTTATTTTCTAGATACTTTAAATACTCTAAATTAAGTCTAACGGAGCCGATCATCGATTCGAAAGTCCCAACATCGAAAACGAGTTGGAAGCATGGAGGGCTCCGTGCTTCCGATAGCACAGTAGCTCTACTTATATATATATATATATATATATATATATATATATATATATATATATATATATAGGCTGGGGCTACTATACTCTTATGAGTATAGAGACCCTTATACTCATAAATTTTCGACCGTTGTGATGAAAAAATGTACGGTTAGGATGAGAGTGGTTACGGTTAGGTTGATAGTGGGCCCCCTAGGGTTGAGTGGGTGGTTGGTTTAATAGTATAATCTAACGGGTGAAAATGATTAAAGGGTAGATCTAACGACCAAAAACTTATGAGTACAAGGGTCTCTATACTCATAAGAGTATAGTAGCCGGACTCTATATATATATATATATATATACCTCTCGCCCTTTTGCTCTTCTGCCAATCTCCTATCGCGGGGACTGATGTACTTATCATCACCGAGCAGGCTGCACAGCAAGAAGTCGAGGGACTCGCCGCGGCCGGCCTCAGCGGACGGATACTCCTCAAACCTCCTCCGTAGTAGCTTATAGAGCGCGAAGGAGAGGCAGAGATCCTTGAGATTCAGCCGCCCAGAGGAAAAGATGGCGTCGCCGCCGCTCGCAGCCAGTCTCCACACGTCGCCGACGGTCACCATCTTATTCCTCTCTTTAGCATCCGAGAGCTGGAGAGTGTAGCCGTGAGGGCGCGCCTTTCTCTTCACCTCGTCTTCTCCCATGATCACGTACTTGCATGCCATTAACGCCGTCGTTGCTGCGCTATTTACTACTACTTCTTCCCCTGTTGCCGCTGTTTCTTCTAATTGTTCTTCCGCGAACAATTGGCGCACGTAACCGGCGATGAGGTGCGGGTTTTCCCCCAAGGCGAAGGAGCGTTTGGCGACCTCGACGGCGGCCACCCTCTGCACGACCTTGATGATGCTGAAAGCCCAGAGGATGATGAGTATCCTAATAGGCGCGTATCGGTAGATCAGGTAGCCGATCCACGCGATGTGCGCGATCTGGTCGACGGCGTCCCACGTCGACTGCTTGTTGACGCCCTGCAGAGGGGAGGCGTTTATCGTGCTGACGCCTTCGAGCTTCTTGCGGAGGAGCTGGGCCAGGAGCATCCACAGCAGGATGAGCTGCGGACGGTGGTCTTCGTGCGAGTTCTTCACCTCGGAGAACATGTACGACGTGAGAGGGAGGAAGAGGGCGAAGACGACCCAGAGGAAGAAGCGGACGGTGGGATGGGCGGTGGCGGCTCCAGAGAGGCGGCCGAGGAGGCCGCGCACCAGGAGGAGACATGCGAGGAGGCCCATGATCATCGACACCACCACCATCAGAGCGTCGGTATTGACGTTGTCCTTGGGACAGCCGGGGGCCGGGGGCGGGGCCGAGGGCGAGGTCATGGGACTGTCGACGGAATGTTGTACATGCGCCATCAGAATTAGAACTGCACGCTCAAAACAAAACACAATAGCATAAAGTTTGTTATAACAGCCAGTTTCATCAAACTCATAGCTGCATCGTGTCAAATAGACCAAACTATTTATACTGCTAGAGAAATGCTCCAATACACCAACTCATTTAAATCTAACCGTTTATTTTTTAAAGATATGATTGACTTTTAAACATTATTAATCTATTCAACTGGTTATCAATTAAAATTAACTATAAGGACAATATTGAAAAATACATGCTAACCAAATACCTAATTAATAGTTTCCAATACTTTGTCTCTTTATTTAATTTTGTTACTTACCAAATTAGACAGCGGTTAATTTGTAAGTAACTAACCCGAAATTAAAATTTAACTTGAGTTTTAAACTTTATATTTATTATAGTATAAATTAAATCTTAAATGAGTAACAAATTTCAAATTCAAATTGTTGATTCAATATTAAAGTAACATAAAAGTTCAAAAATGTTAATCTATTTTAAATTCGAGTTTAATTTACACTACACTTATAAACCCAACTTTTATTTTATTATTTAAATAAAAAGTTTCTATTTTTGAAAATAAAATTCAAATTATTAATTCAATATTGAAACAGAATTAAAGTTCAAAAATATTAATCAAATTAAAATTTTAAATTTGGATCTAATTGGAATCTTGATGGCTTTATTAGCTCTAATAATTTGATTTTTTAGAATTGAATTATTCTTGTTATATTAGTTAAAATTTTATTGAATTTAATAACTCCATTGATCGTCAATTATTCTAATTCATTTTTCTTAAAATTATTAAATTTGATAAAAAAAAAAGTATAAATTCAATGAAATCTCTTTTTTGACAAAACTACTTTTTTAAAAAAATTAAAAGTAAGGTCTCGTTCCAAAAGAATTTGAAAGTTGAGGGTGCTCTTTCTTAGTTGTTAGCCGAATAAGGGCGAGAGCCATGGACTAATGCTAGACTAGATATCGTAAATAGCAAAAGTTCAAAATTGCCTTCACAAATATAGCATGTAATTGATTTCTTAATGACCAAAAGGTCCTCACTAGGGGTACCGGTTAACCACGTAGTAAATTAATGGACATGATTAAAGTGATGTATAGGCTTACAAATTTGGTTCTTTTAAATATTATAAGCTGTATAAAAATTAAATAACTGATATCGACTGCGGTTGACTTGGTACTTACTTCGATGTCAAGTTAGTTGTCGAACTACATGACTAGTTGTGCGTTTATATTTATTATTTTTTTCTCAATTCTTTTTTGATATTTTTGCGTCCCACAAACTAGATCTTTATCATTTTTGTCATAACATGAAATTTATGAAATCAATTCCACAAACAATTTAAGAACAATCACATGAATAAAGCGGAATTAGTTTACTAATTACAGTTAATTTTAAGCGACCTTGATGATGCTGAAAGCCCAGAGGATGATGAATACCCCTTCGATTTCATACCGGTAGATCAGGTAGCGGAGCCACGCGATGCGCACGATCTGCTCAACGGCATCCCACGTCGACTGCTCGTTGACGCCCTGCAAAGGGGAGGCGTTTATCGTGCTGATGCCTTCGAGCTTCTTGCGGAGGAGCTCGGCCAGGAGCATCCACAGCAGGATGAGCAGCGAACGGAGGTCTTCATTCGAGTTCTTCTCCTTGGAGAACATGTACGACGTGAGAGGGAGGAAGAGGGCGAAAACGATCCAGAGGAAAAAGCGAACGGTGGGATGAGTGGTGGCGGCTCCAGAGAGGCGGCCGAGGAGGCCGCGGACCAGGAGGAGGCCTGCGAGGAGGCCCATGATCGCGGACTGATTTTCTTCATTATTCTCTAGTTTTTAATTTTTAATTAATTCTTTTTATTTTAAACAAATAAAAGTGTTTATCTAGATATGCTCCCATGCACCCCTCGCTCTCCTCGCCTTCGACACCGTCGAGGCCGCGCTCGCCGCCGCCCTCTAAGACGCCGAGAAGTGCTTCCTCTTCGTCGTCGTCGGCGGGGATGGTGGGTTTCCAGAAGTGAGTTTGATGGTGCAAAATTTGCTGCAGTAGAGATGGTGATCGAAGGCGGAGGAAGAGAAGGCGTTGTCGTCCTCGTTACCATCGCGGAAAGCCGCGGAGGCGGTGGAAAAGGATCGGAGAGAAAAAAAAAAAAGAGCGCCGGGGTCGGAGGCGAGGAGGGCGGAGGGTGCACGGGCGAGGGCGAGGACGTGCGGGGTAGCCTTCACCTCCGCTGCCTTCTTCGGAGAGAGAAAAAAAGAACGAGAGAAAAAAAGAGGAGAGAGAAAAAGTAATAAGGGTATTTTGGTCAGTTTGCTGAAAATCGGACTGAATCTGCAAAATCGAAAGCGACGACCCAATTTTGCAAAAGCCCAAAATTAGTGAATTTTTTTATACAAAAAGGCCATTTTTTATTCGACAAAAATGCCATTTTTTATTCCATTGATTTGGTGCTGCAGATGAGAAACAGTATGGATAGGAATCTGGTAACTCGTCCTGATATCAGATTTTGAGAATTCGCGACCCGGTCTAATACCGACTACTGTTGATCCGGTACTCGCTCCGGTACCGATTGTTGGGATTCCGCAACGAAATCGTCAAAGCAAATTTTTACCATAAATCTGCCTTCTCAGCAAAAGTTATTCCTGGAACGACCATAAAAGAGAGAAAAAATCAGCCAGAAAATGCGGGCAAAATAAGATTCATTAAATAAGAGAAGATTACACCTGACTTCTCTTCTACGGCACAGTAGCTTCAACCCAAGCTCTTTTTTAAATCTTTTCCACCTTTCTTTAGTCTATTATAAACCCATAAAACTTCTCCGTTCTTCTCTGCGCACCCATGCACCAGGTGCATCAAACTTGGCCGAGCATCCGCCGTACACACCTGGCCGTACTTCAATTCTAAGGCTTCAGCCCTACTACTCTTATTAGGCTACATCTAGGGATGTCAATGGGTCGGGTTAGGGTCGGGTTTTAAAAAACCCGTACCTGAACCCGACCCCCAAATTTGAATCCGAACCCGGATCCGAACCCGACGGGTTTTAAAAATCCATACCCATACCCGACCCGACCAAATACTCGAAATCCGAACCCGAACCCGAACCCGAAACTCAAACCCGAAGTACTATATTTGAAAATATATTATAGTAAAATCAAAACTTTTGAGCCTTTGAGTGTACCATTGGATGAAGATCCAATGGATGGAAATTATTATGTATTTTATATATTAAAAAAATAAATAAATAAAATATATATAATTTATTCGGGTTCGGGTTCGGGTTCGGGTTCGGGTTCGGGTCGGGTACATACAAATCCATACCCGTACCCATACCCGTCGGATTTTTATTTTCTATACCCATACCCGAATCCATACCCATTTAGTTCGGATAAACCCGACCCGTTCGAGTTCGGGTTTGGGTAATTTTTCGGGTACCCATACCCATTGACATCCCTAGCTACATCCATAATTGCATAGGAGCTTTATATATAGCTACACCAAAGATGTATCCCACCAAAGATGCATCCAAATCTAGTACAAATTAAAAATCATACTCTAATTAATATTTAAATTTAATTAATTTATCTTTAATGAATTTAAATATTTATTCTAATTCAATTAGGAATCAATTATAAATTCAACTAAAATCTTAACATATTTTTTGGAATTAGAATTTTGTGCGAGAGGCATATTTTGTACACTACTTCGATTATAGGCTAAATTATTAAAAAAAATTCTGTAAATACCCGTTTCTTTTACTTTTTCTCTCTGACTTTCAAAAATTTATATAATTTCAGAAATATTTTAAGAAGAGTACGACGTTAATGGAAAGGACAAAATGACCAAATTATCCTTATTTCTTTCATAAGAAATTTTTTTAATATATTTTTGTCACTTTGAAAAGTATTTTCGGTATAAATTATAAAAAATGGACGGAATAGTGATGGAACCCTGATAGAGGGTGCAAAATGCAACAACTTGAAATGTTGAGGGGTAAAATATAGATTTTTAAAACTTAGGAAGAGAAAAGTGAAAAAGCGAGTATTTATAAAGAAATTTTTTGTAATTTAGCCTTGATTATAATGAACATCTCTACAGCGTCTTCGTCCGTAGATGTCAACCAATGACTGAACTACGTAAATAGTTGTGCGCTTTATATATATATATATATATTTTTTCTCGATTATCTTTTAATATTTTTGCGCCCGACGAACTAAATTTTTTTCATTTTTGTCATAACATGTAATTCATGAAATCAATTCGACAAACAATTTAAGAACAATTACATAAACAAAGCAAAATTATTTTACTAATTACAGTTAATTCTATTTGTTTATATCAAAAAGACTATAGATTAGATAATAGAATAGAGCATTGAACTTCAGGCATTAATTAAGTAGCGAGTTTTTCTTCCCCTCGTGGAATTGACTTGGAATTGACTTGGAATTGACTTTGTCTGTGCTTTTCAAGGCTTTATTGCAAGACCTATTCTGGGCTAGCTTGTGGTCCTCCTTTGATTCTAGGTTTAATTGAATTGGATGAATCTATCAAAGTCAACATCAACGTCAACGTTAACGTCAACGTAAGTAAGTGGAAGCAAGGATGGTGCATCGCCTCTTTCTCGTTCTTGCTCAGTCAATGATACGAATACTTAAAATTTTATTCGAATCTGAATCTGAACGGAATGGATTTACTTAATATTAAACGGATATAATTTCGGATATAGATATCAAAAATAAAAATCCGACGGATATAGATTCGAATATGAATTTTCACTGTACCCGACCCGAACCTGAATTTTGTTTACATTATATATAAATTGTATATAAAAATTTGATATTATATTTGAATTTGTACTTTAAAATTTAGATTTAATGTAATATATTTTGAAATATTGAAAAGAGAAATAATTATTTCGGGTTCAGATTTTCGAGTTCGGGTTTCGAATTTTTGGTTGGGTTCGGATTTGAATATGGATTTTTAAAATCTGTCGGATTCAGATTCAGATTCAGACTTCGGGTCTGGAGTCGGGTTCGGGTTCGGATTTTTGGAGGAAATCTATATTATAATACTTACACCACATCGTCAATAACCTATCAATTATATCTTTTTATTTGAGAAAAAAAGTATAATAAAAATATTTTTTTATTAATCATGATGGGACGGATGAATCTAAGAGAATAACGTCGACGTCAGCAATATAAACAATGCATTTTAGACTTTTCCCCTTTCTTGGCATTCAAAAAAGAAAAAGTCTTGTCGCCGACTAATCATCTTCGGAACTGTTTGGTTTGGACGAAGATCCCATTCTTAGTGATCCTCTTAAAAACAAAAGCAAAGAAATCATGGCCACACATGACAAATTCTAATCCCTTCCTATAAAATTGATAGTTAGAAAAGTAGTTCTAAATACAATAAAAGAAAGAAAGAAGAAAAAAAAAGTACATCTAAAAAGCATTTCTTAATAAATCAACTTATTTATTCTTTTTTGCTTTTATTTCTACATAGTTGATTATATTTTTCCGGAAAAGTGTTTTAAAAATATCTGCAAAAAGTATAAATTAATTTTTTGTTTATTTCATAAGTAGAGGAGCCTAATTTGCCACATCCACATCCCAAAAGAGAGGATTTTGTGAATTTTAATTATTCCTTCTTCTTTTTTTATTCGTACCAGTTGGACGAGATCAATATTATTTCGCGAGCACAAAATTATAAAATGTATCATAGTTAAACATATACTAAAGTTGGTATATAAGATTCTAAGGACATGTTTAGTATTAAGATTTCTTCGGAAGTTGGCGGACAAAATAGAATTAGTGTGAAATAATATAGAATTTGCTTCTTTAATTTTGGATATGATCATAAAATATATACCGTAAGCGATTTATTGCAATATGTGAAACGGAATATTACAGAAGTAGGCAATATATTTTTCTATCATATTCTTTTACACACATAATTAAACCTCTCCGCAATTTCAAACTAAACCTAAAAATTATTCAACTATTGGCCACTTTGAACTAGGCTTCTCAACTTTCTTCTTTATATTAATATTATTTAACTTTTAATATGAAGTTAAAAATTTTACTAAATTTGATAACTCTATTATCTATTAGTTATTAATTATTTTAGTTAAATTTATCAAAAAGAATTAAATTATTAAATTATTAAATTAAATTAAATTATCATAATTAATTAACCTCCTCCCACCCCAAACTCGCGCACCCAAACCTACTAAAGCTTGAAGAGGGAAAAACAAATCTCATATAATTAAGAAAACTGATATTGCTAGAATAATATTTACCATTGTAAAAACAAAAACAAAAAAATCAAAACTGATTAAATATAATATTATGTGCTTAATTTCTTATAAGATAAATTACACTTTTGGTCCTCGAACTACAAGGGGCGTGACACTTTGCTTCTCAAACTTTATTTCATAATAATTTTTAGTTTGAACTTTCTAAATTATTACAAATCAAGTTCCATAATTTAATTTAATTAACTAAATATTGATGTGTCGCTAATATAAAAGTGTTGTGGCATTATTATAATTGATGACACATCAATAATTACGTATCTCATAGTTTGAAAAAAAATTAAAATGTAGCAGGCGTCTCCAACCAATCACATTTGTCTCCTAAGATTCATCCATCGCATCATAATTTTTAAATCTTTTTATTATTATACTTTTATTTTCAAAAAAAAATTAATTAGTTGGATTATGAATGGCTGCCACATAGTAATCTTTTTTCATAATTTGAGGACAGAAATGTAATTTACTCATTTTTATAACTAAAGTGAAGTTGTGGGGGTTTGAACCCCCACCCACAATTTACACATCCCAAAAGACATGCTCTTAGACTCTGTTTGGATGTGTAGTAAAAATTTTATATACAGTTTATATTTTATAATTTTGGTCAAAATGAAATAGAAAATTCTGTAACTATAAAAATTTCACAACTTGCAGAATCAAGTCTAGAAAATTTAAAAAAACATTCACAAATAAGAAAATACAAAATTTTCACTACAACATAAAGCAGAAGTGTGAAGTGTGATACAGGAGTTTAAGAAACAAAACCTGTAATTTCCTACTACGATTCTGTCTTATGAAAAATATCGTGGTGATATGTGATTCTTCTTATAACTCTAGTCCAACATTATTTTAGCGAAACTTAATGATTTTATCTGTGTAATTTATAATTCTTAGATTTAATGGTTACAACTTATAGTCGATAATTCGGCTGACGTGGTGGACCGGGTCCAGGTAACACTTTCTCCCAGGACCACCGACGTGGACAGTGCATCTTCCCGAAACTGCATTGGATCCTTTCATTTGTGTTGGTCCAAAAATGGTTAGAACAAAAGATGAGATGTATGGAAAATTCATTCATCCATGCACATACCTTTTTTTAACCTTTTTTTCCCCTTTTTTTTTTCCCTCTTTAGTTATCTTTTTTTGTTGGTTTAAATTAAATGGCAAAAATGTGAAAATGTGCAGAATTTATCTAGAGTATGGTCAGTTTTAATTTGACTATGTAATTTTAAAATTTTGGTTTTGATGCTAACCCTTAAGTTTGTTTGAATTACGTCATGCGATGATTTTTTTCAGTATAAAATTAAATTTAGACTCATCACTTACTTAGTAAAATTATAGTCATACAAAACAAACAAAAAATAATAATCAACCTTGAAATTGGTGGATTTTCATCAAATAGTTTAATTTTTAAAAATTAGAAGGTTAAGCAGATTTTTTTCTAAGGTTAAATAATTGGATCGAACTAAAATAACTTCTTCTTTTTTTTTTAGAAAAAGGTAGCAAGCTACCCGCTTCATTCATTGGGAGGATGAATTAGCTAGGCTACAAGAGTGAAGCAACGACGGCCTCAAAGAGGGCGAACTACAGAGAGAGAGAAAAAAAAAGGAGCTACTTCGATCTCTCTCTCGCTGAGGGAAATTGTCCCCATAAATGAATTAACTGTTTGATTTTGCCGACAGCTAGCGAGGGGTTCGACTGATTTCTCCTGAAGATCGCATGGTTTCTGGTCTCCCAAGTAATCCACCAGCAAGCTATGAGCCCATTTAGATTGTTACATAATATATGTGGTCCTTTTCTTGTCTTCCACTTATCCTAGACCCAATTTACATCGTTACCAAAATTCTCCAGTTGGACACTCCCCAATGTCATCGCCATTAGAAATCGAGTAAAAACGCACTGTGTGAATAAATGGTCCACAGTTTTCTCTTCAACCCTACACAGCACGCATGTTGTGTTGCCAGTCCACCCTCTCTTCTTCAAGTTATCTGCCGTCAGGGACCTCTTCCTGAGGACAATCCAGCAGAACACTTTCACTTATAAGGGTATTCGGAGTTTGTTTCCAAAGCTGTACGATTTGGCAACTCGCAAAAACATGAGAATTTCTGACTGCTTGACGAGCGACTGATGGAAATGGTATAAAATTCTAAGGGAATTAAGACAACACAAACGGGCACGATCTAGGATCTAGTATCTTAACGCTTACGGGAATGGTATCTGCATTTAGAGTGGAGCAAAGACCGGACAAAGTGATGTGGAGATGGAGCTCCGATGGGCAGTTCACTGTGAAATCAACCTATGCAGCGGTTAACGACGGGGGCACGAGGGATGTTAGAGCAAATAACTGAAATATTGAAGTTGGAAAATGTCGATTATTTCAAAATGGCATATAGTTGGGGAGGTCTCTGTATGTTTTTATCCTAAAATACTATCAAAGTAAATAAATAGCATTTGCTATCAACTTTTTAGTTCTTGACTGGTCTCAAATTCAATGCTTAGTTACTTCAGATTTCAAGCTGAGTTCACTTTCAAGAATGAACGAAGCGAGTAGCATGCTACCTTTCTCTCTCTTAAAAAAAACATCGCAGGTGAATATCGGACTAAATTCAATATATCAGATCGATCAATAACAGTCCATGATTGGTTTAAAATCCTTCTTAAAAGTATGGATTTTTTGAACTTTTATACCAAATTCCACATTTAAAATTGCCTAGAGCCTACATTGAGCCCATTTTGAAAATATCTTTTTGGGCCACTGACTAGAATGTTAGATGTCTTTTAAGACATAGCCTGTTTGGCCCAGATTCTGTTGAATGTGCTACTACTGCTGCTATTTTTGGAAGCTATTTAATCCAAACATTTTGGTTCAAATTGAACTAAATTCAAGTGAAATTACTATTCTAAGTGGCTTTCGTGCTGAAGTTTCTTATTTGTGTTGTTTTGTTTAAATAACTAGTAAATAAAAACTTAAGTTCTTCCACTTTCTATATAAATGTTTGTTTTTTGATAAATAGTCGAATCGTAACAATAAACACATTCAAAGGAGAATGTCCTTAATCATCCATAAATATGGTCCAGTTAATCATATTCATATATAGATTTACTATAAATAAAGGTTAATTATAACATATATATAGAACTACTTGATATGATATAGAGTAGGGTTATTGTGCTCTTATTGTTACATATATATACATATATATATATAAAGTTTGGAGCACAAGGGCTATTGTGCTCTTAATAGCACAATAGCCCTACTCTATATATATATATATGTATGTATATATATATATGTATGTATGTATATATATATATGTATGTATGTATATATATCCAATTTCTCTCCAATTTCTCTCCTCTCTCTCATCCTAACCATCCATCAAAATTGATGGGTGGTTAAAAAGTTTATAGCACAAGGACTATTGTGCTCTTAATAGCACAATAGCCCTACTCCATATATATATATATATATATATACATACATATATATATATATATATATATATATATAAATACATATATATATATATATATATATGAAGCATTTCTATAAAGAAGAAAGATGTTGGCAAATTGGAGTATAATAAGTCATAAATAAGGGGTTTTTTGGAAGTTACAAAATAGAAAATGGAAAACTCAGTGAGTTTCGCAAACTCGACTTCGCCCCCTCACCCCACCACCCCACTGAAGTCCAAATGTCGATCTCCATGCAATGCGAGTGGAAGTTTAAGCGGTCTCGCAACTTCGATGCAGAAACGAAAGACTAACGCCTAGATCAACCTCTGATATATATCCACAAAAAAAGCAAGTCATATATGTGTGGGTGTGTGTGTGTATATAGTCCTGCTACTATACTATCAATAGTACTAATCGCTTGGTGCTATTAAGTTTTCTGCCATTAGATCCACTCCTCTGACTATTTTCACCCGTTAGATCATACTATTCAATCAACCATTCACTCAACCCTAGAAAACCACTATCATCCTAATCGGGGACAATTTTCATTCTAACCGCACATCACTTCATCCAACGACTGAAAACTCAATAGCACCATGCGTTTGGCACTATCGATAGTATAGTAGCATAATTTGTATATATATATATATATATATATATATATATATATATATATATATATATATATATATATATATATATATATATATATATATATATATATATATATATATATATATATATATATATATATATATATATATATATATATATATATATATATATATATATATATATATATAATATAGAAACTCTTATATAAATACTCGCTTTTCACTTTATTTTTTAACTTTCAAAAATTTGTACTTTGCCCTTTAAAAATTTCAGAAATGTCTACAAGGATTACAGCATTGATGGAGAGAATAAAATGACAAAATTATTCTTACTTATTTTATTAAAAAATAATTTTTTAATATATTTCTGTCATTTTCAAAGATATTTTTAATATAAATTATAAGAAATGGACGAAATAGTGCGGAAACTTTGGGAGAGGGGGGACTAAATATATCAATTTGAAATTTTGAGGGGATAAAATATAGATTTTTAAAAATCAGAGAGAACAAGTAAAAAAGTGAGTATTTATAGAGAAACTTTCCATATTTTAGCCTTTAAAAAATTAGTAAATTAAAAAATAAAGTTCTTCCACTTGCTTTATGTTTGTTGTATGATAAATAGTCGAATAGTAACAATAAACACATATATTCCAAGGAGGATGCCCTTCATCATTCAAAATATATATAATCAATGCACTTTTATTTCTTGAATATATCTTTCAAATTACAACAGCAGATATATACATCCATGTCAATTTTGCTACCTAATTAATTAATTCCAAACCAGGCCTAGAACCTGTAGAATAATAATAAGATGTCATTGAAATCCACACATGCGCGTTCCTAAACGAACTCTACTCAAAATTCTTAAAAGGAGAACAAATAATTAATGCATGCATGCACGTACGTAATTATAAGTAGCAGTGTATGAGACGTTAATAACTGATCATCAGTTGGAAACTCATTACACCGGAGACTGATCAGCAGTAGGAGGAGGAGGAGCGTTCTCGTCGGCAGCGGGCCACCGGAGAATGCCGCCGTGAGTAAGCAATGCCCAGATGTGGGTGATGAACTCGCCGCCGTGCGCCAGCGCTTGCGCGTGGCTCTTGACGTCGTCCGACGGCGCGACGTAGACCACGATCTCCGTCCACAGCTCTGCCAGCAACTTCCACACCCGCCGCTCGTCCCCCACCGCCTCCACCAGCTGGTGCCCGAGCTCCGCTCCCCTCTCCGCCACCGTTCCCTGTGCCTTCCTCATCCTCGTCACTCGCTCGAAATCGTCCGCCTTATGATCGTGCCCTTTCAGTATAGCACCCTGAATTTCCTTCACCGCAGCCTTGTAGGCGATCGCTGTCGCCGCCGCGTCGTCGGGCAGAAGCTCCGGCTCCAGCGCCACCAGGTACGCGCAGTACTTGGACAGCGTCTCGGCGATCCTATGGTTCGCTTGCGTGTCGTGGTCGTCGGACTGCTGAGGCTGCTGCTGTGACGGCGGTGACGGGTGCTTCATCCCGTAGAGGCAGGTGGCGACGTGCCAGACGATGATCGTCTCCGCCGCGCCGTCGCTCTTGCACGCCTGCAGCAGCCCCTCTCTCATGGCCCCGTTCCGCCGCAGCACGGACTCTCCGATGAGCGGCACGGGGCCGCGGCCTCTGCTGTCTACGAGATACTTCACGATCGCCGCCTTCACCTCCTTCGGGACGGGCGTCGAGCGCACGCCGAGGAAGCGGCGGCAGAACACGATCTTCAAGAGCATCGACTGCACGCGGAGGAAGCGGCGGCACAGCACGAGCTGAGAGAAGATCCGCAGGGTGCGGCCGCGAGGCTTTAAGATGGAATGCTGGTTGAATTTGAGCTCGGGACGCTTCAAGCAGGTCTTCACCCTCCGCAGTGCGGTCAGGGCCCAGCGGACGCTCGCAGATCGCCGCCACGACGGCTTCTTCGCGTAGGTGCAGAGGAGGGAGACCATGACCCAGTCGGAGAGCACATAGACAACGACCTCCGCATACTCCAGAAAGAAGAGTGTGGCGATGAGGAGGAGGGTGACGATCACATCGTACTTGATGGGCACTGTCGTGTTGTTGTCGAGCTGATCGAAGAGGCAGTTGACGACGTCATTGGGCGGACCGACGATGTAGGTGGCATTCAAGATCACGATGCAGCAGAAGAGCGGGATGACAAGCGTGAGCACGCAGTTGAGGAGGAAGAACCAGAGATTCGGCAGCGTGACGCGGATCGTGGAGTAGTAGTAGTCGCTGATGAAGCTGAGCTCGTCCTCAATCACACGAAAGACCCTGTTGAAAGTAATAAAAATGTTAAAACACACACACACACACACACATATACATATACACACGGTTCCTGCAATAGGATAATCTAAGCTTATGAAGAAAAACAGTTTATAACATATTATTCTTTAATATATAGATATTATTAGCACAGCCAGGAAATCTTGAATTTTAGTCATATATATATATATACCTCTCGCCCTTGTGCTCTTCGGCCGATCTCCTGTTGCCGGGGCTGATGTCCTTGTCGTCGCCGTGCAAGCCGCACAGCAAGAAGTCAAGGGCACTGCGGCGGCCCGACTCAGCGGACGGACACTCCTCAAACCTCCTCCGTAGTAGCTTATAGAGAACAAAGGAGAGGCAGAAGTCCTTGAACTTCAGCTGCGGGGAGGCAAAGAGGGCGTCGCCGCTTGCAGCCAGTAGCCACACATCGCCGACGGTCACCATCTTATCCCTCTCTTTAGCATCCGAGAGCTGGAGACTGTAGCCGTGAGGCCCCGCCTTTCTCTTCGCCTTGTCTTCTCCCATGATCACATACCTGCATGCGGTCATCGCCGTCGATGTTGAATTTTCCTCTTCTCCTCCTGTTGCTGCTGCTTCTTCTGCGGACAATTGGCGCATGTAACCGGCGATGAGGTTGGGGTTTTTCCCCAAGGCGAAGGAGCGTTTGGCCACCTCGACGGCAGCGACTCTCTGCGCGACCTTGATGATGCTGAAAGCCCAGAGGATGACGAATACTCCTTCGATCTCCGCGTACCCGTAGATCAGGTAGCCGATCCACGCGATGCGCACGATCTGGTCGACGGCATCCCACGTCGACTGCTTGTTGACGCCCTGTAGAGGAGAGGCGTTTATCGTGCGGACGCCGTCGAGCTTCTTGCGGAGGAGCTCGGCCAGGAGCATCCACAGCAGGATGAGCTGCCAACGGAGGGCTTCATCCAACTTCTTCGCCTCAGAGAACATGTACGACGTGAGAGGGAGGAAAAGGGCGAAGACGACCCAGAGGAAGAAGCGGACGGTGGGATGAGTGGCGGCGGCTCCAGAGAGGCGGCCGAGGAGGGCACGGACGAGGAGGAGACCTGCGAGGAGGCCCATGATCACCGACACCACCACCATCAGATCTTCGAGGGTGCCAGGGTGCTTGGGACCGGCGCCGCCCGCCCCGTACGGCGCGGGCGAGGCCGTGGGACATTCGCCGGATTGCGCCATCTATATCGTGGTGCCGGCAGTCGTTTCAGAATTAAAGCTGCACGTTCAAAACAAACACAATGGCACAAAGTTAGTTATGACCCTTCCCTTGAACCCAATTCTGCATCGTGTCAAATAGATCAAACTCTATGTACATTGCTAAGCTTACAAATTAAGCTGTGTTAAGTACGTAATGATGGAGAGAAGTACATGAGGAGCGGGGATTGGTGTGAGTGTGTGCATGCATGTTAATATGCATTAAGTAGACGAGCTTGTTTTCGAATGGGTGACTGTAGAGCAACTAAAAGTGAATTGGATTCTTTACGTACGCAGTACGTACTAGCATTTCTCTTATTTTAAAAAAATATATATAAGTGAACTCTTGTTCCGCACGTGGTATAATCGATTACAACAAAGAGTAACATGGACTCTACACGTGTCTTAATTTTGTGTGTGTGTTTGAGGGAACGCAACTTTGAACAACGGTATCCTAGGTCCATGATTAATAAATAGTATTTACCATCTTGTTTTTAACCTTTTGTTTAAATATTTTTCCATCTATATATTCTCACTAAACTCAACGCATCCTAGGGCTGAAAAAAAGATGGCAGATATTATTTCTGTACTATCGGTAATATTCTAGCTCATCAAGGCTGATATATAATCCGTTTCGATGTTCTAATCCCACAAATTTTCTATCCAAAAGTCACATTTTCCGCACATATTTGACAAGATCGTGACAAAGGAGATAACAATTGAGGAGTACCGCTCTCCAATCCCGGTTAGTGGGGGAGAAAGATTTTGAGGAGAAATGAAAATACTGCAGCTCGGGGTTGCGATTTACGCATACATGAGCTCAAGGACAGGCTCTCCAACTTCCATGCAGAGAATAGACCCAATAATTTGTTGGCACTGCACCCCGAACTTAGGTTACTTTTGAGGATCAAAATGGCAACCTAAGAGGGGGGGTGAATTAGGTTTCTAAAATAAAATGTTAAATAATCAAGTAATTTAAAAACTCGAAACAAATAAAGGGAGAGAAAGTGAGGAGTTAGAGAAATGCAAACTCAAGAAGCACACAATCGATTTGTTTCGAGGTTCGGCACTTTGCCTACGTCCCTGCCAACTTCTCAACACAAGAGAACGTTGGATCTCCACTAAACGATACTTTTGCGGGCAAGCACCAAGCCTTCACACCAACACCTTCTTCTCTCAAGAAGGTTACACTTTCAAGCTTCAACTCTTTTCTTTTCTCTCTTTTACAAGATGATATCTCACTATCAATTACACTCAAGTTTAGAGAGAGGATTGAGGGCTTAAGAGTATTAAAAATACTGAAGTATATAAGCTCAATTGGACTTTCAAATCCCTGCTGAGAAAGGCCTCAATACCATCTATTTATAGCCTCAGCCAACTTCAAGTCGTTGCACTTTCGGGCGCCCTAAACATAAATTTCGGGCGCCCAGATGTTGAGCACGCGCACTGCAAAACCAGCTGCCTGTCAGGCCCGTGCGCCGCTTTTCTGGATCCGTACATTCGGGCCTCCAGAACTTTGTGGGCGCCCAGATCACGCGCGACAGCTTTCTGACCAGCCAGACCACGCGCGCCGCTTTTCTGGATCCGTACAACAGGGGCTCCAGAAACTTGTGGGCGCCCAGAACGTGTGCGTCGGTTTTCCTGACATTGTCAGACCACGCGCGCCGTTTTCTCTGAGCAGAACTTTTTGGGCCTCCAAAAGTTTGTGGGCGCCCAGAACATGCGCGTCGACTTTTCTGACACTGTCAGACCACGCGCGCCGTTTTCTCTGAGCAGAACTTTTGGGCCTCCAGAAGTCAACTTGTGGGCGCCCAGTTTCTCAGGCACGCGCGCCGCCTGCGCAGCGCCGCTGTCAGAACTTTCGGACCGTTGCGTCGTACTGTCCGGAACATCAAACCTGTCAAGTCAAATATTCGGGCGCCCTAAACATACAGTTCGGGCGCCCAGATCATAAACCATTCTGGACCACCCAAACATCAAACCGTCAGGATCCACAAAACCTGAGCAGAACTTTTGGGCCTCCAGAAGTTTGTGGGCGCCCAGAACAGGGTCCAAAACACAAACTTGACAGAAAACAGTTTTTGAGAAGTTTTGAATATTGTTTGAAGTCCCATGTGCTTTAGATGATTAAAAAGAGTAAGTTAAAATATAACTCGACATTTCATAATTAAATCTTTAAAGCACAATGTTAAAAAGGTGGAGTAGAGAGAAATTTTATCTACTAGACAATGTAGCTTCAAGTGGTGAAGCTTAGTGCTAGTTAATTGCCCATCTTGAGTCCTTTTGAAGATAGAGAAGTCTAAACACAAAACTCAAGATAAAAGATTAGTTCAATTATTTGTTATCATCAAAATCTAATGAATGATTAGGGCCACTAGGCCAACAATCTCCCCCTTTTTGATGATGACAAATAATGTGATATAAGATTGAAATAAGTAGAGAGCAATAGAATAGAATACTCCCCCTAAATATATGCATATCTTTTACAATTAAATTTGGCATATATCACAATCATTGGCATAGCATGTATCACAATCATAAGTGAAAGATAACCAATTAAGCATATATCAAAGCACCATAACATAAGCATTTCATAAGTTAGTACCAAAATAAAGCATATCACATATCACAAGTTCTCCCCATTTGTCATCACCAAAAAAAATAAGGAGACTTAGTAGCAAAAAGCATAAATGAAAGCATAAAAGAGTAATCAATAAAAGCTAGTCATCATCGTCATCCTCTAGATCATCGTCCTCTTGACCCGTAGAAGAGACCGGCGGAGGCACGGTGGAGGAGGAAGGTCGATCACCATAAGGCCCATAAGCGGCATAGAAGGTACTAGAAGGTCCAAAGATAGAGTCCATGTAATCTTTTATGCCGGAAACTTCCGTCTTGATCTCATGCATGCGTTCGTCCATCCTATCAAGCCTATGAAAGACTTGATTTTGAAAATCCATAGGAGGAGGATCATGAGGCGGAGGAACATAGGGCGGTGGCTCAACCGGTGGAGAAGGCTCATGTGGAGGCGGCTCAAAGTGCATAGGCTCATCCTCGGTGTCGTCGCCATCGATGTCATCACCTTGATCAATCACATTCTTTCACCCAATTTCCATAACGATTTTTCTTAAATCCAAGGGTTGAGAAGGTATCCGTACAAATGGCGGTGGGGAATTTTCTTGGCCGTTCATCATGAAGATCAAAAGCAATAAAGTGAAGGACGGCGGAGAGCAAAGAGCCATACGGGAGCGAGCGCGAGGTGTGAGATGCGGCGGTGGCCATGTGGCGAATAACAATGTACCCCAAATTGACCCGAATTCCCTCGAAGAGATGATAAAGGAGAAAAAGATCCATCTTTTGAACGGCGGTGTGGTGACCGTCTCGGGGAAGAATTAACTTAGTGAGAAGAAAATGGGCGAGGCGGTGTGGAAAAGAAAGGTGAGAGCTATCTTCCCTAGAAGTAGAATGCTCACTAAGAAAGCGAGTGCGGAGTTGAGCCTCGGTGAAGGTGCGAAAGTTCCAAACATTGGTTTGGTAGTAGCGAACGCCGTCAAAAGGGATGTTTAAAACGGTGTGAAGAAGGGTGGGTGTAATGGAAAAATCACGTCCTCGGATACGGGAAGTGATAGTAACATAATCGGGATCAAAGGAAGCATTTGCGTAGAAGATCCTAATAAGGTCGGGATAAAAAGGTTGATGATTTTGAACAAAATGGTCCCAACCTACATTGGTGAGCCTATCTAAAAGTTCAAAGCAATCAAAATTTAGATGATGAATGCTACGACAAGGTTGAACGGGACGACCTAAAAGATATTTATCTTGAGCTTCCCTAGAGATAAAATTAAATGCATCAAAATCGTCATTAGAAGGATCTCTAGGAGGTCCATGAGAGGAGGGGCCACTAGATGCATGTTTAGTTCTAGGCTTTTTTTTTTTTTTTTTTTTTTTTTTTTTTTTTTTTTTTTTTTTGAAATCTAGGGTTTATGCAAAAGATGAACAAAAACAAGATCTAAGATAAAAAAAGGGTGTTAATCTTGGTGGAGAATGAGCTTAACATGCAAAAATTACAAAAAAAATTTTGGTAGAGGGATCTAGGTTAGGGTTTACTAAGAACACTAAGAACAAAAACAAATATGAAAAGGAGGAGAAAATACCACAAATCTGAGAAAAAAAAGAAATCCGAGAGAATAGAGGAGTTGGGGAGATCCGGGCTCAGGGGCGGCTGCGGCGCAGGAAGTGGGCGGCCGGGATGCGGGAGGCTGGGAAGTGGGCGGCCGGGATGAGGGCGGCGCAGGAAGTGGGCGGCCGGGAAGAGGCAGATCTGAGCTCGGGATGGAACGGGCCGGAGGCGGAGCAGAAGTGGACGGCCGATCAGAGCCGGAGGCGGAGCAGGCGCGGGTTCGGCACAGGGAGTGGGCGACCGGAATGGGAGGAGGAAGAAGAAGAAAAGAGAGAAAAAAAAGAAAAAAAAGGTCGGGCGGCAGGGGCAACAGGGGGCACCTGGTCGCGGGTGTCGGGCGCGGGTGAGGACCGAAGCGGGCGCCCACGAAAACGGATCCGGAACCCGTTAACCCGTAAGGTAAAAGAAATTAAAAAAAAAACCAAACAAATCGGGCGTCCTAAAAATATTTCCGGGCGTCCGGAAAAAGTACGGACAAAAAAAAATAAAAAAATAAAAAATAAAGTAAAAAAAATCACAATAAAACAGAAAAAAAATACACATAAAAAAAACAAGTAATCAACATAGAAGAATCAAGCGTTCAAATCAATAATTCCTAATTCTCTTCTAAGTTGAGTGAACCTTTCCTCACTAAGTGGTTTAGTAAAAATGTCCGCTAATTGATGATGGGTATCGACAAAATCTATGGTGACATCTCCTTTTTGAATATGATCTCTAATGAAATGATGTCTAATTTCAATGTGTTTAGTTCTAGAATGTTGAATAAGATTTCTAGATAGGTTGATGGCACTAGTATTATCACATTTGATTGGAACTTGTTTTAGATGCACTCCAAAGTCCTCAAGGGTTTGTTTCATCCATAAAACTTGTGCACAACAACAACCCGCCGCAATATATTCGGCTTCGGCGGTTGAAAGTGCAACCGAATTCTGCTTTTTCGAAGACCATGAGACTAGGGAGTGACCAAGAAACTGATAAGTTCCACTTGTACTTTTACGATCAACTTTGCACCCGGCAAAGTCGGCATCCGAAAAGCCAATGAGATTAAAACTAGTGCCCTTGGGATACCATAATCCTAAGTTGAGAGTTCCCTTAACATATCTAAGAATTCTCTTTACGGCCACTAGGTGTGACTCCTTAGGTTGAGCTTGAAACCGAGCACACAAGCAAACACTAAACATGATGTCCGGCCTACTTGCGGTAAGATAAAGTAAACTACCAATCATACCTCGGTAGAGCTTAATATCAACATCTTTGCCTTTTTCGTCCTTATCAAGTTTAGTTGAAGCGCTCATTGGAGTATTTGTCTCTTTTGAGCTTTCTAAGCCAAATCTTTTGATTAGATCCTTTGCGTATTTGGCTTGATTGATGAATATTCCATCATTCGTTTGCTTGACTTGGAGTCCAAGAAAGAAGGAGAGTTCGCCCATCATGCTCATTTCAAACTCATCTGTCATTAACTTAGAGAATTCTTTGCAAAGAGATTCGTTAGTAGCACCAAATATGATATCATCAACATAAATTTGTACAATGAGAAAATCTTTATCCTTTATCTTGATAAATAATGTAGTGTCAACTTTTCCTCTTGAAAAATTATTTGAAATAAGAAAAGTGCTAAGTCTTTCATACCAAGCTCTAGGAGCTTGTTTTAAACCATAGAGTGCTTTTGAAAGTTTAAAAACATGATTGAGAAAATCGTGTTTTTCAAAACCGGGTGGTTGCTCAACATAGACTTCTTCGGAAATGTATCCATTTAAGAAAGCACTTTTTACGTCCATTTGAAATAACTTGAAGTTCATGTAAGAGGCAAAAGCCAAAAGAATTCGAATAGCTTCAAGTCGAGCAACCGGTGCAAAAGTTTCATCAAAATCAATCCCTTCAATTTGGTTGAAACCTTGGGCCACTAGTCTAGCCTTGTTTCGAACCACAACACCAGATTCATCTCGCTTGTTTCGGAAGATCCATTTAGTGCCAATAACGGTATGATCACTTGGTCTTTCCACAAGCGTCCAAACTTGGTTTCGCTCAAATTGATTGAGTTCATCTTGCATCGCAATGAGCCAATTTTCGTCATTACTAGCCTCAACGAAATTTTTAGGTTCAATTTGAGACAAGAAAGCCAAGTGGTCACAAAGTAATCTAAGAGAGGATCTAGTCTTGACTTTTTGACTAGGATCTCCAATGATGGAGTCCTTGGGATGATAAGTAGCAAATTTCCACACTTTAGGTAGAGGAGTGGGTTCATTATCTTTAGAAATGAATTCCTCAACTTCCTTGGATTGAACAACCTCTTGTGGTGTGGAATTTATTTGTAACTTATCAAAGTCAAAAAGATCATCTTAAATAGAAGTATCATTTCCCTTAGATTCTTCAAAGAGAACATGCATGCTTTCTTCTATTACCAAAGTTCGTCGATTAAAGACTCGATAAGCTTTGCTAGTAGAGGAATATCCCAAGAATATTGCTTCATCGGATTTAGCATCAAACTTTTCCAACTTATCTTTTGTGTTCAAAATGAAACATTTACAACCAATAATTTTAAAATAACCAATATTGGGAATTCTATTATGCCATAACTCAAAGGGAGTTTTCTCAAGAATTGGTCGAATTAGAATACGGTTCATAATGTAACAAGCCGTGTTTACGGCTTCGGCCCAAAAATACTTTGGCAACTCCCCCTCAATTAACATAGATCTAGCCATTTCTTGGAGAGATCTATTTTTGCGTTCAACAACCCCATTTTGTTGAGGTGTACGAGGAGTAGCGAACTGATGTTCTATTCCCAATTCATTGCAAAATTCTTCAAAGTTATGGTTTTCGAATTCACCACCATGATCACTTCTAATTTTAGAAATAATACAACCTCTTTCATTTTGAACACGAAAGACAAATTCTTTGAAGGATTTAAAAGTGTCATACTTGTGTCTCAAAAACAAGGTCCAAGTAAATCTTGAGTAATCATCAACAATTACAAAAACATAGTTACTTCCACCAAGGCTAGAGACATCAATTGGACCAAAGAGATCCATATGGATTAATTCCAAAGGCCTAGATGTAGAAATAACATTTTTGGATTTAAAAGAAGATTTTACTTGTTTTGCTTGAGCACAAGCACTACAAACCTCATCTTTGGCATAGTTAATGTTAGGTAAACCTTTTACAAGTTTTTCCTTGGAAAGTTTTGAAAGAGAATCCATACTAGCATGAGCTAGCCTTTTATGCCAAAGCCAAGATTCGTTAATTTGAACCGAAAAACATTTTTCACCTTCATGAGAAAGTTTGCTTAGATCAACGGTGTAGACATTCTTGGATTTAAAGCCCATAAAAGCTACCTCATTTGTAGAAGGATCAAGGATGCTACAATGAGATGCTTTGAACTTTACAAAATAGCCTTTGTCACACAATTGACTAATGCTCAATAAATTATGCTTAAGGCCATCAACTAAAAGAACATTTGAAATATTAACCTTCTCATTTCCGATTGTGCCGGTTCCAATGATCTTTCCTCTAGTGTTGTCTCCAAATGTGACAAAACCTCCATCTTTCTTTTCAAGTGAAATAAATTTGGTATGATCCCAAGTCATATGTCTTGAGCATCCGCTATCTAAGTACCATTTGTCACTAGCACCTTTTGATTGGAGACACACCTACAAGAACAAATCAAGTTTTTAACTTTGGTACCCAAGTGAGATTGGGTCCTTTTGGGTTAGATGAGCCTTTCACAACCCAAATTTGGTTAAGTTTAGGATTTTTCTTATATTTACATAATGATGTATGATGTCCTTTAATATTACAATAAGAGCAATGCAAGGTTGGGTCTTGATAGGAACTTTTAACAAAAACTTTTCTTTTAGTCTTTATTAACTTAACATTGTTTGGATTAGGAACATATCCTATCCCAAACTTCTTGAAGTTCATAACTTGACTTCCAAGCATCATATTTAAGTACTTGGTTCCACCAACAAATTTCTCAAGAGTTTTCTTAGATTCACTTAAGCTAACTTTGAGTTGTTGGTTTTCAACTTGAAGTTTTTCAAGTTGATTGCCTTGATGAAGAATTGGCTTAAAATGTTGACCTTCAATTTTCTTCTTTAATGCCTCGTTTTCACAAGTGAGATTACAACATGTCTCATTAGCTTGTTTAAGCTCTTTCATGAGAGAGGAGATCTCATTTGTAAGTATTAAAGAAGGATTTGAAGTCGAAGATTTTAGGTCATTTACTTCCATCTCTAATGAGGCATTTTGCTTCTTGAGAGATGTATACTTGGGACCCAAACTTTGTAGATCATCATATAAAGAAAAGAAAACTTCTAAAAGTTCATCATAACTTAAATTATTTACCTCATCTTCAAGAGCCATGAGACATAGAATAGAGCTTTGTTCCTCAAGGCAAATTTGGGCAACTTCGTTTTCCGATTCGTCACCGCTAGACTCGTCGGGAGTGTCCCAATTTAGAGCATTGAAGGCTTTCTTTTTCTTGTCTTTCTTGAAGGCCTTGCTTGGAAGAGTGCATTCGCTTTTCAAATGCCCCGGTTTGTTGCAATTTTAGCAAATGATTCCCTTCTTAAATCCCTCACCTTTGAACCCGTCTCGTTTAGGTCTTCTTAAGTTACGCCTCTTAATTAGTCGGTCGAGCCTTTTTGAAATCATAGCGATTTCTTCGCTTGAGCCTTCTTCGCCATCTTCACTATCGGAAGCTATGACTCCCTTAAGTGCAAGACTTTTCTTTTTCTCGGGAGGCTCTTCGTTGTCATATTCTTTGAGGCGTTGTTCATGCGCCATGAGTGATCCGACAAGTTCGTCAATCTTTACCTTGTCCAAATCATGAGCTTCTTGGATGGCCGTAACCTTAGGTATCCAACTTCTTGGTAGCACACGAAGAAGTTTTCGCACCAAGTCCGATGGAGAAAAATCTTTACCTAAGGCTTTCAAGCTATTTATAATGTTAGTGAATCTTGTGAACATATTTGAAATGGATTCACTTTCTTCCATTTTGAATAGTTCATAACTTGACATAAGCATGCTTATTTTAGATTCCTTCACCCTAGAAGTTCATTCATGAGTAACTTCTAATTTATCCCAAATCTCTTTAGCCGTTGTGCATATAGAGATTCGATGAAATTCATCTCTACTAAGAGCGCAAAGGAATGAATTAATTGCTTTAGCATTTAATTGAAAACGAAATTTTTCCGCTTCATTCCATTCCGCTCTTGATTTTGATGGAGTGATATAACCACTTTCGATTATGTCCCAAATATCAAAATCTAGAGATTGAAAGAATATCTTCATTCTAATCTTCCAAAAAGGATAATCGGTCCCATCAAAAATATGGTGGCCGAACAATAGATTGTCCTTCGATATTCTTTCCCATGGATGCCATTCTCACTTAGATTTTAATCTAAATAGTGTGAGACCTCGCTCTGATACCAATTGAGGATCAAAATGGCAACCTAAGAGGGGGGGTGAATTAGGTTTCTAAAATAAAATGTTAAATAATCAAGTAATTTAAAAACTCGAAACAAATAAAGGGAGAGAAAGTGAGGAGTTAGAGAAATGCAAACTCAAGAAGCACACAATCGATTTGTTTCGAGGTTCGGCACTTTGCCTACGTCCCCGCCAACTTCTCAACACAAGAGAACGTTGGATCTCCACTAAACGATACTTTTGCGGGCAAGCACCAAGCCTTCACACCAACACCTTCTTCTCTCAAGAAGGTTACACTTTCAAGCTTCAACTCTTTTCTTTTCTCTCTTTTACAAGATGATATCTCACTATCAATTACACTCAAGTTTAGAGAGAGGATTGAGGGCTTAAGAGTATTAAAAATACTGAAGTATATAAGCTCAATTGGACTTTCAAATCCCTGCTGAGAAATGCCTCAATACCATCTATTTATAGCCTCAGCCAACTTCAAGTCGTTGCACTTTCGGGCGCCCTAAACATAAATTTCGGGCGCCCAGATGTTGAGCACGCGCACTGCAAAACCAGCTGCCTGTCAGGCCCGTGCGCCGCTTTTCTGGATCCGTACATTCGGGCCTCCAGAACTTTGTGGGCGCCCAGATCACGCGCGACAGCTTTCTGACCAGCCAGACCACGCGCGCCGCTTTTCTGGATCCGTACAACAGGGGCTCCAGAAACTTGTGGGCGCCCAGAACGTGTGCGTCGATTTTCCTGACATTGTCAGACCACGCGCGCCGTTTTCTCTGAGCAGAACTTTTGGGCCTCCAGAAGTTTGTGGGCGCCCAGAACATGCGCGTCGACTTTTCTGACACTGTCAGACCACGCGCGCCGTTTTCTCTGAGCAGAACTTTTGGGCCTCCAGAAGTCAACTTGTGGGCGCCCAGTTTCTCAGGCACGCGCGCCGCCTGCGCAGCGCCGCTGTCAGAACTTTCGGACCGTTGCGTCGTACTGTCCGGAACATCAAACCTGTCAAGTCAAATATTCGGGCGCCCTAAACATACAGTTCGGGCGCCCAGATCATAAACCATTCTGGACCACCCAAACATCAAACCGTCAGGATCCACAAAACCTGAGCAGAACTTTTGGGCCTCCAGAAGTTTGTGGGCGCCCAGAACAGGGTCCAAAACACAAACTTGACAGAAAACAGTTTTTGAGAAGTTTTGAATATTGTTTGAAGTCCCATGTGCTTTAGATGATTAAAAAGAGTAAGTTAAAATATAACTCGACATTTCATAAGCACAATGTTAAAAAGGTGGAGTAGAGAGAAATTTTATCTACTAGACAATGTAGCTTCAAGTGGTGAAGCTTAGTGCTAGTTGATTGCCCATCTTGAGTCCTTTTGAAGATAGAGAAGTCTAAACACAAAACTCAAGATAAAAGATTAGTTCAATTATTTATTATCATCAAAATCTAATGAATGATTAGGGCCACTAGGCCAACAACTTTACGGTTAAGTTGGTGCTTAATGCTGATTGATCGACGGGGGTGTAAGAGATGCTTTGAGGATCTGGAAATTGAAAATTCCGTTGGAAATGAAGATTTTTATCTGACTAGTCCTCAAGAAAAGAACCCCCACGGTGGACAACTTGCTTTAAATGGGATGGATGGGGGATCAGCCGTGCGTGCTTTGTGCTGACGACCTAGAAACAGTTGATCACCTTTGCTCAAGATGCGTCTTTAGCAGGTTTTCACTAGTGATGTCCATTCAAGTGGTTTTTGAAATCGAGCTAATAGACGATCGATATTACGAATCTCTCGGAAAGGCTGATGAAACTAGGAAATGCTACGAAATCGGCGAAGGGACTGGTACTTCTAGTAGCAAGCTGGTGGACTATCTAGTTGGAAAGGAATAGCATGATTTTCGAGAACCTTAACCTAATTTTTTGACCTAACCATGATTCTAAAACATACAAAGCAAATTATACATTTGTAGTTAATAATCTAGTTAGATTGTTGGAAACCCAACATTAACTTTAATCTTCCATTTTACAGCTAGATCAGGCCATTCTTTGCCCTAGAAGGTTAGGCAATTCAGCCTTTAAGCTACCTATCAAAAGCTATATTATATATTAGCATCACATTTACAACCATGATCTTATCCCCTATCTTATTATTTTTATCTATTCTTGTGCCTTCCAACTCTACACAGAATCTCTTGTAAGCTGGGTAATTGTCTAATTGGTACAAGAAGCCTTTTAAGTCACAAGAATGATCCAGCCTGTACACAAAAAAAGTTTGGGAAAAATAAGGAAGGTACAAGACCTATCATCCTTGCATCAAAAAACTTAGCTTCCTATGCACAGTAATTCACAAAAAGAGCCCAAACATGTGGTGTAAAGGAGAGATTCGCGTGTTTTAAAACCCCCAGTTACTGCAGCTTTTTCTGATACTATATATATTGGTTGCATAAAAGTTATTGGATAAGGACCTCTTCCGAAATCTGTGGAAAAAGCACTTCCACTGGATAAGGACTTCTTTGAGAATATCTACTCTTTATAGGTACAAATGCAGTATATATATAGTTGGAATTTGGAGATACATGTAATTATAAATGCAATAGTTATAATTCTTTGTATTTTATTTGATTGAAAATAGTAAGAAAAAAAGTGCGCAATTATAAATAATTTGTTTGGTTACATCAAATTAAAAATTGCATTTTAAAAAATTTATCACTTTATATACGTCGTAGTGAGATTAACTCCAATATAGAAAAGAAAATATTTCTTTGTTTAAAAAGTGATTGTAGCTTACCTTTTGTTTAAAATTACTCTCTCTCCATCTGCTCCAGTTGGAACTGCGATCAATTTGGGCGTAGTTCTAACTGCAGCAGTTGAAGAGAGTAATTTTAAATAAAAAATAAGCTTACCTTCCTAATCACTACTGCAGTTAGGGCGCTTCCTTATATAGTTTCAACTGCAGCAATTGGATTTAAATGTATCAAACCAAAAACCAGATTTGAAGTATCCGAATTGATGATCGACACCGTTAAACATGATTTAAAGCATTTGAAATATCTAGAAACTAAATTTCATCATTTTCTATATTTGCTATCAAGTGACTATTGAAATGAACGGTAAAAAATAAATAACATAGTGAAAATAGTGGTCAAGATTTTTTCAGTTCGGGATCGAAGTTGTCAAATGTGATCTATATAATGGAAAAAAAAGTTAGCAAAAATTCAACGAACTTAGATTATTCTACACCGTTAAACAAGCAAACTGCTCATATAGACCGTTAAAAATTGTCTATTTTCAACTCCTTCGATCATTGGGTGAACGGTTTTAGAAAATGACGAAATTCGATTTGTAGATACTTCAAATACTCTAGATTATATTAAGCGGTGTTGATCGTCGATTTAGATGCCCCACTATCGAAAAGGACTCCATAGTATAAAATAAAATAAAAAAAAAGTCTAATAGTTTCAAGAGCATTTAGCTCAACTTTCTCCTTCCCTCTCTCCCCCTCTCTCTCTTTATATATAAACATTTGTAGTTAATGATCTAGTAAGATTGCTAGAAACCCAACATTAACTTTAATATTCCATTTTACAGCTAGATCAGGCCATTCTTTGCCCTAGAAGGTTAGGCAATTCAGCCTTTAAGCTACCTATCAAAAGCTATATCATATATTAGCATCACATTTACAACCATGGTCTTATCCCCTATCTTATTATTTTTATCTATTCTTGTGCCTTCCAACTCTACACAAAGAATCTCTTCTAAGCTGTAATTGTTTAATTGGTACAAGAAGCCTTTTAGTCACATGAAGTTTGAGAAAAATAAGGTAGGTACAAGACTATCATCATTGCATCAAAAAGCTTAGCTTCCTATGCACAGTAATTCACAAAAAGAGCCCAAACATGTGGATGTAAAGGAGATTCGCATGTTTTAAAACCCCCAGTTACTGCAGCTTTTTCTGATACTATATTGGTTGCATAAAAGTTTTGGATAAGTACTTCTTCCGAAATCTGTGGAAAAAGCACTTCCACTGGATAAGGACTTCTTTGAGAATATCTACTCTTTATAAGTAGAAATGCAGTATATATAGTTGGAGATACATGTAATTATAAATGCAATCAATTATAACTATATGTATTTTATTTGATTGGAAGTAGTAGAAAGTGTTGCAGTTATAAAAATTTGTTTGGTTACATTAAATTGCATTTTTAAAACTTTTATAACTTTATATATGTTGTAGTGAGATCAACTCCAATATAGAAAAGAAAATATTTTTTTTCTTTTGTTAAAAATTACTCTCTCTCTCTAACTACTCCAGTTAGAACTGTGACCAATTTGGACGCAGTTCTAACTACAGCAGTTGGAAAAAATAATTTTAAATAAAAAATAATCTTACTTTCCTAATCACTACCGCAGTTGGGGCGCCTTCTTATATGGTTTCAACTACAGCAATTGGATTCAAATATATCAAATCAAACACCGGATTTGAATCATTCGAATTGACGAACGACATCGTCAAACACGATTTAAAATATTTGAAATATTTAGAAACCGAATTTCATCATTTTCTATATTTTCTATCAAGTGACTATTGAAATGAACGGTAAAAAAAAATGAATAAAATTGTGAAATAGTGGTCAAGATTTTTTTAGTTGGGGATTGAAGTTGTCAAATGTGATCTACATAATGGAAAAAAATGGGCAAAAATTCAACAAATTTATATTATTCTACACCGTTAAACAAGCAAACTGCTCATATAGGCCGTTAAAAATTGTCTATTTTCAACTCCTTCAATCATTGGGTGAACAATTTTAGAAAATGACGAAATTCGATTTGTAAATACTTCAAATTCTCTAGATTATACTAAACAATTAATGTTGATCGTTGATTTGGATACCCTACTATCGAAAAGGACTCCATAGAAAAAAAAAAGAAAAGAAAATTAAAGCCTAATACTTTAAGAGTATTTAGCTCAACTCTCTCTCTCTCTCTCTCTCTACATATATAGATAGAAAAATAAAGTAAGACTACTATGCTTTTAAAAGCATAGAGTCTCCATCCTTTCGCTTTGTTCTCAATGACCGAACATCTGAATTAATGATCGGCTCCATTAGATTGATCTACACTATGCGAAATATTCATAATTAAAATTTTATAATATTTCGACATTATCTACCTTGTGATTGAGTGGTCTCAAAATGAATAGATGGAAACAAAAATCTCATAAATAGTGATGATAGAGAACATGAATTTTAGA
This sequence comes from Puya raimondii, assembly GCA_016920855.1. Taxonomy (NCBI): domain Eukaryota; kingdom Viridiplantae; phylum Streptophyta; class Magnoliopsida; order Poales; family Bromeliaceae; genus Puya; species Puya raimondii. Next base: position 8,745,033 of record JABWPP010000049.1, read on the forward strand.
TCAAACGTACTAATCTCACTTTAGATAGTAAAAAAAATATTCTATCAAAACAATATATAATTAGAAATTTCTATATTGTTAAAGTGGCAAGTGCCTCATATTGACAATTAAATAATTAATTCTTGAGACTTTTCGATCACTAGGTAAATAATATTGAAAAACTGAAACTTGACACTTAAGATACTTCAGATAGTGTAGATCAAGTCTAACAGAATCGATTGTCAATTCAAATATTCTATCATCATAAAAAATTAAAATATGGAGGCTGGGCTTCTTAAAGGATAATAACCTCTCTCTCTCTCTCTCTTTCTCTCTTTATATATATATATATAGAATTAGACTAGAATGCTTCTAATAGCACCAAGTCATTGGTGCTTGTGAATTTTCAACATTTGGATGAAGATTTGTAGAATTAAGGTAATAGTGGCCTCCTTAAGGTTTAGTGGGTGGTTGGTGCAATAGCATGATAAGAATTGGTCAAAGGGATAGACCTAACGGTGGAAAACTTGATAGCACCAAGTGCTTGGTGCTATTAACAGCACCATAGCCGGACTCTCTCTCTCTCTCTCTCTCTCTCTCTCTCTCTCTCCCCCATGCCAGTGTGTGTGAAGCACTTCTATAAAGAACAAAGAGAAGGTTTGGCAAATTGGAGCGTAATAAGCCATAAATAATGGGCGTTTTGGAAGTTAGAAAATAGATAAGGGCGTTTTGGAAGTTTGAAAATAGAAAATGAGAAACTTGTGAGTTTCGCGAATTCGACTTCGCCCCTTGCCCCACCACCCCACTTAAGTCAAAATGTCTATTTCTGTACAATTGCGAGTGAAAGTTTTGATGGTCTCATGACTTCGATGCAGAAACAAAGACTGATCGACCCTAATGACTTTCTCATAGTCACTAGATCAACCTCCCATGTCCACACCAAAAAAAAAAATAAACAAATCATTTTTGTTTTGTTTTTTTTTTTTTTTATCTTGCTTGAATTGTATATTTAAGGCCCAATCAACAGAAGGTAGGGTTTCGTCCAATCCAAGCAATGTAGTGGGCCATATTATATATTTAACAAATAAATATGGCCTCTTTTTGAAATTAAGAAGCCCATATAAAATTTCTAGGCCCATTTTAAAACTACGGCCCATTAACGGCCCACGGTACTCTCCAGAACCTTCGCGCTTCCGAAGTTCTTCGGCTCTCTCAGCCCTAATTTTCCATATTTGCGCCATCGTCGTCCCCAACTCCACCTTTGTTGGAAGCGTCGGAACCCTAATGAGCGGAGAACAACCCTAGAAACCCTAGTCGCACCCACACACACAAATACACGCAATGCGTCCCTCCGCCGCACGCCTTGCCCGGTTGCTCGTTCGCAGATCCCTCCAATCGAACCAGACCCCAATCCACCCCGTGAGCCCCCCTTCAATCGATCCTCTCTCTCTCTCTCTTTTCTTTTTAATATTCGATCGATTGAGCTCAATCCTGCTTTCTTAATCAGTTGGGAAATGAATCGTCCCGCGTGTTCGCGTCGGGAATTTGCAGCTCCTCTCGCGGATTCGTCGATGGTAATCGCAGCAAAGGTGTGATTTTGGGGTTTTCGGATTGAGATTTGATCCTTTCGTTGACGCACCTCATGTATTTTTTGGTAAAGTTTTGAGCTTTTGGGCTAATCTCCGATGGTTATGCAGTGCAATGGAGTAATGGGATTGCAAAGGAAGGGTTCTGCTTACCGAAAAGGTCGTTTCATGGTACGGCTCAGTTTTGGGTTGATGATTTCAAGCTACATGTGCAATTATTCGTAGTTTAATTGTTCCATTATGTTCAGGAAGTAGACCATTGTGTGCTAGAGATTACTATGATGTGCTTGGAGTGAGCAAAAATGCAAGTCCTGCGGAGATTAAGAAAGCTTATTACGAGGTATGGTTTTTGAGAACTTGTCGAAACTTGAGTCGAAACTTGAGCAAACAATCATTTCATTACATCTGTCTTTTAGTAACTTGTAATAGTCTCCTTGTGCAGTTAAGTTTGTGAAGATTGTATTTGAACTTCTCATTCGCCTGCCTTAGTTAAAAAAGCATTTTGATTTTTGATTATGATGATTGTACGAAGAATGCAGTTTGATAAAGTTATTTGATCGTGTATTCTAATGTTAATCAGGATTGGCGTATTTTGATTGAAGTTGTTTTACTACTTCGTACATGGATAACAATCGAATGTAGTCTCATTAGTAAGAATATAATCTTCCTTTGGCGATACTTTACGTCCCTTTTCACCATTTCGATAGACGACAAGTTTGATGAGAGGTTCAGTACGGTTCACGTGAATGGATGTGGCCTGACCATACCATCTATAGTGCTGTTTATACGTTCATACACCAATGTTTCTTTTGCTTGTTCAAAACACAAGTAGATGGCATACATTTTTTTTTTCCTTGTTTCCAGAAATTTGATTGTCCTTCTCCTTTTTGCCCTGTTCCTCACTCCATGCTCTTTGCAGCTTGCGAAGAAGCTTCATCCTGATACAAACAAAGGTGATGCTGATGCTGAAAGGAAGTTCCAAGAAGTCCAGCGAGCTTATGAGGTACACTTATCTTTGATGAGGAAACAAAATAACGCCTTTGTGAGTTCTTTAGTTATTTTGCCAGAGAATGAGATGGCTTGATTGCCTTTTTGCAGACATTGAAGGATGAGCAGAAACGTTCTTTCTATGACCAGGTGCTGTATATGATTATACTGTTATTTGCAACCTTATGTTCATTGATCTAGCTGTATGCTTAGTTAGTACTCACTGGGTTTCTTTTTCTGCATGATAGAATGATGGTTTTTCCCACAGGAAAGAGCGGCGTCATTGAAAGATATTTTTTTAAAAAAAATTTATTCTCTTTTCGTATAAGATTTGATTAGTTAGGATGCAAATGGAACATTGTCTGTTCTATTTGTCAATAACTAGAGGAATACTTGTTAACAATCTCTAACTGAAGATCCTGAAGCATGTATAAAAGTAATATTTTTTAATAATTTAATACTTCTAAAACATAAATATTAGCAAACCTGAATCCTTTGTAATCTACAATAAAGTATGTTTTAGTTAATGGTGCTTATGAGGAAGATGTGTTTGAAAGAAAAGAATTTTGGTCTTCAAGCACTGGAAGTATTAAATCCCACATTCGCTTTGACTTTGACTTTGATATGAAAGTGTCAAGAGTTTTCTAACTAATTTTTTCCAGGAATAGAGGTTTTCTTTTAACTTTCTTCTCTGACATTTTGCTTCAATCAAAATATTCTCTACCACAACCAGTTTCCTTCCGATCTTAAGTACAACTACATGCATGTGTCCTCTCTCTTAGTGTGTGTCTGAGACTCTGAGTGCTCGCATGCATCCTTGTGCATTCGATTATGTGTCTTCAGTGGTTTGTGCATTCAACTATGTGTCTTTACTCTTTAGTGGTTTTACCCTATCTGCAATACCACTAAACTTACACTCTAAGTCTAAAATTGTTATAGTTATCTACTGTAGTTTCTCCTTATCAAGTAAAGCTACTGTGGTCAAGCTTCCTTCTTAATCTCAAATATTATTGTATTGTCATTGTGACAGGTTGGTGCTGATCAATATGAAAAAGCTGCTTCAGGAGGTGGAGCAGGCCCAGGTGGACCATTTGAAGGTGGATTTGGCAATCCTTTCGAGGACTTCTTTGGCGGTGGCGGCGGAATGAACGATGTAAGGACTTTCTTATCTTTCAGTTGTTTTGATGCTATGCCCAATAAACCCATTATATACACCTAGCAACTGGAACGGTTTGTCGCAAACCTATTTGTCAGTGCTGTTATGTATAAGTAAAAAATATATGGCTCTAAATGAGTTGAGAGTGTCCAATACTTTTGAAGAGATAAATGTCTGATTTCCACCATCCATTCATCAACCATGTTCAACTTACGTATGTAATTATATTCTCTAAATTAAGCTAATATGTGGAACTTAGAAGTGGTTTAATGATTAAAGAGGATGTTGTCCCTCATAATGTAAACATCGTGTCGTACATTGCCATTTGGAAGAAAAAAGGCATCTCCTTTATTACGATAGTCAGTTATTTTGTTGCTTTCAGCTCATTTGAGTCTGGATGTAGGCTCATCATGCATATAACATTTTCAAAGAATGGAGAGACCTGATTTTGGTGGTTTGTGGCCTCAAAACACATTGTATAATTCGTACCTTTTTTCTTGTTAGCTGGAATGCTTTTTTAAATTCTTATTTGTTCTAAAAATTCTGGATATTATTTTACAGTTGCAGTACTTTAATCTCTAAATATGTTTTTCTAAATTATGTTCTTCTAACTTCTGGCTTTGCTTTCTGTCTTTTGTTATCAAGTTCTTCAAAAACATATTCAGAGACAGAGAATTTGGTGGACAAGATGTTAAGGTTCTCTCTCTCTCTCTCTCTCTCTCTCTCTCTGTATTTCTCTGTCTCTTTCTCACGTTGTTTCATACTTTTTTGGCTTAATATAGTATCGGATCAGAATAATCATGCTATCAAATTCCTCCTGTAGCTCTCTCTTGAAATATCATTCATGGAAGCAGTTCAAGGGTGCACGAAAACTGTGAACTTTCAGACTTTTGTTCCCTGCGAATCTTGTGGTATGATATACTACAATTTGAAAGAAATAAGATGGTTGTCAATGACCTCATTTGGCATTATTTTCATTTTTTTGGAATTTTATTATTTGCAGGTGGGACTGGCGTACCTCCTGGAATGAAACCTGAAACTTGTAGGGCTTGTAGGGGTGCAGGATCGGTCAGTTAACTCTAAGAATAGTTATCCTTCGGTTCTTTCCATATCTTGATTATTATGAGATTTTTGTCGTTGAATTTTGTTGTTTTTTCTTTCATAATACATGCAGATATTCATCCAAACTGGGCCCTTCAGGATGCAGAGCACGTGTTCGCAATGTGGGGGTTCAGGGAAAACTGTGAAAGTGGGTTCTCTCTCGCATGTCATATTTCTTTAGAAATGTTTCTTAGACTGCAATGTGCTGATAATTCTCAGTCATTATATAGTTGACAGATCAATTGTAGTTAAGAATATTTTCCCTCTATTTTTTGTGTTTAAAGAGATACCATAGAATCATATTTCTGGCATGGATTTAAGTCCGTCCTTTACCCTACCGAAAGCCAACTGCTGAGATGCTCTTACCTGATGAGCCCCCTAGCTTCCATCTTCATAAACTTTTACCATTTCCTTTTTAGTGCCTAACAGATCCTACTTTAGTCACTCAAAGTTAGTATTCTTATAATTCTGAACTCTTATTATGAACTTGCTTATAAATTATCTGAATTTTTTAAACCATGAAATTGGAAATCTGGTAGAGGGATTCATTACTCATTAGGTAATCATATCTTTTACTAACTTATGCGAAGTTATCTTGTTTTTTCCCCCTCTCTATAACCTTCTTGTTTAATTTTACTATGTTTACTTATCTTAGCTTGTATGTTCTCTGGGTAGGATTTCTGTAAGTCATGCAGAGGACGGAAGGTTGTGCAAGGACTAAAATCTATCAAGCTGGATGTGATGCCTGGTATGTCTCAAGTATATAAAAGCCACCACAAGCTGTATATTGTGTCGTCTTATTCAATCTGCTCAGTTTTACTATATGCTGATTGCTGGATATTACTTTCATCTCGACTATCTTTGTTCAGAAGAGAGATATCGTGGTCTTTTATAATTGTTGGCCTTTATGTCAAATGAAAAATATATTAGCGAAGAGATAATTTGAGTTCTATCACTGAGTATCTGAAATCTTGGATGGATAAATTAAACTGAAATTGCATAAACTGAACTTATTATTTTACTCCATTCAGTTGGTATAATATGGAGGACAGAATGCGTGACCCCAAAATTTTTAACTTAATGTCATTTATGCAGGAATGGATGATAATGATACTTTGAAGATTCCTAGATGTGGTGGAGCAGATCCCGAGGGCAATCAGCCTGGCGATCTTTATGTTACTCTCAAGGTTCAGCATTGAGTGTGTTGATTCTTTTTTCTATTTAATGGCAATAGATGAGCTAAAATCTGCGAAATCTTTTGTAGGTTCGGGAGGACCCTGTTTTCCGGAGAGACAAAGCTGATATCCATGTTGATGCTGTCTTGAGTGTCACCCAGGTAATTAGATCTCTGCCACAGTTGTCAGTTAGCGAATATTTTATCATTGATAGATTGTCTTCATGTAAATTACCTTTTCTGCTTCTCTTGTTTCAACCAATGCGTTTTGGTTGTAAGCTGCTCAACATTGTTCTTATATATGGCGGCGACAAGTCACCTAGCGCTATTTAACTCTGGATTATAAGTTCCTTGAAGATACATTTGGTCCGCATAAATTTCTTTCCATTTAAAACTCGTGTGGATTTATTGAGTGTGCATAATTTGCAGGCAATTTTGGGAGGAACTGTTCAGGTTCCAACACTTACAGGGGATGTTGTTCTTAAGGTAACAGACGCTTGTCTGCTTAATAACTTATGATCTTCTCTGACATGGGTGAAATGGAATCTTAATGTTTTGATCAATCGCAGGTTAAGCCTGGTACTCAACCTGGTCAAAAGGTTGTTCTTAGGGGGAAAGGTAATTCTCATATATATAATTTCTTTTTCTTTAACTAAAGTATTTGAATTAAGTTACATTTGAATGCCGAGATAATGGACTACCGCATTTTCTGATATGTTCTTACTCTAATATTCAAATCAGATAGAAAGAAATGTTTGTGAAGTTTGAGAGTGTCTTTAGGTTTTTCTTGCATCCCTTGTGCTTGTTAAATTCAATCATATCGTAAATCGCTTAGCTACAAATGTCATATACAATGGATTGGTTATGCCTAGGACTCTTTTATTGATTTTTCGTTAAGCTTATAAGCATAAAAACATGAAATGTGCACCTTAATTTTACCTAGTATTTTGGCAGCCTGGTTGCTAGATCAAACTCAACTCTTAAAACTGGTCCGACCTGCCTCGAGCAGGAACCAAACTCGAGTTAAATCATTTTTGACCTGGTTCATATCATGTTTATCTCGATGTAGTTCGTGCTAATATTCGATTAAAGCTTGCCTCTTAAAAGTTTTGAAGATTTTCTGCTTCATCTGTATTTGAGCAATAAGAGCTGATTGATTAATTGATGGAACGATGCAGGAGTAAAGACACGAAACTCTTCGATCTACGGAGACCAATATGTTCATTTTAATGTCCATATTCCAGTGTAAGTTCTTTTCTATACATGTCTTACAGGATCTGAACTTAACAGTTCCAAATTATTATACTTCAATGATTTTCGCTGCACTTTTCTTGGGCAGAAATTTGACCCAGCGGCAGCGCATGCTAATCGAAGAGTTCGCAAAAGAGGAGCAAGCAGATTCCGATAAGGGTGCCACGGCCGCAGGAGCATCAGGATAGTTAATAGTTAATCATACGAGAGCTACACAGCTTAAAGAAGCATAAGAAGCGAGAATTCCTCATTCAACAAACCCATATTATTTCAAGTATAAACCTAAGAGTAGATGGTGGAGAAATTTTTTTTTTTTTTTTTTTCCGAGAAAGAGATGGGGCTTGTTTGAGTTCTAGTTTTGTATTCTAGTCACCCAATAACCACATATATAAGACGCGAACGAAAGCTTTTGTGAGAACAATTATTTATTTATATATAAATGAGGGTTCTTAATGGAGTAGGAATTTTGTACATATGTACCAATGTTTAGCCTCGTGTATTGATTGAAGGATTAAGATTTTGGGGATAGCAAAAATGGCCTGCCTTGTTTAGTATTTAATCATTTCATTTCTTCTGCAATTTTGCATGGATTTCTTGGTGGGTGGTGTTGTTTATTTATTTATTTATTTATTTATTTTAAGTATCTTGAGATCTATTATATTGGCCGAGAGTTTAATGTGACTTATTCAAGAGAAAAACAAACTTGTTTTGTGATTTTGAGCTCAATTGCTGCGAATGCTTCTATGAGAATTGGATTTTTTTTATAAAATAACTCTCTAAAATTTTACAATTTGTAAAATAATTATGTCAAAATTTTATTTGAGAAACTAACTCTCTAAATGCAGTGAATTATTCACCGTATTTTAAAAAAAATTAAGCCCTTCTAAAGATGGTGAATAATTCGCCGCCTTTAAAAAAAGGTCATAGAAAAGAGGAGGGAAAAAAAAATAGATAAATATAAAAAATGGTGAATTATTTACCGCCTTTAGTATATTAAGAATGCGGTGAATGATTCACCGCCTTTAGGAGGTTAGTTTGCCAAATACAAGTTTAATAAGGTTATTTTGTAAATTATAAAATTGTAAAAAATTAGTTTGTAAAAAAGTCCATGAGAATTACTAGAAACAAAATTAAACTGCATAAAAATTACAACAATTCATTCCTCAGTGGCCTTTCTTTTTTCCCCTCTTGAAGAACACAATTCTTCTTTTAAAGACATTTGCTGTTAAAAGGAAACTTGCACAACTCAAAAACAAAAATGATCTCAGCTTTGAACGCCGACCCAAAAATTCATCTAAAAATTCATCCAAAATTCTCAGTTCAGAAGCATTCAAAAGTGCGACAAATCCAATAGTTCAACACATTTAAACAGAGTAAAATGATGTAGTATGTATAAGAAGCCTACGCTTATTAATTTGGAACCCAGAAAACACCTACAAATTTACATAGCGAAAATTCCCAGATTACAACGCAGTCATGAAAATAGAATCCTGCAGCAGATGGAGAGTACAAATGACTTAAAAGAAGGCAAAACTTGGAGAAACTGTTGCAGACACCTACATGAAAAATGGAATAGCAACTTGCTTTTTGATATTTTTGATCGCATCGTGTTCGAGTTTGGAGAGAGAGAGAGAGAACTTGATCAGATGTAAACTGCAGCTGTATGCAAACAGATTTCTCTTTATGGGCTAATCGGCCAAAGAGCGAATGTTACGAACCCCCACCCCGATGGCCAAAAGAATTTTGGAAAGAACTTTTTCATGTACAAAAAAAGAGCAAAGAAAAACGGACGGGTGAGATTCACTCTGTGGAGGAGTTATTGCCGAGATCAGGAACTACTGCAGAGGAGAGCTCGATATGCGACAAACGAATGGCGCCAATAAGCTGCTCCGGAAGCTCGTCGGAAGTGTTTGCCTGCAGGTATAAAACATATCATTGCTGTTAAAGTAAAGAAACTAGTTTCTGAGTTTCTGCATTAAAAAGAAAGAAGAAAAAGAAAAAGATTGTTTGTATGAAAATGCACACAAATATACAAATTCAGGACCCGAGTGATCATTCGAGTGATCTTGGTGGTTTTTTGAATTCTCCTCATTTATAAGAATTCGGACGCTCGGCTACGTAGCCAGCAAATGAAACGTTTTCTATCCATTATAGAAAATTCACTTTGTAACTCTAAAGTTATGTGACCGGATCTCTACTATTTCTTTTTTGGATTAACTGGTCTCTATTTGTATGTCTATATAGGTCTGTGTGCATGCAGGCGCAAATATATGACACGCACATATACAGACACGAACACGCAGACGCATACCAAAGATGTGCTATTTACAGATTATGGACCTCTCCTTTTTTATATATTCCAGGAAACCTCAAGACGAGGAAAGAAAAAAAAAAGGCATTTGAAAACATCTTTTTGGTTCAACTTTCAGGGGAAGATCATATTTAATTGCAAGAAAGTCATGTCTCGATAACATCTGGTTTTATATTCTAGACAGGAATCCGTCATAGACCCCTTTTTTTTAATCATGATAATGCCTTCAATATGGAGTGGTCTCCCACCTGAATAAGAAAAGCCATATCGACGACCAGATTTGTAACTACACCGCACACGAGGCCCAGAACTCCATTGGCAACTGCAGAGGAACCAATATCAACATCTATCTGCACAACCATAAATAAAGTTAGATATCTCCTATTGGACTACGCAAATGTGGTTAATTCGAAAGAAATTAAATGCAAGATTCTGTAGAATGTTAAGTTAGATATTTCTTACTTCCAAGTACTTTGCTCTGCGGATATATGTGCAGTCAACTGCTTTGCCAAGTAAGCAAGGAGTGCTTCCAACACTTTGGCGCACTATCCAGGATCCCTGCATAGTTAAGCTATAGAATCAGGAAGCAAATTTTATTCTTTGAATAGCCGTAAAGCTAGTAATACTCTGCTATTAGGCACACCCAGCATCATCATGTATTATACAGAGCTTGTTTGGCTTTATTAAAGCTTGTGCAGAAGTGCTGTTGGAGTAGAGCTATACAAAGAAAGCACTACGAGCTTCCCGTTGCAACAAAAGCAGAACTTCAAAATTGGAGCTTCTACTTTCAAGCCTAAAAGCTCATTTAGTTTCACACCACAGCAAAAGTTTTTGCACTATTTATCAGCTGAAATGCCAAGCACCTGGTTGCGAGAAGCTTCTGTTTTCTGGAGTAAAGAAGTTGTTCGAGAAAGCAGATCAATTATGGAAAGGGAGGATACAGACCTTAGATACAGAGGGGATAAGCTTGAATCTACTATTACGGAAATCATCATCACCGTCAACAAAGCGCTGCAATAGAGACCCTGGTCGCAGGTGCCTTGTGAGAAAGTAAAAGACCATACTATAATGAGTTGATCCCGGAATCTACAGGAGGAATGAGAAAATATGTGTCAATCTCAAGAACTACCAAACCTATTTCTAGTACCAGAAACAAATAGGCATGCTCCAGAGTTGACTCAAAAAAACAACTGGAAGTTACGCTCAGGTTAAGGCTTTTTTTTTTAATGTTTCCCAGAAAAACCTAGATTCTTTCATTGTAGAAATTTTCACCTGTGCCCCCAACAAAACTATCAATTCACGTAAACAACAATAAACTTTGAATTTCATATATGGCTTCGAAAAACATATTTCTCTTGTACTTACAAAATTTCTCCTATTTAAGAACTTTTTCTTATACGAAACCAACATAACCCCATGAATTGCATGACTAACCAGCTTAACATACAGGTGGTTTTGTAAGAAATTCCACTTTTGGGAATAAATGAAAACAAAGAATTTATCAGGGTATATGAGTAAATAGATGATTTTGCAGCGATGTGTATGTAAAAGGCTAAAAACCCTTTTGCTATAACATAACATATAAAAATTGGCGAAGAATATTCTATTTCCTTTCTAAACTAAAAGATGCTGGTTCACTTTATACCACTTATCTTTGCTTATCTACAGATCAGTTTCAAGCTCTTGCCATAAAATGTGAGCTAACCAAAAAAGTACATTGATATGTGTGCAAGCTCTTTGAAGGTTACTCATCATTGAGAACTAGAGATAGGGAATAATATAAATGTAATGCAAGTCCAACGGCACTTACTGCTGTCTATCAGATGAACAATAGCATATAAAAGAGAGAAATCACAAAAAACCGCTAACATTTCTCTATTATAATTTAAACCACCAACTTTGATATGATAGAAAACACCAATTACCTTAGTTTGGCAAAAAATAAGATCCCCTCACTAAATTCTGATATTACTGGATTCAATTTTATGCAAACAACTTCATACTACCCGCACAGTTTAGTTTGTTACCAAATAGAGCTTATGAACTGTATTAGAATGGAATATAAGTCAGAAGTTTTTCCATATCACATTGAACTTAGTAGTATAAATAAATAGGGAAAAAGTTGCTGTGTCTTTTATGATTACCCAGAAAGGAAAATGTAAACTTACTTGTAAATTCACAACAAAGCAGAATAGTCCCTTCTCAGAGGCAACCTAAAATGGTAGAACAAGCTCCAATTAAGTCTAAAACAATTAGATTCACTATATGCGCAGTGCTTAAAAGTGTAAGAGCTTCTTCATACATCAAAAATTGAAGAAAAATATCAGTAAGTGGGGGGCAAAAGTAAATAAAATGCTGAAACGCCTATCGCCACATTATCATTAGAAAACTTTCACAAGCATTTTCTCCGATAAAGCTTTCTTCCATCTTCAGCAAGCACACTGAATTCTCTTTGATGTTTCTCCAGTGTTAGAAGGCATCTTCTCTAATAATTTGTTATGACCTAATATTACTTAATGATCGAAAAATGATGGCATAAACAGCATCCTGTAAGATATCCAAAGTACCAGTGAAAATCTCAAGAAGGAAAGAAGCAAGCATAGAAGCTAGAAAGTTTCTTTAATTTCTTAATATAAAACTAATAGAAATATGAATAACATCATGATCAATAAAAAAAAATAAAAAAAAATCAAAGTTGCTTGGTTATTTACTTGAGCGGCACAGCCTTGTCTCCTAGCTACATGGTCCATACGCTTACTGTCCTTAAGCCAATCAACAGCCACAAGTTCCATGAGAAACTTCCCTGCAGTAGTCTGCAACTTCAATGTTAGTGACATCTCTATACAACCGAATAAGCTTTAAAAGCAAGAAAATGTTATTGTAGAAAAATAACTATAAACCTTGGATTTGTCGTTCGGAAAATTCTTGCTCCGTACTTTGAAAAGCTTTCCATCAGGTACTCTCCAGCAATTACGACTTTTATCATCATCATCTCGACGTAAATTGCCCAAAAAGGAAGACAAATCAATTTGATCTGCCAGCTCCTCTTCTGGAACTGCAGTTGATGGATGAAGAATAAAGAGCTGATTCATTGTTAGCAACAAATGTGGAAGCACAAATACATGAGAAATTTGACATTAAAGAAACCTGTCTGCTTAGCATCAGTTTCAGCCTTAGCAGAGACATCCTGCATATTACCAAACCTAGAAGTTCAGAAAAACAAGAGCTATATATGAGGGATTTTACAATTATATCCCAGCAAAATCATCTATTTAGTTTAGTAAACTTATAAAATATCATTTATACCCCTCAAAATGGCAGATTCTTATGAAGATACGTAGTCTTAAGTTGAGGCCTTGCAGGATGGATCCAATTCATAGGAAAAATGATAAATTTTTTTTTTTTTCTAAATGAGGCATTTTTGTAAGTACTTCAAAATTAAGTTTCAAAGGGCATATATGAAAAATTCAGATTGTGCAGGCAGATATGTGTAAATCAATAATTTTGCAGGGATATGATGCAATCTATTTACATGAAAACAGGATCAATCAACTTACATCCGAAATAGCTTCAGGAATTTGGTAGTCATCATCCTCATCAGATTCTTCATCTAACATAACAGATGTTCTGTTATCGGCACGTGCTTGATCCAAAGATGTAGTCAGACTGTCACCTTCCTGCGGTTTATGACCTTTCTTCAGTGAAACAGAGTCTGTCGTCATATTGAGCATGACTGGTATCCTAGGTACTGCATTAATATCATCTATTTGTGCAAAATATTCCCGCAAACCTGCCATAGATACATTTTTTTAATTTTTATGTCCGTATATCTTGCACTCAAAGTCAACTATTAAAGGATCAAATGCTAGGGAAAGCTAAATTCATCATAGTTCTTAGCAAGGAACAGTAAACCAAATGAATCCAATTATGAATGTGATAGAACATTTAGTAAATAGTACCGGCAAAAGCTGCAAGGACTCTTCTAGATTAAAAAGTATATATAATCTGATGTGAAATCATTTCCTTCTCATTACTTGTTGCCATGGAATCAACCATTTACCACCCACAATGAAATTCCAAATTACTAGCACAGTTCATAGGGACGCTCCCCCTTGCGAGAGAAATGTGTATTTGCTTTACAGATCTAGAGATGACAATATGACATGTGAAGTTGAGAAGGGAAAACTGTAATTACAGCACAAACTTTAAAACTACTATAGGAATATTTTGCTTCACCAAGAGATGCTCAACAGGGACTTTTTAAATGTATACAAATAATTGGAAAGTACAGGACTTTCTTGAAATGTCTGAAAAGCAGAGACTTACATATAAGGTTTCCTAAGATATATTTCATAAGTTATAGGAACAATGATATGGTTTCGATAATCTTAATTTCGAAAACACCTAAAGCATCTCAAATAGAATTTTCACATTAAAATAAAGGAGTCATTTTGGAACATACTAATTTATCATATATAACTAGGATAAATCTGCACTAATTAAGAAACAATAATAGAACTTAAAATGTTCAAACAATAAAACTCAGAAACTCTTGAGCAGAAGCCATAATATATTATAATACAGATCACAGGAACCCATCTATATTTATATATCTCCAAAGCAAGTAAAACTCACCTGCAACACTATTTAACATCTGAAGTAAACAATGTTGCTGGAAAGATGGGAAGTAGTTAACGCCCCATCCCTTAAGATCGATTTGCATAAGATGCTGGACTTGAGTACGAGGTCTCCCATTGCGAGACTTAAGAGGAGAGATCTTGAATCCACCACCTGAGATAATAGAAATGAGATTAAGTAAAAGAAATACACCAATTATAAAACCTTAAAATTACTCAAATGCATCACTAAATCCTGAAAAACCAAATGATAATAAACAAATTACTCTCGATGTGAGCTCTCACAAATCCTGGCTGTGGACCACAGTTTGGATGCTCTCTAGATTGAAACAACACAACTGCACAATAAAGCAATCAGAGCTAAGTGATAAAGTGGAAACAGAGCGTGCATGCGCCTACGTGAGAGAGAGAGAGAGAGAGAGAGAGAGAGAGAGAGAGAGAGAGAGAGAGAGAGAGAGAGGAAATTGCGTAGTACTCACCGTAGCTTCCATCATCATTGCGTCGCCAATAGCGCAAATAACAAAGATCACGAGGCCACACCAACCTGAAAAAGCATGTAATTGGAAATTTTCTAATTCCCAATGAATGAAATGCCTGCATAACATTATTATTTTCCATATTCCACAAGTATAGTGATTCTTCTAAATTTATACGAAACAAAGGTGCTCCAATATTGCTGCAAATGATGCATTCCAAGCACGAAGTTAACGAGCTCCATATTTAATCATGTCACTGTGAACAGCCTCAGAATTCTTTATAACACATTTAGAGTTATGGACATCGTCACATTGCACAGATGTCATGTGATGTGATTATCTCATCAGTTTCACTTTTTTTTAATCACTTTTCGAAACATGCATGTAAGAAAGATTGCTTTTAGTACAAATATGTCACTGGTTTCTTCAAAACATTGCAAGGAAATTGAATTCAAGAAAGTTAGATAGCATAATATTCTCTTTAATATTCTGTTGAGATTTTTCATGGCATAATGCTAAAAGCAGAAAAACAAATTGAATATGTTGAGAATAAAAAACAATCAGAAAGCTCATGACACATATAAAGGATAAAAAGTCATGTTCTGCTGTCATAGAACAGTGGTCAACCTGTATCAGAAATTCTTTATTTAGATTGCGCTGAAACTAAATACTGCAACAACTGGGTATACAGTTCTATATTTTCTCGGAAATGGTAGCTAATCTTAAGCACAATATGTGAAGTCTTCATCAGTGTTGCAAAGCAAAAAACCAAATTGGATACAAGATTTGTTGGAGAGCAAGAACCAGAAGTAAGCAGAGTTCTATATGCCCCCACCCCGCCATGCCAAAAAAATAAGACGAAAAAAGGAGAGTAACAAAATAGAAATACTTAACAGAACATACATTGGCAACCAATCCAGCTGTAATCTATGGTACAGTATCGCAGTGTGTCCATCAACCTCCTCAACTAAGCTTCCATAATGAAAGCTGCAATCCCACCTACATTTAGAAGAACAAGAACAGATGAGAAGGTCAGCATACATTATAGAAGGCTTCAAGAAAGAACATACAGAAAAAATGAGGTTTTCCATGTATACTGCAGCCGATACATGAAATTATGCGAGTACCTATGCAAAGTAATTATTTGCACGTATACCACTAAAAACCTAACTATGTCCATGTATGCTCCTACAGGAGGAATCTATGCAAAAATGGTTTTTCCTATATACCCAAGACAGGGACATGAATATGGTTTTCAAGAGCACATACTTAAATACCAACTTTAGAAGCTGTTGTTAATGCAATTCAACATGTTATCAGAGGCATATACAAACAACCAAAAAAATAAAAAGAAAAACTTACTCAAAACGTGTTCCATCCATACTCATAACAAGCCCAAAGATAGCTTCACACGAGGCATCCACGACACCAACAGCCTTCATAGCCCTGCTATAACTTCTTCGCTACATAAAAAAGACGGATAATAGATGACGCCATCTTAAACAACAACAGAAAGCTGCAAGGATCATTTTTTTATTTCAAAAATGTTAACAGGCTTTAGTGGCATACAAGGTAGTCAACTTCAAGGAGTTCTTCGAAGATGCGCAGTCCTGCCAATTTAGAGGAAACAAAGAATATTAATATTCATTCATGCCTTCTCCATATAATATGATTTCAGTAGAGGATCATCTCCTAGTTTGGCTCTCCTGGCCAAAGGAACAGTAGGCTTATCAGTTATGCAACTTAAGAGTCAAATTTCATCTAGACATAAAATGAATCTAGTAAAAGGTGAAAGATAATATGCTTCTCAAAAGGAGTTGTTTTCATCTGTGAAGCACAAAAAGGCCAAAGAGAGACAAATGGAACAAAAGCCCAGAGATAAAAGATTAGTTATTCCTGCAAAACAATCTTGCACAACTGCAATAATGGACTGACGGAAAGAATAATTAATTATGAAGAAAAGGAAATAAGAAATTCGGTAAAATACCATTTTGGCATCTAACTAATCGCCAATGCTTTCTTGAGTATACTTGACTGGCATCATTCTGATTTGACAACCCAAAATCATGCTCTTTTGTCCAATCATGTACTGAATCAGGAGGACCTAATAGTAGAAATGCTACAGTCATATTCTGCATTACGCCACACAATACCTTCAAGCATTTAATTCACAAAATTTACACCAATAACCATTCTAGATACTAGACCATTTCCTATCGTCGTTCTCCGCAACAAAGTAGGTTGGTTCTCTTCCTCATCTTCAGGACTACAGAGTAAAATATTTGCAGTTAGAAAAAGTCCTAGACCATAGAATTTTAAAGTAAAAAGAAGAGAGAGATTGGCACTTCATATCTAGTGCCATACAGTAGTCAAGACTTCAGCACAGTAAATTTAACAAAATAAAAACTATAGGATAGGGAAATTTTCGTCTTCCAGGTCAGTACATTGAGCACAATAATGTTCATGCATTTGATTTCCAGAAAGATTGTTAATACAACATTTTCATACATAGAACCACCGCTTTCATCAACAAAACATAACAATAGAAGAGTCAGATATAGATAGTAGCCTGAGAAAGTGTCCTCCAAAGGATAAAGGAGTTGCCAGAAAGGAAACAATTAAGTATTCTACTAATACTACTATTCACTAGATCTCTTGTTCTAAAAATCAGCATATGAGCGCATGCACGAGAATATGAGGTCCACTCATTTTACTGCAGAGTATGGAACACCATTAAAGAATATCAAGATAACTAAGGGCATTTCTAGCCTGGCTAAAGCTTGTACATAAGTTTCGTTTGAATAAGCACCGACAGTTCTTTTCACTAAAAAACCCCGTAATAACTTTTTGGTATAACCAGAAGCAAAAGCTTCAACTGAAACTTTAGCAATTTGGGCCAACAAACTTATTTCAACTTCCCCCCAAGCCAATACTCCAGAATTTATGTGTCCCAAGTTTGTAGTCCCCACTTCACAAGTAGAAAAGCAGCTCCAGATGGTGGGCATGGGCACTATAAGGTCCTATTTGTAATTAGAGCTTCTGCACAAGTATTACTTGAGCAAAGCTACAGAAACTCTGGAAAATACTGTTGCACCAGGTTCTAGTGTGAATTCCTTCTCTTAGAATAGAAGAAATGATAACTATGACAGTTTCAAAAATTATGTTTCTCAAAAAAGTCCATTTTTAGTATCTACATACTTAAGGCAATCAGGAAAAAAAAAAAAATAGATTCTTGGGGTGTGGGCCTCATCCCTAAAAAAAGTTGGCCATTCAGATAAATTATGAGAGCCCAGATCTAAATCCCAAAAAAAAAGAAGTGCAAAATTCATCAGAAATGATCTCAGCAAGGCAGCCATTGCATCAGAATAATCTCCAAATTTCTTCTTAGCAGATTTTATTGAAGCTTGCAATATCTTTTAGCACTAATGAGTTTTAAAAAATGCCATTTGATAGTTCTTAAGCAGATAGTAGTGTCTAAGAAAAGTTAGCTTTTCAAACTGACCCAAATCAAGTTAAAGATACATAACCAATGGATATAAGCTTATCTTCAATCCAACTACAATTTCGTGAAGATATCAAATGCTTACATAAAGGACACAATCAGATAATGATAAATCAATCTCCAGTAGGTATTAGAGTTCCAAATTCCATTGCTACTAACAAATTCCAATACTACTAAGTAGAATCTTTCACTTACGGACTTTCATGATCAGAGAATGACATATTTCCCACATTGTCTATGTCAAAGTCACAAGAAGCAAAGGCCTTGCGATGTTTAGCCGTCAACGAGTCTTGTTGCTGCCAAAGAAAAATGACAATTACATGAAAAAGAAATTGCACTATTTCCTTTCATAGATTATGACCAATTGGCAAACATTCCACTATTTTCTTTCATAGATTATGATCAGTTGGAAAATAGATGGATTCTCCATCTCAAGTAGAGAAGCTGCTTCGAAAGTGGGACTAAAGAGGATAGTTGATATTCTAATATTGATAGAGAGAAACTTCTTAAAATGAAGAAAAACTCAAAAAGAGGAGGATGAAAGGAATTTGCTGATATTTTTTGAATCAGCACTTCAGAAATTTATCAAAACTAAAAAGATGTCTCACAAATTGCCCATTTTATTCAAATTATTTCACAAAAGTACTGCAGTTCGTCACACTCCGAGCACCTGATCAATGACAAGCTCAATCTTCTCTTTCCAGGTCATAGCATCTTGGATGGTGTATGCTCCCATCTGGTTCAAGAAAAAAGCAAATGCAGTAAATTTAATTGCATTATTAATACAATCAGCATGCACGGTCCAGATATATGAAAATTCTCAGTTATTAGAAAATTTTGTATATACGTAACATGACAAAACTGTGAATCAATTCCGTTTTGCATCTCCACAACAGGAAGAACTTGTATGAGTTAAAATTTTCATGTGATTACTCATTTAATATGTTAAGTTTGTAAGCTGAACTTTCCGAGTTTACACCCTTCTGATTAGAGCTGCAGCTAAGAAGGTATTGTAATACGCTGCAATATACAAATTGTGGCAAATCTTTGAAGTGTCCAAATTATTGATCTCCAACCTTCACCACGTTCTGAGGAACTTAATATGATAACCAACTTCCGTCAATGAGGAAGAAGCCCGCTAAACAAGAGAACAGACAAAAGAAAAGTAGAGAGTATGATTAAAAGGGCAGAAGTTAGCTGCATACCGTAATTTGCTGATGCTTATCTTTTTTGTTGTAAACGCAAAGAACATAAACCATCTGCAGGAGTGGATATGACAGAGTGAGGGGAAAAAAAAAATGCATAGCCCTAATAACAAAGAGAAATCTGAAGAGTATATGAAATAAGGAAAAGAGCTCGTTAATTTTTTGTTCTAAACAGCAGAATAAGTGTTGCTATGAAAAAGATCAAAGCCGTAAAAGATATGTGAAATCGAATACCAGATCTTCTTCCAGAAAATAGCATCCAATTCAGCAACAATTAATTTTGTATACAAGTCATATGTAAGGGCTTGTGAAAAATTTAAATATCCAAGATATTTCCTTAAGTTGCTTTAGTGCAGCAAATTTCTCTATGATGCACGGATACTTCAAATATCATGCCGTACCCGTATCGGATATGTATCGGACACCGATACGCGCCCGATACGTGTCCGATACGGGAATGAAGTATCCGGCATTTAAAAAAAAAAAAAATCGGATACGGCTCGGACACGGGAGGGATACGGGGGGATACGGCCAGATTCTTTTTTGGCCTAAAATGATCGGAATTTTTAAAAAAATTTAAAAGCCCACATCCAAACCTATTGGAAATAAGGACAAGAGTGAGAAAAACACCAATCTCTATTTAATTTATCATTTCTTCTATCTTTTTGCTCTTGAATAGTAGAAAGCGCTCCCTCTCGTTCTATCTCCACACAGTATTAAGTCATGATTTAGTTCTTCACTGCTTCTCTTTTACTCTTTTTCATCTAATTTGTCAACCTAGCATTAAGCAACAAAGGCTATAGAGAATATGATTTTTTTTTCTTTTTTATTAAATTGCTAGCATATTTTCTTTTATTACTGTTTTAATAATAGAACTAATAAAACAAACATATATGTTGAATGGTTAATTATCTAGTTTGTGTGACTACATATCTATTGTTATCATTTGATCAAATTGGAGAATAATTGGGTGATACTTTATGAATTATTATTTCATATGAACAAATGTAGGACAATTATACAAGTTAATGTATATTAGAATATATTTCTTAATATAATCCAGATATCCTACTTGTTATCAATATATCATTACATATAATCAATATATATTTAAGTATATTTAAATAATATTTTATTCAAATATATCCCGTGTATCGTATCCTGGAAGTTTTAGAAAGTGCCGTATCACCGTATTCGTGTCGTGTCGTATCCGTATCCCCGTATCCGTATCTGTGCAACATAGAAATTTCTTGACAAGCTAGAAAATGGGGAAAAATAAAAGACTTTTAGCTTATTATTTTGGTATTCATTAAATCTCAACAAAATTATTCTCAATCTCTTTGATTTTAGCTTAACAAAAGGAAACTATGAAGTTGATTTACTAAAACGGCAACTATCAACAACTAAATACTACGACATGAAAAAGGGCAAAAGTTACTCACATGGCCATGATGTGTTTTGAGTCCTCTGTCCTCAACCCTGCAATTTCCATCTATAACAAGCGTCTTCGACGGCAACTGTCCGTTCCACAAATTCCACAAAAAGGAAAGAGAAATAAAAAATTTAATCTCTAGAGCTAACTCTCGTCAATGAACAAGATTTGCAATGACGCTATAACAATTTCTAATCAAAATGTGGAACAAAGATCAACGAAAACCATACTAAAGAGAGAGAGATGCTTAAAAGTTCCAACTTTATAGCACAAAATCGCAATTCTTCAATGAATCCACGTAGAGCAAAAGCTTACCATGTTATCTTTAGGTTGCCTCTTGTAATACGCGAGCAACCTAGATTCGAGAACAAAGTATCGCAAATGAATAAACGAGCGACCGATCTTTCTCCGCCCAAACCGAACCAACCAACCCTGGTGCACCACCTTCGACATCTCTTCTCGCCCCAAAACCACCACCGCCAACCTCCCAGGTTCCTCCACCAAATCCCTCCTCCCCTACCTCAAATCCATCCCACCTCCTGCAAATCGCATCTCAAACCCACGAATCGATCGTTCCGACTCTTCCGAAGCCGATTCAATCACAACAACACGAAAACAAGGGAATCCGATCGATCCTACCTCAAAACACCTAGGGTTTCTCCTCCTCCCACCAATCGGACCGCGGAAACCGCGACCGGCGACGGATCCCGACGAAACCGAGGGCGATTCCGCGAGCTCCGAGCGAGGGCACAACGACGGATTCGATCGATCGCGGCGAGATCGCCCTCGTCGGGGATGCGAATTGGGGGAGATCGCGATCGCGATCGCGGAGGAGGAGGAGGGGAACGAGAAAACTACGAGGCGAGGTTTCAAATGAGAGGAGAGGAGGGGGAGAGGGATCCCCCCGACGAAAATGACGTTAATTATTTAATTATTTAATTATTTTTTATTACTTTATTAAAAATAATTATTTTTTAAATTTAAATATTTGTTTTTAAATTGTAATAATGCTTGTGGCGAGGGTTCGTCGTGGAATGAATTATTTTTTATTTTTTATTTTTCTATTTTTATTTTTTTTTAAATCTTGATATTTTTATGAGGAGAGTGATATGGAGAGAATAATGCACCCATAACGTACCCAGAGTTATTAAAATATGCATAGAACTAATCTCAACTATTTTGAAATAACTATTTAATTTTTTGAAATTTAAATTCTATTAAATAAAAATTATTAAATTATTTGAATTAAAAACTTAAAAAATTATAATAAATTTAAATGTTTTCAAGTATTAGATATTTGTTTCAAAAGAACATAATTCACATTAGTTTTAGACTAAATTACAGAAAACTCTCCTGTCAATACCTGCTTTTTTACTTTTCCCCATGACATTCAAAAATCTACACTTTGCCCCCTTAAAAAATGAAAAATGTTCACTTCGCCTCCCCGCCGTCAGTGTTCCGTTAGGGTTCCGTTTATATCCTATTTTTATACTCAAAATATTTCTGAAATTCTCATCTTCCTTCTCCTTCCTCATCAGTATCGGGGAGAAAGGAGGCTCGCCGGCTCGCCCTCGCCCTCGCCTCCGTGCACCCTTCTGTCCATGCCCAGACGCACGCCCTCGCCCTTCTCCGCCGCCTCACCCTCGCCCTCGCCCACTTCTCCGCCCGAATCCACCATGATCTCCTCCCTACAGTCGTCGAAATAGCGTCCTAGAGGAGCAGGGGAGCAGGTCGAGGGAGGTGCGGGCCAGGCTGCGGGACGTGCAGGATCGGGGAGAAAACGAAGAAGATGAGGATAACTTGGTCATTTTGTCACATCGTACCCTCTGTGAATATTTCTTATTTTTTGAGGGGGCAAAGTGTAGGTTTTTGAATGTCAGGGGGGGAAGTGAAAAAGCGGATATTGACAGGGGGTTTTTCTGTAATTTAGCCTTAGTTTTATACATTTTTATCATTATTTCATGCGTTGGGGACATTTTGGGGTACAAATTTTGGTACCCCAAGCAATTGTAATTTGTGGCGGGAAGGAGAGGCGTTCCTCGGCACAACACCGAGGAGCCGTTTGAATGTGGTGGACACGTCGATGCGGATTCTCCGCAGAGAGAACTTTATGCGGATTCTTTATCCACCGGTCGTGTCGTTCCGCTGAGTAATCGAACGGATGTGATGATCTCGTACGAGAATCGTCTATGCGGCCAATACGTAAGGTATTTTCCTCGATATATATATAGGACACGTCAAAAGGCCAAATGGCGCGTAGTGGGTAAAAGAAAAAACAAAAATCGCATACGAGGGGATTATTCTTATTTTGTGGTCAACGCTTTTTTTTATAATCGTTGACTTTTGAATTTTTGAAAAATAAAGTTTGCACATTATTTTGGGTAATTATACTTTTGGTCAACTATATACTGCTCATATTAAGTTCTCGAACTTTAATTTATAATAATTTTTTATTTAAATTATCGAAATTAAATTCTACTATCCAATTTAGTAAAATCCAATTCTATTGGTAATGGAATAAATAAGCAAAAGCCCCTGAAATTATCAAAATATGCTTCTAAAATCCAATCCCATCAGTAAATTCTAAAATATAATCAAAATAAGATATTTTTTAAAATCAACGTGGGTATTTTGATCCTTCAAGTGTAAATAAGTTATTTTTTAAAGTCTTAAAGTGTATAGTAAATATTAACCCTATTAAAAATGGTTATCGCTGAAGGCAGAAGCATGACGACAACCAAATCAAGCATGTAAAAATAATTTTTTTTTCCAGAGTAAACTTCAATTCGCCCCTATTGTTTATCGCACTTTTATTTTGTTATACTGCGGTTCAAAAGGTTGTACTTAATTATCCTGTAATTTATTTTTTTCACCAAAAAAAAATCTGCCCTCAAATAGTAAAGCTAAAATCATAAACTAGTTAAGTATAACTTTTAAATCACAGGACAATAAAGTAAAAAGACGCTAAACTAAAAAATAATTAAGTATAATTTTTTGAATCACGTAATGATAAAGTAAAAAAATATGCTAAACTAATAAACTATAGTAGGTTGAATTAAAATTTACCTTTTTTATGGGTCATAGGGTTTAATTTAATTAATAGATGGACAAATAACTTTTCTTTTTTGGTTTTATTTTTTTACGAACCGGACGCACGCGTGCATAGCACTGTGATAGTAAATAAAAGGGATAACTTCAAATACCAACTCTGTGATTTCGTGCTTTCTCACTTTAGTGCCCTGTAGTTTAAAACGTATCACTTTAGTACCCTGTGGTTTAGTTATTCTCTTTTTGTTATCTTTTCGTTAATTTTTTCGTTAAATTAATGAGAAAGTTAAAACTACAGGATAGTAAAGTGAATATTCGATAAATCATAGGTGGGATATTTGAAATTTTTTCTGTATAATTTAACGAAAAAATTAACGAAAAGATAACAAAAAAAAAAAAAAAAACCAAACCACAAGGTACTAAAATGATACGTTTTAAACCACAGGGCACTAAAGTGAGAAAGCACGAAACCACATGGATGGTATTTGAAGTTATTTCTAAATAAAAATATTGCTAAATAAGAACTCACTATCACATACAATTAAATACTCTTAAACTAACAAAAGTAGTTTAATCAAAGTAGTCAAATTAATGAAATTTTAACATCTCTTAATTTCCTCTTTCATAGTAGGATAATTAATATAGCTTAATTTATCTTGTAATCAAACATTATCTTTGCTTATACGAAATCTACAAAGAGTGGTTGCAAGCCATTTTTTAGGACAACAAAAAAATATAATTTAGTTAACTTCCGATTTTTTCCCGAATCGGAAAATTTTATCAGATTTATACCTAAATTTTTTAAATTTAATTTTTTAATCACTTTTAAGTAAATAAAGCTGAAATAATTAGCAAATAATAGCTAATAGAGCTGTTTCATTTTTCTCAAAAAAAATAATTTAATTAAATAGGCAAAACTCAAACTGGGGCTTTTCAAAATGGACTATAGGTGAGGGGGATCTCTACATATTTTTTTATAAAATATAAATAAATAAACAAAAGCGACCAAAGTTGGTAGCAATAACACAAGGGAATATTCTTTAATAACAAGGATCTTAATTTATACCCATTAAATCAGCTATAATTGGGTTGGTATCACAAGCTATGGATACTCATTTGATTCCAAAAAGTGGACTTTTTTATAAAATGACCCTCTAAAAATTTATATTTTGTAAAATGACTCTCTTAAAATTTTATTTGGAAAACTAACCCTCTTCTCGCCACGCGGGCGCCAGGGTGGACTTTTCATCTGAAGACGGTGAATCGTTCACCGTCTTCAATAAGGCGGTGAACGATTCACCGTCTTTCTTATATGCAAACTGAAGGCGGTGAATGATTCACTGTCTTTGTGAAGATGGTGAATGATTCACCGTCTTATCAGTGTTCCACCACCACCTCCAGGACTTGAGAAAATTTGGTTGGTTAAAAATTTAGTTAGTTGTGGAGATTAGCGCTGAAGGCGGCCAATGATTCACCGTATTAGTGAAGACGGTGAACCATTCACCGCCTTCAGTTTGTATATAAGAAAGGCGGTGAATCGTTCACCGCCTTACTGAAGACGGTGAACGATTCACCGTCTTTAGATGAAAATTCCAACCTGGCGCCCGCGTGGCGAGAAGATGATTAGTTTTTCAAATAAAATTTTGAAAGGATTATTTCGCAAAATACAAATTTTTAGAGGGTCATTTTATAAAAAAAAATTTCAAAAAGTTGATGTTAACATATGAATGATGCAACAATAGAGCTATGTATATGAATGATGCAATAATAGAGCTCTACATATACAAAGAGAGAGGGGCCAGAGTATTCCTAGGAGTAAATTATATTGTTTATTTTCATGTCGTTTTCGGCGACGGAGCATCTAAATCAACAATCAACAATGAACAATCGCATCTTCATAAAGTGAACATAGGAATTCATGAATGCCATACATCTATCTATACTTAATTTGACAGTTCTGTCAAATCATAGAAACGGAACCACAAAGAGCCACGTCCTCTTTTAAGGGTCAACCAATAGGAGAATGCCAAGTGTTTGAAAAAAATTTCGGTGCACCAAGTGCACGGTAAACTAATTTTTAAATATACATCAATAATAAATTTTTATAATATAATTAATAATTTAAATATTTTATATTATATATATAATAGAGATCTTAAAATTAAGTTATAAAATAGAATTTAAAATTTTAATATATCTTATGGTGTATGAAATATTATTGTACACCGGGTGCAAGAAAATTTTTTCACATTAAAGGAGGGTTTGGGGGGACCTTGGTATGACACGTGTCCCCCCAACCCTCATTTACTCTCTCTCCCTCTATACATATATATATATATATATATATACACACACACACATATATGTACATATATATATTTTTAAAATTTTATAATATTAAAATTTTAAATTTTAAATTTTATAATTTTATAATTTACTTCAAATTTTAAAATTTTAAATCTCTCAAATTTTGATACCTTCAAATTTTAAAATTTAAAATTTAAAATTTTATGTTGTAAATTTTATGTTCCAAACTTCAAAATTTAAATTTTAAATTTTAAATTTCAAATTCCAAATTCCAAAGTTGCAAATTTTATGTTCCAAAGCCCCTTCTGGAGCCGGTCCCGAGCGCGCTTAAAATTTCCAAATATTAAACTTCAAAATTTAAAATTTTAAATCTCTCAAATTTTGATACTTTTAAATTTTAAAGTTTCAAATTCCTAATTTTTTTGTTGCAAATTTTATTCTGGAGGTCTCTCTTTTTCTCCTCTCTCGGTTTCCGACTCTCTCTTCTTCTCTCTCTTCCTTTCTCTCTCTACTTGATTCTCTCCAAAATCCATACTCTACAAACAAATTCCGTAAAATCCGGGATCACAAATCATCACGCATATCTCCAAGATTCTTTCACGATTCATACAAATCTTCACAAGATTTGAAGCTCCTGGGAGCTCTATAAATGAAGCAGAAGAGGCATCACGAAGGGGGATGCACGAGCCGACATTCATATTTTCCATTATGAGAAATTAGAACCTAAAAAAAAAAAGGAAAAGGAAAAGAAGAAGTGAGTGCAGAGGAGGAGGAGGAGCAAGAAGAAGAAGAGGGGCCGCCGTCATCGCCCAAACTGCCGACGCCGACGCCGACGCTGCCCAGCCGCGCTCCCCGCCGTCGCGCAAACCGCCCAAGTCGAAGCTCATTAACCGTTCCACTGCTTGGAAAGCAAGGAAAAAAAAAAAGAGAACAGGAAAAGGAAGAAGCAGTTTTCCTTTTCTTTTTTTTAAATGCACCAACTTGTGCCCTCTAATTAGCCTTGGAATGACTTGGGTTTTCTTAATTTGCTTTCAAGTATTAATGGTGCTCAAAGAATAGCTTCATGCAATCAAAAAAAAAAAAAAAAAGTATATGCATTACTCTTTAGTATAATAGAGTATAGAACTCTAAATAATAAAATAAAATAAAATAAAATTCAAAAAAAATAAATCAATTGAAAAAGAGATTCGCTGATGACTATAGAAATGACATTTCTGACTGTAGAAATAGCAAAGAAAAATTAGAAAATGAGCTTTCGGAAAAAAAAAAAATGCCAGAGGTGGGCTCGGGAAGGGGCTCGGGAGTAAAAAAAATAAAAAGAACAAAACAGAAAAAAGGGTGGAGTATTTTGTTTCCTTACTCCAAAGTATATCCCATTATTTTTTTTATTATGATATTTTATGTTTAATTTTAAAAAAAAAATACTGACACATGTCTGCACTCTTTTTTGATAAATTATATTTTTTAAAATTATCGTTTAAATTTTTTTATATAAATTAGTCGCAAACTATTTAGCCGCAGCGAAGCGCGGGTAGTTACCTAGTATGAATGATTAGTGTCTTTATTGGATCGATTTTTTTAAATATAATATCAAATAAAAAGTATCTGTATAGAGTTTTGAGTTGAGGCTTCGATCCTTAAAATTTAAATGAAGCAGGGATTAGTAATTCATGAGTTTATTTATGTTAGTGGTTAGGTTAGCGTACGTTGCTAAAAATATTTTGTATTACTTTTTAACGGATCAATATGTCAGGTAATACAGTATCAGAATTAATACTAAGCTTTCAAAAGATAGATTCAAGTTTTTATAACTTTTCATTAAGGGCCTGTTTGGATGCGCAGTAAAAAAACTCCATGGAGTTTAAATACCATGGTTTTGGTTTTGATGAAATGGAGGATTCTATAACTCTAAAAACATTCCACAGTTTTATTTTACAAGCTGTTTGGATACATACTATATAATTCCACAGGATTTCTGACTTAGTTCAAAAATTACTCATTATGGACTTTAAATTTAAATTATTAAATATTAAATGGCTTTAAATTAAAAAGTTAATATATTAAAGAGGTGAGGGCGAAGTGGAGGCGGCGGCCGAGCGGCGACGGCGACGGAGACGGTGGCCGAGGTGAGGGCGGAGTGGAGGCGGCGGCCGAGCGGCGACGGAGACGGTGGCCGAGGTGAGCGCGGCGTGGAGGCGGCGGCCGAGCGGCGACGGAGACGGTGGCCGAGGTGAGCGCGGCGTGGAGGCGGCGGCCGAGCGGCGACGGAGACGGTGGCCGAGGTGAGCGCGGCGTGGAGGCGGCGGCGGCCGAGCGGCGACGGAGACGGTGGCCGAGGTGAGCGCGGCGTGGAGGCGGCGGCCGAGCGGCGACGGAGACGGTGGCCGAGGTGAGCGCGGCGTGGAGGCGGCGGCCGAGCGGCGACGGAGACGGTGGCCGAGGTGAGCGCGGAGTGGAGGCGGCGGCCGAGCGGCGACGGAGACGGTGGCCGAGGTGAGCGCGGCGTGGAGGCGGCGGCCGAGCGGCGACGGAGACGGTGGCCGAGGTGAGCGCGGCGTGGAGGCGGCGGCCGAGCGGCGACGGAGACGGTGGCCGAGGTGAGCGCGGCGTGGAGGCGGCGGCCGAGCGGCGACAGAGACGGTGGCCGAGGTGAGCGCGGCGTGGAGGCGGCGGCCGAGCGGCGACAGAGACGGTGGCGAGGGTGGAGGGTGCAGCCGAGGTGAGCAGGGGGCGACTATGGGAGGGTTTGGAGATGATGGAAATGGGGAGGATTAATTAGATCTGGTTTGGGAGAGGGAGAATGGAGTTTTTTTTTTAGGAGAAATTTTTGGATTTTACTTTTACCCTGTTTTTTAGGGTATAGTTAAACTATACTCCAATAAGTTAGTGCATTTTATAGCATCCAAACACCCTATAGGAAAATATTCCTATACTCATAGCATAGTTAAATTATGCTCCAAAAAAAAGAGCATCCAAACAGGCCCTAAGTGAATACAAGTTTTTTTTGTTGGCTGAAATAGATCAACGTTCAGCCTCGCGGTGGATTCCAGGTTCAGCCAAATCATAGTCGCGTCCGTAAGCACTGTATATGTATACACTTTAAATGTAATGAGTGTGTTCTTTTTCTAAATTGATCTTTTTCATTTGTCACTTATGTCCGCATCCTTCTCTCTCTTGAGGTTTCGCTCTCTTTTATGCGCAGAAAAAGAGAAAAAACTCATAATACAAATAATTTAATAATAAGCCATTTCATAAAAAATTACCAAAAAAGATCACCTTTAATAATGAAACTTGATTTAATCATATATGATACTAAGTTTTAATTTACTTCAATCTATTGGCTTAAAGGGCTCTGTGGTGGGAGGCCAAATTGAGCAAAGTCGCGTTCGAAATGGCGGTAGGATGGGTTGAGAAATTATAATTAGCTTAAAAGGGCCAGCATTCTGCCTTTGTGGCGTGAGGCTGATTAGATCGAGTCACAATCGAGACCCGTTAGTACTGTATCTATACACTTCAAGTGAGTTAATTGTATAGAATTAATAGCTAGAACCAATGATCCGATCCAATCCAAGTGCATGAAAACGCTATTTGTATATATTATGTATAGGTGAGCTGTACCACCGACCAGTGAACGAACTCATATTTTGGTCACCTACTTTTACTATTTCAAGAAAAATAAATAAAAAAATTAATTTGAACAAATTTTTATACTTTTAAAACTAATGAATTTTCAATTATAAGATCTCCACACACACACATATCAAATAAAAAAAAAAAGGCTAAATTACATAAAACTCTCCTGTCAATATTCGCTTTTTTATTTTTTCTTTGTCATTCAAAAATCTATATTTTGCCCTCTTAAAAAATAAAAAATATTCACAGGGGGTACGGTGTGACAAAATGACCAAAATATTCTCATCTTCTTCATCTTCTTCTCCCCAATCTTGCTCATCCCTCATCCCGCATCCCGCACAGTCGCCCGCGCCTCCCTTGACCCCAACTCCGACTTCGTGCGAGGGCGAGGCGGCGGAGGGCGAGGCGGTGGCGGAGGGCGAGGCGGCGGCCGAGGGCATATGTGTGGGCATCAATGAGGGTTTCAGAAATATTTTGGGTATAAAAAATAAGATATAAACGGAACCCTAACGGAACACTGACGGCGGGGGCCGAAATGAATATTTTTTATTTTTTAAGTGGGTAAAATGTAAGTTTTTGAATGACAGGAAAGAAAAGTGAAAAAGCAGATAGGAGATTGTAATTTAGCCAAAAAAAAAGTTTAAAAGACCCCTTTATGGACCTTACTTAAAGAAGGAATTAGAATAAGACACTTGTAAAATACACACTTTTGAATTATTGAGAGTTATTAATTATCCCACGCAATTGACTTAAATCACAATGATAGTGATGTTTGAGCATTTTAAATTGTAGTAGGTGTACATGATAATGAACCCATCATTTGGGTAATGTATTGGAGTCCACAAAGTGTGATTTTTCGTAACAACCAATATCGTTCTGAACATGTTTGATTGCACGTAAGTATCTGAAATAAAAAAAGTCATCGTTATAAAAGTGAGTTTTAGAAAGATAACTTTTGAGTTTGATATAAATATTTGGGATAACTTCAAATACTACCCATGTGGTTTCGTGTTTTCTCATTTTAGTGCCCTATGGTTTAAAACGTATCACTTTAGTACCCTGTGGTTTGGTTATTCTCTTTATTTGTTATCTTTTGTTAATTTTTTCGTTAAATTATACAAAAAAAATTTCAAATATCTCATCTATAGTTTATCGAATATTCACTTTACTATCCTGTAGTTTTAACTTTCTCATTAATTTAACGAAAAAATTAACGAAAAGATAACAAAAAGAGAATAACCAAACCACATGGTACTAAAGTGATACGTTTTAAACCACATGGCACTAAAGTGAGAAAGCACGAAACCACATGGGTGGTATTTGAAGTTATCCCTAAATATTTTTTTGCATACCTTTCGATTTTTGTAAGAGGCCTAGTAAAAGGTAAATTTTTTTTTTTTAGTTTGGTTATTAGATTTGCCGTAAATTGAAAGTTAAAAAAGCGTGATTTTGTCGTTTCGATTGTTTGATTATATATTAATAAGTGCAAATATAGATGAATGACTTATATTCATAATTTAAATTAAAAATCTAAATTTAAATTTAAAATTAAATTTAAAATTTATTTTTATATTTATATTTGAATTTATAATTAAATTTAAAATATGTAATTAAATATATAATTGAAATTTAAAGTTTTAGTTACAACCCATAACTAAAATTAAATTCTTTAATAAATTTCGCAAAGTGAGCAAACCTGCCTCTCTACTCGCTAGTCCCGACCAACTCGTCCTAACTAAATTGCAAGAAAGAGAGATATGCTTTTAAGAAAACAAAAAATTACATTACTTATAGAAAACGGAGTACAATATTTTTTGAGTTTTTTAGTAGATGTAAAAGTGTAGTCTCTTGGAAATTCGTAACCTCTCGTTTTGGTTTATAATTTTGCGTCATTTGGACCGACGGTCCCTAGCGCAAGTGACAAAGGGCTTGGTGGTTGGTACCCGAGGTCCCGAGTTCGAATCCTAATTGATTCGTATTTTCAGGTAAGTTTATTTCTAAAAAAAATAAACGAAGCGGGTGCTACCTTACTCTCAAACAAAAAAAAAAATTTGCGTCATTTGGCGCCTTTATATTTGCTCTCGTGAGAGTTACCTATATATATTTGTGGTCTCCACCTCCTCAAAATAACTCAGCTGTACTCATCTACTCTCAAGTAACGAGTAGATCCGAGATAGCGAGCGAAGAGGCAAGCTTGCTCACTTCGTGAAAAAAGGCGAGCGCCGCAGGGGCTTGACAAGCGATTTTGCTTAAGTCCGTGACAGATGGTACCGAATTCGGGCCTAAATGAAGCCCACGTCGGGGCTTATTTGGGCCTGGCTTTGGTATTCAAAAAATCAACTTTGGGCTAAAGCAGAGCTTCAAATTTTAGGCCCAAAAATATTTTGAGCCTATTTGGGCTTTATTTTATTCAGCTCGAGCGAGGCCGAAGTTCAAAACTTTGTATTTGTATATGCAATAGATAGTAAATTTTGCGATTTCAGAATTCGAGACATACCTAATAATATCTACATTCGCTTGAATTCTCCGTCATCTCCACCAAAAATCCGAGGGTTCCTCAAGTACTGCTGCACATACAAACTAAGTTTACAGAATACTTAAATTTGGTCAGTGAAAGAGGCTTAATAAGCAAATTTATGAGTTTTTCTGAAATGTCTATTTTCTTATTCTCTAGTAACATCTTTTACAACCTATGTTGTATCAGAACCGTAACTTGCCGAAGAACGAAGCTATTAGTAATCAAACATCTCGATCTCAAATTTTGTCCATATCTTAAATATACAAACGAAACGATCGACTCTGATACCAGTTTGTTATGACAAAAAAGTAAAAAATTTAAAAACTTAGTTCGTCATGCACGAAAATACCAAAAGATAATGCTTTGATCAATAATTTTCACCTACCATCACTAAATTCTAAGCATCCAAAAGCTAAAAATAGAATGTTATGATGAAATATTCTCCAAGATTATGTAGTAAAATAATAAATTGTAAAGTTCAGGTACTTATTGTAAAAGCATAATAGAATTAGGTAGTAAAGTGTAAAACTGATGCTTGGAATGGGAGGTAGAATGATTCATTCCAACATTTGGATTCTAATTTCGGAAAAAATTAAATCCCTCTAAAATGATAAAAAAAAAAAACTCCTTTTTTTTAAACCAACAATTTTTCAAATTTAAATATTAATTTATATTTAATTATAGAATTAATTGTAATTTTAAATTTAGATTTGAATTATGAATTCATTAAAATTAAAGTTTCTATTTTATTTTAAAAAGATTACTCTTATGAATTAAATAAATAGAAGTTTTCATATTTCGGTTTTCGATTTCGGTCCATTCTCATTCTTAATATATGGTGCAACTTATAAAGTCTAACTTCGAGGTCTCAATTAACAATTACCTAAAAGCTTAGGGGCTCGAGTGCAATTTACTCTCCACCCCGTTCCTTTCCACCGAAGCGAAAGATAGTCGACGCCGACTTCTCACCACTCCACATAAACTCGTCGCCGACTTTCTCATCCTCAATCTCTCTCCCCTTTTCGTCGTCGTCGTCGTCGTCGTCGTCGTCCTCTTCCTCGATCGCGAGATCGCGTTCTAGGGTTTCCTCTTCCTCATCCTCCCCCCCTCCTCTCCCTCCCTCCCCGTCGCCATGGCGATGAGGAACCGAACCCCTCTCTACCGGAAGTACCGCGACGCCCTCCGCAACGTCCGCGCCCCCTCCCCCTCCTCCTCCTCCGGCGGAGGCGGCGGAGGGCCGGTGATCGAGCTCGTGAACGCCTCGCTGCTTCGATCGGATCGGGCCTACATCCCCCTCAGCACCAACGACCCCGGGAGCTATAGGTTTGCGCGCTCCCTCCCTTGCCCTTTGCTTCCCCGAATCGCGATCGATCTCGCGATTGATTGGTGCGAAGGGTTAATTTGATGCTAGAAACCCTAGTTGTTAGGTTGTGATACGATAATTAGTTGGAAATGTCTGTAGAATTCGGGCTTTGATGAGATCTTAAGATCGCTATGCGGATGCCAATATTCCCATTTCTCGTTAATAAATTATGCAGCTTTTATGCCTTACAGTATGTTGCTGAATGGTGATTCCTTTGGAAATTGTGGCTTAGGGTATAGTGATGATCTATGTTGTGTAGCTGAGGCTTAGTTGTAAGATTAAGGGATCTAAAACTTAGAAGAGGTAGGTGTAGAGGAAATGGGAATGGGAATGGGATGGGTGCTGTTCTATAAGCTAAATCATTATAATGCTGTAACCATCATTAGCAATATGTGGTAAGTCGTATAGGTTCCACGTGTTCTGTCTTAATATCTCGCTGTAAAATGTTTTCGACCTTCAAGAACTTCTGTTAATATGAGAGAAGACTGACGATTAATTTTAATGGTGCATGTAGTCCTTCACTTAATAGTTCATATTTCTATAATTGATTATAAGTTATGCTTAAGATCTAAAGAGACTTTGCTTTAAGCAGGTCTGGTGGTGCTTTTTCCTGTGAGATAATGTATGGAATGTAGTCGAAAACTGATTTGCTTGTCCTTGAATTTTTTACTGAAACAGATAAAATGTCTAACGTTACCTAATTTTTAGGGTGTCACATCTTGGATCATTTTCCATCTAAAATCTTTACATGTGTTGGTACATTTTGGACTCCACAAGATTGAAACTGATTAGAATGATGACTTTACTCCTTTAGTGGGTAATTCAATGTAAACAGAAAGTGGTGAAAACGCTGTTTAACAAGATAACACTCGCATATAATGCTAACAGACCTTGGAATTTGGCCCGAAAAAGAATTCTGGGGTGACTATGGAAAAGTTAGGTAAGATCGGGGACTAATGTGTTTACTGCTTAAAGTGAAAATTGCAGCACCAAATAGCAATGAAGTCACAGTTTCATGGATTGTTGCTATGTTTGTCCCTTTCTTCTCGAACACACTAATATTCACGACTTGTCTATTGTTTGATACCATTGTAACATATTCTTTCTCTGTTGCAGTGGAGGTACAGTTACAGTCGGTCTGCCACCAGCTTGGGTTGATGTTTTTGAGGAAATATCGACAAATATGCAACGGGCTAAAACAAAGATGTCAGAGTTGGCTAAGGCTCATGCCAAAGCTCTAATGCCTTCATTTGGAGATACCAAAGAGGACCACCATGCAATTGAGGTTCTTACTCACGAGATAACTGATTTACTGAAGAGATCAGAGAAGAGATTGCAGAAACTTTCAACTACGGACCCTTCCGAGGATTCAAATGTTCGGAAAAATGTTCAGGTATGATAGTCGCTCATCTCTATAGTTGTTCTGATACAACCTCTTAAAGCTGTTTTACTTTATTTTGCTGTCAAACCCGGATGGAAAACCCTGAATAGTAGAATTCTGTGGATTGGAATTCTAGTTATCTCAGATGCCTTGTCTTGGATTATTATTTTTTGATATTTTATTTGACTTTGATGGAGTTTGTGGAATTTCTCATACTACTACAAGATGCCATAATTTGGGGTCGGATTCGGTGGGAGTCCATTTGCTATTGGTGATAAATATAAGTAACCAAAAATGCCCCTTTATAAAATATTTTAGCTGTTTAGCTAATGAATTTTAGATTATTACTAATCTAATTACAAACAATTGAAACTAATTCTTTCTCTGTCCAAACACGTGAATGGAAAAAAAAATCATTTATTATATGTTCCAAACAAATTAATCATTTTTAATTAAATTTATTCATATTCTTCTGATCTGAAATCTATTACGTTCTATTCAAAGTCTATCCCAAACAAAGTGGAAGCATTGAAGTGCACTTTCCCCTCGTAGACTTGGCATTCTTTTTCTTTACATGATCAGGCAGCAAGGGTACTGCATAACTGCATTTAGCGCATTAAATATCAATTTTACTCAATTCATTTGATGATGAATTTACTGATGATTTCGACCTTTTAGTCCTTATCAAAGTGACCTTCGACTTTTTTACCTGCAGAGATCACTTGCAACTGACCTTCAAAGCCTTTCAATGGAGTTCCGGAAGAAACAGTCTACTTATCTAAAGCGGCTTCGACAGCAGAAAGAGGTTGAATGTTTATTA
Organism: Puya raimondii; assembly: GCA_016920855.1. Taxonomy (NCBI): domain Eukaryota; kingdom Viridiplantae; phylum Streptophyta; class Magnoliopsida; order Poales; family Bromeliaceae; genus Puya; species Puya raimondii. The sequence goes on from JABWPP010000049.1 coordinate 8,780,900, forward strand.
AATTTTATGTTTACCCCCCCAAAGATCAGATATTCTTTGTCAACTAGCTTCCAAATATGCGATTCTGATGCCTTTAGGGTCACGATGGTATTGATTTGGAGATAAATCTAAATGGAACGAGATCCACATTGGAAGACGATGATGACCTTGCAGATGGGGTATGTTAATGTCGCGCCTCATAACGTTTTCGTATTATCTATTCCTGTACATATATGTGCATAAGAATATACAGTCTTGTATGTATGCATTGTGCATGTTTAATGTGTATATTCACGTTGTACATTTAATTTTTAATACATATACTGATAGAGGGGTGAGAGGATCAAACTTGTAGACAACACGTTACAGATTTTACTGTGTTGCTGACACTACTTGGTCTTAATAGTACTAGTTTTCTGTTTGCAGGGTTTTACAGAGGTTCAGATGTCAAAGCTTAAAAAAAGCGAGGTTTCCACAAGGGAGAGGGAGAGGGAGATTCAACAGGTAAACATTTTTCACCGTATAGATTGCAAGGGTCTTTTGCCTTGTAGTTTACTGTTTTTCTTTTCTTGGAAAAGCTGCTTTCCGTTTCTTTCGTTAGCTATTAGTCATCGTCTAACTAAAATAACATATGAAGGTTTTGGAATCAGTGAATGAGCTTGCTCAGATAATGAAGGACCTCTCGGTTCTTGTGATAGATCAGGTATTAGATTATATTCCACTTTACATGGAAATTAAGATCCAGTGTTGTTGCTGAAACGGTTTGATTCTGACACAACTTTCATGAGCAGGGGACCATCATTGACCGGATAGACTTCAATATACAGAATGTTGCAGCTTCAGTTGAGGAGGGCTATAAGCAGCTGCACAGGGTCTCTTCTCTCTCTCTCTCTCTCTCTCTCTCTCTCTCTCTCTCTCCATGTAACCCAAAAAGTACACCGCTGGGTGTGATCCACAATATCTTAACGGCCAATATGTAAAAGATCATAAATTTTCGGACATCTATTTTATAAGCATCAAGCAATACCAATGTAAGTGCTATTGCTCGACGCATAAGAGATGGGTTCCCGAAACATATGTTTTGCCTTTTCCAGATGTTGTAGATCACATCTAATGGTTTACATCTTTTACTTTAGGTACTCTATGATTGGATAAGCGTAACTTGATCTTAATTGCATAGATAAATAGATGCTCTCTCTCTCCCCTCTCTCACTAACATCCTGATGCTTGAACTCTCTTCCAATGTACAGGCTGAGAGGACACAAAAGAAAGGGGGGATGGTGATGTGCGCGACAGTGCTTGTCATAATGTGCTTAATCATGATAGTCCTCTTAATCCTCAAGTCTATTATCTTCTAGTCGCAATCTGAATTATCCGATCAATCCAGCTGCTTTTCCCGGTGAATACATCTCGAAGTGCTTCTCCAGATGAATATACACTTGAAATTCGACTTCCGAGAGAAGCAGTTTAAAGTCGCACATCCATCTAATGCTGATGCCTCAACCCAGGAATGCTTTCGTCGTGCTTCGGAGAATGCTTGGCGGTATATACTATACACTGTATTTTTCACTTGGTCGATAAATGCGAAAAGTATTTCAATCGGTGTCCAATTGTTCAAAAGTTGCTCTAAGTTTTTCTTCTTTTTCTTTAATTCCTTTTGGAAGAGGGAGAGTTATTCCACTTCTTTTCGCGACGGGAAACTCTCTCTGTATCCAGAGAGTTATAACACCGCATCGAATTCCTTATACGAATTCATAATCTTTAATGGGAGGAGATGTTCCTGTTTGTGTGTTTTTTGTTAGAGCAAATAGTTCATCTTGCATGCTTAGCAGGGAAGGATATAATGTCTTGATATATTGAATTTTGCTCTTAAGCTTTTTAATTTTTTTTTCTTTTCTTGGATTGGACTACAATAGTCAATAGGTTTGAGTAAACAAAACAAAGTATTTTGCATTTCAGGGTTTAGGGTTCAGGTTTAGGAAAAATCAATAAGATATCAAACATTCACACAAAGAAACATTGAGAGAAGTGTGCCAACAAGTGTGCACCTTGACATGTCTTAAGAGTAGATCAGTCACACTAATCTTATACATCATATGAGGACTTTTTTATAAAATAACTTTGTAAAATTTTATAATTTACGAAATAATCGTATCAAATTTTTATTTGGCAAATTAATCTTTTAAACGCAGTGAATCATTCACCGCAGCCAGATGAGGGGAGGGAAAGGAAAAGTGGTTGTTGAATGGATATGTATAGATAAGACGGATTCACCGTCTTTAATAACCGTACGAGATATTCTGAATGCGGTGAATGATTCACCGCCTTTAGAGGATTAGTTTGCTAAATACAAATTTGATAGAGTTATTTCATAAATTATAAAATTTTGAAGGGTTATTTTATAAAAAAGTTCTCATATGAATTTTTTTTTTATTACACTTAAAAATAGATTATTAAATGAGGCTTTAAGAGTGTATCAAACATTAGTAGGAGAAGATAACAACAGCCAAGAGACTGTGAATGGTTGCATGAGTGTGGCATAACTCTTTTTGATCTTATTATTGTTTGGTTTTTCGAAAAAGTATGAAACAAAAAAAAAAATTCAGAATTTTTTTTTTGTAGAAAACTTCTTTTTCATATTTTCGTCTAGTTGGTTTCAAGGAAAACTAGCCTTTTTGAAAATCTTTTTCTAAAGTTTTTGGAAAACTAGCGTTTTCGTTTTCTGATTTTTTTTTATAGAAAAGCAAAAACTCTAATTTTTCGTAAAATATAATAAAAGAAAGCTCTTCAAAAAAACTAATTTTTTTAAAAAAAACCAAACTGTCAGAAAATTAAAAAGGAAGTTCTGAAAAATTCTTTTGTTGAAATTTTTTTTTCCAGATTTTTCTAAGTAATCAGACACCCTCTTTGTTACGGTTTAGTAAAAAAAGAAATTTAGCATAAAAAAGGTATGAATTAAATTATGATATCTTATATTAAAAGTCTCGAATTTATTTTAAAAACTTATGCTGATAGAATTATATACAGAACATCTGCAACGTGACATGAATTTTTTTTTTTCTTTTCTTATTTTTGTCGGATCGTTGACGCTAACCATTAATCTCAAAAGCTCGAGCTGTTAGAAATACACAACTAATTCACTTAAAGCGTACAGATACAGTTCCCACGGATCTCGATTGTGACTCGGCCCCACCAGCCTCACGCTACTTCGAACATGACTCGGCACATCCAGCCTCACGCCATTTCGAACATGACTTGGCCTAACATGACCTCCCGCCACAGGGCAGAATGCTGGCTCATTTAAGCCAACAATTTTAACCTTCTAGAAGTATTATTAATTATGATTTTCTAAAAAAAAAAGAAGGCTTCTAGAAGCGTCGTATATTATCCAACCGGCATTATCCGGTAAACCGCCGGGTAGGTGACCCGTCCTTACCGGTTCCCTCAAGGAAGGGTAAAATGCATGGATACTCCCTGCGCTACCCCCGTATTGTATCTTAGTCCCTTTTTTTTTCTTTTTTTTTTTACTAAATGACTTTTCATGCCATGTATTGTACTCTATATTTTAACTGCTAAAAATATCTGATTTTATTAATTGTACACATGAGAGGTTAATTAGTTTATATTTAAAAAAATAATTTTGCTCAGAGAAAACATGTAAAATTTAATGAAGACCCTCTCATCTATGGGCCAATTTGAAATACGACCCGAAAGTTTACTTTTTTCTAGACCATTTTTTTACTTTAATTTAAATTATCTGAGTCATCCAAATTAAAAATTTTATCAAGAATAACAACGTCATTAACTAATCGATTGTTTTCTTTCGGCAAAATTTAAAATTTCTTTAGTTTTGTTAAAATCGTTAAGCAATAATTTATCAACTCGAAGGGATGTAAATATAATAAAAAAAGAACAAAAAGTTCAGTGGTCTATCACAACAAATTTCCCGTAGTTAAGGGATCTCCGTGCATGTTTCCCTAGACGATAAATGTGAAACTTTAAGCAGGGATTAAATTCTAATTTATAGATTGTACAGGGACTAGAAATTCAATTTAACCACCGCGAGAGAGACAAAAGGGAATAGAGGGTTGGAGAGGGGAGGGGAGAGAGAGAAACGTTCCCGTGTCGTCCACACGATCCTTCTCCTCTTCGCCACGCTCCAAGAAGCGATTTTTAGCCGAATTTTCTCGTTTTCAGAGGTAATCCAATGCCTTTTTACCCTAGCAACTCGCTAATTTCGATCAAATCGCGCTTTTTTTGGGGTCAAATCATGTTTCCCTTTGATGTATGTTGCGAATCATGGTAGGGGAATTGGGGATTTTTGTTGATCTCCGCGAGATTTAGAGTTTTGATGGCTGGGCTTGGATTTAGATATGGCGGAGAAGGTGAGATTCGTTTAGGGTTTGTTCTCAGCTTCTGAGATCTGGGTATTGTTTCATCCCAGATCTAGAGAGATTTAGATGAGTTTGTTCAATTCTAGGAACTTTATTGACCAAATCCAAGTTGTAGGAAACCGTAATTTGGGATATATTCGCATGAATCCACTGCGTCAAACTTATTTTTTTAGGTTTTTAGTTGCTGGTGTTGGCATTGAAATGTAATTACTTTTCGCAAAATTTATTAAAGGCTAGTAATTGTTCGTAATTTCCGATTCTTGTGAAGTATATGTTCACGTGATATCGTAGTTATCCGAAAAAGCGATCGTGGAGATCAGACGAACGATCCCCGCGCACTGATCAGAGAGATATTGTAGATTTTTTGGATTAAAGCATTTGATCTCTTTAGTAGGAGATATGTTTCTATTCTAATAATAGTATATGATTTAGGTGGTTTCCTTTCGTTTTACCTGTAACTCATGCATCATCATAAGTTGGGTTTGTAATGTTTCGATGTAATTGCTTCAATGCTTATGCAGGAATAGCCTTTAGCAGGTTTTAGAAATTGGGTTACTTTTGTAATCTGGATTTGATTTATCTGAGAAAAGTTACCTTTTGCGTAATATTACTGTCGCTTATGTCGATAGCATAGTTCAGTTTCTTGCAATTTCCTTGTTCGAAGATCATCGAATGTATAGTTAATGCTCCGACTATTTCCCGTATTCTTGGTGAACTTGTAGTATAAATTCTCTTTGATTAGTTAACTTCTAGGGGTAGCTTAGTTTCTTATCTGCGGACTAATGTTTGTTGTTTGTCTTGATCTCTGTACTCTCAGAATGGAGTTTTTCTTCGGTGGCTTTCTCGGCGAATCGTCTGGGTCGGAGAAATCGTTTACTCATCCGGATATCCAGAAGTGCCCGTTCCTTCGAAACATCAATGAAACTACTAACTTTTCCTTCTCCTCGGCTTTTCCTGTGGCTGTAAGATTTTACCTTATGTTTCAGTATCTATATTTTCATAATTCATACATATATAGATAAGTTTATCCTTCCCTATGTTTGGGAACTGCACCTTCGAGGGTTATATATGTGAATTCAGATTTTACGGGTGTAGACTTTTGAATAGAAGTTGCGTTCATAAAATAAGATGTTTGCTTTCGTACCATTTCTATTATCTTTCAAAGGCTCGTGGAGCGAAGGGCCCAATCTTTGAAGATGGTCCGAGTTTCGACACGGCATTCAGGCTTTTCCACGGGCGGGATGGAGTCGTCCCACTTTCGGGAAAGTCGTATATTCGTAATGAGAATGTGGAACCTGAGCACGTACCCCAATTTAACCCGTTGGCGGCTAAAGCAGCCACCATTAGCCTTTCGGCTTTTGGAGGGCCTTTCGGATTTAATTTCTTCTCGGACAAGTGGAAGAAGCTGAACAAGAAATCATCCAAACAAAATCAGCCTTCCCAAGTAAGTTCTCTGATCTAATTTTTCCTATTCGTAATTTCTTTCTACCTTTATCAGCAATACTATTTTCCACATCTGAACCGAAATTAAAACACCTGCAAATTGTGGGTATATTATTCCTGCTACTCCCAGGTTTTATTAAAAATAATGAAACCCTAAAAATATCTGTCATTTTACCCTGCCCACTATTTTAGTGGCCCCGTGTTTGTGCACGCACGCACGTGAAAGCGTGTGAAATTGTGATATATGGAACCATTTTCTCTTCTTTTTTATTTTTCGGAGAGATATTATGTATTAAATTTCTTGTCACTGTTGCTCCAACTTGTTCTTCAGAAAGGAGGAGGCGACTCATCGCACGAGGCACTCAGCAACGAATGGCTCGAAACGGGACAATGCCCGATCGCAAAGTCCTACAGAGCAGTAAGCGGCGTCCTGCCCCTTGTCGCGAAAGCCCTACAACCCCCGCCCGGAATGAAATTCAAGTGCCCGCCAGCTGTCGTCGCCGGGCGTGCCGCCCTTGCCCGTACCGCCTTCGTAAAGAACCTCCGTCCCCAGCCCTTACCCGCAAAAGTGCTCGCTATAGGCCTTCTAGGAATGGCGGCCAACGTCCCCCTCGGCGTGTGGAGGGAGCACACTGAAAAATTCTCTCCGCAATGGTTTGCTGCCGTGCACGCCGCCGTTCCGTTCATCGCTATGCTGCGGAAGTCTGTTTTAATGCCGAAGACCGCGATGGCCTTCACTATCGCTGCATCGATATTAGGGCAGACGATCGGGTCGCGGGCCGAGCGGCTGCGGCTGAAGGCCAAAGCTGCCGCGAGAACCTCCGTCGTTGTTCCGGAAGCTTCATATATAACGAAGGGCGGTGGCCATTGTGGCGACGGAGAGGTGAAAGTGTGGGATCCACTTACCATGAAGGCGGTGAACTCCGGTGCTTCTGCTTCTGCTTCTGCTTCTGCTTCTGCTCCAGTTTCTGCTGCTGCAAATGTGTGTTTCTGATGATGTTTTAAATGTTATTCATGTTTGTGGAAGATACCTGCTTGATTTTGTTATCTCAGTTTATTATTAAGAGTAAATTCTCCTTGAAACATTAGCTTGTAATGTTGAACCAGAGGAGGTGAAAAAGTTCAATAAAGGGTAGTAAACACTTGCAAAATGCTACCCTTTTCCTCTTATTATGTGATGAATCTCTATGATTGATATATATATATATATACACTCAGAGACTCCCTTTTCCTCTATTTTTTTTCCTGAAAATAGTAAAATATTTCCTTTTTTCCTTTATAATGGATGGAATATATGTTGTGTGATGTGTGAAAGTGAGGGAAGAGTCAAAGATGCTCTTTTCTTTTGGAATATGTCAAAATTGGCTTCTTTTGGAGATCTCAAATGAAGCCATTGAAGATGACATGAATTGTGATGTGTCTTGTACCCAAACACCATGAAAAGTTGATGGGACAAGCTGTTCCAATTAAAGCAGTCGGTCACGCCCCGGCATCCCTTCCCAAATAGGTGAAAGAAGTTTCGGACGGACACGTGTGCCAGACCCGCCGAACGGATAAATTTTTTTATGTTCGCCCAAGATATCACAATCAGTACAATTCAAAATATTCCAAACAAGAACAAAACTCGTACACAAATTGTATAAGAAAAGTATTATAAACATAAAATAACTATACTATTACAAATATTTATTTCATTCAAATTATATTTATATTTTTTACAATCAAGTTATTATATTTTCTTCTTTTCTTTTCTATACCCTTAAGCTACACTGTTTTACAAGTCCATTCGTCAGCGGCGCGAGAAAAGAACGTAGCTCGGTAAATAGCATCCTACCATTTGTAGCTGATTGTTCTGAAACAACTCTTTAAAATTTATTCCTAAGAAAAATAAGAAAATTTTTATTCTTCTCTTTATTTTATTAGATAAATAAATATATTAATATAAATGTTGTTTTATGATAATATATATTGACTTAAATCTTATTATATAATATAAAGTAATTAAATGTGATATATTATTTATTTTATTCAGTTTTATCAGTAATATGTTAATATTTAATTATTTTATTTATATTAATTATTATAAATTATTGTTTTATATATTATATATTTCTTTTAAATTTGTATTGAAATTTATTTTATTATTATTAAGTATAATTATAAGTATATTGCTAGTATTATATTTTATTCATTACATAAATCACATTATTATATAAAATAAAGAATTACATAAAATAAACTAGATATACTAATATAAATTAAATTATTGCATAAAAATATTATATTATAAATTGTCACATAAAATAATTTTATAAATAATTATATAAATAATATACTGATATAAATTATTTTTTCATTTTTTAAAATATATTTGGACATTATTCTATATTTTTTTACCCAAATGCTATTAAAGATATTCTCCAAAATATCTTTGAAAGCTTCAAACGCAAATTTACAATTATTCTACTTATACTAAAATATTTTATGTCATCGATAACAACAAAAGTTATCCCCCATAATTTAGTTTTCGAACCAAACAGAGATTATTTTTGACCGTAAATATTTATTATTTGTTTCGCTGTAAATTAAATTTGTGTATAACTTTGTTTTTTAAAAAATGCTATTAATGGCTTAGTAAAAGCTTAACTTAAACTGTATAAAACGGGATAGTTAGGAATTAAACTGTTTAAAAAATATCGTTTACGAATTAAGCTCTGTAAAAAATAAAGGAACCAATTAGCAATATCAAACCAGTATAGGGACTATCCGTACATTTTACTCTTTATTTATTGGGTATGGTTTTTTATTTTTTTCAATAAAATTGTAACACAAGTAGGCATTAGCTACATTCTAATTTTTTTATTATTCAATGTTGGAGGGGTTGAGCATGTTTATTTTATTAGTTGATGGTTTTGTTGTACCTAACATGAAATTATTTTATATCATATACATACATTTCATGCGTCGCAACTTATATTTGACGATCAATATTTTAAAGTTAAATATAATTACAATAATACAATTTGTCATATTTAAAAGATTTTTTATAAAATTTATTATCCAGGGTAGAAAAGAAGCATCATTTAATTTCTAATGATATGTAGAATTTTTAAATGTTATAATATAAAATATAGTTACTTTTGGAAAAAAATATTAAATTTTAAAAGTTGGGTGACGAAAAGTTGAGAGAAAAATATATAGAGATTTGTTTCGTTATTTATCATTTAATTTCTAATCTTTAAATTTTTTGATTTCACTAACTAACTTTTAATTTATTTGATTTGAGTTAGTTAATAGCTCTCTAACTTTAAAATTCAAATACGCCATTTATATTTATAAGCTTAATTAGTATATTTTATACAATTCATGTAAATTTATTAAAGTAAGTAATAGTCGTAATTTCGTATCGAGAGAGCCATCAAATGATTTAAATCAAATAAAGTAAAAGGTTTAATACTAAAACCAATCTTTTAAAAGATTAGATAGCCTAATCAAAGTAGATAAATTTTATATATTTTTACTAAGAGCGAGAGAGAAAGAGAGAGAGAGAGAGAGAGAGAGGATTGAGGATAGGGATGCAAACTGGGCTGATTCAGTGGCGGGAGGGGTCCGCCACCTCCCGCTCAATTTATTGTGGTGTTGGGACGGGTTAATTTTAATCTTATTTGGGCCCTCACTAATCTTTCCATTCAGGACAGATAGGAGGAACAAGAGCGAATTTTTAACTGATCGGAACGGATCAAATGAAGAAAGGGGTCTTTCGCCTACCGCTTCATTTACTTGGCCGATCGAGACGAATTCCGAACAAATTAATTTTTTTTTTTAATTCTCACTTACCGTCCTATTCGAAGCGGATGGGACAGGAGCTCCACTAACTCGGATCCATTTGCATTTCTAGAGTCGAGGAGGAGGGAATTTCAAAATGGCTTTTGAGCCTTTGAGAGGTCTCCTCTAAATTCTAATCTCCTTATTACATTTTTACCCTCCCGCCCATATTTTTACCGCCAAATTTCTGGCGCCAACCCTTCCCGCCAAAAAATCCCCCAAATCCCATCCCCAACCCCATCGTCTATAAAATCCCAAACCCTCCCTCCTCCTCTTCCCCTACTTCACACCTATCTCTCTCTCTCTCTTAGGGTTTCTCCTCTCTCTCTCTCTTAGGGTTTCTCCTCTCTCTCTCTAGAGGTCTCGTGGAGCAATGGTGGTGGCGCTGGGGCCGGGGCGGTTCTACGGGAGCGGGCTCCCGCGGCCGCGCTTCTACGGCGACGCCAAGCACGCCGGCGCCCGCGTCGACCCGCCGCGGCCGGTGATGGACCCTCTCCTCTCGTGGGCGCACGAGGCCCACTGGTCCATGGGCGGCCTCTCCTTCACCCGCCACCGCCTCCAGGGCCGCATCGAGGGCTCCGTCTCCAAGCTCCGCAGCCGCCTCCGCCGCCGCAGCTCCCCCAAAAAGCCCCCCCAAAAATCCCTCTCCGTCCTCGACTCCGACGACGACTCCGATTCGCACGAAGAAGAGGGAGAGAAAGTAGTGAAGGAGGAGGAGGTTACCTTTGATGATGATGAGGAGGAGGAATCTGATGCTGATCGGAGGAGGGGCAGGAGGAAGAGGAAGCTCGGGGACGAGTTCGATCGGATTGCCGGAACACAATCGGCGGGTGCGATCGGGCGGAGGACGCGGAGCCGAAGAGCGGAAGTGGAGATCGGGGAGACATCGTCGGCGCCTTCGCCTTCTCCTACTTCTACGGTTTCTGAGAAGGGGAAGAGGAAGAAGAAGGAGAAGGTGGGTGCTGGGGTTGTGCGGAGGACGTCGCCGAGGAAGAAGCACTTGTAGTTGTTCATCAAATTTTGAGGTAAAAATGGTAATTTTCTGATATAAATAAGTGGGTTTGAATAGTTGGTAGGTTCTGATGCGCTTATGTTGTTTGATGTTTTTACTGTGAGACTTTTTTGGTTGTTTACTTGTTCTCTGTAAGAGGATTCTCTAACTCCTGGAAATGATACAGTTTGCTAATGCTAGTTTCTGTGAATTTGAATTTGAATTTGATGTGCTTGTTGATGATTGATGTGTTATGTGAAACTGAAGAAAGATATGGAATTATACAACAAAAGTACACATAGATGGGTGTTTGTGAAAGGTCTACATTGCAAAATTCCCTGAAAAAAGGGTTTTTTTTTCTTTTTATACATAACCCTGCAAATGTGCAAATTGTTTATACTCCTGCAATATTGGTATTTGTTGTTTATTTTTGAGTGCATGTTTTTACAGAATATTGATGCAAAAAATCAAGGAAATTTATACAAAAAGTGTAGCTCATGGTACGCCTATAAATACCAATTTTTCAGGGGTGTTTGTGCATTTTTGCTTGTTTACAGGGGCGCATACACAAAAATACCATGAAAGAGAATTGTTAAGTTTAGAGGCCTAATCAATTGAATAATTCATCTTTTTTTTTTGTGTGTAACATACAGAGCAATTTGGAGAGAACAGGAAGTGTGTTTTTGACATGTAATTAATTAGTTTGATGTCGGAACTGAGATGAATTATGATCTCATATTTAATCTTTCCTTTGAATGTTATATTCATGGATCAACGCAATGCAAAAACTGAAACAAGTTGCCCTGTTAATATCATCCTAATATTGAATGTTAAGAGATTCGAAACTTAAATGTTGCATCTCCTATCCTTCAACATTATGCTAACTGACATCAGAATTAGCCAGATCATCAACTGGTCGTTTCAGATATAATCCTCTCAATCTCTTCTAGTAGCCGCTCCTTTTCATCCATCAGCTCCTCATTCTGCTTTTGAAGCTCTTCAATTTGCTTTGTCTGTTCCGAGTCTTTCCTGAAATCGCATCGTGCAGTATTGGGTGAATGAGTGTAGTAACATTCTCTTGTAGTGTTGTCGTAGTGATATGTTGAAGCGATGTAATGTCAAAGAGCATAAGTATATTGGTCTCCAAAATACTAAATCTAAATGATATTAGTCACCTATGTTTAGTTTCTGAATGTAGCAAGTAGTTCAAAATGCTAAATCTAAATGATACTGGTCTCAAAAACTAAATGTTTAGTTTTTGAAGAGCATGAGTAAATTGGTCTCCAAATACTAAGTCTAAATGAAAATAATCACCAATGTTTAGTTTTTGAATGTAGCAAGTACTAAATGCAAGCCCCATAATTTGTAACATAAGAAAGCTTTGTTTAACAGAAGTTCAATAAGCCATATATGATTTTGTTTCTTCTTGAAACGACAAATTGCAAATGACTACCATGAGTAGAGTTAGTTATTCTTTGTTTTCTGATTTTAGGGCAAAAAATTGAACTTACCTATTCATGAAAGACAAGTTAAGCTTAAGCGACCGCACTTCCTTCTCGAGATTCTCGCAGCGCTTAAGGACTGCTTGCATGTCGGATGGTACTGTTGGGGTCAAGATTCTTTCTTTTGCTTCTGCCATTCTGGACAATAAGAAAGAGAGTTGAACATCTAAATGTTTAAATTTCAAGTTTTGCACTTAGTATTCTAAAATACGGCATTTCATTGTAATTGTTTAACTGTAATATGAAACTATAGGCTAGGGAAAAAAAAGGAGAGAAGGAAACAACTCTTTTTCCAACTATTATTGCATATTGTGGTTTCAGAACTTCAATTTTTATATTGATGATGAGTATAAAGGTGATTTTGGTGTTATATGTCGGATTTATGGTGTTATTTAATTGTAAAAATTATAGTTCTGTGCCAAGTTATACTTAAAATTGATGATGGTTTAGTGTGGCTTGTTTTTTAATCGGATTATACAGTAGGAAATATGACCCTTTTTTTTCTTCTCATTGTTTGCTTTGGATATGAAATTTTCGGACTCCTAATAGCAAACCGATCTCTTGCGAGCTTCAATACATCAGAAAATTTACAACTAATGGACTAAAGAGGAGATTAATATAAGATAGTAAAGTAGTAGATACTCAAAGGTCCCTTGTTTTCTCATGTATGCCAAGTCAAAGAAAAAAAAGAGAAAAATAAATGAGTAAATACCGACAATTTGTATCACTATTTGTGCCAAGCTATCAAAAATTTTGCAGATGCAAGTAGATATAAAATTTTTCTAGGGATACAAGTAATAAGAGAGACATACTTGCGGGAACGCTCGACCCTGCGTTTCTTTGTTGGGTCTCCTTTTTCCGCTGCAAAGTTTTTGTAAGTTAGAATTTATGATGCAAATATTCTGCAAAAATAGTGCTTTGGGAATAAAGAAATTACTAGTTGATTTGACCACAAATGTCGATTCTCTTAGAAACTGTTTAGATATAGCTACACAAAACTATTGATGATGAAGAAGAAAAGCAAGTGACCATCCCTATAGCTCTTATACTGAAACAAGTAGTATGTAAATTTTGGTATGATTAGTCCAAATTAACCAAAAGTTACCTGAGCTTTCTGATTGGATTGATCCCATCCGAGTTAGATTTCCATTCTGTCAAGGTGAAAAACAAAGAAAGACAAAAAAGTTTACAAAATTGTTTGGAGAGAATCTTCGAAACCAACATATCCATGATCGAAGCTTCTTTTACGATTTTTATGTCACAAAATAAGTTTAAAGCTTACCTTCCTGTCATTATGTAAGCTTTCTTTGAATATCCTCCCTCTGCTTTCTGTATTTTGAGAAGATAGACAGAAAGTGAGTAAATAAACATAATTTGAAAACTGTAAAGAAAGCTCCATAATGCTTTCAGCACTTTAAACTGTGAATGGATTCATTAGAATGTAAAGAAGAAAGGAAACAAACCATTAGTTTTTGATCCAGACTCTGAAAATCCAGTAATGATATTCTTTCTTGTACTCTCACAAGAAGCAGATACGGCTTGCGCGGAGTAAGAAGTTCCATCACATGCATCAAAACCAGCAGTTGATGATCCGCTTTGCGACGGTTCTCGAGACACCGCACCTACCCACATCTGGTTTTGTGGTGCGGCAAAGTTTTCTGTGTTCGCTTCTACCGTTCTCTCAACCTTAGGCAATTGAAAGGTACCTTCTGTTCCGAGGAAGCTGTTGTTATTCGCTTGAATTTGTTGAGAAGTGTAAAATCCGAAAGAATTGGCTTGAGAGTCTTCTCTCTCGGTATAGTGACTGAGTTTTTTGCGCTCGAGCGTGTCCTTTAGCATGCTCACGACAGAAGAGACGGTATCGTTTGTTGTTACTGGAGGAGCATCGAACGGAGAGGTCGATGAATTCGAAGGAGACATGAATGTAGTCGGCATTTCGACCATCGAGATTTCACAGGGATTGTTTGTGTTTGTGAGATCATTTTTCGTGGTGTTATTTCCCGGTCCTTGATTGTTATTTTGGATTTCGGTGATTGCAGGTACCTGGATACTTTGCATAGCTGCATATCTCCTCCTGCATATAGATTACCAACTCTTGTTTAGATAATTGTACAAATTATAGGCTTAAATCAGTTTATAGATTACACCATGGAATTTTTTTATTCCCAATAAATTGTTCATTCTAAAGGTAAAAGTTGGAAATTTTGTGTGAAAAGATCAGGAACTACATTTCAATTCCGGGTATTATATACGCAATTTTGGGATTGTAAGGGGATTGTCGATACATTTTATGCTATAATATAAGCGCTTTTGCATGTCCCTGAAAGATCACATATTTCCATGCGTATTACGTTATCGAATCTTAAATCTTCGTGTATACCTCTTGAAATTGCTTTGAGCCCTACCTCAATTCAGACGATCGACTTCGAGTCATCGGTTGAGTACTGTGAAACCATGCCTGCATCAGGTGCGAAATGATCAGAAAACAGCAAGGCGACGACCGAAACCAGATATGAAATCAGATACAGCAGAAACATCCTTATTATTGAAATCTTGCAGTAAAACCTTTACATTTGCAAAATCAGACCCGACGTAAACATACTTATTGCTCAAATGTCGCAGAAAAATCTTTACCTTCGCCAAATATAAGTTACTAGCTTGCATTCCTATCTCTGCAGCATTCCTAATCATACCAAATGAAGCAAACTTTAGCTGAATTAATGATTAATCGTCATGTGTGCAAAATTTACTCATCAATATGTTCTAAGGAACATGTAAAATCACTCCAGTACGAGCGCGCGAGGTACCTGAGGGATTGCTGGGTAAAGTTATTTGAAAGCTCATCAGATGTGTCGAAATTTTGCTGAGGTAAATTCTCATCGAAAATTTTCTTCTGCACAAGCCCATTTTGCTGGCTCGAAAGAGCGGCAAGTTCTGCTGATATCCTGCAAGTTACACAAGTAAGAGACTCGAATTTGCGCATCCAGGAATCTGTAAACGCATGCTACGAGCTCACCTCCGCGAGGGTTGTCGAGTTCGGTGAGTTGCTGAGTTGTATCCGGGAATCTGTAAACGCATGCTCATTAACAGATCTAATCAGAGGAATGATATAAAACGGCGTCGCAAATAGCACAGGAAAGTTATCTATCAACATAATCAAATAAAAGAGATTAGATATGCATAACAGAGCAATAGTAAAACTCGAAACGGCGAACGAAACATCTGATTCAGAAAAGAGAAGGAAAAGATTACGAATTCTTGCCTCTGCACTCATAAGCCAGCTATTAAACAGATTCTCGCTGTCCTCGCGAAAGCTCAGCATCTCCACGCTAGTTGGCGTCGAAGCCCCGATCGGATTCTCCATCACCGATTTCAGAAACATCTCCTCTGTAGAGTTCCGAAACAAGTCGGAGAAACTCCTCCCCTCCATCTCCATTAAGCCCTAACTAGTAATAATACATCGAGAATTTTAAATTCAAGCATTAATACTTCAACAAGGACTTCACTTTTAGATTCAATTACACTAAAACTTACACAAAAAAAGATAAATCTGATCCATCAGTAAACTCAGAAACTTGATTGGTATCTCTAATTTCTTCTGAAAAATGAAAATCCGAACTACTGGGTATCTCCGCGAGGCCCCAACTAATGAATTTAGTCTAAATTCACTACCAAAATTCAAGCACTAATACATAAACAAGGTTTCAATTTGATGAATCATCAAAATTAGGAACTGGGTAACTCTAATTTCATCTGAAAAGTGAAAATTTAATGTCTTAAATCGAAAACACTGACGAATAATACATCACAAAATTCAAGCACTAATGCATAAACAAGGTTTCAATTTGATCAAGCATCAAAATTAGGAACTCGGTATCTCTAATTTCATCTAAAAAGGTGAAAATTTAATCTCTTAACTCGAAAACACTGACTAATAATACATCACAAAATTCAAGCACTAATACATGAACAAGGTTTCAATTTGATGAATCATCAAAATTAGGAACTGGGTATCTCTAATTTCATCTAAAAAAATGAAAATTTAATCTCTTAAATCGAAAACACAATAGATCATGCTGAGTTTTGTATGAAACTGCAAAAATTGATCTCTAAATGACTCACCTTTATCACTGAATCCCACAAAACCACAAAAAGAGGGAGAGAGAGAGAGAGACTCAAAATTGGGCTTCGATTCTCAACTAAGAAGGTCTTATATTTGAAGTATACAAACAAAATTATACAACACATACAAACACAACCAAAAATACAAAAAAAAAGAAAAAAAAAAAAGTGACACTCTCTTAAGCATTTCATCAAATGTCAACAGTGTGAACACATCAAAGGGAATTATTCAAATTAGGAAAAAGAAATGCATGGAGACCCCTTAACTATATTCAATTTTCAAATAGACCCCTTAAATTCAAGTACAATTGTAATAGTTAATAGCTAAGTTAAAAATAGAAATTGAGGGGTATATTTCAAAATGGACTATAATTGAGGGGGTTTCAATTCATTCTTACCTTAAAAAATCACCATTACCTGCTTATATTACAAAATGCATTAATTTTCACCCTACACTTTACGAGCATATTACAAAAAAATTTGGGCTAATTATTGAATCTAGTTGCATAATTTCACTAAAATGAGTTAGCTGACACTGGGGATGTCAATGGGTGCGGATACCTAAAATTTTATCCAAATATGAACCCTAACGGAGCAGATTTATCCGATGCTAAACAGATATAGTTTTAGATACGAATATGAAAAATGAAAATCCGATGGATTTGGATTCGGGTATAGATTTTGTCTATATTTGACCCGAATCCGAATCCGACTCAAACCCAAATTGATTTTACATTATATATATATATATATATATATATATATATATATATGTTTGATGTTATATTAATTTCTATTTTAAAAAATTAGATTTAATGTAATATGTTTTGAAAGATGGTAAAAAGAAATAATTGTTTTGGGTTCAAATTTTTGGGTTCGGGTTTCGGATTTTTGGTCGGGTTCGAATTTGGATATGAGGGGGTAATTAAAACATACTAAAGTGCAAGGGGGCATTTTTGGTGTTATTTAGCCTAAAAATTATATAAATTGGAGTAAAATATGATCCAAATGAAAAGAATCTTTTCATAATTTTCAGCTAAATATTCCTTGGCCAAGTTTTTGTCTCTTTCCACAAAAATGTGGAGAATTTACAAGACCCAGGTTTGGAATTTGTTTAAGTAATATTTTATATAATTTTTTGATGCATTATATTAGATGAGATGGGAACAGTGATAGGGACTAAATAGTTATTTAGTAATTTACATGGTAGTAGTACTAAATAATGAATTTTAAAAAAATGGAGGGAGTGGGAATTTATGAATTTTTTTTTTCTTTTTATGTGACAAAGATGTTGAAAGGGACCTCAATAAGACTTTCCAATTCAAACCATTTTTTTTAAAAAAAGTTTTTTAAAATAATTTAAAAATACCCAAAGCTGGCCATTAGGTGGCAGGTCCTTGTCTAGTCACTTATTGGTTTTGTTTTTGCTTTTAGCGACAGTAATTTTTCGTAGAGCGTTTTGTAAAATAAAAAAAATTTGGTGCTTCTGTAGTATCGGACAAAAAAAAGAAATTGAGAATCTAAGGCTCAAAAGCTAGGGACGTTTTTGAAATACGAACTTCGGGGAAGTACTAGTAAGTGTGTAAATGTTGAAACAACAGGCGTGTTTATCTGCGCGCTGGACTTTTAGATTTGTTTGGAGTCATATGACACATTGTAGTGCGTACGCGTGATTTGGAGTTTCTATGAAAAGCATTGTAGAACCTTAGACCCGTTCTTTAGTATGGTATCAGAGCTTAAGCTATCAGAGAAACAACGGTATTTTTAATATTTTTATTCAGCACACTTTCTCTTGTCTGAATTCGAGATTTTTTGATAGGCTCAAAACATAGGTTTGGCGGAATTCAAACTCAGGACCTCTTACTCTGATAACATGTTAAGGAATATGAAACAATCGTTTATCTCCAAAAACTTAATATTTATATTTAACAACGTTTGGGGTGTTTTCATTTGTTATATTATAGTACATTAAATTTTGAATTCCATAATTACATATCGTAAAAAAAGAAAAGAATATTTTGCGCAATAAACGCTCAATTCTTCGGTAATTGCATATAAGTTTTTCAATCCATTATTATTTATTATTTAATTTATTTTAAGAACTTCTATTTTTTCCGTTTTAAAATTTAAAAATTGCGACACTTAATCCAGCATAGTTACTAACCCATCACTATAATTTGCGTTACTATTCTTTGTATAAATTATACGGTATGGTCGAGTAACTTATTGAAATATCCATTATACCCTTAAAAAAAGTGAGAATGGTTAAAACTCTTTTATTTTCTCTCAATTTAGATAACTTTATAAAAAATTCTTACTATTTACTAATTAACCGTTTCTTTTTTCGTCGATACTTTAAAGATAAAATGGATATATCAGTATTTACCCAGTTGTACTATATAATGTTGTAACACCCCAAAGAGTCCCACATCGGATGGGATACTGATTTCGATCAGTTTATATGAGACTCGCACGCTAGTACTAAAAATTGGGCTTAAGCATTTTGGGCCGGTGGTTTGACCCGACGAGTTATTGTTGCTAGCGGGTCGGGTCGTTACAATTGGTATCAGAGACGAATACCGGCCGAAAATGTAAGAGCTAAGTGTTATGCGGGCAAAGTGCTACACCAACTGATTTGGTGGGAGCCACCTCTTGAACCCGTAGGAGCCACCTCTAGAATCTCACATCGCCCGGTAATTCTGGTCCTGGTCCGTCTGTCTGTGATCTGGTTTGGACCCGACGAGAACGTCAGGGTCTAAACATTGGGAGTTTGTAACGCCCCAAATAGTCCCACATCAGATGGGATACTGATTTCGATCGATTTATATGAGACTCGCACGCTAGTACTAATAACCGGCCTTAAGCATTTTGGGCCGGTGGTTTGGCTCGACGAGTTATTGTTGCTAGCGGGTTGGGTCGTTACAAATGTATCCATGGCACAGTGAGGAAATAGTAACAGTGCGAGGTTAAGTACTACAAAAATGAATATTTATAATTGTTTTCTACATTTTAGCCTTTATATTATAGTCCATTGAATCATCCGCTTTAATTAATACATGTAGGGAGAAAAAAAAAGATACTTGAGCTTCTTTCATGGCAACCAAAATGCCATGAAAGCCGGCATATCAAAATGCCATTGTTATTATACTACAAGAAGAGTTATTCCTTTGGAATCTTACTAAGTTAAGCATATAATATTAATTTTTAATAATACCTTACTTGATGAATGTATGATGGAATAGGGGACAACAATAGCAACTTCAAATTTGAACTAGTTGTTAGTTGTAGAACTAGGGCTAGGAATGTTTCGTTCTCTTAGCTATTTATTATTGGACAAATTTTGTTTTGTTTTGTTGAGTAAACAGAGATTTATCCTATTTGAGGACGAGTACAGACGCTAAGAGACAGAAAGCCCTACTGGGCTCTCCACCAACCCAATCCATAGAAGAAAGACCTACACCTAGCTCGTAGTAAAATTTCAAAGCTGTGACCAGCAAAACACAATAGGCCTATGAGATTAATAAGTCGAGTAGGGCTGCGGTACACAATAGATTTAACGGCGAGAGACTCAAGAATAGACCTAACATCCATGGATGGAATCAGTTCGAAGCGCGTGAAGTGCTGTAGCTGAGCCCTTAAGTGCAATGAATGTGCCTTTTCTATCAGTATGTATATTTGAGATAATTGGTTAGCGTTTACGATCCACAGTTTCATTGAAAGATTTTTGCTTTATTTATCATAGTCCAAATTTAAAAAAAAAAAGAAAAAAAGAAAGGAAGAAAGGAAGAGATCTCACATTTTGGGAATGATATAAGCTTTTGACCAAATTGATTTTTGAATTTTTTTTTTTGTTTTTTGAGGAAAAAAATGGAGCAAGATATTGGAGTCGATTTGATGGTTGGGTTGGCTCAAAATGCATGAATTTTGCCCTCCAAACAATTTGTCTTGTAATGCATGTAAGAAGGTGTGATAGAAACACTCTGCCCAAATCGCATTGATCGATAAAGATATGTTTTTATTGTAATTCTATCCGTGGTCCAGCCTCTATACCACATATTATCTAATAAGTCGGGACTTGAAAACTGTTTTCGTTTTTAGAAAGACACAAGCAGAAAGTACAAACTCCGCGC
Source organism: Puya raimondii (assembly GCA_016920855.1). Classification (NCBI taxonomy): domain Eukaryota; kingdom Viridiplantae; phylum Streptophyta; class Magnoliopsida; order Poales; family Bromeliaceae; genus Puya; species Puya raimondii. The sequence goes on from JABWPP010000049.1 coordinate 8,801,286, forward strand.
ATTAAGAAAAAAAAAAAAAAAAAAACTTGACCTTCTTTTATGTCAAACCAATTGAGACAAGCCGGCATATCAAAATGCCATTGTTATTATACTATAAGAAGAGTTCTCCTTTGGAATATTACTAAGGTAATTAAACGTATAATATTAATTTTCAATAATAACTTATTATTATGGATGTATGATGGAATAGGTGACAACAATAGCAACTTCATTTCAACTAGTTGTTAGTTGTAGAACTAGGACTAGATGTGGATCTTTGGAAGGTTTTGCTTTACTTTTCATAGTTCAAATTTTAATTTTTTTTTAAAAAAAATTGATCTAACATTTTGGGATGATATAAGCCTATCACTAAATTGATTTTTGTTCTTGTTTAGTCTTCTTTTTTTTTATAGAAGAAAAAACAAGATATTGGGGTCAATTTGATGATTGGACGGGCTAAAAAGATATGAATTTCATGACCGCCACTTGGTTAAGGACCTCACGTGTTGTCACTGAGACAGTTTGGCGAGCCGTATGATTTACTCTGCTACTATTCAAATCTCAATACTGTATTGAATGACGGATTTAGAGAGAGCTCAATAAAGTTAAGTGGGGAGCTCTATATTCAAGGTTTTTTTTTTTTTGAATTTTGCCCTTCCAACAATTTGTCTTTTAATGCATGTAAGGAGGATGTACGTACACTTCATCAGCTATTAGCTTTCTGTTTGATATTGTAGGGAGTATGCATAATGTGCGATAAAAACACATAAAGAATAAGAGATAATATCTAATATGATCTTCAAAACTTTAAAAATATCTTATTTACTCTCTAGTAGACAAAAATACTCTTATAAAATTTAACAAATTCCTTCAAATATCTCCATTTTTTTGAGGATTTACTAATGAGATTGGATTTTAGAAGGATATTTTAGTAATTTCGGATAAATTTGAAAATTTTGAATAATAGTAGGGGGTAAATAAGTAAAGTAAAAGCCCCTCAAAATAAATTAATAATATAAAAAATTCTATGGGCCACTTTTAACATTTATATAACCCTTCTCTTAATGGGCCAAAATACGGCCCACAACCATGGGCCTAAACGTGGGCCCCATTATCTACTCCCAAAGATCAGGACCGTCGATTCTAGGGTTTCGATCACCACCGCACCTCCTCCCCCTCTCTCTCTCTTTTATCTCCTCCTCGTTCCTCTCCCCCAATCCGTCTCCTTCTAAAACCCTAGAAAAGGGCTCCGTCGCATCCCCGCTCTCCAACCCCCGCCGCGGTGGAGCGAGCTCGGATCCGATCCCGGTAAACGATCTCCTCCTTCTCCTCCCCCTCCCCTTTCTCATCATATCTACGGTTTCGTCGAATCCGTGCCTGGATTTGTCGATCAAATTTTGATCTCATTTCGTTCAAATATGCTTTGGATTATCATGGATTTTATTTCGACTTTAGGGTTTTGTGGAGTATGCAATAGAGCATCTCATTTCGTTCAAACATGCTTTGATTCCTTAGATGGAGATCTAATGGCTTAGTTGTAGCTGTTCTATGATGGTTTCCACCATTTTTATTTATATTGCCTACTCATTGAATCATCGAGGTGGGTGGTGTTGAGATATTTTTGATCTCTATTACAAATTTTAGTGGTTTAATTGTTGATGCTTCTACATGAAGCTTCAAATAGCTTGATTTTGGTTTTTGTAGTTTTCAATGTTTTGCCGATAGTGAAATAAATTTTTTGCCTTTAATCTGTTTGTAGTACTTGTTCCTATCTATGTTCAGAATGTAGTGTTCAGCATGGTAATTAGAATGGATTATTTATGGTAGAGTTGAAGAACATATCTAAACCTCACTATGCATGTTCTTCTTCAAAACATTCGTTTTTTCTTGCTGCTAAATTTATCGTTGTTCAGGTGGTAAACAATGGTGAAGCATAACAATGTTGTGCCTAACGGGCACTTCAGGAAACATTGGCAAAATTATGTTAGGACCTGGTTTAACCAGCCTGCTCGCAAAACGAGAAGACGCATTGGTAGGGCGCTCTCTCTCTCTCTCTCTCTCTATGCAGAAATTCATCTACATGTAGTTGTACTTGTATGCGGATACACACATTTGAGTGCCCCTATTTATCGAAATGTCATCTTCGGAAATATTAGCGTACCGGAAATCAAGTTATTTGGATAAGCTAAGAGACCGTAAATGAGCGAAGTCGTTATTGGAATCTGTTTAGTGGAAAGATAGTAGTAGTATATTTCGAATCTTTAATTTAAAATTTCTCATAATGTCTTGAACTGTGACGAATAACCCACATATACGGTCTTTAAATATACCCTTGTCAGAATGATTTTATGCACTTTTTAGTTGTGCGCGTACAGATTTAATCTTACTTTTAAGTTCTGAGTAACTAGTCAAGAGAGTAGCTATGTGATTAAAATCACTTCTAGGTATTCGTCGCCATACTCATTGATTTGCATTGTTTCTGTCGGTATTGCAGCTCGTCAGAAGAAAGCTGTGAAGATTTTCCCACGCCCAACTGCAGGCCCACTTCGCCCTATTGTGCAGTGCCAAACACTCAAATACAATATGAAATCTAGGGCTGGAAGGGGTTTTACTCTTGAGGAACTCAAGGTAACTCCCACTTGTGTGTTAATCTCGCAGAACATTTGTGGGGGTTATTTGATTTTACTGTCAAATCAACTTTTAGCATAGTGATCGTGGTCCTTTGCTTCCTCTGGTGTCTTCCTCTTATCATACTTATGTGCTATGGCCCATAATAGTGGCCAAAAAGAAGATGCCATCCAGAGGAAATAGCTGGGTTGCTTCATCAGATAGCAAGGAAAAATTCAAGATGTTCAACATATGGTGAAAATATGGCGGACCACTATTATATTGTATAACATGCGACTTTTTATTTTTATTTTACCTTGATTATGTCAATTGTGAAAATATTGATTTTCTACCTAACCTTAAGTATTTGATCTGACTATCGCGCTGTTAGAATGTAACCAGTACTTTCTGCTTTTTTAATGGAATGGTGTCTATCGTAGCGGAATATTCTATTACTTTACTGAATATGAAACAGTCAAATACTTAAATTTCAACAGAACTTCACGGAATGTATTGAAAACAAAAGTAGCAAAACATAGGTAGTAAAATTTAATTTTTTTGAAGTTTAGGTTCCCAAAATACTCTTGTAGTGCAGGTAAGGTCTGTATGTTTCTACTCCTTTTTGGTTAATATCAGTGATACTAATTTCTTTTACCATTTTAATTGATACTTTACAGTATTTTCCAAGGATTTTGTACCAACTGCCAATGTCTTAGTGAATTTAATAAATTTTATGTAATTTAATCTCAGGCAGCGGGCATTCCCCAGAAGCTTGCCCCTACAATCGGCATCTCAGTGGACCACCGCCGTAAAAACCGTTCCCTTGAGGGGCTGCAGGCCAATGTGCAGAGGCTGAAGACCTACAAGGCCAAACTTGTCATCTTCCCGAGACGCGCTCGCAAGTTTAAGGCAAGAACTCACTCTCTTTTATGTATGTTTTTTAATTATGTATATATTAAGGACCTGTTTTGTTATGGAGTACGGGCCAGTTGAGTAAAGTTGCTTGAGAAAGCCCCTACAATTTTTTTTCCCCCTCTAGAAAACCCCCGACAGCTTCTTACTGCTGCAAAAACTCCAAACTTGGAGCTTCCCAGTGTTGCAGAAGCTTCAAAATTGGAGCTTCTCACTGCAGCAGAAGCTTGAAATAGGAGCTTTTGCCTACTGCATCAAAGTGCTCCAAGCATTTTGTTTGCTTCTTCTTAATCTGTTCCAGATACTGTGGCAAATTGGGCACCTACAGCCCGTTTTTTGCAGAAGTGCGACTTTGAGTAAAGTTCTTTGAACAACTGATTGTTGTTTCAGTAATGTTTTTTGAAGAACCATTTATAATCTTTTTTGTTTTGTTGAAATCTCCGCACTCGCTTCCACTGCAGCATTAAGTAAAAGCTTCAAATTGTAGCTTCGGCTTCGGAAGCTCAAATACCATTTCATTGATAAGAAAAATTGCATACTTTTTATCTGCCGACAAGTTGCTTTTTGTTTTTCTGGAATCTTCTTATATTATAAATTTATTTCTCAGGCTGGTGATTCCGCACCGGAGGAACTTGCGACTGCGACCCAGATCCAGGGACAATACATGCCGATTGTCCATGAGAAGCCACCTGTCGAGCTCGTGAAGGTCACGGACGAGATGAAGTCGTTCAAGGCTTACGCCAAGCTCCGCGTCGAGCGCATGAACCAGCGCCAGATCGGCGCCAGGCTGAAGAAGGCCGCGGAGGGGGAGAAGGAAGAGAAGAAGTAAATCAGGTCGAAACGCATTTCTTAAGTCTACTATTAGCTCTGAGTTTAGCTCTCCTTTTATGAAACAGAGATTCGTGAATATTTCGATTTTAATCTAGCTGAGCTCTCAATTACTGTTTCCTGTGCTTTTTTATTTGGATTTGCGAATGCGTCGGATCTTTTTAAGAGAATTTTGGAGTTTTTAAGTTTTATAGTTCTCATGATTCATAGATTTTAGCTTCTGCTTGGTTATATTTGGATGCAAATTAGTTTCTTCTTGTGTGTATAGAAGCTCTTTTGACTTGCTCCTTCAAACAGTAGTAGTAATAGAGTTAAAAAAAATAAATAAAAATAGTAGCTATACCTATTGGAATAAATTATACAACTTCGTAATTTTGTTAAATTGTTAATGATTTTCGATCATATGAAGTTCAATTCTAAAATATTCTGAGCATTAGAAAGAGGAGGAGGGTGTTTGAGACATTTGGCTTTTTATTAGTGATTGTTAAACAAACGAAGGTATTATAACATCATTTGCATCTTGAGTGTGCTTAATCCAGTAAAATGCATTCATCAGTAGCATCCCAATATCCCATCAACATGTATGTTTTTATTTTTATTTTTTTTATTTTTATAAGAGCCCTATAGAATTTGATATTACATAAGAAATGGAAGATCCAAATACTCCATTTTTCTTTAAACACGCTATCGGAAATTCACCGAAGTTGAAAGGCAGATCTTCGTATAATTGTATATCAGTGGGAGTTTAGGTGATCTCGCAACTTCGATGCCGAAACTAATACAAATACCTACGACTTTCTTAATATTACGAGATTATTCATCTAGGTGTAAAGCGCTGTTCGGAAGCGGATAGTCGTAAATGTTGGCTTAAATGGGCCAGCATTCTGTCATGTGGCGGGAGGTCATGTTGGGCCGAGTCATGTTCGAAATGGCATGAGGTTGGGTGGGTCGAGTCATGTTTGAAGTGGCGTGAGGTTGGTGGGGCCGAGTCACAATCGAGACCCGTGGGCGCTGTATCTGTACGCTTTAAGTGAATTGGTTGCGTATTTCTAACAACTCGAGTTTTTGGGATTAATGGTTAGCGCCAACGATCCGACAGTAAAGCCAAGAATATGTTAGTTTTTGCAAATTCAGCTCCACCCTCCGTTCCATCATCGAAATCGAAAGGCAAATATTTATATAATTGTTTATCACTGAGGGTTTAGGTGATCTCGCAACTTCAATGCCCGAAACAAATAGGAACGTCTATCATTTTTTTTGAAATGACGAGATAATTCATCTACATGTAAAAGGCTGTTTGAAAATAGGAAGTTAGAAAGCGAAGAATTTGTGAGTTTTGCAAATTTAACTTCATTCCTCGTTTCAGCGAAAGTTGAAAGGTAGACCCTCATATAATTATTTGTCGGTGGGAGTTTGTGTGATCTCGTAACTTCGATGCTGAAACAAATACGGACGCCTACGACTTTCTTAAAATTATGAGATTATTCATCTAGATATAAAAAGCTGTTTGGAAGGGAAAAGTCAGAAAATCAAGAATACGGTAGTTTTGCAAATTCAGCTTCATCACCGAAATCGAAAGGCAAATATTTGTGTAATTGTTTGTCAGTGAGAGTTTGGGTGATTTCGCAACTTCGATACCGAAACAAATACAGAAGAAGACGTCTATCATTTTCTTAAAATTACGAGTTTAATTTTGGAGAACTACAAAAATAAAGAGTCTCTCTAGTCTTAGTTGCCTGTGTGAGATGCTCGACTATTTTTTCTTCGGGTTAATTGCATACAGGTCCCCGCAAACATAGTGAATTACAGATATATCCCTGCAAAGCTCAATTTTCATAAGTTATTCCTGCAAAAGTCCTAATGTTTGCAGATATGTCCCTCTGGTTAAGATCCGTTAAAGAACCGTTTATTTTTTAACAGTAGGGTCGTGAAATGATATTTTTGTCCTTACAAATTTGTCCCTCCAAAAGCTGGATACGAAGAAGAAGAAGAAGAAGAAGGAGGCGGCGGAGGCGATCGCCCATCAAGGACGCCGACGACGCCGCCGACGATGCCGCCCACGCGTCCGATGCCGTCGGAGCCGCCCGTGATGATGGCCCACGCGGGCACGACGACGACGAGGAAGAGGAAGGGAAAGAAGAAGAGGAAGAGGAAGAGGAAGAAGAATAAAATTGTCAATTCTGATCATGGTTAAGTGTTTTAACTGTGGTTAACCAAATTGTTCTAATGGATCCTAACGGCAGGGACATATCTGATAACATTAGGACTTTTGCAGGAATAACTTATGAAAATTAAATTTTATAAAAATATATCTGTAATTCATTATGTTTACAGGGACCTCTATGCAATTAACCTTTTTTCAAACTTAGTGGGCTCTTCTCTTTTTCTTTTCTTTTTTTCCCCCTTTTTTCCCCCCCATTTTCAAACTTCGTATGCGGTTCCAGCCCAATCGTTCTGTGCGAGGAATATTCTCCATAATATTTTCCGTATACTTTGTCTTTATAATACTTCGAAAACAATAATATATATATATATATATATATATATATATATATATATATATATATATATATATATATATATATATATATATAGAAAAGGTAAAAGGAGTAAGCAATGTGATGATTAATGCTGAGCAATTTTAGGAGAATGGAGAAAAGAAACGTGTACGGTTTGGATTGTATGAGCAATGCCAACCAGTGGAATATATATTTAATAGGAAAAACTTCAAATATCCCCCGGTGGTTTAACGCTTTTTTACTTTAGTATTCTGTAATTTAAAATGTATCACTTTAGTACCCTGTGATTTTATTCTTCTCTTTCTGTCAGCATCTCTGTTAACTTTTCGTTAAAATATATAAAAAAAAACTTCAGATATCCCCTGTGATTTATCTTCACTTTAGTACTTTGTAGTTTACGAAAATTTTATTTTAGTATCTTGTGGTTTTAACTTTTTTACTGATTTAATGAAAAAATTAACGAAGGGGATAACAGAAAGAAAAAAACGAAACCACATAATACTAAAGTGATACAGTTTAAACCACAGGCACAGGATAATGAGAAAGCGCTAAACTATAGAGGTGGTATTTGAAGTTTTTTTTATTTAATATAACTCAATATAATTAGAGAAAAAATTACTATTTTATATAATTTCACATTGCATCGTAGCACAAAGAAAAAGATAATTATTTTATATAATTTAACAGAATCTTATAATCCCTATTTTCTATTGGAGTTTGTTTTTAGGTTTATTTTAATAAGAAAATCGCTACATGTTCATTTATATGTACATGTTAATCTTATACTTAATGTTAGAGCTTATAAAAACTCAAATTGATTTTATTATAAAAAAAAGGCTAAATTACAAAAAATTCCTTTATAAATAATTTTTTTTTTACTTTTCCTCTCTAACTTTCAAAAATCTATATTTTACCCCCTCAATATTTCAAGTTGTTGCATTTAGCCACCCTCCGTCAGGGTTCCATTACTATTCCGTATATTTTTTATAATTTATACCGAAAATAACCTTCAAAGTGACAGAAATATATTACAAATTTTTTTTTTTATAGAAGAAGTAAGGATAATTTGGTCATTTTGTCCTCTCCATTAACGTCGTACTTCGCTGAAAATATTTCTAAAATTTTAAGGAGCCAAAATGTAGATTTTTAAAAGTCAGAAAGGAAAAATAAAAAAATAGATATTTATAAAGAAATTTTCTGTATTTTAGCCTAAAAAAATAATGATAAGAAAGAGAGAATAAGGGCTTTTGGATGGACGGAGTGTATTGGTAGTATTACTTTTTTAACAAAGAGTCATATGCTATCGTGCATTTTCGTATTTGTATTTTGTGTTTTTCTCTTTATATATCATTGAAATGTTTCGATGCTGCTATTTTGATGTTCGCTCACGCGTATTATTCTCGAACCCACCGTCAAAAGAATTTTGCTATGTTCGTGTTCGGGTCTGGTAGATCTAAAATTTGATTCCAAATCTAAATTCAAACAATGTTCAGTCAGTTAACGTAGATCAAAATCTGATCCAAACCCAAATTTTAAATAAAGTACCATGCAAAGTTACATTGATACGCCATCAAATGTGAAATACAAAATCATGAAGTTTCCTACTCCTACGTTATTCTCCAAATCTTGGACGATAATTCGGATAACAACTACTGGATTAGACCACATGGGTTACTGAAAGTAATGTTATTATATACAGTCTCGATAAATACTGATCATATTCATTAAATTCTGTCACTAAAATAAATATATTATTTATTTATTTATAAATATATATATATAGCAAATTGTCTTAAAAAACATGTCCATTCTTAGTTACAGAGATCCCATATAGTCGTAATATATAAAAAATTTATGGGATAACTTCAAATACCATCCATGTGGTTTCGTACTTTCTCACTTTAATACCCTGTGTTTTAAAACGTACCACTTTAGTACCCTGTGGTTTGGTTGTTTTTTTTTGTTATTTTTTTGTTAATTTTTTCGTTAAATTAATGAGAAAGTTAAAACTACATGATAGTAAAGTGAATATTCGATAAACCATATGTGGGATATTTGAAGTTTTTTCTGTATAATTTAACGAAAAAATTAATGAAAAAATAACAAAAAAAAGAATAACCAAACCACAGGTACTAAAGTGATACGTTTTAAACCACATGGTACTAAAGTGAGAATGCACGAAACCACAGGGTGGTATTTGAAGTTATCCCAAAATTTATTAGACACGTGGCGCATTTTCAGGGCCTCATTTCCCTGCTCCGTGTTTCGACCAAATCATGATTCCTCAACGCATAGTAATCATCGATGCGACTCAAAAACGCCCGCATACGAACTCCTATGCGACCGAACCGATCCCCACGCAATCGACGGCCGAGATGACATCTAGGGACACCCGCACGGAGAAGTATCTGCGGACGCCTCTACACAAATCGGCAATGATTGATCGGTGGCGTTTTTGTAATTTTTGTGAACTATGTTAGTAGAGATCGTGTATATAAGCGTAGCGAATATCTCCTCCACAGGAGATTGTAGAGATCCAATCAAAGAGAGAGAGAGAGAGAGGGGAAAAAAAAATTTAAAAAAAGGAAAAAAGCAATGGGTTTGAAGGTAATACACAAAAATTTCCCATTAATTCGGTTATTTTTCTTAATTTTTGCGTAATTTTTCGACTTGTTTGTTGTTTCCTTCGCTGTTTACTGTTATTTTCTACTGAAAAAAGGGGTATTTTGAGGTGGAAAAGTATTAGATTTGTCTCTTTTTTTAAGGATGAGTTCGAATTTTTTTTAATTTTTTTTTTCTGTTTTCTTCTGTTTTTCCTCTCAATTTCTGCTGAAATTTTAGTAGAATACACAAAAATTTCCCATTAATTCGCTTATATTTCTTAATTTTTGCCTAATTTTTCGACTTGTTTGTTGTTTCCTTCGCTGTTTACTGTTAATTTCTACTGAAAAAAGGGGTATTTTGAGGTGGGAAAGTACTAGATTTGCTCTCTTTCTTTTTTTGAGGATGAGTTCGATTTTTTTTGATTTTTCTCTAATTTTTTTTTAATTTTTTTTGCTGTTTTCTTCTCTCTTTCCTCTCAATTTCTGCTGAAATTTTAGTTAATTTCCTGAAAAATAGGGTATTTTAGGTCAAACTGGAATAGATCGGGTTGATTTTTTTTTTTTTTTTCCTTTTTGTGGGGGGAGAAGTTCGATTTTTGTTGCTTAATTAGGGTGGATTGTTGTGGGTTCACTGTAAAATTAGGATTTTAAATGCTTATTTCTCTGATTTTCTCAGATCTGGATCATTCATGTTTAATGGTAACTTAAATAAAAAAAAAATCAACAAAATTTTGCATGTTTTTATTATTGTTTCTTTTCAGATCTGAATGAATGTATGTGCATATTTTTTCAGACCATTAAGAAGATCATAATGTTATGAAAATTACGATCTTTTACCCCCTTGATATGTTTTAAGAAAAAAAAAATTATTGACATGAATAAAGCGTGGAAAACTATTTTCCTGGAAAACAGTTTTTCATTCACAGTTTTCGTTTTCCGAATAAAAAAATTCTGAAAACCCGAAAACACTAGTTTTTCATGAAGTCTGGAAAAATTGTTTCTTCCGGAACCAAACAGACGGAAAATAGTTTTCCAACCGGAAAGTAGTTTTTTTCCGCCCAGAAAACTATTTTCTGGGCTTATCTCCCGGGAACCAAGTTTTCCGAAAAGTATCTCAAAGAATAGTTTTCTGGCCGGAAAACTATTTTCCGTCTATATGGTTTCTAGAAGTAGTAGTTTATCTGAAAAGATTTTTTTTTCTTTTTTCAGATTTCGTGGAAAAGCTGTGTTTTTGTTTTTCGAATTTTTTATTTGGAAAATGAAAACTGTATAAAAGGGTGTGTTTTCATGGAAAACGTTTTCTCTGAAAACGGTTTTCTACGCTTTTCGGAGGAACCAACCTTATTGAATCCATAATGCGTGCCATGTTATATATGAGGTATAATTATAATAATACATTTGATTCACTGAGCCGACGAATATCGTGTTCTGGTCTTTTATGGACCCAATTGAATCTGAATTACCAAAACCAATTCTACGGTAATGTTAGTGTTTCTCTTTCATCGTGTTAGGTTAAATTTAAGCTACTCTTAATCAAGTAGGAAAAGTTTGGCACTGATATTTTTTCGCATCTTCAATCGAATACTTCGATGATTGCGAGATGAGCGAGATTTTCGAAGGACTCTTCCTCGTATCATATCAAGCGGTCACGGTATCCGTGATTGACGATAGTTTTTTGTAATGCGTCTTGTAGGAAGAGTTTGAGGAGCATGCTGAGAAAGCCAAAACTCTGCCGGAAAACACCACGAATGAGAGCAAGTTGATCCTTTACGGACTTTATAAGCAGGCGACTGTTGGACCAGTCAATACCGGTATGCAATTCTCTTCTTTCATTTAAATTACTAACTTATTACAATTTTGCGACTGTTTCTCATTATAACTTGAGCTCGAATCCTTCATTTTTGTTCTTTCGCTGTTTCCTTCATTACGATTCCTGTCCAATTCTCTCTTTATCCATGCCAAACAACTACATGTTCTTTTGATTTGGTCCTCAAGATGCGCGACCAACCAAACCAAATTGCCGACTAAACTGAACCGAATCAACCAAAAGCGGCACGGTCCGCTTCGGTAATTCAGTAATTTCGTTTTTGCTCCCGGAATTTTGTCTAAATGATTATCGTCGAGGATTTAAGTGCCGTGACACGGGTTCGTGCCGAAAACTTGCCGGCATGATATGGCACGGTGCACGCCGGATCGTGCCGATGCGTGCCAGTCACAAAAAATACATGTGTGCCGACACATAATTGCATGAAATATTTATTTTCTTTAGCAACAAAATAATCGATTAGCTTATTCTGTATCTTTATCAAGTCTTTTGAACTTTATTTATAAAATTACTTACTAATTTAAAGAAAAGAGAGTTTTGAGCTGTGTCATCGGCACGGGAGCTGTATCGTGCCGATATCTTGTTGGCACGATACGAAACGGTAGATACGGCCTGTGTCGATGGGCACTTAAATCCTATATTATATCATATTAAGGTTTTTCGACCGGTGGCTTATGAATCGACGTGAAATTTTCCTGGATGGTTAGAGGTGAACTCTGGAAAACTAGTTCTGAACTTTTATTTGTTATTATGTTAGTAATATGCTGTAGATGCATGTGTTGTATATTAAATGATAAGCACTTTGTCGCTGCAGGCCGGCCCGGCATCTTCAATATGAAGGACAGAGCCAAGTGGGATGCTTGGAAGGCCGTGGAAGGTTCTGATATTATTACTTTTCCTATTCTCTCTTTCTCGATCTTTTTTCTTTTAACATATTGGCGCTGTTAACACGTTGGTGAAATAAACAGCGAAGTCGAAGGAGGAAGCGATGAACGATTACGTCACGAAGGTGAAGCAGCTGCAGGAAGAAGCTGCTGCTGCTGCTTCTGCTTGAGCCAGTCTATGAACTATGTATTGGCTTTTGCCTCTTATGGTGTTAATCGGTTCGATCATTCTAGTATATAAACTATGAACTATGAACTATGAACCATGAACTATGAACACTGTGTGTTGGGTGTTTATTCTACTATTTATCTGTCTCTTATTGTTCGAGAACGCCATTTAGTCGTTCATATGTTATCGATTTAGTCGTATGTTATCGTTTGTCGTTTTCTCCGTGTTGCATCTTAAGCTGTGTTTTAGTGAATTTAATTGTTAGTGTGTTTGGATGAAGTTAGTGTACTCCTGCTGCTTCTCTTCTTCTTCTTTTTTTGTTTTTTTCTTCTTCTTTTTTTTTGGTGGTAGCAAGATAGATGTTTGATTTTGAGCTAAATTACAATATTACCCCTGTACTTTTCCCCTCTCTGCAGATAGGTTCGAAAACATGTATGTGTCGCTGATGCAACAGTAATATAATATTTTAGTTATTATCATTTCATCAATTATAGTACTGTTGTATTACTGACACATCAGTCTAAATTGTAATATGGGATTTAATAATTGCACCAATGTGAAAAATTCGAGTTAGAAATTATAATAAATTAATTAATTTTTCAGGATTAAATGTGTCCTCAGTGGTGCATAACTATAAAATTTTTATTTATTAGAAAAAAAAAGAAGCAATTCTATCAAAAGGGTACTCTTGCAACTAATTCATCATATAAGAAAATGCAAAAACCACATGATCCTAATTTCTTTATGAAAAAAGCTCCAAATTGGCACTCCATGAACTAATACTAATTCGCGCTTTTGTGTGAAGTTGTACAAACAAATACCTTGCAAATTCTATCATTAAATCTTATACCGAAAAAGTTATTACTGAATAACTTATTTCGGCATCCAAATAGAGTCTAAAAGAAATTTCGATGCAGTACATGCACACAAACAAATAATTTTCAAGGTTTAAGTTAAAGAAGATCATTAAAATTCATTCTAGCGCTGCACAAATTTTACAGCGCAAAATATGCATGTATATATATGGGGATAATAAGAAAAAAAAAAAACACAAATGCTACTACTAGTAACACAAATGATGATACATACCCATACCCATACCCATTAAACATTAACCCTGCACGACTTTTACAGCTAAAAATAGGAAAACATATGAAAGAAAATAACAAAAGCTACTACACAAACAAAAGGTAACCACACCCCACTCTCACAAAACAAACTGCATAGAATAAGACACAGCAACACAAGCATATAAAAACCCAACCCAAACCCAAACCCACCCCCACTCTCCCCACCAATAATAGAACTCGGCGTTCTCTCCCTATCCCAGTGCAAATACGGCGCCGACTTCTGGGGAGTGTTGTAGTAGTAGTAGACACCCACAAAGTGTATCACCCCAAGCAGGACCAGTGCAGTCATGAGTGTGTTCTGGAGCATGAAAACCGCGGCGGCGACGGCGAGCGGGAGGACGATGAGCTGGCTCATGAAGTTGAGGAGCAGGAGGCCGACGGCGGCGGCGAGGAGTACGAGCACCGGCGAGGTCTCTGCGACCGACTCCTGGAGCTCGGTCGCGTATTCGTACCATTCGGTCATGGCCTCGCCGTAGATCATCCATGATAGGGCTCCGACCAGCAGCAAGGGCACCAAGGGAGAGGGCCCTGAGCTGAATATCATCTCTCCCTCTCTCTCTCTCTCTCTACACATTCATTCACATATATATATATACAGAGAGAGAGAGAGAGTGTATGGACTATGACTATGGATTTTACTAGTTAAACTGCGACATGTACTTTCTATATATATATATTCTTTTCTCATCCACCAAACAACTTAACGAAACAATAAACAGGCGCATACCAAGAGAGAACCGGTTAAACTACCACAAATATACACCCTTGAATATCAGATCCTAATAAAAGACATCGTCTTCATTTTGTTGGCCGAGAAAGATGTTTGATTAGCAGAAAATGTGTGGTCCACGACAAATACGGTAGACCGGGTCTAGCCGATATAATAATTCTAGTTGTGTGCTTCAATTTTTGGGTGCATCTAACTTTAACCAACCATGGTGTCATGGGATGGCAACATTTTATAGTACTAAATTTGGTAGTTAAGCTGATCTTTGACAATGGTCTTAGCCACTTCATTAAACAAAGCTTCTCTAGAATCATCTCACACTCCTTATTTTTGTCACAATATGTACAAAAATACTCTTCTTTTTGTCTACCAAAGCACTCCAATTTGTAGAGGATTATTATTATAATAAATTGGGTAAACAAATTGCACACTAATCTGCGAACTTCTTCTGTGTTCGACGTCAGTGGTCGCTAAACTCTTAAAAGAGTTTTATTTTGGTTCTCATGCATATATTTGATCGAGATTTTTTGTTAAAATTAAACATATGTAATAGATGAAGAACCGATAAATTTATGGTGCACGAATAAATAAAGGGATAACTTCAAATACCACCCCTGTGGTTTCGTGCTTTCTCACTTTAGTGCCATGTGGTTTAAAACGTATCACTTTAGTACTCTGTGGTTTGGTTATTCTCTTTTTGTTATCTTTTCGTTAATTTTTTCGTTAAATTAATGAGAAAGTTAAAACTACGTGATAGTAAAGTGAATATTCGATAAACCATAGGTGGGATATTTGAAATTTTTTTGTATAATTTAACGAAAAAATTAACGAAAATATAACATAAAAAGAAAATAACCAAACCACATGATACTAAAGTGATATGTTTTAAACTATAGGGCACTAAAGTGAGAAAGCACGAAATCACAGGGGTGGTATTTGAAGTTATCCCATAAATAAATAAACTAGGTGGAAGGAACAACTTTTACTTTATAATAAGAACTAAAATGAAGTACCCTTGAAAGCTTGAATACTAAAGGAGTACTTCGCAACTGTCGAAATTAAAAGTTCAAGGCCCAAAATTAAACTCCACTCAAAGTTCAGGGACTAGTAGTACAATTTACCCTACTTAAATTTTTACTAATTTTCTAAATATTTTAGTGATAATATCTAATATACATTTCAAAACTTCAAAAATATGTAATATATTACTGGTCGACCAAAATACCCTTATTGATTTTCAAAAATTTCTTCAAATATTCTCAAACCAATAGGATTTATTAATGAGATTTGGAATTTGAAAAGGTATTTTGATAATTTCAGAATAAATTTAAAATTTTTGAATAGTAGTCAACGGGAAAATAAGCAAAAGCCCCAATTTTTAATGTCCTTGACATTGCATCATCATCTTGTTGGATAAGAATATTTAATAGTATTAATTAAGCATGACTTTAAGTGATAGGACATCAACTAATCTTTTAAAATGGGAGCAATAGGGTATTTGAATCCGAACCCGATAAGCTTTTGGATACGAATATTCGAAATCGGGTTATAATTGAAGTGTAATAAGCGATCGATTTCGTGTTATCGGACCAAATTAGCTCGACAGTTTGATCAGATCAAATTCGGGTCGGGTTAGCGGGTTATATAGTTAGGTTGATTGATAACCACTAGCTAGGATCTAGGGGGGTCCACTAAAAATTTATTGTTGTACCTTATTTATTTATTGGTGTAGATGATGTTTTTTTTTAAATTTTTATTATTATTATTTTGATATAGTTGTAGATATTAAATGAAGTTAAATTTAGTTATCCAACAAGTTCATTAATGAAAGGGTGTACACATCAATAGATGATGTCAATGCTCCTTTATTTTTAATTTAATGTAGGGTTAATTGCATACAGCTCCCTATAAACATATTAAATAACAGATTTATTCCTACAAAGTTTAACTTTTTATTTTTATCTTTACAAAAATTCTAACGTTTTAAAATATATCCATACTATTAGGATCCGTTATAAAAAAAGTATTTAACCCTAATTAATGAATGAGTTAAATTAACCTTTTTACCTATCTTATATTATTGGATAAAATATTTCTTTTGAAGAATATTTCTGCATAATTCTAACAGTTGAAACTTTTGAAGGGATATATTTGTAAGGACAAAAATATTATTTTACTTATTTATTGTTAAAATATAAACAGTGCTCTAACGGTAACAAATCAGAGGGGCAAAATATGAATATCACTGAATTTTTGCAGGGATAAAAATAAAAAGTTGAACTTTGTAGGGATATATTTACTGTTCGATATGTTTACAGGGAGCTGTCTACAATTAACCCTTTAATATATATGTTGCAACCACTATTTCCCTTTTGTTTTTGATTTAAATATTCCAATATGATACACTACACACTATTTATGTGATGAATAAAAAAAGTATAAATCTCATTTGTGTTACATGTGCTATTTTTACAAGAAATAGAAACTATCTTAAGATTGAGATAGAGGTGTAAAACGGGTCGGGCCTGTGACCCGATATGGCGCAGTCCGAACGTGTGGTGTCTAATATTTTAAAAATCAGATCGAAGCGCGACCCAAAAAGTTACTGGGTCAAGGATCACTAATTTAACCTAGGGATGTCAATGGATACGAATACCTAAAATTTTATCTGAATCGATCCGAACGGAGTGGATTTATCTGATGCTAAATGAATATAGTTTCGAATATGGATATCAAAAACGAAAATTCGACGGATTTGGATTCGGATATGGATTTTAATTGTACCCAACCTGAACCCGAAATTATTTTACATTATATATAATATATATAGAAATATTTAATGTTATATTTGAATTTGTATTTTAAAAATATAGATTTAATGTAATATATTTTGAAATATTGTAAAGAGAAATAATTATTTCGGGTTCGAATTTTCAGGTTCAAGCTCGGGTTCGAATTTCAGATTTTTGGTCGGGTTTGGATTTGGATATGGATTTTTAAAATCCGTCGGATTCGGGTTCGGATTCAGGTTTCGAGTTTGGTAGTTGGGTTCGGGTTCGAATTTTTTAAAAATTCGCCCCAAATTTGACCGTTGACATTCCTAGTTTAATCGGTGATTCAACCACCGGTTGAACTAGAAACGTCATCATATTATCATAAGTATTTAATTATTTTTAATTTTAGTATATATATTATATAATAAAATATTGAACTTTAGACCAAATTAAGTGGATATAAGTTTTCAAATTATGTTTTTCATAATAGAAAAAAACAAAAATAATCAAAAATAAAATTTAAAATTACACTAATGAACAAAAAAATAAAAAAAAAAATTCAGCCGATTTGTTTAGAACTGGACCAATTCATCGGTTCACTGGTTGAATCACCAGTTTAGACGATTTGAAGCGAATTTTTAGCTTATTCAGTTCAAAGAGTTGAACCGAACCGTTTTATTAACTGAGTTATGGTTGAATCGGTCGAACCAACCAGTTTGACCAGGATTTTAAAACATCGCTCGTTGCAATCATGCTCGCAATAATATTTTATTTAATAGTAAATTTTTATAATAAAATAAAAATAAAACAGAGATATGGTAAACCAAACCAGAGCAAATTGAAGTTCACTTTTTTTTTTCTTTTTTTCTCAACCACTCAGCAATTACACCAAAAACAGTGTGTCGACTCCGGTCTATAGACCGGGTCTACGGAAACACCTTCAACACCTCCTCTTCCTCTTTGTTTCAAAAGTCAACGCTGGTCCGCACGGTCAACTCATCCACAATCCTGGTCAACTCACCAGGAGTTTCCAGTAAAAATATGACGGTCCCTGCATTATTCAAATTAGCAATTTAGTCCTTGAATTTTCCACCCATATTATACTGTAGTTTCTAATATTTAAAAAAAAATCAAAATTTTATCCAAAAATAATCTTTAATAATATTTCAAGCTATTAAAGTTAATGAATGATATGGAAATATATTATTTATAGTAAAATAATTTTTAATTTTTAATTTTTGTAACTTTTAGGGACTAAAGTGCTAATGTAAATACATGAGTATAGTACAAGGAGTATACAACCTCCTCACGCCGATCACTCCACCTCTCCATTGACACGCGGGACCCACCAAAATATTCACGACTCTCTCGCCACGTTTCGAGTCCACAACTGCGAAGTACCAAGATTCGTACAACCCAACAAACACTGGATCCTCCCCAACCCCTTCCCTTTCCCTTTTTTTTTAAAAAAAAAGAAATGGTTTGCTAGTGTACTGGTTTCCTCTTCCTTTTTCTTTCCAATCTCTTCTCTCCTTCTCGTAAAACCCTAACCCTAATTCCTTCGATGCGAATCGAGCTCGCGAGGTCGCTAATGGCGGAGATCTGAGAGGAGGAAGGGAGAGGGAGAGCGAAGCGGGGCGGAAACCCTAGGAAGCCTCCGAGCTCCATCCATGGCGGCCTCCGCGAGCGCCTTTGCCGCTTTCGTTGCCGTACTCGTCTTCTTCTTTGTACTACACGTTCCTTTCGCCTTCTCCGCGGGATCGGAACCCCCTTCCATCTTCGATCGCCATGAGGCCCAGCTCCAGCGCCTCGAAACCCTAGTCGAGACCCTCGCCAGGTCCGTCTCCGCCCTCGAGTCCTCCCTCTCCGCGTGCTCCGCCTCCGCCCCCAGATCCGAGCAGCTGTTGCCCTCCCCCGATCCGGATCTCTCACCGGCGTCCTCCGCCGACGCCGGCGCCTCCGCCGCCGCGGCGGGCGGCGAGGGGAGCTCGCGGGGGGTCGCCGTGACGAAGCACAAGACGCTGTGGTCGGAGCGGTTCCTGTTCGCCGCCGCAGCGCGGCTCGAGGACTCCGCCGCCGCCGCCGCTGCCACGGTGCTCCCCTACGAGGACGTCGACGGCCTCAGCAAGTACTTCGCCGTGGGCGACTCCCGCGGCCGCGTGTACGTGTTCTCCGCCGCGGGGGACGTCCTCATTGAGCTCCCCGCCTTCTCCGAATCCCCTGTCACCGCCCTCCTCGCCTACGTCTCCCGCCGCAACGAGAGCCTCCTCTTCGTCGGCCATGCCGACGGCTCCGTTGCCGCACACCGTCTCTTCGAGTCCTCCGCCAATGCAGCCGACGATTGGTTCACTCTCTCTGTTGCAGGATCCCGCCTCTTCATCCGCGGCGGATCCGATTCGTCCCCCGTGCTCATCCTCGAGGTCCATCAGATCGGACGCGCGCGCTATGTCATCACCTCGGATGGCAGTGGAAGAATTAGGGTTTTCACGGAGAACGGGACCCTCTATGGCACCGCCATTGCCTCTAGCCGGCCTCTTGCTTTCATAAAACAAAGGCTCCTCTTCTTGACCGAGACCGGTGCCGGATCCCTCGACCTAAGGTCGATGGCCTTGAGAGAAACCGAATGCGAAGGTCTCAATGGATCAACCCCGAAAGCCTACTCCTTTGACCTGTCGGAGCGGTCGAAGGCGTATGGCTTCACCACCGGAGGCGACTTACTTCATGTAGTCCTCCTTGGTGATGTTGCCAATCTTAAATGTAGGGTTCGAGCCATGAGGAAATCGGAGATCGAGAACCCTGTCTCTATCCAAACCATCAAAGGCTATCTCTTAATCGCGAGCCGTGCCAAGGTCTTTGTCTACAATATATCCTCGCAGTTCTATGGGAGGGTTGGAGCTCCGCGGCCGCTCTTCTTCGCAACCCTCAAAGAAATCAAGTCAGTGTTTGTGAATTCTCATGCTACTTCTGACGAATCATTAGTTGGGATGCCTTTGATCGCGGCCGATCGTGAAAAGCTCGTGGTTTTAGGGTTTGGCGACGGATATATAGGTGTGTATCAATCGAATTTCCCGGCATTCAAGGTGGAGAGCAATGCTGTGGTTTGGAGCGGCCCTGTTCTACTATTCCTTTTGTTTCTGATAGGGATATGGCAGTTCTACGTGAAGAAGAAGGATTCACTAGGTTGGACGCCTGAAGAGTCTTTCAATTCGCCCGTCGCTGCTGCACCTGCTAGCCTTCTCAATCATGCAGGTAGTGATAGAGCTTATGCAGATGGTGCGCGCGCTGGCGATCTTAGGGAACTGCGAGGTGGCGCTCTAAGAGGTGCGCCACGAAGGTACGTTTCGCCTCCTCGCTACTCGGCAGCAACAGGGATTCCATATAGACCTGTTTCTGCTGATCCCGGTATTAGAGGACCTTCGGAATTGAAATATAGAGGGCAAAGTACAGAACCCAGTTTTGGTAAAAGAAGAGATCCGTTGTTTCAAAACACTCAGATCGTAGAGGATCACGTCGAGTAGAGCTTGTTAGCTTGCGCTAGTGCCCTTTTTGGTGTTCGAGCTACGAATCACGTTTCCACGCTTTATAATTATGAGGCATGTTGTTGTATTTCTAGATATGTTGTAAGAGTAAAATACAGTCTCAAAAATGAGGCAGAAATCAGAAACTGTAGCTTAGAATCGTACCAGTTGTACTACTCGAGTGTTTTAGAAGCGCAATTATACGTTCCATGGGATGTGTAACAGCATGGTCTTGCAATAATGAAATCAGATTTTCTTTACTGCTTTCCATTCATTTCATTGTTTGCCAACATTATCCAGTTCAGCTGTCTTTATGACGTGCTTTGACAATGCATTAACCATAACAGATGAGCACTTAACGATGACAGCATATGAGACTATTTCATGTCTTCTAGATTTTCGGGCATCTTGCCGCAAATTCTATCTTGGTAGCATGTAATAACTTTTTGTTTTCGATGATGATAGTTGTACGGGGCCTTATATGTGAGAGTTAGTATGCAACCATAGTTGTTCAGAGTTGTGTAATATGACATGGCTGAAGCTGTTTTCTAAGCAAGCATGTTATTCATTAATAGTGTGTTTAAAGTCCTTTGCCACTTTATATCATGTTGTGCCCAAGTATCTTTTAGTTTTTGTGACAATTATGAGCTAGCTTCTTCATCACTTGTTATGCTATGGTTGCAATGTTGCATATGTTATCTTCGAAGATATTTTGTACATAGACAATCACATAAGATAAGCCATAGCTGTTCTCGTGGTATGTATGGAAGGTTCGAATTAACTGATCAGTTTGGAGCTAAATATAATGCTTGTTTATTGGGTTGTTGTCTATGTTAGCTGATTTGTCCAGTCTCTACAAAAATTGCTATTTCTTGTTCTTCATCCTCATGATGTTCTTTGTTATCTTTGTTAGCCTGAATTAACTTGTAGAATATCACAGTTTATTAGTTAAGATTGCCCCGCCTTCCTAAATTTTTTGCCATGGAAGAGTATATTGCAATGTGTTTGATGTTGTATATGGTATTGGTCAGTTATCTAGTTAGTCTAGGAAATCCGAGGAGATCTAAGAACTAAAATTGATCAGTTCTGGCATGAAAATTCTGTAGATATATGTAGAGATTGTAGTTAATTTGGTTGAGCAATGAATTAATTTGATATTCATTAACGTATTATTTTAGCAGATACGGTCTAACTCCGGTCTTGTTGGCATCGGCATCATGGAATGAAGTAACAGGTTAATGCAGTTATTGATTATAGTAGTGGTAGTATCTCACGATCAAGGATTGTCAATTTATATGTCGGCATGGTTGGCATAGGTGACACAAGCTTATCGGCATGAGCGGCACGAGTGTCATGTGCCAACCGTGCCAGACCATGCCAACCAGCACGACAATCCTTGCTTGCAACACTTTGTTCCTTTTTTAGTCAAAACAAGATTCAAAAGAACCTGAAGCCATAGCTAATACTGCAATCGAAGAAATCAAGAGCATAATCGCGATGATATTGCATCAGTACCACTGACTACATTATTTTCCAACTTTTCTCTTTGTCAATCTATTTTTCAACTTTTCTTCTTCTAATGAACAAACAGTGCTAGTAATGTGTCTATTTGTTATATGCATGATATTATGGCAACTTATATCTAGATTTGCTTAGACTGGAACCTTTTGAGATTTTGATGCTTGATTGTTTTTTTTTTTTTTTTCCAAATACTTTTATGTACATGCAATGCTGTTTCATGTTGCTCTAACAATGGTAATGTAAATAGCAGCTGTTATTTGTCAATCTCTATGATACATTCTTTTCACCTCCGAAATTTGCTCGAGTATTGGCATACTTTAGGCTAATTTTTTTAGGTTTGTATCTTCTTTGCCTTCTATGTACCTTGCAATATCTATGGTTTGATCAAGCAATAAAGTTGGTTATAGAAAAAAAGAAAAAAGAAAAAAAAAGCAACAGATAAATTGGTATAAAACGCCAAATAACTTCATTTCGAGTGACGGTTTGATGCAATATTAGTGAATCTTTTTGTTGTATTTTCTTTAGTATTGCAATAGCTCCAACTAGTAGTTTTCTTTTGAGTTTTCAACTAATGTGTGATAAATTAACTCCTAGTATGACTAGTTACCTAGAAGTTTCCCTTTTTTCTTGTCTTTTTGCACATGCAAATAGTTGAAAACTAAAGAAAACCAGTAATTTCGAACTTGGCATATTTGTGAAGTTTCGAGCGGAATGTGGAGTTTCACTCTCTCAATCCACATCAGACTAGGATCCAAGAGTTATTTGTAACAGCGTCTTTTTAAATGTCACGTGTCTTTCCTTCTCTGGTGCAGATATAGAATATCTTCTCTATCCGAGAAGCTACGGAAGGAAAATCTAGAGCTTCTTGCTGAAACGGAAAGGGACACGAGTTTTTAAACCTCAAAAAGCAAAAGGTAAAACTCTTGTTTCTCGAGCTTTTGCTTCCGGATACAATGTGAAGATATTGATGAAATTTTAGTAAACTTACTTGCGTTTATCGTGTTATTTTTATCGGTTGGTTAAACTACGTGACATTTTAAAATAGACTCCACAAATTTCTTTTTCTTGGTTGGTTTTCTTCAGCTTTTATCAGTTTGATTTCAAGTTATCCAAATCAGTTAATTTTTGGGCTTTTGTTGAATTTAACAGCTCTGACAGGGATTCCTGTAACACGGTTAAAGCCGTTGCTTCTAATTTAACAAAATCGAACTATTTCAAATCAAGACAATTTGCGGGGCCTGTTTTGAAATCCTCTATAGTTGAGGGGGATCTTCATACATTTTTACCATATGAGAAGTGGTCCTCTCTGTATAGTTGAGAGAGAGTATCTGACAATGTATGTGTCTTAATTATCTGAAATAGATTGTTGCAGAAGCAGTGAAAGCAACAGGTCAACTTGGGCAGCTGGATCATTTGGATGTGTGGTTTCAGCTCAGTTTTTAGAATAGCGGTTTTAGATAGAGAAGTAGTAGTCAGATGTTTGGCAAGCAAAAGTTCGGAAGCTTCTGCTGCAGCAAAAAGCTGGAATGAACATCTGAGTCTGAAAGGTAGAAAGCGTGAGTTAGAACTTCACGTTCTAGGAGGATTTTGAATGAAACGCGATAGCCTCGTTTGGTATTATTCTTTATTTTTTAAACAAAAATTCTACGTAAAAGAGTATAGATTAGATTGCAATGAGTTCTTACATCTAAGGTGTTTGTTTAAAAAAAAATTTCAAGGACTTGTCATTAGTTTTTTCCCATTTTTATAATTACTTTATTTAGAATACACCTTTTTAGAAGCTCTAGCTTAGCCTAATATGTTGCAAACTAAACAACTATGATAAGAATATGGAAGTTCATTCACCGGCATATCCAATTACATAGAATTTGTGATTTTAGCCCATCAAGTCGCTGCAAAATAAACGGTCAAAAACGAACAAACCTCTAAAAATTATATTTATATATATATATATATATATATATATATATATATATATATATATATATATATATATATATATATATATATATATATTTGTATGTATGTATAAGTATAACTAGGCTACTATGATTTCGAGAGTAGGGAGGATTTCGTATTTTCAAGTTGTTTCGACGATGGGATCTCCGCAAAACAAACCGTCGAAAGCGAACAAACCTCTGATTTCACCAAATATAAGTTCTCCATTGTTAATATTTTATTTTATTTTATTTTATTTTTTTTTCGTAATTGACTTCGTCCCGAGGTGGGCTGAAGTAAAGATGCAAATTGGTTTAGATTGGTAGAGCTCTTCTCACTATTTGCCTGGAATGGGGCGGTAAGTGAGGGCCAAAACTAATAATAATAATAATAATAATAATAATTTGTTCCGAAATGTTTCGATGAGCGGGAGGCAGGTGTCCCCTTCCATCGTTTGATGCATTCCTATCTTTCAAAAACTTACTTCCACTCCGAATCTGTTATGACCTGCTAAGAAAATAGGACGGGAGATGGGAGATTCCTCCCACCTGCTGGATCCGGCCCGTCTGCATCTCCAGGCTGAAGTTAGTTGCAGTATTTTGGAGAGTTTAAATTTCAGGTGAAGATAAAATTACAGTGTATCAAACAATAAAAATAAATGTGGCTTTTAATTATATACCTTTTATTACTATTATAAAAAATTGGTATAACTTCAAATACCACCCCTGTGGTTTCGTGCTTTCTCACTTTAGTACCCTGTGGTTTAAAACTTATCATTTTAGTACCCTGTAGTTTGGTTATTCTCTTTTTGTTATCTTTTCGTTAATTTTTTCGTTAAATTAATAAAAAAATTAAAACTACAGGATAGTTAAGTGAATATTCGATAAACCATAGGTGGGATATTTGAAGTTTTTTATGTATAATTTAACGAAAAAATTAACGAAAATATAACAAAAAAAGAGAATAACCAAACCACATGATACTAAAATAATACATTTTAAACCACAGGGCACTAAAGTGAGAAAGCACGAAACCACATGGGTGGTATTTAAAGTTATCCCTAAAAATTTTAATTTACCTTATATTTGCAAAATATCCTTCTAACCCCTAATCTTATTAATAAATCCTGGAGTTTTGAGAATATTTTAAAAAGTTTTTACAAATTAATTAAAATATTTTAGTCAATCAGAAATATATTAAATATTTCTCAAATTTTTAAAAATATATTAAATATTATTTTAAAATAAATATTTCTCTCTCTCTCTCTTTCTCTCTCACACACATTTTGGGTGAAACAATCGCCTCACCGGTGTAAATGTAGCAACTTAGCAACCCAAAAAAAAAAAGCGATAATTGCATATATCCTTATTTTAACAAAAATTAAATAATCATGAGTTAAAAAAACTAATCATAGTTAGTTAAGAAGTAAAATAATTTTTTTACCTTTTATATATATAATTTATATTTCAATGTTGAGTCTCATCATTTTTCTTACACTCTCCTCTTTATCTATGACGACGGCGAGATCGACGGCAGCGGCGACGTCGAAGGCGAGACCCTCGGTCGCGGCAAAAATAAGGTATGCCACACGTGCCGCGACGAAGGCGAGGAGAGAGAGAAAGAAAAATAGCCTTTTGCAGGGCTAACTTTGTAAGGATAAAATAATCATTTTACACACATACCGTTTAAAAATTAACGGTGAATCAAACGGCAGGGAAATATATGAACGGACCTAAACTTTTGGAGGGATATATTTGCAAATCAGAGAATGTTTGAAGGAATAAATCTGATAACTTAAGTTTTATAGGGATATATTTGCTATTTGATATCTTTGAAGGGACCTGTATGAAATTAATCCAATCCAAAAAAAATAAAACAAAAAAAGGTTAATAGCATATAACTCCCTATAAACATATTGAATAACAGACATATCCCTACAAAATTTAATTTTTTATATTTATCTCTGCAAAAGTCCTAAACTTTTCTAATATACCCTTACTGTTAGGATCCGTTAGAAAAATATAGTTAACCAAAAGTAAAATAGTTAACTCTGGTTAGTGAATGAGGTAAATTAACCTTTTTACCCCTCTTTATTATTTGTTATGGTGGAAAGGAAGAAAATGACTGTTGAAAATTTTTGGAAGGACATTTCTGTATAATTCTAACAATTAAAATTTTATAGAAACATATTAATGATGGCAAAAATATCATTTCACTTATTTTCTGTTAAAAAATAAACAGTGCTCTAACGGTAACAAACCAGAGGGATCAAATATGAATATCACTGGACTTTTGTATAGATAAATATGAAAAGTGAAACTTTATAGGGATGTAATGATATATTTATAGTAGGGATGCAAACGAGCCGAACACGAGCGAGCGCGGCCTTGCTCGAATTCGGCTCGTATTAGATTCGAGCCGAATTCGAGCCGGCTCGAATTAATTTCGAGCCAGAATAAGACCAAGACCTGTTCGAGTTCGGCTCGAAATTTAAATCGAGCCGAATTCGAGCGGCTCGAAATAGTTTTTTTTTTTTTGAGCTAATTTCAAACCATGTTCGAATTTGGCTCGGAATTTTTCGATTCTGAGCCGGCTCTTTTATAACTCGAAATTCTATGTGGAGTTGGGTCCGTGCCTATGCGGTACATAGAAAATGCATTAAAATGTGTATTTGAATTAAAATATTTAATAAAAAATATTTAATATATATTATTAATAATATTAATATTTTATATTTTATATTTTTAATTATATATATATATATATATATATATATTCGAACTATTTCGAGCCGAATACGAACGAGTAAAGGCCTGCTCGTTCTCGGATTGAAATTATTTTCGAGCGAAAAAATTCAGCTCATTTTATATTTAAAATTAATTTCGAACAAACTATTTTCGAGCCTATTTCGAATCGAACACGAGCTGGCTCGCTAGCGGCGAGCTAGACTTGCGGCCCTAATTTATAAGGATTTGTATGCAATTATTCTCCAAAAAAAAAAAGAAAAAAGAAAAAAAAAGTAAAGTAAAAACAAAAAAAAGAAGAAAATACGCTTACTCTTTTGAGTCTCTTGTTCCCAACTCAACCACCGAGGCGACACATAATAATACGCTAAAAGAGTCACGGAGGTTCCTTCCCCACTTCAACAAACAAAGCTCCCTCTTTTACTCTCCTTTTGCTCTCCCTTTGCTGTGTAGAGAGAGAGAGAGAGAGAGGGTTGGGGAGGGAGAGGGAGAGGGAGATGGAGAGGAAGGTGGTGGTGGTGTGCGGCGTCGTCGGGTTCCTAGGGCTCCTCTCCGCCGCGCTCGGATTCGCCGCCGAGGGCACCAGGGTTAAGGTGAGTTTCGCTCTCTAGGGTTGTAAGGATCGCAACTTGGTGCGCGGGGAGTTTAGGGTTTTGGGCGATTTGGGCAAATGGGTTTTGGTCAAAAGAGGATCTTGTTGCTTGCCCCCGTGAAATCTCGGTCATTTTGTGTTTGGGGACGTGGAAAGGAGAGATCTTTGTAGCTTGTTGCGTCTAAAACTTGATGATCTTTGCTACTGTGTTGTTGCTTGTGGTGTTTTATGAAGTATTGTGAGGGATTCGTGGGTTGATGGTATTATTACTATTTGTTTCTCTTCTTAAATTAATTGATTGGATTATGTTTTTGGATGGTAGTGTTGCTGATTACTTTTATTGTTAGCTAAGATTTATTTTTATTAGGATTTGTGGGTTGATGGTGTTATTACTATTTCTGGATATGTTTTTGGATGGTAGTGTTGCTGATTACTTTTTTTGTTAGCTAAGATTTATTTTTATTAGAATTTTTGGCTAATCATCTTGGTTACCAAATTTTTTTTATTGTTTTGGTGTAGATGATTAGGATGTTTATGGGTATATATATGAAGGTTAGGTAAACTTTTTTAATGGTTTTTTTTTTCACTACTATTACTTTTGCTGGTATATATGATGTTATTACGTTATTTTATCATTGTTATCAAAATCTAGTATTAATACGCCAAACTCACATGATGGATATGAAAGACACGTGTAATTGACAGGTGAGGTAGGAATAATGTGGGAAATAAAATTTAACCCATTAAATGTTGGAGGTGGGGGATTGAACCCATGACCTCGCAGAACGAATGGGTTTAGAATTGGCTTTAATATCAAGAAACCCAGAAGATCAATAGTAGGAAACGGGCTTAGGAATATATATTAACAATCCTTCTCTAATATGCTTTCATTTGGTGATAAGTTTTGAATACTAATACCTTCTTTACTTCTCTTATTTCATTATGTGTTCTCTCCTGAAACTTGGTTATCATGTTATCGTATGAACTGTTTATTAGCCTATGTTATGATCTTTAAGAGGGAATTTTCTCATTATTAGTTATACCTGATCTTATCCGGTAGCTACAAAGACCAAAAGTTGCCTGAATTCTTTTCTTTTGTTTGATTGATCTGCTGAACATGTCCTTCTGGAATCTGAGATTTTACAGTTTTCTCGTACCAATTGCTGCATATTCTCTCCCTCGGTCCTGCTCGTAGCTATGCAACATTCTGATCCAGGATGTGATCCGTATATCAACGATGCAACCAAAACTTTCTCTTAATTGAATGCTGTGCAGTTATTAAAGAACAAACTGAAGCACAATGCCTTATTAGCTCTCCTATTTCAATTCTACAAAAGTCCCCCCCCCCCCACTGGTGCCCTTGTTCTAGTAATGGATGAATTAAAGACGAAAAGTAACAGAAAAGTCCTCGTTTCTATATTCATTTGCCATTAAATTTAGCTCTTATTCACTTTATACCTAGAATTGCTGAAATTCCTGGTCATACAGGTTTTCCTAGTCCTGCTTTGATAAACGAGCAATTCTTATATCTGTCTTGTTAGTCTATATTGCATGAGATCATCATCTAAATAAATATAGTCCATGTTGGTTTGTATCTCGTTGCATCAAATGCAAAATAAGATTGCACATTTCATACCTGAGGCTTCATCCCTTTTCTTTCCATCGTGGCTCATGTTACTTCTTCATTTTTAGTTTCTGAATGTAAACGTATATTACTAGATGCTAGTGGTCTTGAGTTACCCCTAAATTTTTCTTTGGTTTCTCTTTACTCAATTGAATAAGTTGGGTACGTTGCTCTCTTTTGATAAAACCAGTCAATACCATTCCATATGCTACTAGACCCTCTCTCTCTCTCTCTCCTCATTTTCAGGTGCAAAGCCTGGAAATTGTAGTGTATTCTACATTGCAAAAGCTTTCTCATGGAATGTGTTTATTTTTATCTATACTTCTAGTGAGGAATAATTAGTTTTACTGTAAATTCTTTTCTTGAACATACTTTCAAAGTGCTGATCTATAATTTGCTGACTCATGCATCCTACATAATTTAGCTATTTTGTGTTCTATAATATTCATTTTAGTGCAAATCTTCGGAGAGGTTATATTTATTGTGTTCTATAATATCCATGAAAGAAAAAGTGTTCTCTGGCTAGTTGTTTCTTAGCGAAGAGAGGCTTAACTGAATTAGATAAGAAAACCATATAGAAGCCTTAGAATCGCTATTTTCCCATTCGAGAACATTTTCATTCCCTGCTGTGATTCTTGCAGGCTTCCGACGTGCAAACGAGAGGGACGGATCAATGTATATATCCAAGGAGCCCAGCCTTGGTCCTGGGGCTGGCATCGGCCGTCGCTCTTATGATGGCACAAGCCATCATAAATACTGTAGCCGGGTGCATATGTTGCAAGAAGCATCCGCATCCCTCAGGCACCAATTGGACTGTAGGGTTGATCTCCTTCATCGTTTCTTGGTAATCTTCTGCTAATTTTTCTTACTTTCTTTTTTCAATGGAGTTACTATAAAGTTTTTTTCTTGAATTTTAATTTTCCGGAATCCTGTTGTCTAACATATTGCCCAGCTAAATCTTATCGAGAAATGAATCTGATTGAGTTTCTCAGCTAGTCTGAGCAAAAGACTGAGCCAGGCCGCGCCCGGATTGTTTAGGGCAATTATTTGCTCAAGTCTACTTCTCGCTGATCCAATTGCTCAGTTAATTCTTTTTTATTTTGTGAAATATTCCTCAAATCTTGCAAATTTGATGAATAGTAGTCACCAATTAATTGGCGTAAGCTCTGCAACTCATTTGCATTTTAATAACACGATATAATAGAACTTTATCATGATCCTTTTTTTAATTATTTATTATTATTCGTCCATCTTATCTTGTTAAACATAAATCTCATGCACAAGTGCTTACTCTTTGGATTGTAAATTAGCTTATGTTAGTTGCTTTATGAGCCGACTTTGCTTGCATGCAAATGCTTGTAAGCTTCTTCAGTTCTCTGTAAATTTCTCTCCATGTATTAGCTAGTTCCCAGATACTTCTAATACTTTCGAATACATCTAATGACTCGATTGCCAACTCGCATGCCCTAGCAGCACCACAGCCGAACTCTCCGTAAGTACATATTTATGTAATGAAAAGGTGACTACGAAATGCGACCATTATCTCCGTCTTTTCCGTTATTACTGTTATAGATGTATCGACATTGGCGTCATCTTTGTTAATAATACTTTATAACTTATTACTTATGGTGTAGAAGAGTAAAAGAAAAAGGGTAAAAAAAAAATTGAAAAAAAAATTTTGAGGAAAAAGATTGAAAAAGAAAGAAAGAAATTTGATGTATGAGAACTACTCTTTTAAGTTTTATTGAAAATTTCTCTTCTTATATTTTGATTATGTTTCTACTTTTCATTTTGTGATTCTTTGCCCCGGCATGCAGGGTGACCTTCATAATCGCATTCCTTCTTTTGCTGACGGGCGCGGCCCTAAACGACCAGAGAGGGGAAGAGAGCATGTACTTTGGGAGCTTCTGCTACGTGGTCAAGCCCGGCGTTTTCTCCGGCGGGGCGGTCCTCGCCCTCGCCAGCGTCGCGCTTGGGATTGTTTACTACGTCGCATTATCGTCGTCGAAGATCAATTCGGAGCCCGTTTGGGGCCCGCAGCAGATCCAAAACCAGGGCATCGCCATGGGCCAGCCCGTGATCCCCCCGCAGAGCACGCAGCCCGTCTTCGTGCACGAGGACACGTACAGCCGGCAACAGTTCCCGTGATCGGACCGCGCTCTCTTTCGACAGAAACTCTCTTTCGACAGAAACTTTTTCCAACTGTTTACTTTGCTGTTTCTCGAGGATCATGTTATTGGTTTGTATAGAGAGTTGCATCTTGGAAAAATACTCGCCAACTAGTCACTAGGTTTTGTTTTGTATAGAGATTATGAATCTTGAAATTTAGTTGAATGGCTACATGAGAGTGTTTTTTTTTTTTCCTTTCATTGTTGCGAGATTTAATTTTTATTTTTATTTTTATTTTCTTAAATCAGTGACGGTTTCTTCGCTGATGATGTTCGCCGTGTTTTTCTACGCATTTCGAATGTGTTATCCCGATAGATTGCTTTTTTATGACCCAGAATCAGCCGATAAGCGAGTTGATATTTGCTCCCAGAGTTTTGGTGTCATTTTTTTGAGCTTTATATGCTGCAGTAGTACAGCTGCAGATGCAGTTCATCGCCAGCATTGTTTTACTGCTGCTTTGCTGCAACTGAGTTTTCCGTCGTCGCGACTATTTCGAAATCTTGTGAGGATGATTTTGCATTACTTTGCCAGTAATTGCTTGATGTTTTGTTGTGCATTGGTTTTAAGCTGAAATATCTGAAGAGAGGATTCATAAAAAGCCATAAAATGAAAGAATAAATTACATCAAGAAGATTCAGCCCCTGTGTGTTTGTTTCATCAGAAGTGGAGAGAGATACAGCGGGTTTTGACCGTGAATTCCCACTTTCGTCGTTTGGTTCATCATAACTTCACCTTCGATCGAAATTCAAACTCTTCAGAATAGTGTAATTGATTTCGGCTCACTCCAGGTCGAAGTCAATTACTGGTATTAAAGTGAGAAAAGATAATAAAATATTAATTCATCTCTCACACCTCCAACTTTTATATCATTCATTTTCTATCAAACAAACAACAAAATTTTACTTTAACTTTAGTTCATCTGAAAATTTGCTTCAATCTGAGCTTAACCTTCGGTGAAACGAACAGGCAAGTATACAATACGATTACACAACTTCTTTTTTTATTTATTTGTAAATCACAAATCCTTCAGAAACAATAGATTCATATTGTTCACAATGCGCATCTCCAAGTGCCCTTAAATAGGACTAATACATCATCCACAATTTTCTCGGATCTCATACTCGCATCGATCTTACTTATTCCCTCAGCCTCGTCGATCTGAAGCAAATCCAACTGAGACCGCAGCAAGCTCGCGGGCATGAAATGCTTCCCCTCCTCCGATCTTTTCTTCATCCTCGCGGCGAGTAGTTCTGCCGGGGCTTCTAAACACACGAATTTCACTTGGCATTTAGAGAAACTCCCAGGCTTGTAACTGATGTCTGATGATCTGAGAATCTCCCTGTACTTCGTTTGTAATGCAGAGCAACTGATAGTCACATTTTCGCCGTGGAGTAACTTTTCCTGTATAGCGTCGCGGAGTGCTTCGAGCCATGGAGTCCGATCTGCGTCCGTTAGCGGAATTCCCTTGCTCATTTTTGCTGCAACAGCAGAGTGGTTCTTACAAGATATGAAATAGATGAGATTCATCAGTGAGTAGTTCAGTAACAACCAAGGAGGGCAAAGTTTCCGTCGCATTCAAAAGCATTTCCACTAAGAAATATCTTCAAAACTCAAGAGGGTTTAAAAAGAGAAAATGCTGCATCTTGTGTTCTGTTATGAACCCTATGAACATTAGTCGATGTAGAGAGTTTAAGCGGAGACGGATTTACCACGAGCGCACACTGAAAACATTATTCAACTCCCAATGATTGAAAATTTCATATATGGAATCATAACTCGCTAAATTCTTAGAATAACTTAATGCTTGTAGATTTCTGGCGCATAGTGGCAAACTGTTTCTTCCTTTTTTCACATCAAAGATTAGTAACATGTTCCAATACCAGTTATATTTGTTGAAGGTGATTAAAAATTAGTCGAAGAAACCCAGATTAAGAATATGTCAAAGGCACCAATTATATTTCAGAAAAGTTTCTTTCAAAATTTGTAGGCATGCATTAGTCAATGTTGCATTCATTTTATTGCGAAATTGACAAAATGAACATACAAGTTTCAGGTGTTTTGTTAAGGAGTACCTTTATTTGCCGGAGAGTGGAAGTCGTCCGCCTCAATAAAGCTGCACCGCAATGCTTTAGCAAGCAATTCTGCAACAGTTCTGCTGACATAATGCGACAAATATTAACCAAATTCAGGCCGCAAAGAATTGAAAGTTAGAGGTGCAAAAAGCCGCTGCAAAGCTAACTTCTCAGCTTAAATTACACAAAATAATGTATAAAACTGAGAAAGAGAAGGTGATTTAACCTGAAAAAAGAGAAAATGCTCAATAGGGAGAAGGATATTTCCACTGAAAGAATTGGTTTCGACAAAATGCTCGATGATGACGTGGATGCAAAAGCCTTTCAAAAGAGAGGAAAAACACTAAATGCCTTCTTCCTAGAAAAGAGTTTTTGAACCAAATTCATCGATTTGCATTTGCAAGGCACAAGCATGCAGCATTCCCTACCTTCTAACAAAAAAAAGATAGGAATAATAATACATCGAACACCATCTGCAGTAGGACGACAATTCCGTAGGGCGCGTTCTGTGGCAACCGCGTACGACGTCCATGGATTGCGCACAACATGTATGATCCAAAGGTTGTGCATTGCGCAGAAGTTTTGAATGAAAGACTCTGATAACCAGATTCTTTTCAGATA
The DNA here is from genome assembly GCA_016920855.1 of Puya raimondii. Lineage (NCBI taxonomy): Eukaryota > Viridiplantae > Streptophyta > Magnoliopsida > Poales > Bromeliaceae > Puya > Puya raimondii. Next base: position 8,835,042 of record JABWPP010000049.1, read on the forward strand.
GAAATAGATCCTTTCATTTAATTTTTGCTGATTATCGAAAGAATGGCTACTAGTATCCGCAGCTGATATTCACAGATCAAATTTTACTATCGACAGAGAGTTTTTTAATTTTGCCTCTTAAGAGATGATAAGTGGTGACTATTATGCACTGCTTTAGAGACAGAACAATCAACACGACATGTACTTACTTTACTTCTATCAAATGATGTGACTATCAGCATCTATTATGAAATTCATCAATAAAACATGGACTCGCTCTGAACCTATCAAAAGAAGTGTCGTCAGTATCAGCACATATTAATATGTGACATAAAATAGTGAGGCCACTTCGGTATTTTTGTTAATTTTTTTCTATTTGTATAAACAAAAATTCTACGTGGTTGGATGTGCCCGTAGATAAACCTTTCTACTCTCGTCATCGTCGGCTCACTTGCAATACAATCCGCGCTGATTGTAAGAGTCATCTTCTTCAGAAATATTTAAAAAAACAATAGAAGCAATAATAAAAAAAAAATCATTACTACGGTTTTATTTTTTGTTGTCGAACAAACACCTTAGAAATATGCGCAACGAGCGCTCCATCGATTTTCCGCACTCCATAACATAAACTTCGTGTTCAAAGAAACAAACAGAAACGGCAACAATACCAAACGAGGTCACAAAATGTATTACAAAGAATTAACAACATATAAGCAGTAAAGTACAAGAGGCTCTTACGATTTGCCGCAGCCGCTAACTCCCATAATCACAATCCCTAATCCTGAAACCAAAGATCAAATAAATTGGTGGAACAAATCAACTCACCTCAACTATCACGCATTTTGATCAAACTATCTAATTTTTTTTTAAAAAAATTTGATTTTGCTACATAATCTTTTAATTTATTTGATTTGAATCGGTTAATGACTCTTTAACTTCAAATTTTGGATTCAACGTTTATCTTCATGGGCTTAGTTAGCATATTTTATGCATCAAGTAACTAATAATTTATTAAAATAAAAATTAGCTTAAATTCTGTACCAAAAGAACCATCAAATGACTTAAATTAAATAAATTAAAAGATTTGGTACTACAATCAAAATTTTAAAAGGATGGGTAGTCGAATCAAAACGATGTATTGTTCGAGTAACTTCCACACATTTTTTACCCAAAAAGCACCAAAAAAAGAAGAAAAAAAAAATGTGGGAACCAAAATTGAGAACAGGTAAGCGACATGAAACCCTAATCGGAACACGAATTAAGCAAGGGGAAAGAGGGAGGGGAGGGACCTGCGAGATCGGAAGGAGCCGCGTCCATGGAGTCGTGGGAATTGGAATTTTTATTTTGAGAGAGAGAGAGAGAGAGAGAGAGAGAGAGGGAGAAACGACGCCGACGCTTTTGGTTAAATTTGCGGCACTTGTCGAATGAATAGAAGTCGGCGCCGAGTACATGCGCTTTGTACAAGAAACAAATAGGATTCGGCGATGGTGTTATAACAGTAATAGTAATACCTGGGGTAGGTGAGAACTTAAAATAAAAAAATAAAAAATAAAAAAATTGATTCCAATTCCAAATCAATCACTATTTTCCAAATCAATCACGCAATGCATGCTTTTGGACTATGAACTGGAACTCTGGACTTGTCCCCATCACATGTACCTGTCTCACTTTGTGGATAAACATCTTCGGAGTGTGCGTCTTCATAATCTGATAGAAAATAAGCTAGAAATATATTTAAAAATAAGCGATATAACAAAAAATTTAAATTTGAAATAACTTCAAATATCATCCCTGTGGTTTCGTACTTTCTCACTTTAGTGTCCTGTGGTTTAAAACATATCACTTTAGTATCCTGTGGTTTGATTATTTTTTTTTTGTTATCTTTTCGTTAATTTTTTCGTTAAATTAATGAGAAAGTTAAAACTACACGATAGTAAAGTGAATATTCGATAAACCATAGGTGAGATATTTGAAATTTTTCTATATAATTTAACGAAAAAATTAACGAAAAGATAACAAAAAAAGAGAATAACCAAACCGCAGGGTAATAAAGTGATACGTTTTAAACCACAGGGCACTAAAGTGAGAAAGCACGAAACCACAGAGATAGTATTTGAAGTTATCCCTTTAAATTTTAAACTCTTAAGAAAAAAAATTCATTTTAAGTGCTTAAAAAAATTGACTGCATTCATATATATCCTTACTTCATGCGTTTATCAATTTTCTTTTTTTCATCTCAAACTTCAATCCAATTATCCATAAAATTATAATCTTTTTTCCTATATATATATATATATATATATATATATATATATATATATATATATATATATATATATATATATATATATATCCTTAGCAAGAGCAATAACTTTATGCAGTGCATTTATTAAACAGAGTAGAAGCAGAAGCTATTCTCAGCAAGAACTGCTTAATCATAAAGCAGATTTACCAAAAAGTCAAAGTCAATAGCTTATCAATTACCAGTTAATCTACAATTAGTTGGGTGTTCATATTCCACCATACACAACACTAGATTATGACAATGCATGCGAGGAAATAGAACTAGAGGAGGATACAACAAAAAGTTCATACACCACAAAAAATATCGAAGTTATTACGGAACGCGCATCGATCTTTTCATATTATTCAACTCACATCCATCCTTTGTTCCTACCATCTCATTCCGAAGAAGAAGAAGAAAAAAAAAAACGAAAGAAAAGCGCATCTAAAAGTAGAAATTACAGCCCAGATTGTTGTTTGTTATTATTCTTCATCAACATAGAAACAAGAGGGTACCGAACTTAGCCCTTGGTGACCATGGCAACTTCATCACACCAAGTTAAAGGAAACAATGGTGTCCTTCGCCAATATCACGAGGAGCATCGCGAAGTAAATCTGAACCCAGTTGCGGGTCACTTCGTGGTGGACGTAGTCGAGGAAAATCTCCTTGAAGCACCCGTGGATTTGCCAGTAGACCGAGAAGACTAGCAGAGAAGTGAGCACGTCCGTCCTCGACATGAGAAGCAACGCAGGAATGAGAGCATAGGTGATTCTCTGAGAGAGCTCGTATCGCCTTACCTTGAGGCTTTCAAAACTCAACCCGCTTTTTCGTGCTTTGACGACGGCCCCTTCCAATGGACTAAAAGCCATGACTTTTGAGGAGCCTCTGTCCTTTTTATTAGTCAGGCGATCAGATTCTCCGGCCACAGCTGGTTTAATCATCTTCTGCAAAAGACGTAAATAAAGTATCCAATAGACAAGATCAGCAGGGATATGGTTTTTCTTTTTTCTTTCTTTCTTCTTTTCTTTTTGCATTTATATACTACTCGTAATATGCATTTTACGTGTCATCCCCTCGAAAGTATCTATTTGCATAGATGCCTTTAAAAAATAGCGGCTTGCTTGTGTGTCGTTCAGTATTGACAAAAAGTAGTATGCTTAACTAAGGCGAAATCCTAGTTATTGGTGCTGCAGGCTATTCCAGCATTTACCAACTTTTAGAGGGTATAGGCGCAAAAAGTTGGGTGCATAATGGCCATCTTGCTATTCGACACTTGTATATTTGTAGTGGAAAGTTAAGCGGAAAGGCATTTGTGCAAAAAGGGGGTTAATCCTAAGGATCGAGGAACAAATATTGACATTAGTCTAGTCAAGTACATATATTTTGTAATTGTGAAAAAATGCCAAAACTATTTTCTTTAAAAAGAAGACTTACAGAAAGAATGATGTTTGAATCTATATAAACTCTAACACAAAGTTCACTAATATACTTTACTTGCTTTCGAGGATAATTTCTAACCTGTGAGTCAATGTTCTCCTTTTGATTCATCACTGCCCCACTCTGTGCTTTCACACTAAAATTGCGAGGTAAAACTCGTGCACTGTCATATGACGAAGTAAATGAGTAAAATGGAGACGTCAGCTTGTTCTCCAAAATCTGCAAAAGAAGTTATCATAAGGATATATCCAAAGCTCAAAAAGCTACGCGAGCAAAATTTGCAGGATGAGCTGTTGCAACCTTCAACAAGGTTTTGTTAACATGACTATTAATCACTGCGTATTATTAATGCAGTTGTGTTGTTTGGAATTTCATTAGTTAGATTACTATGAAAAAGAATATGAAGGAAACAAAAATATTTACAAAGAAATACCTCAAAACATGTCCTGGGAAAAAATGTTTTAAATACTCAAACCTTACCTACTTTATTTTTCTATTCTACTTAAGTGACGTCTAATGGAAATATTTCTTTTCTTTACATTTTCCCCCTCAATTGTGCTGATTTCTCCTCATTTTTTCTCTTCAAATAACTCTGGGACAGAATGCAATTAAAAATAGACACTTTCACATTTGAAGTAGAGAGGAAAACAAATGGAGCATAGGCTATCAGATAAGAGGGACAATTCTCAGGTGCAATAGGAAGAAAACTAGGGATAATACATAGAAATCATGGGTTTCTTAAAGTCATAAGAGCATCAAAATAAATGAGAAGAATAGAGAACAATATAGGTAAAGGAAAGAAAAGACGTGATAAGAAAGGCGAAGGAATACAAAAAGAAATGGGATAAAGAAAACATCCTCTTGTCGTGACTAATTTGAGAAAGAGAAGGAAAGGGAAAGAGGCACAAAAGAGACGAAACAAAGAAGCATATAGAAGAGATAGTTCTGAAACACAGAAAGAGAGATGATATATGCAAAGAAAGGCTTCATTGTTGTGTTTGGGTATGTTGGAGATTCTTCTTTCACCTTTTCTTTCAAAGAGTGGAGAAAATCCAACTAAGTTCATTCATTTGTCAAAAGTACTCAAAAACATTGATGGCACTAATGATAAATAAAATTATCACCCAAGTAGTTGGGTTCAAAAGCAAATAACAAAAGCTTATTTCCATATGCGCCCCTCATAGTTTCCTCGTAGAAGACAAAAACCACTAAGGAAACACACCAAGTTAAAGAAAAAAAACTTAAACAAGTCTGCGAGGAAAACTAAAGCATATAGATGTATCAAATTCAGGCCTTTGGTTTTCATAGCAGAATAAATATCAATTGTAAATGTGGAACAAGGACTGTAGTACACATGCTAAATGAAGTAGGAGAGATAAGAAACACGACTCGGCACACAGATGTTATGACCCATTTCAGGCTGGCTGTAGGACCTTGCGATGTCAACAGGACAGTCAATAATTAACAATTCTAGTTCTCCAAATTTTGTGAACTTCAGGTAAAGAAATAATTCGACGCCAATTAGTAATAAGCTTAAGACAGGAACTATACAACATCTTAGCCGAACAAATGCCGTTGGAGCATCACTCAGTGTCAGTCTTAGACCCTTTGATCTAATGCCAACCTATATTAAACTGATAAGAAAATTTTAAAAAAAAACTTTTGTAATCTAAGACCACTAAACTCTATTAAGTGAATCATTTGCTACCCTAATTGAATCGAAGAAATAGATGTGAACTACATGTTGTAATGCTCGGCGAGTTACCATAACCCTTAGATTCTCCAAATGATAGAGGAAATGCATCAGATTAATGAGGAAATGTCTATCAAAAAAAAAAAGCACCTTTAGCTTTCCTGGCCATTTAAATAATTTACAAAAAAAATTTACTCGGCATTTCTTTGTAACTTGAGCTTCAGAATCGACTGCTAAAATTGTCGCGAAAAGCACACGATATCTCTGTCCAAAATCATCCTCGTCCATGAATAAACGTGCAAATCCCCAAAAATTAAGATAAAATCCTACTAATAACACTCCAGAATCGCGGGTTTCATCAAATTTTCGTCCTAATGCGTCGAGAGAGAAGTGCTAATCATTCTCATTTGGATCAAAACCGAGTTTAGAGAGAGAGAGAGAGAGAGAGAGAGATGCGCACCTTTGGGGAGCGAAAGAGAGGGTTTCGAGAGGAATCGAGCGAAGGGGAAGGGTACGGCGGAGCGGATCCTCCGGCGGCGGCGGCGGCGGCGGAGGATCGGAGGAGACGGGAGGAGAGGGGGAGGGGATCGATCGGGGCCGAAGAGGAGAAGAGGGAAGAGGAGGAGGAGGGGTGGAGGAGGCGGGTTAGGGTTTTGGATCGGGGCATCAGGAGACGGGACGCCATGATCGTCGTTGTCGTCGTCCTCCGATCGAGCGAAAGAGAGGGTTTGGTTCTACTTCTGCGAGAGAGAGAATGAGAAAGACGAGAGATACGGAAAAAAGAAGGAGACGTGACTCGTGAGTGTGCGCGGGGCCCACAGGGCGGGTTTTTCTGCGTGCGCGTGTGTTTTTTTCTTTTTTAATTATTTGTTGTTCGCCATTCATAGACTGACACGTGGACTCCAAATACTAGTGGGTCCCACAACTTTGGGAGAAATTAAATTATCGAGCTTTACACTCTTTCCTAATAAAGTTTAATAATTCATGATTAGAGTGTGGTAGGCATATTATCATATATCATCTAATATTCTAGGGTACGTTCAAAATTAAATTATCCAATATTATACTGAATAAATTATTCTATTCTATATATATATATATATATATATATATATATATATATTTTTTTTTTTTTTTTTTTTAAGTCCCACCTTTAAAATGAAAAAACAAATATCTATATTGCTGCTACTCCACTTTGACTAATAGCAATAAATGGCCCTCTATACTTAATGGGTCCTTAATAAATTGGCCTACTTGCTTTTTTTCTCTATGAGAGAAAAGAATTGGTACCATTCGAGTGTAACAAAATGAAAATTAAAACTATTGCACAAAACAGAGTTAGAACTAAAATATATCTCCGATAAAATTACAGTAATTATATTTCGACCGACTCATGACGATACGCACAAGATGATATTATCTTACAAAAATACTAATTTTCTGACGTACTTTCTCACAGCACCAGATCTACTTTTTAATGAGAACAGATCAAACACAATTCAGTAAAAAGTAATGAGATTTAATAAATCCATCAATTAACACAAAACAACTAGCCCCCTTATGATAAACAATTTAAAACCATACCATAATTTAAAACCATAAACAAACAACCAGAAGATGCAGTTTGGATAAGCTGCTTGTTTTCTTAACACACAATGCTGCAGCAATCAGTTCACTGTTTCTGTTTCCTACACATGCGGCGAATAATCGACTAAATCGAATGCTCCAATAACATTACCTTACAAAAGTTCCTTCTAAGCCTCACCATCTGCTGCCTATGCTTATACAAAAATCAATTAGGGGAGAGAGTGTCGAAGGACACCTCAATCGAGCGCTTCCTCGGAGACATTATACAACAAGTTGATTCTTGCGAAGAACCGGAGAAACATCACAAGCTGGCCGAATTTGGACCTCGAGTTATTCCTGTTATTTTTTCAGCCAGAGCAGATCCAGGAGCACTGTTGTTGGCGGAAGCGATCGAATTTTTAGGCCGATGGAGATTATCAGATGAGAGGAATAAGAGGATGAAAGCTCGATTTATGCTTGAATAGCTTAAATTGAGGAAAACGGATATCGGCGAGGGGTTCACATCCATTTATTCCTCCGGAACAACTTAGGGTTAGGTTTTACTGAAACTAGTTTACAGGGGAAAATGGTACAACAGGGCAGGATGGGAGGCGATTGAAAATGTAGGAACAATAATGGGAAGAAAATAAATGTGGGAAATGGGATTGGGTTTTGCCGCATTGAATTGAATTGGTCAAGAGAGGTTAAGGTTCCGAATCAGGAGCTACGGAGAGATGGAGGGACTCGGAGATATCCTGGATTTCGTTAGAGAAAGCAAAATTAGGGGGAAGGGTCATTAGGGCTCCGTCTCCGCTCTTCCCAAGCCACGCCATTGCCAAGGCATATCCCAGTGCTCGACCTACCGGAATAGCCACAGCGTTTCCGACTTGGCGGTACCTGCGAATTTAGCATGGTGCTTTAGAATTATATTCAATCAAAGATTACCATTACCACCAGAATTGTATAAAAAGGCATGTAAATATGCTATTGAATAATTTGAATACAGATGACGCTTTAAACGTCAGACCACTACGTTATCTTATAAAACCAAAAGTCTGAAGTTTCACTGGGTACAGCCATCAGTTTTGCATTCTCTAAAAAATATCGACAACCGGAAAGGAAAAGCAAAATATATCCCCCGAAAAATAGAAGCTTTCATTAGAGGCCAAGAACCTAAAATAAGAAATCAGTTACTGGTGAAAATGTATGGCTAAGTGAATGCTATGTGCAATACTGCAACTCACAGCAGATAAAGCCTGCATGTTCTATTCTAGTGGGAATGTTGCATGGATGCAGTCGCATGTCATAAGAGTGGAAATTACGAACAAAAGAGGATAACATGACTCGAACACAACTAGCTAATAACTAAAAGAAACCCAAAATCTACGTGAAACTACCCTACGTTATACATGACATGACATGACATAATTTAAAATGATCAATTTTTTTGAAAACTTGAGTTAAATTACAGACAATTATAGACAATCTTCAAATTGACATGGCTGACATGACTGTCACAAACGAACATGATCCATGAACCAAGTTGCCAAACCTGCAGGCTATGATCCAACCTAAACATTACAAGAATCATTCTTTCTTATTTAATAAAAATCCACCTCAAACCTATATACAGAATCAAGAATTATAAGCATGAAATTCTCTAATAATAGTCACTTTACAAAATTCCATTAATAAAACAGAACACTTAAATCCTCCACAAATCGTAGATGTGCTTTAAGTGAACAAATAGAATAAGTGGCAATTAAAGAAAAATCACAAGATGCATTTGAAACATGAAAAAACCAGGCACCTGTCTTTAATTGACCCGTGGAATCTATAATAGTCAGGAAAACCTTGCAATCTTGCATTTTCTCGAATGGTGAGTATCCGGTCTTGCTCGGGATGTAGTATGGCCTAAAGAAATTTTGAGAGATGAATTTGATTTTTATTATGTAAATGGTTATATGAAAAGATAAACCGCAAAGTTGAGGAATATAACTAACTTGCATACGAGGGTTTGAAATCGTCAGCACAGTTGCCACTACCTCATCCCACCAAAGTCGTGCATAAGGTCTGTAACGTTCTGTGTGTTATCATAATGGATCACCAGAACTATGTGCAAAAGCAGATAAAAAGATCCAACTACCTTACAGACTTTCCATTCTCGTAGCGCAAGGCACAATCTGGAATCTGAGAAGAAAGCAGATAATGAGATCATCATTAAAATGATTGAATGAAGCACGAGGATTAACATTTGCATTGAACTGGCCAATCAAACTGATCAGACCATGAACCGGTGTATAGAACTGTCTAGGTTAACTCATAAAACTAGAGAGTTCAAGAAACCGCATCAAATTATTCGAGATGGCAGTTCAACTGGTAAGCTGGTGAAATGTGTAGATTGAAGCAAACAACTTTCTTTATGCTCACTCTTCAATCAGAGGTCAAGAAACATTAGACCATTTCTATTAATAATAGAGTGGCTTTAAAGTTCGACAATGTTTCTTCTTGTTTTCGTCTAAGAATGGTTCTCCAGTATTTCCTGTTTCACGAACAAGTAGGATTAACTTGTTTACGATTTTATAGGATATATATCGTGTTAAAATTAAAAAGAACTAATCTATATTTTACTACTTGATGTTCGCATCACTGGTTCAATCAATTGTCAAACCAGTGAACCTTGAACTGGTATCGTCCCAAAAATCACTATCTCGGATCTTATCCCATCTAATCCAATCCCAGGTGCCAAATGAATAGAAAATGTACATCGATATTATCTTGGGAAAGAAAAGATAGCATGTTAACCAATTAAAAGACGTAAGCTACAATACGTAGACCTTTATTATAAATATTTTCTGAAGGTCCAAGCTTCAATACATAATCTTCCTAGCATGGTTTGCAAAACTTCACCACCAAATAAAAAGATAAAAAATAAATATGAGCAGTTTATTTTATATGTACCACAAGCGAAATAAACTGAAGTTGAGCCCCATGTAACAAATAAGAGCACTGCCATTAAAGGAAGAAACAAATTATGCTCTCAACCTATATAATATATTTTTCTGTATTGCATTGAATTTTATAAGTTTCTTCAAGGCCTAGGATTTCTCTATGAAATACAAAAAACTAGGAAGCTCTTTACTTAGTATTTTCCATGTGAAACTGGCACTCAATTGCGTCGTTAGTTTATGTTTGAAAGCAACCTATATCAAATAGGATTAACTACTTAAAAGTCCCCAAATGATGGTACAATTTTACTTTCGTCGCTCAATGTCTAATCAAATGATTCTATAGAAGAAAATTAGAAAAAGCAAGGCAATGATTATACGATGAATAAGCAAATTATAGCAAACAGTTAAAGTCAAACTACAACACTTAACAAGCAATTGAATAAAAAAAGAGATCTTGTGAAGCTTGGAACAAAAACATGTCTCCCCAATGTTCTGTCAAAAAAAAAAAAAGGAGAAAAAAGATCTTACCAGGGGCCTCCCTGATGGTAATAACACTCGTTCCATTGCTGGATCTAACTGCACGGTGTTGTCAGGACCAACTATCAGACCGCGGAGGTCTCTAAAATTAGCTCCCTGGATAAGCATATGATTTTAAGAAAACCGGCCAGCAATCAAACTGGAAACTGGAGTTTGGAGTATAGAGGTAATTCAAAGCAACCTTTCTTTTAGGAACTTGGCAAACTCGTAAGTAGTCATTCTCGCCTAGCTGTAAAGGGCGATGGTCGTACAGCAAAGATTTAGAACCTTTTAGTCCACTGTCTGCTCATAGAATCATCTCTTGAATATGAGTGGAATAAGAAGTTACAAGTAAGACTATCTTACAAAAAATGCATGCAACATGGAAAGAGAAACCATAATCATTGAATTTTACAGTTATTTAACTAAATAAGCATTTGTATTAGTAATAAACATCGTCATCGAGACTAGATGCACAAAACTAGAATGCAATCAAGTCAAAACAAATCAACGAGTCACAAAATCAAATCTGAAATTTCTATTTTTTTCAATAAGATATAACGAACCAGTCTTAGGTTCCCGAATGTATCTTTGAAACTCTGTTTGAGGTCCCGTTTGATATGGCATCTGCTCACGATCTTCCTTGTTTGTTACCTAAAAGGTAAGTATGAAATTTTTGTTTAGTGCGACAGTATAAAGCTGGAAATGGCCTAGCAAACTTGAATTTGATCACTTACTGCTGGAAGATCAGAAAGAATATCTTCTAGAACAAGTGCCTTTTCTAACTGCCTGTGTTTGCCCTCATCATACCCAACTAGGTTTCGCTATGAGAATGGTAAAGTTATGATATTAGTTTAAAAATGTGACATATCATGCACCAAAAAGTAAAACAAAAGTTGAAGTTTGGCCTCCATTTCAATTTCATCCTCGTAGTGTTAATTACCACAATTTAGTCCCTGAAGTTAGTTTTGCATGGGATTCAAATCCAATTAGGTTTCTGTTTGAAGAAGGCGACAATTTATCACCAACATTAGACTCTGCTTAGTTTAAAAAAAAAAAAAAAGCAATTTTGACAAAATATTGAAATTGGATCAAAGTGCAGGGACCAAATTGTTAAAATTGAAACCAAGAAAATTCAAATGGGAGTCGAACATTACAACTGAAACTTCGAAGAAGAAATCAAAATTCAGATCAAACTTCGGCGACTTACTAAGTAATTATAATCTATAAGCAAAAATGAAGGAAATAATGTGTCCAACAAGAACTAGCAGCATTAGAAAATGATAAACGGACAGGAGGCACGCATATGGTCTTCCAAAGGACTAATATGCAGTAGCCTATTGTACTATACCTACCAAAACCTTTTCCTTTTTATATCAATCAAATTCTGAAGAAAATGAGAGAAATTGAATAGAGATGTACCTCAAATTCTAACGGAGAACCATACTTTTCAATTACTTCATGTGTAGGAAGCGGAAATTGGGGTAGTTTCTGAAAGAGAAAAGATGATATAGAAGGTCAAGCATGCCTGGAGCAAAAAGTTGTAAAACAACTGATTTAGTCTAAAGGCTTAAGCTGTTAGAGAATGATTTTTCAGAAGTTCTCACTCATAACACTCCCTCACGTCTGGGCTCAAGGCATTTTATATGCCCAAGACAAGGACTTTAAAATTTGAGTGAATGGGAGCAGATAGTATAGTGAATGAGCCTGGTGGGATTAAAACTAAAGACACCTTGTTCTGATACTGCATGAAACAACCAACTTATCTAAAAGTTTAAGGATGTGTTCATTTTGATGTAAGTGGAAATAAGGTCAAGGCGAAGTTCGATGAAGTTTGTCATTTCACATGGCTGTTTGCTTGCCTGGAAGTCACCTAGGGGAAATAATATACAAAGTCTAGCATTAAGCGCACACACATTTTATCAATCATCATAGCTACCGGTTTTCTAAAATTTGAACCAATATCAATGGGAATCATTGCAGGGAAAAAAGTGAGAAATTCAGTGAAGGTTCAGTTTCTCTATTCTTTACAATTTCACTAAACCAAACAATGAAAACTGAGCACCAAAACTGTATCATGACTTCTATGTCTCCACTTAAATCAAAACAAGCACACTCTAAGTTTTTCAAGGATGGTGTTTTATGGCATGTACTCAACTATATTCATATATAAAGAACACTGTTACTTGCCTCGTTAGGCTGACACCCCCACAAAAATACACGCAAGCGAAATTGTGGGAGGCCATAACAACCAGCAGCCATGATCCCTAGCCTTGCTTGATAACGCATACTAACCAGACGGCCTAAAGCATATCTAGCAACTGTGGCCTTGGCAAATTTTAAAATATCAAGAACATTTTCCATCAGAACATATTTGGGCTTCAAAAATTGCACAATGTCCATGAAGACAATGACTTGGCGGTTTTTTTCATCATCCAGTGGTGCCTCAAAATTCCTATAGCGATTATAGCCGCTGATACCTTGGCATGGTGGGCCCCCACAAATGACATCGACATCTCCCTAGAATAATTAAACTCAGTAAGACAAAAAAAAAATTGAATTAATCAAATGGCGAAAGAAAAAGAATATCGGTGCCCATTTGGCCTGGCTTACGGAACTTGCCTGAAATTAGTTTCCGGTCCCCAAAAACAGTAAGTTTTGAAATTTGTCAGGTGATACACCTTAATGAAAAAGCTACTTGTGCTTCGTAGAGTAGCTCTACTAAAACAGCATTTAAGCTTCAGCCATGCCAAACAGGTCCTTAGTTACAAGATGATTCATCCTATGCAAGATGCTAAATTGACTAGAAGAAAGCGCAGACATCAAGGTGACCACTTACGGGGAGTGGCAAAATCTTAGACTTGAATCCTTCAATTACAAAATCCTGTATTGACTCTTCACAGTTGCTGGAAAAAGAAAATGTCAGGAAGAAAGATTGTCGCATCTCCACATGAAAGCTTTTACAAAAACCTGAACCTGCATACCTTAGTCCTTCAATCGGCTCCCATGTGTCTTCATTATGACTGTAGCCCTTCCAACGAACCTAGACATGACAAAGTAAGTGAAGATAATGTAATTTACTAAGACAAAATCCAATGAAAAATATTAAGCCAGCTTAACTCTAATACAAAAGAGAAAAGAAAAAAGAAAGTTTATGAATAGAAACTACATGCAAGTCCAGCTTTTTGAGTGATAACCTTTCATTAGATTCATCTATACAATAATTTGAAGTTTTTGGTTAGTTACTAGTGTTACAACATTCCCTAAGAAGTAGCTTCACTAGAATAATAAATAAATGATCTAGTATGAGCAAAGTAAACAGTCAACTATCAAGAAAAGGACTATTTTCCCCTTCGCATAACCACCGGAAGCCATAATGGTCCCTACACTCACTTGCTGACTGCTATAAACAAATGGCTCAAAAGTCAAAACAAAACTTGCAACTACATGTTGACAAATTTTTACGTTGACAAAATGTTTTCTATGAAAGCAGGCTTAGGGTTCAAAATTGGCGCAATTTCTATGAACAAAGTCTTGAATTCAGTTCCCAAACTAGGATATATTAAACCAACATAAAAGGAACCTCATACCGACATATAGAATAAGAAATCTAGAAATGATGCAGATTATTGAGGCAAATATGACTGATAGTAGGACTGAATTAATTTAGGATCCCTTCTTGCACCATGTAATTTCATTAATAGAACTTAAACCTGAAAACATTATCATGCCCCCTTAAATAGGCTAAACTATCATAGACACTCTTACTTGTAAAATTCCTTCCTTGAACAAATAGTTACAGGACAACCATTTTACCCCTCCCTCCTCTTCATCTTCACATCTCCATTGATGAACTGGGTCGGGGTTCTTTTTTGGGAGGGGGTTGTTATAGCCTCATCCATTTCCCTTCTGTCCTCATCCGTCTGCATCTTCTTTTTCTCCTTCATCTTCCCTTCTTCTCCCTTGAATACTTTATGCAATGATAATGAGACTGAGAAAGAGAAATAGATAGACCACAACCAATGTATCTCTTCTTTTCATCTTCTCCATTGGTGCAGAGAGAGTAAGAGATAGACAAAAGGACGGAATGGCATCTAGGCGGTCTCCCTTGTTCACCAAATTGGGAAAGGAAGGGGATCAAAGGACGGAAAGACATTTACAAGAGAGAAAGTAGAGAGAAAAAATTACAATTCATCAATTTACTACTCGACTCTTAGTAGAATTTAGATCAACCTTAAACGTGTGCTAAGAGGACGACTGTCAACTGAATTTGCTAATAAGGACATTAAGATTTTTTTCTTCGCATAGATTATATTTCAAACTTCACAGGGTACTTCTAAACAAATGAAATTTCCCTTAATTTCATATCCGGGAAACATGAAAATGGCAAAATACTAGCAGTGGCAAAGAGTTAAAGCAGATAAACAGATTTCACCATAAAAGCAATGATATGACAACATACCTTAAATTTTAAACCACGCTTTCCAGCGTTAGTGGGATCACCATAGCAGATATCAACTAGCTTTGATACCACAAATTCTTCATCAGATTCCGAAGAATCATCTCCGTTGTCCTTTCTAGAAGCTCTTACATTTGAATTAGAGCTCTTTGGTTTACCATGTCTCACATACTTTTCACATAGCTTCTCCCATGCCTTCAATATATCAAGAAAATCAACAGCAGTCTCGTTCCTGACCTATTACAATAAATGTCAGTACAGACTAAAAATGAATATTAGTTTCATGTTCAATTTAAAATAGATACCCTAGCTTTATTTTTTTCCTTTTTTGGTTGACACCCTCTCTACTTTTTTTTGTTTTGATAGGAGTTGTTTCCATCAATTAAATTGGGGATCTCATCACAGCTGTACCTCCTTTCAGTTGACATAGCAAGAGATTTTGTTAATAATTGACGACTGGTAGCTAATGGAGCCATTAGTTGCAAGTGATGGAAATAACCAAATCAAAACAAGCAAAAAAATTGAGTCTGATTTTAAAAAATAATGTAGGGGTTCTAACTACCGTTAACTTAGTATTCATACATTCTTACCTAATTTATTTTAGATCAGGAACAGCATACCTGAGTCTCTGGATGATTTAGTTTCAAGCTTTTGCATGCAGCTTCTTCAGAATCAACAGCCCATCTCTACGTAGCAGTGGTAAAAATCATCCAAGAGAACAGTAAGTACGATGAGATACTGCACGATAAAATCAATAATAAATGGAAGGTAAATACCGCCACAAGATTCACACCAGCAGTGCATGCTCCAAGAGAAAGACCAGTGGACATCCCACCACACCCACAATAAAGATCTAATAAAGTTAGCTCCATGTCTTTTGATGCCTGATTCTCATGCTTTTTATTAGGGAATGGCTTTCTTGTTATGCCATTGATACTATTTGAACTAGACAAACTGGATAAGGCCGTATGACCATTTTCTTCTGAATCATCTGAAATTGAAGGCAAAATTATGAAACTTCCTAGAAATATTAATCAGATAAGTAAACAGTACAGAAAACACCCCCCCCCCCCCCTCCCCAAAAAAAAAAAGCAAAGATGTATGCTATCCATATGCTACTATGCACGAACGTTCTGTGGATATATATTTACTGGACATAGAATGGCAAAGTATACAGTGATGGCAAATAGGTAGTCATTGTTTTGCAATAGCTGTTCTAAAAATCAAGAAATCAAAGCAGGCCAATTTTAAGTTTTGTTACAAAACATACAGGATACCCCAAGAGTCAAGGCATCAATTTCATCATTTTGAGACAACTTACACATTGTCATAGTACTGAATGTACTATACTCTACACAGTACTTCATGTCATAGTAAAAATAGTATGAAGGAATTGATTTGGACTTCAAGTCAACCTGCAAAAGAAAATGACTTGATTGCGTTCATGGCCTCGTAAAAACTCTAACAACCAAAAACAAAACATGACTGAAAAACATTGGCTTGAAACGGCATACAGTGGGAGAAACTTGTACAACATTGGCTTTGGAAACAATGCAATCTAGTAGATTGTCATTTTTTAGATCTGAGTAGAAAAGCCGCTTCTTGTCATGGGATGTCGCTTGCTCTTTAATGACCTGAGGCAAAGAAAATTTTAGGCCATGATATAAACCATGATGCTTAATTAAGATTGACTCTTATCTAAATGCTGGATGCAAACATATAAAGAATGAATGCAATTCTGGGTGGCAATCGACCTTGCAAGCCCTGCTTACCTAGTTAGACCAAAATTATCAATTTGCATCTTAAAAGTCTAAAATGCACTCTCAAATCAAAGATATTTGACCCTCACGAATGATTAAAACTTAATTGGGTATTCTAATAAGTAATAAAGCCAGACAATCAGCTAGTAGGACAAAATAACCTAGCGATCTTGAACCATATTCAATATTGTTCACACCCATTGTCACCTTACTGTTTGTTGTTAACTAACAGACCCCGCATCAAATAGAACATGACAGTTTTCTAGAGTCTAACATCGAAAATTACAAAACTCACAGTATCTTCGGCTCTGAAAAACCATTGTACTGTACAATAATAGACTCCTCCTGTTGTTTCAAAAAACTCCAAGATCCTGCCTATGTAATCTGGTTTACCCTTTGGACCCTGTCAAGATATTAACAGAATGTCACTTCACAGTGCCACCATTAGTAAACCCAAATATCGCAACATAATTCAGGACAAGATGATGCTCATCCCGATTAAAGTATAGGGTAATTGAAAAATGGAAACTTGCTGTTATTATTTTTCAAATTAATTGTACAGAAACTTCATTTGCTAATAAGTAATGAAAAATTAATATGTGAATAATACCATGATAACAACCAAAAACAGCACTAGGACAAAGAATCTGCCAATTCTTTGCTTCCATCTTGCATTAAACTTTTACTGTCAATCTTGCAGTCTAAGAGTTAGCCATGGGATAAATTTCTGCTCCTCGAAATACGAAGTTAATTTTGGCGATAAGAGGTATTAAACTGTGTTCTTAAACTTGTCTATGTATAAACTAATCTTTGTCCAGATGTAGTACTAGGTGGTGTTATTTCCAAACTCATTAAATTGCAGAAGTTAATACGAAAACACATTGAAATCAATAAAAACATTGCACAAGAAGAAAGAACTTTCATGATCTGCATTTCACTCACTTTCACATATGCACAATCCCCAATGCTCAAAATACACCCACATACACTTGCTTGCAAGAAATGAAATTTTACATCTAAAATAATATCATCAGCATCATCATCACTGCAATATACAAAAGCATGGCCGAAAAGGTTGATATTAGTAAGTTAATTGGGTAATAAAGTTCAACTCCCTGAAACAAAACACATATGCATGATCCACTTACTTGGCAGCTCTTCGATTATTGCTCCCTTTACCCTTCAAAAGAAAAACAAGGGTATCAAATGCAAAACTACCCGAATATCACCATAAAGCTGCAGATTTCCTTACAAAATATTGTTCATATAGATAAACAGCATATGCTAATAAGCTTTCTTCGGAGAATAAAAGCAAATAAGCATTCGCAAGCATAAAGTTCTTGTCAGAGTGAGAATTTGAATGAGACAGACCGGGTATGTGAAAATTATTAGAAGGGAAGGCAAGAACATTCATATTTGGCATCCATACTATCAAGTTGTTAAAAGCTTCTTTGGCCCAAACAAAGTCTTCACAAAAGAGCTGGTTGATCAGATTTTTTCCTTAGTATCCTCCTAATAACTTCCAACTATACCAAAATTAGAAGCTTCTGATTCAAGCTTCTGCTTCTAGAGCCTAGAGCTGGTTGATCAGATTTTTTTCCTTAGTATCCTCCTAATAACTTCCAACTATATCAAAATTAGAAGCTTCTGATTCAAGCTTCTGCTTCTAGAGCCTAGAGCTCTTTTTAGCTTCCAACCACAGCAAAAGCCCCAGGCCTTCTGTTTTTGACAAATACCTGGTTACTTCTTCTGGGAATAGAATAGTTGTTCTGGAAGCTAGGCTAACAAGCAGGAAGTTACAAATGCTAATATGCTGGTCCTCAAATAGGGTGGTGTAATTAATAAAACATAGAACACCGATTAGTCGTATGCTAAATGTCATTTGGTTTTGGGAGTATGATAAGGTGCCCTAGAGACGAAGCGTGAAAAAAGTTGCAGGTAATTTAGTTTAGCATCAACAGTTCAGGTAATATGATGTGGCATCTGATTTGAGGGATGAGTCTATTCATTCGGCACCGCAAGGTTCATGCATGGCAAAATTCAATTTACTGTGAATCAATACAAATGCCTATCTAGACTGCAGAGAAAACTATCTTCTGTCTTTCTTGTAGAAGCTGCTCCTTCCTCCACATATACTGGGGTAAAGGAAGGAAAATGTTGTAGCAGTAAACGAGAATGAACAATGTGGCCCATAAAGAATGAACCAAAACAGGTCCCAAATCCGAAAAAGAACTAAGAACCACTCAACACAAAAGATATAATCTTTGCAGCTTCTTAGCCCAATGAAGTAATAACGTCAAAAAGTAAAACTCCTAAAGACTGCAAAATGCAACCAAGGAAAAGGCAAGGAAGCAGCTTGAGAGAACTAAAACAAGATCCAAATTTGGCTTTTCTTTTCACTTCTATACCTAAATTAAGTAAAGAAAATTTTCCTATTTAGCACAGGATGGAGAACGTTAGAGAGTTGGGTGCTACCTTGTTCACGTAGTGATGAGGCCACCTCCTCCTCGCTTCCTCATCCGACACCGGATCCCCTATAAAGAAGCAATCACCATTAGCGTCCTGCAGCTCTGAAGAACCCACTGGAGCTGCTGCTATCCCCGATCCCACCCTCAGCTTTTTTGGAGGCGGCAAAGCCAGCGACTTTGACGGCGCCTTTTGATTGCCATTGCTGCTTGTTGTAATGGAGCAGGGAGAACTCTCTGCAGTAGAGAACCTCGGCGATCGCCTCAAGGACCCGTTTTCGCCCAAGCTCGGAGCTTGTGCTCCGCTCTTGAGAAACCTAGGGCCGTTAATTTGGACTATAGCCGGATTCAAAGGGCTTCTCGAAGAGGACATGGAGCAGGGCACAAGGGGCTTGAGGATTGCAAGGGTTCTCGGGGGTAGCCGCAAGGAGCCATTCCCTGTCGAGCTTGGAGCCAATACTCCGTCCTCGAGAAACCTAGGCGATCTCTGGTGGGAATTGGCTTGAACTATGGAGAGTGTTCTCGGCGATCTCCTCGAGAAGCTATTTCCAGCCGACGGAGCCGATGCTTCGGTACTGAGAAACCTAGGCGACCTCCGGAGGGAGCCATTGCTTTGGACCAAATCCCCATTGTTCTCGGACGGATCTGTCGAGGATCGGCGTCGAGCCTTTCTAGAGGCGGAATTGGAGCCATTTCCCGCCGATCTCGGAGCCGACACTCCGTTCTCGAGTAACCTAGGCGACCTCCGGAGGTCGCCATTGTTGCCAACCGGATCCCCTTCGCTCTTAGAGGAATCCAGATCGAGGGGGTCGAGGATCGCTAGGGTTCTCGGGGATGATCTCCGCGGTCGCCTCGAGGAGCCACTGTGCGGCGAGCTCGGAGCTCGTGCTCCGCTCCGGGAAAACCTAGGCGACCTCCGGAGGACGCCATTGGGGTCGATCGGCTCCGCATTGCTCCTCAACGGGCTCCGATGGGGTCGGCGCGGCTCCGCCGAGGCCGGAGACGGGGGATCGCCGCTTCTCGAGGAGGAGGAATCGGAGTAGGGTTCGAAGGGCTCGACGGGTTCGAGGATCGCGAGTGGGGTGGGGGAGGGGAGATCCTCCGCGTCCATGGCGTGGATGGGGGAGCCGATCAAACCCTAGCTAGGGTTTAGGGTTTAGAGGAGGAGGAGGAGGAAGAGGAAGTGGGGAAGGGGAAAGGGCGATAAAAAGCATGAGGGAGGAGAGCGTTGGGCGGGAGGGGTAATAATGGAAAAGAGAAAAGTAATAAAAGGAAGGCGAAAATGTATGGGAGACCCTTCAACTATATTACTTACTGAAATTGCACCCTCAACTATTTATTTCTCCTTTTCTTTGGTAAAAGTGTAGGGAAACCCCTCAACTATATGATATTTGGGAAAAACTACTCCAACTAAATATAGTAAAAAAAAATTGAATATAATCAAATTTATCAGCTATTTCACCAAAATTTAATGGCTATATGTTTGTTAATACATAAAAATAGGCCAATTAATGGTTTATAGTTAATAGCTAATAGAATCATTAAATTTAATAAGTTTTTTAACTTAATTGAGTATATAAAAATTTTAAAACAAATATTGAGGTGCGGGAGATTGGTAAATATTTTATATTTTTGTTCCTCTTTTTTTTTTAATGTAATTGACTTTGGTCTAGGAT
This sequence comes from Puya raimondii, assembly GCA_016920855.1. NCBI lineage: Eukaryota > Viridiplantae > Streptophyta > Magnoliopsida > Poales > Bromeliaceae > Puya > Puya raimondii. Next base: position 8,855,828 of record JABWPP010000049.1, read on the forward strand.
GAACTGAAGTTAATTACAGTATTTTGAAGAGTTTGAGTTTCAATCGAAAATGAAGTTACAAAAAATCAAACAATAAAAGTTAGTATTTACGGTCAAAAATTATTTTACCCCTCTTCACTTTCGGTGAAACAAACACACTTTAAAACACATCTCACCACACTCCAAGACGAAGGATTTAGAGATTATAAAAAAGGATAACTTCAAATACCACCCGTGTGGTTTCGTGCTTTTTCACTTTAGTGTCCTGTGATTTAAAACGTATCACTTTAGTACCCTGTGGTTTGGTTATTCTCTTTTTTTGTTATCTTTTGTTAATTTTTTCGTTAAATTATACAGAAAAAATTTCAAATATTCTACCTATGGTTATCGAATATTCACTTTACTATCCTGTAGTTTTAACTTTCTCATTAATTTAACGAAAAAATTAACGAAAAGATAACAAAAAGAGAATAACCAAACCACAGGGTATTAAAGTGATACGTTTTAAACCACAGGACACTAAAGTGAGAAAGCACGAAATCACAGAGGTGGTATTTGAAGTTATCCCTTATAAAAATATAAAAAGCACGTCAGTGATTTCCACGTCAGTGCTACAAAAATAGTAATAAGAATCACACTCATTCCTTTTTACCAAAAGAGGGGTAAAAAAAGGGGAAAAAAAATTGATTTACCTCAACAAAAATCAAATTCAAAATTTAGGAGGGAAATGGTAAATGGTAAATTTATTCAAATTAATGCACAGCCCCTCATGAATTGCATTAATTACAAATTTGAATTGTGGGGGTGCACATGTACCCACTGGAGCCCGCAGTGAGTAAAATTTATTTCGTGCACAGGATCCACCACGTCATCTGTAGACCGCATTCGTTTCCACCCTCCATCTCCACTTCCTTCCAATCCACACCGTCCAATAAGTTTAATTTTTTTCCTATTTTATAATTGTTTATTCACAATTTCCGCGGTCCATGTGTGACGTGGTGGACTTGGTCCAGTGAATAATGTCGTACCATCACTGTATTGATTTGGCTGTTGAATTAATTTGTTGCGTGTACCAGGTGTGTCCTACGCCTCGTGCACCGCATTGACTTTAAATGATCAATATTTTAAAATTAAAAATTATTTTCATAAATTAGATATAAAACACTATAGCCCCCGTTTGGTTGGGAGGTTAAGCGGCCCGCTATTTCACCAAACGTGGTGAAGTTTGGTCCGGATATTTTATTCCGGTCAAATTTTATTATTCTCGATTATTTCAGAATAGCTGAGATAAAATATTCTACCATTTTGACGGAATAGCGTTATTTCCAGCTTAATTCCAAACTTAATTAAGATTCTAGTTAAACATAAATTATATAGACATAATATATTTAATTAATAATAAAATATCCAAGCTAGATTTATAATAAAATATTATTTAATTAATGTTTTATATATTAGTTTATTTACTAATTAACTGGATGACTAATTAACTACTTAATTTTTTACTCTAAAAAATATTTAATTAATTATTTGAGTAATTAATTCATTAATTTAATTAATTTGCTGATTAAATAATTAATATTTTAGTATACTTTAGTCAGTAATTAATACTTATATTGATTAATTAATTAATATTTTGAGTAATTTAATTAATTTCTTGATTAATTATCTGACTATTATTAACTAATTTATTTACTTATTTATTAATATATTAAATTAATTGTGATTAATTAATTTATTAATTACTAATTAATTTATTAATTAATATTAAGAATTTTTTAGCAATATTTATAATTAATTAGTAGATTAAATAAGTTGAATTATTACTTAATTAATATTTTGTATTAATTAATTAGATATAATATCATTATTTTTATTTATAACTATCCACTTTAATTCTTATTCCATCTTATTTAACCAAACGCTATTTTTCTTATTCCCAGAAATAACACAATTTTCATCTAAACACAAAATTGATTTAATCTCCGCTTATATCTCAATTTATATCTATTCCTGGAATAGTCACTTGTTGCTTATTCTCGAACCAAACGATAAAATGTTATTCAGAAACTAAACTAAGTAGTGTCAAAAATCAACAGTACAACAAAAAATCGATGTAGAAATTAATTATTTACATATAGATTTTATGAATGTTATAACTAACATATAATGATCTACAGTAAAAAAGTTAAATTACAAAAATATTTTCGTGCATTTTATCATGTATCTCAATTATCCTCTTTCATTATTTTTGCTTAAATTTGAAGCATGTATTTTACCATTGATCTAAATAAATTTGAATATTTGAAATGATCGTTGATTTTGAATGCAAAATTTTGCTAAAATGATTTGATATATTCTTGAACTTTATAATTGAATCTTTATCTTAATTACCACAGATATAATAATATGTTTAAACTTAAATAAAAGAGATTTTTTTTTATAATTAAAGCTATCAAAATCGACTATTTATCGAACATTTTATTTAATTTATATTATTATATTTATTGAATGCCAAAAATCATTATCAATCAGTTCATTTATGTTAAACTTTACATCAAATTTAGTAATTTTTAAAAAATCTGGAGGCATATTTAAAATAAAGGCAAAGTGCAGAATATAATTTGATTCAAAATTTTATAAGCGAGTAAAATCCAAGAGGATATTTTGTAACTAAGCCCTAAAAAAGGAACATGGTTCTTTTGATTTTTATTTTTTTGGCTAAATTTTCTTCTTTTTTTTGAGAATATCCGTTTTTTCACTTTTTTTTCTTAACTTTTAAAAAATATACCTTTCACCTTTTTAAAATTTCAATTTAATGCATTCAATCCCCCTCCGTTAGGGTTCTGTCACTATTTCGTGTGTTTCTTATAATTTATACTAAAAAATAATTTTAAAAATAACATAAATATATTAAAAAAAGAACATGTAAGAGAAATTTTGTTATTTCGCTTTTTTCCATCGGCGCCATAATTTTCTAAAAATATTTTTGATATTTTAAGAAAAAAAATATAAATTTTTGAAAGTCTAGAAGAAAAGGTAAAAAAAATAAGTATTTACTAAGAGTTTTTTTTTGCATTTTAGCCTTTTTATTTTTATTAGGCTAAATTATGAAAAAAACAATACCCGTTTTTTTACTTTCCCCCTTATCATTCAAAAACCTATACTTTGCCCCCTCAAAAAATAAAAAATGTTCACTTTGGCCCCCGCCGTCAGCGTTCCGTTAGGATTCCATTTATATCATATTTTTTATACCCAAAATACTCCTGAAAATCCTCATCTTCCTCCTCCTTCCTCACCGACATCCTCGGCCGCGCCGCTTCGCCCGACTCCGCCACCTCGCTCTCGCCCTCGCGTTATCCATGCCCAGATGCACGTCCTTGGCCTCCTCTGCCGCCTCACCCTCGCCCTCGCCCTCGCCCACCTCTCCGCCCATACCCACCATGATCTCCTCCCTAGAGTCGCCGAAATAAAGGGGCCGCGAGCATGCTGGAGGAGCAGGGGAGCAGGTGAGGAAATGGTGTTGCAGCTGGGGTCGAGAAAGGCGCCGGCGAAGGTGCGGGATCAGTAGGTTGGGGAAGAAGACGAAGAAAAAGAGGGTAATTTGGTCATTTTGTCACACCGTACCCTCCTGTGAACATTTTTCGTTTTTCGAAGGAGCAAAGTGTAAGTTTTTGAATAACAGGAGGAAAAGTAAAAAATTAAATTTTGACAAGAAAATTTTGTGTAATTTAGCCTTTTTATTATTATGATATGTTCTGGTGCGGTGCGTGAGATATACTTGTACGCCCGGTGCAGGCAATACTTTCTCTGTGGTACGGTACACGTGCACCAGATCTAACACGTGGATGTGACCGTTGGCGTGAGGCGCGGGTGATGCGCTTCGATTCACGTGAGAAATACGAAAAGCTGGTGATGATGCGTCGCTTTTCGCCCGTTATTGGAAATTTGAATCCGTGATTCCGTTTTTGAATTTAAAAATAAATAATTAATGAGCTTGGATTGTTTAGAATCCTAATTTATGAATTTTACAAATTTGACATCGCCTTGCACTCTATTAAAATTTGAAAGATCCATCTACATATAATTGAGAGTGAAGTGTTCAGATGATCTCGCAATCGATTTTGGTGTCGAAACTAAATGTCTACAACTTTTTCGAAGTTTCAATTTCAATCTTCGAGATCCACCAAAATTGTTAAATAATGCGGAACGATTGTTTATTAAAATAGAAATAGCGAATTTTGTATAATTGTGAGTGGGAGTTCAGGTGATGCTGCGACTTCGTTGCCGAAACTAACGCCGGTGCCCACAACTTTCTCGAAGTTTTGATTTCAACCTCCGAGACCCACCAAAATTGTTAAATAATGCGAAACAGCTATTCATCTCCAAAAATTTAAGCTGATAGGGAATGATATTGTTATATTCTTATATTTAACACTTCGTTCATGTCTGGGCTCGATGCCTGACAAGATTTAAACTCATAATTTACTACTTTGATACCATGTTAAGATGCAAAACAAAAATTAATAATGTTTAAGCTCGTAGAGAATGGTATTTTTATATTTTTATATCTAACAAAAATTAATAGGTCCTAGCCTGACATACTATTAGACAAAATTAGGGAGTTTACTTCTGCATCATTCTCAACAATAGAATATGAAAATGGACGATCCATTAAACATGATCTAAATTATTTGAACTTTTTAATTTCATAGTTATTTGACATTATTCGTCTGCTACTCAAGTGGTTCAAAGATTGATTTTATTAGCTGATTCGTAAAATTTGTTTGCTATAAAGTGCAAACAACTGAGATCATATTTAACACTGTCAATCGTTAATTCAGATGCCCCATTATCGTAAATTGCACGGACGTAAACTCTCTCTCTCTCTCTTACTTCTAGGAGAAATATAGTTTAACTATAAAACAATTTCAATTTTGAGTGTTTGACTGGATATTATTATTACTATTATTGTATTATGATTTTAATTATAGGGATAATTTTATATAGCTCCCGATAAATATATTAAATAGTAGATATATCACTAGATAATTAAAATTATCAGATTTATTCCTCAAAAAGTTCTAACGGTTTCAAATATATCCTTAATGTTAGTGTCTATTAGAAAAAATATAGCTAACCATAGTACGAGCTTGACTGGACTACTATCGGTAGTAAACCGTCCCGTTTACTACCGATTTGTTTTCGATGCTGGAGCTTCCAAATTGACGATCGGCACCGTTGAACATGATCTAGACCATTTAAACTATCTAGAAATCAAATTTCATGCTTTTTTGATATCATTAACCGAACGATCAAAGGGTTACAAAATTTGTAATTTTAATGGCCGATATGGTGTGTTTGCTCGTTTAACGGTATAGAAGAATCCAAATCAACTAAATTTTTGTTAGAAAATTCTTTAAACTATTTAAAATAAGATCTGTACTCTTGATCTTGATTACAAGACTTCTATCATCACTTTTTATAGGATATTTATTTTCAGCCATTCATTTTCTGTTCACTTGATAGACAAGAGAACAATATCGAAAAAGCGTGAAATTTGATTTGCAGATAGTTTGAATGATCTAGATCATGTTCAACGGTGCCGATCGTCGATTTGGAAGCTCCAGTATCAAAAACAAATCGGTAGTAAATCGCTCGGTTTACTACCGATAGTATTCTAGCAAAACTCACCATAGTACTATTATTATATTATGATTTTTGTAGTATCCATTTCCTTTGGTTATTTTAGAGGAGATTTTAGTCACTTTATTGTGTGTCTTTGCTTCCTTAGCGCCACCTATGAGTACCTAAGATGGAACTAGAAAATTGCGTTTGGGAAAAGCACTTGTTGAGCATCCCCTCATGTAAAGTTTTGATTCCCAAATTAGCATGTTGTCATATTTTACTTGTGAGGGGATGTGATTCTGAGAGCTTTTCATCACTTTTTATTTATTATTTGTGCTTAAGGAGATGCTATGCACAAATTCGTAATTGCGTGCTTCTTCGCCAAGCTTCTGGAACAGCTTCTTTAGTTAGAGAGCAAAAGCTGGAAGCTGTGTTCAGTGGTGGAAAGTGAAAATAAGCTTCTGAATTAGACGAGGAATTCAAAAAACAAGGGGATTAGGTTTGTTTTAGTAGTTCTACTAAAATTGTATTAAAATGATTGGGTGCTCTTTTGGTGACCAATTGATTGTTCAGTGAATTGGATTGGATTAGTTTGACTTTTAAAATAGTTTTTTTTTAGTAAAAAAATAATATTTAAATATTTGTCGAATCAAAATGTTTGGATCTTTTATTTGTAATGAGAACTGAATATGAAGCTTCTATCATAGACTTTTAGGGTTTGTTTGGGCAGACTGAAGTTTATGGAGAAGTATTGCTGTTTGACTGGAGCTGTTTAAACAAACACTTCCTACTGAATTTTTTTTTCAGTGGGGAGCTTTTCAACGACGTCTCATTAAGAAGTTACAGTACGTCGTCAAGCGTCACTTTTATCTCTATCCAAAGATTTTTTTTTTTTTTTTTGAGTTTTAGTATTAAAGAGCACACAACGAACCATTGAAATTGAGGTGAAATTTACACGCGGCAGTAGATCGCAGGTTTTTTAGCAAGGTCTCGTTAGGGAGCTGTTCACTAAAGTTTTATCCCTCTCGACTTACTAAAATCTCCTTAAACAGCTCCTTGTTGTAGCTGTAGTTGAATCTTTAAATTGTAGCTACTATGTTTTTAGATGAGAAAGTTTATTTCAGTTTTCCGCTGTGACAAAAGCTATAATATTTTTGTCTACAATTGTCTGATTTTTTTAGAATTTTATTTGGGAGCTGTTTATTTAGAAATTTTGGAGAAAATTGTCTCCCAAGTCAGACAAAATGTGTACTTAAAAAGCAAAATGTATCTAATACAGCTGGTTAAAAATTTGATGGTTTATATTTGATGTTTTAAGTTTAAAGTCTAATTGCGAGTTTACTTTATAAAAAAAAGGATAAAATAAAGGCTAAATTACATAAAACCCTTCTGTCAATACCTGCTTTTTCACTTTCCCCCCTGTCATTCAAAAACCTACGTTTTGTTCCCTTAAAAAATAAAAATGTTCACATGGGGTACGGTGTGACAAAATGATCAAAATGCCCTCATCTTCTTCATCTCCTCCTCCCCAATCTTGCTCATCCCGCATCCCGCACCCTCGCCCACGCCTCTCTTGACCCCAACTCCGACTTCGTGCGAGGGCGAGGCGGCGGTCTAGGACATATGTGTGGGCATGGATGAAAATTTCAAGGGTATTTTGGGTATAAAAAATAAGATATAAACGGAGCCCTAACGGAACACTGACGGCGGGGGGCGAAGCGAACATTTTTTATTTTTTAAAAGTACAAAGTGTAAGTTTTTGAATGACATGAGGGAAAAATAAAAATACGAAAATACGGACATTGACAGAAAATTTTTCTATAATTTAGCCTAAAATAAAATTGATAGATTGTTGCCTTTCTCTCAACGGGGGGAACACTTGACCCAAAGTAACATTATTTTATTTGTGCGTTTTAAAAGCCAAAAAAATCTCTTGCGAGTTGTGACTTAATTAAAAATTTAAAATTAAAATATCATCAAAGTTTAGGATAGGCTTACACGTCGTTCCTTAAAGATGGTGAGAATCTCAACGGTCGATATTTGGTAAATTGAGTATAGTTTTCCACTTTCAATTTGGGAATAACCGCATTAATTTCGTTATGTTGTTAGTAAATAATAATATAGGTAAAAAAAAAAGTGGTGAAAAAAAAATACAAGAGGGTGAGGAGTTTAGCTTTCAAATATGTTCTATTTATAAACTCTTAAAAGGTAGTAATAAGATAATTTGCTGTATAAAATCTTTTCAATTGAAATAATGCCAAGTTGTTCGCTCTAAAACCTTCGAATCCGTTCCATTTGTATCCCTAAATTGATCGAAACTTTGTAATACAAAACTTTTTAAAAAATTGTTGTAAGAAACTGTTTAATGAATAGGTGGTTCCCCGTGATTAGGGGTGTCAACGAGCCGAACACGAGCGAGCTGGGGTCGGCTCGTGTTCGGCTCGTTTCACTGGCTCGTTTAAGTATCGAGTCAAAAAACTCGGCTCGTGTTCGGCTCGTTTATTAACGAGCCGAACACAAGCTGGCTTAGAAACAATAAATTAAAATGATTAGAAATGATATATATATATATAGAAAATAAATTTATGAGATCTTATCCATTAGATTTTGATCTAATGGTTGAAACTTTACATATAAATTAGCTCTTTATAATTGAGTTGAGCTTTAATTTAGGTTGAGCTAAAAATTAAATAATAAAAAATTATATTTATATATAATTATTTATTTATATATATATAAAAATTATATAAATAATATAAATATTAAATATATGTATTCGAGCTGTTATTGAGCCGAACACGAGCGAGCTAACCCCAGCTCGTGTTCGGCTCGTTTATTAAACGAGCTGAAAAATTCAGCTCGTGTTCGGCTCGTTTACTAAACGAGCGAGTCGATTTCGAGCCCATTTCGAGCCGAACACGAGGGCTCGCGAACAGCGAGCTGGATTGCCACCCCTACCCGTGATGATGTCCCCTCTTGAATTTTTTTTATTAATAAGTTAAAAAAATAGTATAATTATAAAAGTAATTTGTCAAAAAATTTATTTATAAAATTAGGCGTGAAAAAATTATTGCTTTCTAAATGCGGTAAATCGTTTACCGCTTTCTTCAACGTATTAATTTTTTAAAAAAGTTTAGTATTATATATTATTCGGAGTTCGGATGTGAAAAATATATAAATTATGTAAAAGTAAAGAATAATTTATCGTTTTTAAAAAAATGATGAATAATTCATCGTTTTTTTATTTTAACAATTACGTAGACTTAGTAACCCAAAAAGGCCTCCTCTCTTCGTGCGAGGAAGTCTACTACGTAGCAGTCACACCACAGCATTAATATCTAGTCAATCATATTTTTTTGTTAAAGAAAAAAGTATAATAAAAATATTTTTAAAAAAAATTATGATGGAATAGGTGAATTTTAAGAAAGCAATTTGACTGGTTGGAGACATCACATTAGCAATGTGACTGCTGGGTAGGGATGCAAATGAGCCGAACACGAACGAGCGCGGCCTTGCTCGTTTTCGGCTCGTATTAGATTCGAGCCGAATTCGAGCTGGCTCGAATTAATTTCGAGCTAAAATTTGGCATGTTCGAGTTCGGCTCGAAATAAATTTCGAGCCGAATTCGAGTCGGCTCGAAATAGCTTTTTTTTCTTATTTTTTCTTTTTCGAGCTAGTTACGAACCATGTTCGAATTTAGCTCGAAATTGTTTGATTCCGAGCCGGCTCGTTTATAGCTCGATTTTTTTTCCTTCTTTATTTTTATTTTTAATTTCAAAATGTTCATGAATATTTGTTAATATTACACTATATAATTTAACCACAACTATCATTATAACTACAATCTAAATAAAATACCAATCCTCAAAATTACAATCAATATACAAATAAAACTACAATTAATATAATTATAATTTATAAGCAACACACTTGTTCGAAATAACATTCTTAATTTATGTAATAGATTTTTTTTAAAGTACTCTCTTCTTTTTGACTTAGTGCTCCACATGCCACATATTTTGTACTTTATATTTTTTATTAACTATATATATATATATATATATATATAGTTCGGCTGAGATACTATCGATAGCACCAAGGGCTTGGTGTTATCGAGTTTTTCACCGTTAGATTTAACCTTTTGATTATTTTACTCGTTAGATTATACTATTCAACCATCCACCACTCAACCCTAGGGGGCCCACATTATTCTAACCGCACATTTCTCAATCCAAGGGCTAAAAAATTAATAGTACCAATAGCTTGGTGTTATTGATAGTATTCCAGCCTAGTTTTATATATATATATATATATATATATATATATATTCAAACTATTTTGAGCCGAACACGAACAAGCGGAGGCTTGCTCGTGTTCGGTTTGAAATTATTTTCGAGTGAAAAAATTTAGCTCGTTTTATATTTAAAATTAATTTTGAATAAATTATTTTCGAGCCTATTTCAAATCGAACACGAGCTGGCTCGGGAGCGGCAAGCCAGACCCTACTGCTGGGTGGTGCGTCCACCGACTGCGGCATCATTGTAACCTCTCTCTCTCTATATATATATATATATATATAAGGAGAAACCAAAACACTAGGCAACCTCCCTCTCTCTCTCTCTCTCTCTCTCTCTCTCTCTCTCTCTCTCTCTCTCCATAGTATCCTTTTCTTCAAATTCTCTCTCTCTCTCTAGGAGTAGAAGTAAGAAGATTTGTACAAACCTTTCTCTCTCTCTTTCTAGATCTCTCTCTCTCTATATATATTTGTCCTTTTACAATGAAGAGGCTTGGAGTAGTAATAATTGGAAAGAAGAGGCTACTACTGCTACATGGGAGCTTCCACCACCCCAACATCAACAACAACAATAATCTCCCTCTCACAAACTCAACAACAAACTCTCTCAATCTCCTCTCTCTCAGGTACCCACTTCTACTCTCTCTCTCTCTCTCTCTCTAGATAGAAAGATAGAGCTCTAGAGAGAGAGAACACTCAAGAAGGTTCTGGATGTTGTCGTTCCGAAATGACCCCTCAACTATGTTTTTTTTTTTTTTTTGAGAGAGAAAGACGCTACCCGCTTTGTTTACTTTTTTTAGAAATAAACTTAGCTAGAAATGTGAATCAACTAGGATTCGAACTCGGGACCTCGGGTATCAATCACCAAGCTCTTTGTCACTTGCGCTAAGAACTCCTCAACTATGTTACCTACAGTTTGAAAAATTATACTTAACTATTTTATTATTTTATTTAAAAAATTTGTCGTTAAATAGATTAGGAAAAAACGTAAATTTGCTTGAAATTTATTGGATGGTATTCTGTTTAACGATTTATTCTTACAGTAAAATAAAAAATAAAAGTAGAGAATAGTTAAATATAACTTATTGTACTGTGGTGACAAAGTGAAAACACGCTAAATAATAGAATAGTTAATTAAGTGCTACTTTTGGACTATAAGAAGGCTAAAAAGTGGAAAACCCTAAAATACAGGGGGGCAAATTAAAGTTTCTCCTTAATTTTTTTGACCGATAACCACAGCAACTTTTGATTTTCTACCATTTAGTAACTTTTATCTGCGAAATTAGGGATTTTATCAAATTTTTGAGTGATTTCATCAAATTTGATATCTATTGAGCAGTTAGAATAATTTGAAAAAAATTATTAATTAAATTAAAAAAAAAATTAAAGCGGCCATTACAAATTGGTACATAGGTGAGGGGTCTCCATACATTTTTACCTATTGAAGAGGGATAATTTTAGATCTCATATTGAAATTTAAGACTAGTTCAGGTGAAGCCTTAATAGCATGGATCTGTTTGAACATGAATAGGTGATTTTCATGTTATATTTAAGCCTAGTTTGATAATATCAATTTTATACTATAAAAGATCTGAAAAAATTCAAAAGCAATTATAATCTTCTTTTATATATATATATATAGTATAAAATTATAGCTGCAACCGCCTCCGGAAAAGCATGTAACCGCATGGCTTTTTAGCGATTGCTCTATTGTTGCATAACTAAAAGTAGAATGTATTTTCCATCCATTCATAGCAGGGCACTGCATGGCCGGAAAGAAGAATCCGACAACGACGACGATACCGTCTACATAGACTCAAACCGTGTACAAGAGGCTCTAAACAAGAAGAACCCGGACGAGCTCCAAGAGGACTCTGGGGCCGTCGCGACGGTTCTCCCCGAGGAAGTGCTCGAGTCGGCCGAGTCGGACATCTTCTGGGCCCCGGACCCCGAGACGGGCGTCTTCGCACCCGCGGAGGAGGGCGAGGTCGACGTGAACGCCAGGCTCCCCGCCCCGCCCCACCCCTCGGGGATCGCCAACGGGAACGGAAGCAGTAAAGGGGACGGCAATGGTAACGGCTCGTCGGTGCTCGAGGAAACCGTTTGGGTCCGAGAGGTCGAGATCGAGGAGATCGAAAGGCCTCCCCCTATCGAAACCGAAACCGACGACTCAGATCTCCTGTAGCTGAAGTTTTTTTCTTTTTTCTCCTGTAACCGAAACCGAAACTGAAACCAAGAATAGCACTAGGTACAATGAAATGTGTTGTTGTGAACTTGTGATGCTATAATAGAATGCTCTTTATCTATCTTAATCTTCAAGTTGTGGTACAAATGGGGCTGTAGACCTTCCTGCAACATTAGTTAGCCTCGCCTCGCCTCGCCTCGCATCATCAGTGGATCTGATTATACCTCTCTTCATAATGATTTGCTCTAAAACCCCGAAAACTCATGCTTCCATCTTCTTCTTTACTCGAAACTCATGAACAACGCCGTCTATCTCAATAGAACTACAACCCGGGGTCTTCTTCACTTTCTTCCTCCTCATCGCCTTCCGTACCCTGTTCGAATCGTGACGGCGATTATTCGCCGCATAGATATTTGACAAAAGCACAAGATTCCCATCCCCCTCGTTCTCCACACTCGAGAGGTGCTTCATCACACTTTCGCCTATTGCAACTTCACCATGGATCTTACAAGCCCCGAGAAGCGACCCCCATATGAAAGCGTCGGGCTCGACCGGCATTGCCCTAATGAACTCACAGGCCCTATCTAAATACCCGGCCCGGCCTAGCATATCAACCACGCACCCATAATGCTCAAGTTGAGGTGTTATATTATATACACTCGACATGTCTTCGAAATGGCGAAGCCCTAGCTCAACCAAGCCGGCATGAGTACATGCCGATAGAACCCCGACAAAAGTGACCCTATTGGGGCTTATACCAACTCTCAACATCTCATCGAAGAGATTGAGAGCCTTCTCTCCTCGGCCATGCATTGCGAGCCCTACTATCATCGACGTGTGTGCGTAAACATCTCTCTTGCGCATTTCGTCGAACACTTGCATGGCATGATCGATCATCCCGCATTTCGCGTACATGTCGACCAACGCATTCCCCAAAACACCGTCGGCCTTCGACCCGATCCTAACCACATACACATGAACCCATCTCCCCATTTCGAGAGCTCCGAGGCTAGCGCAAGAGTTGAGGACTCCGACTAAGGTCGCGTCGTCCGGCTCGATCCCTTCGCACTGCATCCGCTTAAACAAAGAGAGAGCCCTCTCGAATTCGCCGGCACGAACGAACCCGGAAATCATAGCATTCCATGAAACCACATTCCTCCTAGGCATCTTCTTGAAACACTTGTAAGCCGAATCGATCTCGCCGCACTTTGCGTACATACTAATCAAAGCATTCCAAGCAAACACATCCAATTTGATCCTACTACTATCAACATACCTATGAACCCTTTTCCCCAAATCCAAATCCCGCAATTTGGCGCACGCGGCGAGGACCGCGACGATCGCCACCGCATCCGCCGCCGCGAAACCCTCGTCCACCATGCACAAAAACACCTCGATCGCTTGCTCTAAAAGGCCCATCTTTGAATACCCGGAGATCAAAGTGGTCCAAGAGACCACATCTCTCTGGGGAAATTGGTCGAACAGGTTGTGTGCGGAGACCAAATCCCCGCACACGGCGTACAACCTAATGAGGTTGTTCCGCACGTACAAATCGCGCTCAAAGCCCATTTTTACGACGTGGGCGTGGATCGTTTCGCCCGCGACCAGCGCGTTTGAATCGGACAAGGATTTGAGGAGAGGGGGGAAGGTGAAGGGGTCGGGAATGGTACCGTTTTGGAGCGATTCGACGTACGAGGACATGGAGCGGGGCCGCGGCGGCGCGCTCCGATCATCTCCGGCGACGGCGCCGCCGCGCGCAGCGGCGGGGGTGCGGAGGGGGAGCGTGTGGGGGAGTTTTTGTGTGCGCGTTGCGTGGGGGGAGAGGTGGAGTTGGGTAGGGTTTGGGGGGGAGGAGGAGGAGGAGGACGACGACGCCATGGTTGGTTGCTTCTCCGAGCTCTAATAATGTATTTTATATTTTATATTCTATATATACAAATTATAAAAAAAAAAGGAAAAAAAAAAAGGGTCCAGTGGTTAGTTATCCGGGATGTTAACGGTTTAGCGGGTTAGCGGGTTAGCGGGTTAGCGGAGCTTCAGTCCTGATATGTCCCGAATGAGACAATAAAAGAAAATCAAAATTAGAGAAAAAAAATTAAATTGCCCCGAATCTGCCCCGCTCCGCTAAGAAAATGGAGCGGGAGATTGAAGACCCATCTCTTCTTTTGATCCAACTCGATCCACAAAAAATTCGTCAAAAATTTGTCCTGCTCCAGTTCTGATCCGCTTCTAAGGAAGCGGTAAGTAAGAGTAAAAAGTAGAATACAAGTCAACCCGCTCCGAATCAGCCTTGACCCACCAAAGAAACGGGGCGGGAGGCAGGGGATCTCTCCCGCTCTCGAGTCCGCCCCATTTGCATCCCCAATCCTGACCTTGACTATCAGGTTAGGAATTTGAGACCCGTGTGAGCTTAAGTTTCGAGAATAATCACTTGGTTTTGAGTTATTGAGAGACTATTTGGTTACATATAATTGTATATAGATCAAGATCTAATATTTAGTTTAATGCAATTGAATCCACCTGTTTGTAGTTAAAACTACATAAGTAGGTTCAACTGCAGTAACAGTTGGAACTACTTCCAAATTTACCACAAGTTCTAATGCAGCAGTTGAGAAGAATAATTTTAAATAAAATATAATTTACCTTCTTTATCATCTTTTAAATAATTTTCCCCCCCTATATATGACGTAATCTCACCGCTCAAAATATAAAGTGATAAAATTTTATAAATGCACTTCTTAGCTACATTCAACTAAATAAATTATTTATAGTTACAACACTATCTATAATATTCAATCAAATAAGATGCACGTAATTACAACTGCTATATTTTTAACTGTATACATCTCCAATTTCATTCTTTTTCGCTCGACTAGTTCGTACGTAATATGTAAGATTATCATAAATTCACATGTAAGAACAGTTTTGACATGAAATAATAATTATTAGAGAAGGATATAAATTGGTTGCTCGGTTTCTAAATCTACATGCTTAAGCTTATGGTGGTTTCAGGAATGTCTTAAGATTCAGGCGATTACAGATAATATAACTAGTAAATATGTTTCTCCCTATGTCAACATATTTTATTATTTAGGGGATAAATTTTTTAAAATCTTACAAAATTCTTCTGTCAAAAGCTAATGTGGGATTAAGATTCAAGGCTTTCAAGCAATTTGATAGTTCAAATTTTTTTTAATGTAATATATGTAAATAATTTAAGAGTTAAAATGAAACATAAGCAATTGTCTTTAGACCTGGAAGGAGGAGTGAAAGTAGTAAGGATAAACTCCGATCGAATTCGGTACCACATTTAAATGTCAAAGTTTAGCATTCGACGCATATTCATATTCAAATTCGCATTCGAAACAAAAGAAATATGATTTCTTAAAATCCTAAGAGATAGGAAGGATGTTTTTTTGAGAGAAAGGTAGCACGCTATCTGTTTCGTTTATTTCTTATAAAAATAAATTTTGCTAAAAATGTGAATCAACTAGGACTCGAACTCGGGACCTCAGGTACCAACCACCAAGCCCTTTGCCACTTGCGCTAGGGACGGTCGGTAGGGAGATATAGTAGTTTAATTTCTATCGTGTTCTTCGTTTATCTCACAATAAAGTTTATATTAAAATTATATTTATATTTATTAAAATATTAAATTTTGTTAAATAAAATATGCGTATACTAAGTTTGAACATGAGTACGAATTTTTAATTGAATTGTGTGTCTTATTCGCGCTAGGTTTAAATCATGTTTATATATGCACATTATTATATTTTAATTATCCAAATAATATTCGAATACAAATCCGACTCATGTCTGAATCCTAATATGTTTTTAGCGGATATGGTAACAAAAATTTAGCATCCGACGTACATCCACATCCAAATTCATATTCAAAAAAAATATAGATGCAGATATGATTTTGTCAAATATCTGATCGTATTCGACCGTTTTCACCCCTATTTATATGACATCTTAATTTTGTGCCCTTGACCTTTAACTAATCTTTTTTGGAAGATAATAGTTTATATTAATTGTTCTCAACCACTCCACCTAAGCAATGGCCATTTTTATATAGGATTGAGTGAGTGGTCTCTTATGGAGCCTCTAAAATTATTAGTACCCAAAATAGAACAAACCAAATCCAACAACAACAAAACAAAAACAAAAACAAAAAAAAAACCACCAAACCCACAATGTTGTTGGATTAATTAAACAATTTATTTCATAAACTTAAACTTTTGTTGAGAGAGAGAGAGAGAGGGTTCTCTCTCTCTCTCTAGGAAACTGAATTGGTTTTGGTTTCTTTCTTGTGATTGTATTTTGTACTATAAATTGAGTTCCAAGTTTTTTCCTAATTCTCCAATTATTTTCTTTTATTTTTTTTCCACAATATCAAAATCCCATTCCTTGCTATAAGAAAATGTATGATCCAAGATACCTCCTTATAAACGAAAGTAAATATTCCTGTTTACTTCTAGAAGTATACTAGATTTACTCATGAATAAATATTAGTGTATGCAATGTATAACATGGTCATATCTCTAAGCAACTAGATAGTTTTCTTTTTTTTGGCTAAATTACAGAAAACCTCCTTATAAATATTCGCTGTTTCACTTTTCCTCCTAACTTTCAAAAATCTATATTTTATCCCTTCAATATTTCAAGTTGTTGCATTTAGTCCCTCCCCGTCAGGGTTCCATCACTATTCCGTCCATTTCTTATAATTTATACTAAAAATGCCCTTCAAAATGACAGAAATATATATAAAAAATATTTTTTCTTATAGAAGAAGTAAGGGTAATTTGATCATTTTGTCCTCTCCATTAACGCCGTATCCTCCCTGAAAATATTTCTGAAATATTAAGGGCGCAAAATATAGATTTTTGAAAGTCAGGGAGAGAAAGATGAAAAAGCCGATATTTACAGGGAGTTTATATAATTTAGTCTTTTTTTTTGCAAAAAAATTCTCAAAATAGAGAATTAATATTTATTTAATTTTTTTCAAATTTTTGTAGCCTTGCTGCTTTATGCTGCTGTTGCCTACTGGATGAGTGCTGCTGTGATCCATCCATCATCATTGTTAGTTGATTAATTTGATTAATTGTAATTAATTGTAACTAATGTTACTAATTTACTACATTGTTCAACTCTAATGTTGTAATAATCTAATTTTTCTTCTTTTTTAGCTTGGTGTAGCTTGTAAATATATGTATCAATGTATCTATAAATGCCAAAGGGGGTTATTTGTAAATAAAAATAAAATTACCTAATTTAATTCAGCCTCCTTATTGAGTGGCTATTGTTGTTAAGAGTTTTTGTTTGTTTGTTTTTTTTCTGCAAAAGTTTAAGTTGTTTTAGTATTTTTTTTATTTATTTATATTCAGCACTTATTTTCAACGCTCTCTCTCACGGTCTCGAGATGTTTTGATAAGTTCGATAGTTGGACTTGGGATTAAATGAGAGAAAATAAAGTAAAACTAGAATTAAAAGTTTGGTGGAGTTTGAACTCAATAATAAAAACTTTACAAGTTTAAAATGTTACTAAATAATGTTGAATAATATAAGGACTCGCTTGGTTACATGCGGTTATAAATGCAGCAGC
Organism: Puya raimondii; assembly: GCA_016920855.1. Taxonomy (NCBI): domain Eukaryota; kingdom Viridiplantae; phylum Streptophyta; class Magnoliopsida; order Poales; family Bromeliaceae; genus Puya; species Puya raimondii. Next base: position 8,873,519 of record JABWPP010000049.1, read on the forward strand.
TATAACTGTACCTTTTTTTGTTTTATGTTACTATAGCTACAATTGCATTTCTTACTTTCGGTGGTTAAAATCGAATGATCTAATTCTTCGCCAATTGTAGAAGTCGAACTACTGTCAATTTGGTTATAATTTCAGCTGCAAAAGTTGAATTTTTGCGCAATTTTAATTGCAAGAGTTTAGGAGGTAATTTAAAAAAATGACATGTACTTGAGGGTCTCCATTAGGGGTGAAAACGGATCGGATATGATCGGATATTTGACGAAATCATATCCGCATTCATATTTTTTTTCGGATACGGATATATGTCGGATACTAAATTTTTATTACCATATCCGCTAAAAACGGATTCGGATATGGTCGGATAATTTTTCGGATTCGAATATGGATCGGATATGTATTCAAATAATAATATATATTAATATGCACATACACAAAAATTACTTTATTTTTCTATCTTGTTTCCTAACTATATTTCTTCACATATAAAATATGTAATTTTAATATATAACTCATTATAAATAATCGAATAATATAAAAAAGCATCTTATATTTTTACAATATATATTAATCATCCCTTCATACCTTGATTAACAACGACTTAGAGTAGACAAGAAAGATCGACTCTGGAAGAAAAGAATTTGGGCGGGGTGGGCGGGCGAAATTGGGCCGGGCGGATCCAAAAATATAAAGAATATAAAAATAATAATACTAAAGTTCGGATATCCATATTCATATCCGTTTTTTTCGGATATCCGTAAAAAATTAACTCTCTAAAACCATATCTGTATTCCGTATCCGACCAGATCCGAATATTTTCTATCCGGATTCGAATATTATCGAATACGGATACGAATATTTTCGGATATTATTCTATCCGTTTTCACCCCTAGTCTCCATACATTTTGCCATGCTTATTCACATGTTCACCTTTTCTTTTTCTTTTCCCCTTTTTGTCTTTTCTTTTTTGCTTTGCATCTTTATTCTCTCCATTGAGACTAGGGGTGTCAACGAGCCGAACACGAGCGAGCCGGGATCGGCTCGGCTCGTTTAATAAACGAGCCGAACACGAGCTGACTCATTATCGAAAAATTCAGCTCGTGTTCGGCTCGTTTATTAACGAGCCGAACACGAGCTGACCCATGAATAATAAGTTTTAAAAAATAGTTTGGATATATATAAAAAATAAATTTATAAAATCTTGCCTATTAAACTTTAATCTAATGATTAAAATTTTGTATATAAATGAGTCTTTTTATAATTAAATTTGATTTTATATTTTAATTTTTGCTATATATTATATATATAAATATTCATCTATATATATAAATATAAAATATATATATATTCGAGTTGTTATCGAGCCGAATACGAGCGAGCTGACCCCAACTCGTGTTCGGCTCGTTTATTAAACGAGCTGAAAAACTCAGCTCGTGCTCGGCTCGTTTACTAAACGAGCGAGCCGATCTCGAGCTCATTTCGAGCCGAACACGAGCTGGCTCACGAACGGTAAGCTGAATTGTTGCCACCCCTAATTGAGACCAACTTAGATCTTTCAATTTTAATTGCAGATTGTAATTGTGAAATTCAAACGCGGAATTCGTGAAAACTTTTTTTTTTAAAAAAAATTAGATTCTAATTTACTATTTTCCATCCATATACAACAGCAAATTTACATTTCAGATTCTCAGCATTCGAAACAAATTTTAGTACATTTTAATATGTAATATACACGTTAAGTCTATACAAAATTTATTTTTCAGAGTCCTCATTTTTTTTAATATCAGTATCTTTTTAGATTTTTTATATTTATGAATTATGCGGTATGTATTACTATTTGATTAATATCCAATTAGTCTCAAAATTTACTATTTTTTTTGGGTATAAATTTAAATTTTAGTATTCGTCTGATATTCAAATCCATTAAAATATAAGATAAAAATACACAGAACATATCTGAACTATAGACTATTTTGATTGTACTATCTAACCTTTCAATTTATTTGATTTGAATCAGTCAACGACTTTTTAATTTTAAAATTTGAATGTGTTGTTTATCTTTACAAATTTAGTTAATATATTTTGGGTAATTCACGTAACTATAAATTCATTAAAATAAGTAATTAGTTTAAATGTTGAAGTCAAAGTACCGTTAACTGACTCAAAAAAATTAAAAGGTTGGATACTAAAATTAAAATTTCAAAAGATTGGATAGCTGATTCAAAATAATCCATAGTTCAAATTTGTTCTCTATATTTGTACCAAAATATAAATACAAAAAGGATAAATTTAAAATATTGCCATGTAAATACTTGTCATTTCACCTATTCTCTCTGACTTTCAAAAACTTATATTTTCTCCCTTTAAAATTTCAGAAATATTTTCAAAGAGTTACGGTGTTCACGGAGAGGACGAAATGATAAAATTGCCCTTACTTGTTTTATAAAAAAATATTTTTTTAATATATATCTATAATTTTCAGTGCTATTTTGGTATCAATTATAAAACATGGATCAAATAATGACGGAACCTGACAGAGGAGGCTAAATATACCATCTTAAAATTCTAAACATATAAAATATAAAATTTTAAAATAAAAAAATAAAAAAAAATATTTAAATGAAGTTTTTTTATATTTTAACCCTACAAACACTATAAATTTAGCAGTATCTAATTGACATCCCCTCCTCTTCTAGATGCTTCCGCAGCATCGGGAATCAACGGACAATAACAGTGCGTACAAAAATCGGACGGTTGAGATCGTTCTGAAGCTTCGCGACCAATCCCCAAAACCCTCGAGCGCTCTCTATAAATAACGCCTCATCCGCACCCTCTATTACTCCCTCGCTCACTCCCCAAGCGCGCAGTGTAGAACCCTAACCCTAATCGCGGAGCCTTATCCACGTCGGTGCGGCAAACCCTAGCCCCCCGAATCCGTCGCGAGGTGAGCTCTTCTCCGTTTTTCGCGTCATCTGGATGTGTTTTTGTAGAGAAATGGGTCGCTTTTGGAGGGTTTGTGGGGTCGAGCGTAAGGGTTATGATTCGAGATTAGGGGAGGGTCTTCTCCATTTTTCGCATCATATGGATGTGTTTTTGATGAGAAATGGGTCGTTTTTGGAGGGTTGGTGGGTGGGATTTGGTTGGGATTGGGGGGGATTAGGGTTTATGATTCGAGAGTAGGGTCTTCTCAAATTTTTGCATCATATGGATGTGTTTTTGATGAGAAATGGGTCGTTTTTCGATGGTTTGTGGGGTGGGATTTGGTTGGGAATCTTGGGATTGGGGGGATTAGGGTTTATGATTCGAGAGTAGGGTCAATTTTTTGCATCATTCCGATGTGTTTTTGATGAGAAATGGGTCGTTTTTGGAGGGTTTGTGGGGTGGGATTTGGTTGGGATTGGGGGGGTTAGGGTTTATGATTCGAGAGTAGGGTCTTCTCAATTTTTCGCATCATTTCAATGTGTTTTTGATGAGAAATGAGTCATTTTTGGAGGGTTTGTGGGGTGGGATTTGATTGGGGTTGGGGTTTTAGGGGTAATGATTGTTGTAAAGCTTTATAATTTTGAATCTTTGATATTTGTGGCAGTAGTTTAATCCAATTTCCATTTGAAAGTGTTGAGCTTAATGTTTGCCGCGTAGTTGCGGAATTTAGCAGCTACTTTTCCTTGGTAGTGTTTTGAAGAGGATATGGAGATTTTGTCGCAGGAACTATGATGATTTTGAGTTTATCAGATAGAGTACATGGTTATAATTCTGTAGAGTATTATGATTCTAAATATAAATCAAATGGCTAAGCTTGGTAAGTGGAACTGTTAATTATGTGGGTTGCTATATTGAAGTTCATACTGGATGTCTCTGTAATGAATGGAATATGTCGGTGGGAAATGTCTTTGTTTAGATTGGTTAGTTATTGCTTTTTTGTGGTTAAATTGCACTTCTTGTCCTCAGACTATGAGGTGCGTGATACTTTACTCCTTAAAACTTCGATTTGTTGTAATATCACCACCATATCAGCAACGCATCAGCATCTAGTCCGCTAAATTGGACTGCGGGACTTAGTTGCAACAATCTGTTACTTGACCAAATGGTTGGGAAAAAAAATGTGTGAATTCAAAATGTTCTTGTATATCGATTCAATTTTCTGTAAAATTATTGCTTACTCATTACATTGATTATTAATTTTGCAAATTTGTCTTCCTGATAGATATTCCAAGAGTGCGTATGATGGTTATTGACTAGTTTTTTGAATCAGGAAAAATATGGCTTCTGCTTTCGGCACCATATCGACCGTTGGTCTCGTGGCTGCCCCAAGCAGCTTTGCGAACGAGAAGAGGCTTTCGGCTTCTGAGAAGCTCTCTTCTCTTGCTTCTATTTCATCCAGCTCCGTCAGTGCTAGGACGCAGAATGCTAGACTTCAGAAGAAGCACAACTCCAAAATCAGAGCAATGGCCAAGGAGTTGTACTTCAACAAGGATGGCTCAGCTATTAAAAAGCTGCAGGTACTTTTTCTTAAGATTATTAACAAAACAAACTAAATTACTTTAATCAGAGGTTTCGACCGCTGTTGTTCGAATCTGCTTCAATCTTCACGTGTTTTCTCAACTTATTAAATTTCAGATTGGAGTTAATAAGCTTGCTGACTTAGTTGGAGTCACACTTGGTCCCAAAGGAAGGAATGTTGTTTTAGAAAGCAAGTATGGGTCCCCTAAAATTGTGAATGATGGTGTTACAGTGGCGAAGGAGGTATGCTGCTTTTATGTTTTACGCGATGTCCTTTGTTGTTTAATTGTAAGGTCTTTAAGCGCATCAAGGCAGCATTTTAGTTGTTTTTGTCTTTGCCTATGTTATGTTTATGGTTCGCCCTGCTGCCTCATACTTTATTGTTGCTGTTGACATCCTACGCTTCTCTGCATGATAATTGTTGTGAAGTCCTATACTATCTCTTAAATTATATACCTAATAAGTTAATTTGCTATCCTTATCGTTTTTAGGCCAGCTTGTTCCATATCTAAAGTTATTAGTCCTCTAATTATGAATTTTCATATATTCTGGCAAGCAAGTTAAGAGTTTAATAAAGCCTTCGACAAATCCTTTTTAAGGTTGAGCTCGAGGATCCTGTCGAGAATATCGGAGCTAAGCTGGTGAGGCAAGCTGCCGCTAAGACCAATGACTTGGCTGGAGATGGGACAACCACTTCTGTTGTTCTTGCTCAAGGATTAATCGCCGAAGGCGTTAAGGTACGCATAACGACTTTACATTTTCTCAATGTTTATAGTATGAAAAATATCTTCCAGTGTTGATAAATTGTGTCTTTTCTTTTTTGAAAAAAAAAATTATTCAGGTAGTTGCTGCGGGTGCCAACCCTGTCCAGATAACGCGTGGTATTGAGAAAACAAGTAAAGCTCTCGTTGAAGAGTTGAAGAAAATGTCTAAGGAGGTAAATTATGGTTTTCTTGGGCATTATAACAAGGATAGCATTTTGTAGCACTTTTTCTATCTCGATCTCTGAGTAATAGAGAAGAAAGTTTTATTTTGTGTTCGGATTGACATTAAATGGACAACAGTAATGTTGAGGGGTAATTTTAGTAATTATGGGGATGAGTGAAGTAAAATGAAGGATGCTGCTGTTCCTTCGAGCGGTTGAATCGTTGTTTTTTGGTCTTAGAAAAATCTTGTTTGATAGGGACGATTATTCCAGGTGATATTTTGCTTTAATTAGCAAATCAAGAGGGGTAGCTTGAGTTATCTCTTGCATCCTTGGATCCTCTTTAATGTAAGCTAGTTTCTATACCCATTCGCTCGCCACATCATTGTTATATATTATCCTATGTGGCTGTGCTTCTCCCTTTGTTGTTTCTTTTCTCTTCTGTTGATCGTTTTTGAGGTTCTGCAATCTTCAACTGCATTTATTCCGAATTCACAGGTTGAGGACAGCGAGCTTGCCGATGTGGCTGCAGTGAGCGCTGGAAACAACTATGAAATAGGTAACATGATAGCCGATGCCATGAGTAAGGTGGGTAGGAAGGGAGTGGTCACTCTTGAAGAAGGGAAAAGTGCCGAAAATAGCCTCTATGTTGTGGAGGGAATGCAATTTGACCGTGGCTACATTTCTCCTTACTTTGTTACTGACAGTGAGAAAATGACTGTGGAGTATGAGAATTGCAAGGTTAGATGCGTTTCTATATAATAACGGTCCCTATCCACTTTTGATCAACATCGAACATATATTATCATATTCGTCATCTCCTTTTTTTTTTTCTTTTTTTTTTCAGTTGCTGCTTGTTGACAAGAAAATTACGAATGCCAGAGATCTTATCAATGTTTTGGAAGACGCCATAAGAGGTGGATATCCGATTATTATAGTTGCTGAAGATATTGAACAGGAAGCTCTTGCGACTCTGGTCGTGAATAAGCTGAGGGGGGCATTGAAAATCGCCGCACTGAAAGCCCCTGGATTTGGAGAGAGGAAAAGCCAGTACCTTGATGACATTGCAATTTTGACTGGAGGTTAGATAATATTTAACATCAATTTTATTTATAGATATAAAATTATGTCCTGCAAAACCATCTATTTCCGTAAACACGTCACTAAACATTTGAAAATTTTTCATTCATGCGCTCTAAAAAATTTGCTTTCGGATACATACCTTGCTCCCGACTCCCAAACTTAGGGATTTTTTTTTTTATTAGTAATCATATTTTACAGGGGTATATATGTAATTAGATAGTTTTGCAGGGATGTAACTGTAAATGCAAATGCTTATAATTTTTATCCAGGAAGTATATTGGCGGTTTGTATAGTTCTTCATTGTTTTATTTAACTATGTGATTATTTTCTGCAGCTACTGTGGTTAGAGATGAAGTTGGGTTATCTCTGGATAAGGCCGACAAAGAAGTTTTGGGTACCGCGGCAAAGGTTGTGCTCACCAAGGATTCGACCACCATAGTTGGTGATGGAAGCACTCAGGAGGAGGTGGCCAAACGAGTTGCACAGATCCGAAACCTAATTGAGGTCTTATTTCCATAAAACTTGCGTTTCCTTTACATTTCTTTCGATACTTATTTGCCGATGCCTAGTCCCTTTGAATAAATAAATACCGTATTGAGATTGATATTATCCGGCAAATTTTTCACGGCTTTTCTTATCAACTTCGTTCTCCCCCTGTAGAGGGCGAAAACTCTTACTGATGTTCTTGGTGGACAATTTTGCGATTGTTTTGGTGATTTTACTTGGTAATGGTAGAGTTTGATATTATGAGACCAACTAACGTTGCGTGTTGATGCCTATTCTCTCAGGCTGCGGAGCAAGAATATGAAAAGGAAAAGCTTAATGAGAGAATAGCTAAACTCTCCGGCGGTGTTGCTGTAATTCAGGTGCATCATTGTGCTAGAAACCCAACATTTAATTTATTCTTTTCTATACAAAACCGTAATACGCCTGAACTTTTTCATTAAATTTTTTAGGTTGGAGCCCAAACAGAAACCGAGCTGAAAGAGAAGAAACTGAGAGTGGAAGATGCTCTCAACGCCACAAAGGTAATTCATTTATTTATTTATTTATTGGATTCAACCATCCTAATTTTGTTCACTTCGAGGTTTATTATGCATCTAATCGTAATATTTTGTGCTCAGGCGGCTGTCGAGGAAGGTATTGTTGTTGGCGGCGGCTGTACACTTTTGAGGCTCGCATCGAAAGTCGATGCCATTAAAGACACCCTTGAAAACGATGAGCAAAAGGTATAATTCTAAAGTGAACATACACTTCTACTCGGGGTTAGTTACGATGTTAGCTCTTAAAACTTTGATCCTTCGAATGGCGCAACTTTTCACGCAGTAAAGCAAATTGAGTTAACATTTATGCGAAATAAACTTAAATGGACGAAATCGTTAATTCGATACCCTTGACTCGATGCATGAGTGCTTTCTTCCCGTTTACGACTTTTGCAGGTCGGGGCTGATATCGTCAAGAGGGCCTTGAGCTACCCGCTGAAATTGATCGCTAAAAATGCCGGCGTTAACGGAAGCGTGGTCACCGAGAAGGTCTGAACTCTCATATCTTTTTTCTATTAAAATCTATTCAATTCGCTGAACTCGGTGCTAATTTAGGTTCATCTAACTTTGTGCTCCATCTACTCAGGTTCTCGCTAGCGACAACCTTAAATTCGGTTATAATGCCGCGACCGGAAAATACGAGGACTTGATGGCTGCCGGTATCATCGACCCCACCAAGGTTTGTCGACTTCTCCTCTTTTCAAGTCATTTCCTCGGATTCATTACTAGATTCCAGAACATGCCAAGTATATACTATATGTTTACTAGATTCCAGAACATGCCAAGTATATACTATATGTGCGCTTTTCGTATGCTAATTCCCAATCATTTTAGATGATTGTAAAAAAAAATCATTAGCTTTGGTTTCGTTCTTGTTTTAACCATTTGGCGCGAGAAACTGAATCTGAAAAACGAACGAACGAAACGCAGGTGGTGAGATGCTGCCTGGAGCATGCATCGTCGGTCGCGAAGACGTTCCTGACCTCGGATGTGGTGGTGGTCGAAATCAAGGAGCCCGAGCCGGCCCCGATGGCGAACCCGATGGATAACTCCGGTACGCGCTCCGCGGAACCCGATTTCGAGCTTGACCTAAAATTACGAATTCGAAAAGTTTTAAACATTTTGCTCATTCTTCTTAACAGGTTACGGATACTAATCGATCGATCGACGGCGAAAACCATGACGGGATCGCGGGCGGTGTTCTCTTTTTGTAGATTAATGTTCCGGTTCGGTGAGGCGAGGATTAATTTTTGTTCTATTTAAATTTAAAGTCCTAATATGATGCAACAGCATAGATCTATCTTGCCTATGAGGAACTAGCTTTTTTTTTAATTTTTTTTTTTAAATAAGAGAGTATTTATAATCAGTGTCTCGAGTTAAATTCAGGATAAAATTACAGTTTTTAGACTGCTTGGGTATTTTTGTTTGTGTTTTAAAAAAATTTGGATTGATTTTCCTAAATTCAAAATATTGACTTTTCTTTGCAAAATCACAAAATCATTCTATTTTTTTACGCAAAAGGTCTTTAAAAATTTGAAAGCATTTATTTTTGGGTTTTTATTATGTTTTGAAATTAAGTTGTTATTTGTTATTTGGCTAGAATGTTATTATAAGCTACTTAATTATAATAATAATAAGAAAATCTCTTTGTCATTATATTAAATTATATAGAATAATTATATAGGATTAGAGTGTAAATAAATTTAAAAAACTCTGGCATGCATATTAAATATTTTTTTAATTTTTTTTACATTACTTATTTGTTATATAAATGGTCTTAAAATTAAGGAAAAATATGTAGAACTTATTTTTACTGTAAATTATTTGGATTTGATTACTTATTTTCTCACAACTTTGATTTTATTACTTAATTTTTTTTATTTTTAAGTCAGTCAACTGTGCTTTAATTTTTAAATTTGAATTTGAATGTATTATTTTATAGATTTATTTAATATATTTTATGTAATTTTTCTAACTAAAAATTTATTAAGCAAGTAATTTTAAAGTCAACAGTGTCGATGATCAACTCAAAATAAATAAATTAAGAAAGGATAGTAAAATCAAAATTTTAAAGTTTTTGAATAGCTGTTTTAAAATAATTCATAATTTAGATTAATTTTATACATTTTTAATCTAAAACTTAATATCTTTTAACAAGAAATTTAAAATTCATGCGTCGTAGTGCGGGTCGTGGATTCAAATATTCTATTATAAAAAATAATTAACATGCAAATATTAAAAACTTAATATTTTTAAAAATATTTTAGTAATTTATTTTTCTCAGTGGAATTTAATTGTGAGTGGCTTGGGTTAGAACGAGCAGGTAGGGATGTCAATGGGTACAGTTATCTGAAATTTTATTCAAATGCGAATTCGAGCGGAGCGGATTTATTCGATGTTAAACGGATATAGTTTCGGATACGAATATAAAAAAATCAAAAATCCGACGAATTTGGATTCGGGTATGGGTTTGTCTGTATCCGATCCGAACCCGTAGCCGATTGAAAATCGAATTGATTTTACATTATATAATATTTATATATATAAATATTTAATATTATATTTTAATTTATATTTTAAAAAAATAGATTTAATGTAATATTTTTCGAAATATGGTAAAAGCGAAATAATTATTTCAAATTTAAATTTGGATATAAATTTTTAAAATTTAAATTTCAAATTTGATAATCAAATATAAATTTAATATTTTAAAAATTCGTTCTAAATTCGACCTGTTCACATCCCCTAGGTATTGGGTAGGACATGGAAAGGACGATTCCGATGTCTCTGCGTTGTTTCCTTTTTACAATCCAACGCCTCGTGATCTGTAATTTGTCACATATTAGAATCAACAAAGTTTTGGTCTAATGCCCAATAGTTTTTTTTTTCCTTTTTTTTTATTATAAAGTTTTGGGATAACTTCAAAAATCACCCCTGTACTTTTATACTTTCTCACTTTGGTACCATGTGGCTTAAAGTGTATCACTTTAGTGTCCTGTGATTTCGTTATTTTCTTTTTATTATTTTTTCGTTAGTTTTTTCGTTAAATTAGTGAGAAAGTTAAAATCACAGAATAATAAAGTGAATATTCGGTAAACCATAGGTGAGATATCTGAAATTTTTTTTACATAATTTAACAAAAAAATTAACGAAAAAAGCGAATAACGAAACCACATGATACTAAAGTGATACACTTTAAATTACATTATACTAAAGTGAGAAAGTACGAAATTACAGGGGTGATTTTTGAAGTTATTCCTAAAGTTTTTGAGTGTTTTATTTTGTTTTTGTTTTGTTTTTGTTTTTTGTTATTTATGGGTGATACGGAGATTTGGTATTAGATGGAGTAATTATTGCGAATGCATCCAAAACTAAACAGTAAGTTCAATTATTGAGTGGATGATTATTTACAATTTATAAACTTAAAATTAAATTTGTTAAATAAAATTTAAAAACTTTTACTATTCTTTTCAACACTAATTTTATATAATTTAATATACTGATGTAAAAGTCTTTTTTTTTCTTCCTAATATGATTAGTTAACTTTTAATGTACTCCAACTAAGCAGTTGCTGAAAATTTGTTAAAAAATAATTATAAGTAAAAGGATTTAATTATCAAATAACTAACACCCAAATAGACTGAATAATGACTTTATTAATAACGGCATACAATATCATACCTTATTTACTGAAATTAAAAATAGAAGTATATAAAAATATATGGCTAAATTACATAAAACTCTCCTGTCAATACCCGCTTTTTTATTTTTTTCCCTGTCATTCAAAAGCCTACATTTTATCTCTTTAAAAAATAAAAAATATTCACAGCAGGATACGGTGTGACAAAATGACCAAAATGCCCTCATCTTCTTCATCTCCTCCTCCACAATCTTGCTCATCCCGCATCCCGCACCCTCGCCCACGCCTCTCTTGACCCCAACTCCGACTTATTGCGAGGGCGAGGCGGCCGAGGGTGAGGCGGCGGCCTATGACATATGTGTGGACATGGATGAGAGTTTTAGAGATATTTTGGGTATAAAAAATAAGATATGAACGGAACCCTAACCGAACACTGACGGCGGGGGGCGAAGTGAATATTTTTTATTTTTTAAGGGGGCAAAGTGTAGATTTTTGAATGACAGGGGGAGAAGTGAAAAAGCGAGTATTGACAGGAAAGTTTTCTGTAATTTAGCCAAAATATATTTTTGAAATTTTTATTGGATTACAGAAATTATATCTTAATCGAACCAGTTCTTCTCGAAGGACATGTTATTCCTAATTTTAGAAGAAGTTAGAGAATGATATTGAGTGGGGCCTTAGAATAACTTAAATATACAAAATTTGCACTCTCATGTAACCTTTTAGGTTTGTGCTCCTTTTCACCATGAAAAGAAGAGTGTGTGTGTGTGTGTGTGAGAGAGAGAGAGAGAGAGCTTCTGCTTCACTGGAAAGCTCAATTGAACTGAACCTGCTGCCACTTTTATTTCTTTTCCTTTCTTTTACTTTTTTTCTTTTAAATTTTATTATTTTTATGAGGTTGTAGTTGCAACCATACAACAACTCATGAAAAGAATCTATTAGTATGTGGGCATATGTTCCCTTTTTCTTTCACCTTATTATTGTTTATTGTAAAATTTACAGGATTGTTGTTATTGGCCTCATTCCGTAGGTACGTCAGACCTACCGTTCAAATTCGTAAGTAAAATCGTCATTGGGTCCCTCACCTGACAGATATTGGGCCCAACTCCATCTTTATTCTGTAACATCTCATGCTAATAGAGTGATATAAGTAACCACTGCAAATAGCCGAGCGAGTCAACACCAAAAAATCGCCCGCACTTCTACAATGACGGCAGACGGCTCAACTTAATAACATCTATGAGGAAATTAGTATTTAGGTCTCAAATTTTATTTTGCTTATTTACATCTCATGTAAATATAAATAATTCACGCATAAAAATATAATATAACTGATAATAATTATGGATCAAAAAAGTGGATTCGAGCTTGAGCCATTGAGCTAGAATCGGAGTCTTAGGGTAATAAATACAAAGCACACACACGTCATTAGTCTGATTGTCTTCAACTACTTGATCCGATCCGGAGTTACAATTTGATTCGATCACCATCAATTTTTTAATCCGACCGCCATCAAATGCTCGTCTCGATCTGGGCTTATTGTGTGCTGTCGGCTTGCAACCGATCAATCAATGACGTGCAACCATACAATATACAACACAATAATAATAATAAAGTAATATTAATTATATTTGATAATATTTATCGTTAATGTAAGACCTGTAGTTCTTCAAATAAAATTGGCTTGTGCACACAGGTACCCAAAACAGTCATCTCTAATACTGAGTCCTTAATTTAAACTAATTTAAACAAATTTAAAATCTGCGTATATATCATACATCACATATCAAAATAAAATAAATAAGTTGCTATCCATGATCATCACCTATCTCTCATACATCACAAGCAGAATAAATTAATTTTAGATTCTCATATTAACTGTTTACCAATGATTTGAAAAATAATAAGTGATTAAACCACCAAAATGGACCGATCTTATCGATCGTTTATGTTAACTAATCAGTTAATTCAAATAATTTTGATCAAAAATTTAATCTGCAAAAATAGCTACTCGATCGCATTAAAAATTCTCATCATATATGAAAAAAGATATAAAATCTAAAACAAAAATTTGATCTCATCAGATTTTAAAATAAAATTAGCATTTTAAATAAAATTGATCTAATAATCAAAAATTTTAAAATTTTAAAAATAGAAATAATCATCATACGGAATGCTACAGTATCATCGTACGGACTGCTACAGTATAATCGTACGGACTGCTACAGTACACTATAGTACTTTTTTTAAAGAATTAAGCGGATTAAAAAAATAATTTTAAAGAAATTAATTGATCAAAATTATGACTTTTCGAATCTGGTAAAACGATATGTCAATCGTTCAATTCATGATATCTTTGCTTATAATCAAATATCCTAACAAAATTATGAGTCTAATTCATACATGAATAACGATAAAGTACGATTTAAAAATTTAAATTTATAATTTTAATCTTAAAAAGTATAAGGGTGGCTCTGATATCACTTGTGATGCCTTATTTCACCTTTTCTAGAACTATTCTAGCTCTAGCACTTAATTCGATCTCTACCTCTTAGATCTAACCACCAGACGAGGAGCACTGGACTGCTGTGAAGAACATATTTAAGTACTCGAAAATGATTAAGGACATATTTTTGGTCTTTGGAGGAGGAGAGTTGAAAGTATAAAGATACACTGATTCAGATTTTATGTCTGATGTGACAATAGAAAGTCAATTTCAGGGTGCGTGTTCTTCTGCAATGGTGATTTGGTGTATTAGAAGAGTTCCAAACAATCAATTATAGTTGACTTTATTATAGAAGCAGAGTATATCATCGCATCTGCAAAGGAAGCCTTCTGGGTCAAGAAGTTTGTTGCTGAACTAGGTGTGATGTTATTAGATGCCATACCACTTTACTGTCGGATCATTGGCGCTAACTATTAATCCCAAAAGCTCGAACTGTTAGAAATACGCAACCAATTCACTTAAAGTGTACAGATACAGCGCCCACGGATTTTGATTGTGACTCGGCCTCACCAGCCTCACGTCATTTCGAACATGACTCGGCCCACCCAGCCTCACGCCATTTCGAATATGACTCGGCCCAACATGGCCTCTCGCCATAGGGCAGGATGCTGGCCTATTTAAGCCAACATTTACTGCGACAACAATTGCGCTATAGTCCTAACTAAGGAGCCAATGTCTCATCAGAGCTCCATACACATAGAGCGGCGGTTTGATGTTATATGCGACTATCTCGAGAAGAGTACGTCAAAGTGTAGAAAGTAGACTCCGCGAATAACATGGCAAACCCACTAACTAAACCGCTTAGCCAGCGAAAGAATGAAACCCACTTTGAGAAGATGGGATTTAAGATATATGGGTGATTGGATTAACAATGTCCTTCAACTCGCTTTCTTTGTCTTTTCGACGAAAGTTTTCTATGTAACAAATAAAAAAAACAATCGTATCCGATCGAAACCGTTTAAACTAACCTATTTTGTTTTAACTTAAAGTTATCATAATTACTATTACTTGGACTTTTTTATTCTAGTATATTGTAATGAGACTTGTATTTTACATAGAGAAACCATACCAAAACCCAAAAAAAGATTTTCCAAAAATTGCTAATGCACTGAGACATGTTTCCCTGGCCTGTGACAACTGGTTCAGATAGTACAGCACAAAAGGATATAAATAAAGATACTTAGATTATTATTATTTTTAGGGATAACTTCAAATACCACCCCTGTGATTTCGTGCTTTTTTACTTTAGTACCATGTGGTTTAAAACGTATCACTTTAGTACCATGTGGTTTGGTTATTCTCTTTTTGTTATCTTTTCGTTAATTTTTTCGTTAAATTAATGAGAAAGTTAAAACTACATGATAGTAAAGTGAATATTCGATAAACTATAGGTGAGGTATTTGAAGTTTTTTCTGTATAATTTAACGAAAAAATTAACGAAAAGATAACAAAAAAAGAGAATAACCAAACCACAGGGTACTAAAGTGATACGTTTTAAACCACAGGGCACTAAAGTGAGAAAGCACGAAACCACGGGGGTGGTATTTGAAGTTATCCCTTATTTTTATTAATCCTATACAAAATTGCACTATTAGTTTCTAAACTTTTAGTTATGTTGCATTCTAGTACTTATCTTAGAGTTAAAACTATTGCTTGCACCAAGTTCGACTTAAGGGAGCGAGTTTTTGACAGATCGGAACGGATCAAAGAAAGAAATGGATCTCCTGCTCTATTTTTTAGGCAGATCGGGACGGATTGAAGACGAGTTATATTTTTTTATAGGAATAACTTCAAATACTATCCCTGTGGTTTCGTGCTTTCTCACTTTAGTACCCTGTAGTTTAAAACGTATCACTTTAGTACCCTGTAGTTTGGTTATTCTCTTTTTGTTATCTTTTCGTTAATTTTTTTGTTAAATTAATGAGAAAGTTAAAACTATAGGATAGTAAAGTGAATATTCGATAAACCATATGTAGGATATTTGAAATTTTTTCTGTATAATTTAACAAAAAAATTAACGAAAAGATAACAAAAAAGAGAATAACAAAACCACAGGGTACTAAAGTGATACGTTTTAAACCACATGGCACTAAAGTGAGAAAGCACGAAACTACAGGGGTGGTATTTGAAGTTATCCCTTTTTTATATTTTTTATTTTTATTTACCGCCCCACTCGGGCAGATCGAGACAGGAGCTCCACCACCCCGGATCCATTTATATCCCTAGTCTATATGCCATTACACTAAATATACATCAGTTGCTTATATATCTCGTATCTTTGATTCAACAGTTTAATTTTTAGGGATAACTTCAAATACCACCCCTGTGGTTTCGTGCTTTCTCACTTTAGTACCCTGTGGTTTATAACGTATCACTTTAGTACCCTGTGGTTTGGTTATTCTCTTTTTGTTATCTTTTTGTTAATTTTTTTGTTAAATTAATGAGAAAGTTAAAACTACAGGATAGTAAAGTGAATATTCGATAAACCATAGGTGAGATATTTGAAGTTTTTCTGTATAATTTAACGAAAAAATTAACGAAAAGATAACAAAAAAAGAGAATAACCAAACCACAGGGTACTAAAGTGATACGTTTTAAACCACAGGGCACTAAAGTGAGAAAGCACGAAACCACAGGGGTGGTATTTGAAGTTATCCCTAATTTTTATATAGAGAACAGATCGTAACTTAACGGGTGGTAGCGAGGACCACAATGAAGCTATTTTAACAGTTTAGGGACCACTAATGTCGAACTTGAAAATGTTGAGGACCAAAATAAAACAAAACCAAAAGTTGGGGGACTAGAAGTGCAATTTGCCCAAAACTTTTTCATTCCACAGGTTCACAGGTTGTTATATACATGGAGGACCCCAACAGTAGTAGCTGTCCTTGTTTGCAAAAATGGGAAAAGATACGGAGATGGGTGCATATAATCATCACCATCATAGCTAATAATTTCTTTTTAAAAAAGTCAAAAGGGCCACACACAAAAAAAGAAAAAAAAAGGGGAAAAAGACATATTCCCATGTTAGCTCATAATTGCAACACATAGTTGGATACCCTGTAATGTTCCTGCATCTTTTTTGGGCCATTGTGGAAAGAATCCGAGGCCACAATATAAATTAGAGAAAATTAAAAGGATGATTCTGCAAAAAAAAAAAAATACTTTTTCTTTTATTTTTTTTAAGGGATAACTTCAAATACCACTTCTGCGGTTTCATGTTTTCTCACTTTAATACCCTGTGGTTTAAAACGTATCACTTTAGTACCCAGTAGTTTGGTTATTCTTTTTTTGTTATCTTTTCGTTAATTTTTTCGTTAAATTAATGAGAAAGTTAAAACTACAGGATAGTAAAGTGAATATTCGATAAACCATAGGTGAGATATTTGAAGTTTTTCTGTATAATTTAACGAAAAAATTAACGAAAAGATAACAAAAAAAGAGAATAACCAAACCACAGGGTACTAAAGTGAGAAAGCACGAAATCACATGGATAATATTTGAAGTTATCATTTTTTTTAATACATAGTAGTAAGTGTATAACTACAAGTAAATCTTTATACCTCATGCTTGGTAATATGTTTATAGAAACACCGGTAACAGTAACGTATGATTTAATAATACTACTCAAATAACACTTTATCGAATAATACTACATAGTAAGAGACATGGGGTGTGTTTGTTTGACTGAAAGTGGAGAGAAGTAAGCCGATTTTCGACTGTAACTATTTATTTCTATTGTTTGGTTCATCACTGTAACTCTACATTCGATTGAAACTCAAACTCTTCAAAATACCGTAAATGACTACAGGCCGTCTGTAAAAAGAAAAAAGAAAAAAAAAGCGAGAAAGCAATAGTAAAGAATTAATCTTTCTCTTACCTCTCTAGTTTTTACCCCGTTCACTTCTTGCCAAATAAATAGCAGAACTGAAAAAACTTTAATTTTATAACTATACAAATAAATAATGGAAGAAAAATAATTTTTATTTGAACGAGAAAGCGAGTTCATCGGAAAGCCTAGTTTTACATGAACTTCACCTTCGGTGAAATAAGCAAACCCTAAAAAAAAATTTAAAAAAATTCTTAAAAACAAATTGCCAACATGGTAAACCATGTCCACCTGAGTTACCAAAACATTAAAAAACAGACCCCACCACACCTCTTGGTAAGAAGTGCATACAAAGACAAATAACCATGCATAGTTTTTTTTTTGGCTAAATTACAGAAAACTTTCCTGTCAATACCCGATTTTTCACTTTCTTTCCTATCATTTAAAAACCTACATTTTGCCTCCTTGTAAAATGAAAAATATACACTTTGCCCCTTGCCGTCAGTGTTCCGTTAGGGTTCCGTTAATAAATATTATTATATATATTTTTATACCCAAAATACCCTCGAGTCCCTTCTTCCTCCACATCGCCGCCGACCTCACTGTCCCCCGCCTCGCCGTCGGCGTCCTCCGCCGACACCGCTTCCCCGTCCCCGTCCCCGTCCCCGTCCCACTCCTCCTCCGCCGTAGCGGAGGCGGCTCCACCGCTCGCGGTGGAGGAGGTGCGGCGGAGGCGGCGGCGGAGGAGGAGGACGACGGAGAAGGAGAGGAGGTGGAGGAAGAGGGCCGCGGCGAGGAGGAGGGAGGCGAGGTGGTGGTGGCGGAGGAGGGGTCGGGGGAGCGCGGGAGGGAGAGGGTGAGGCATGAAGGGCGGAGGGGCATTTTGATCATTTTGCCATCAAAGTTAACACCGTACCCCCTGTGTACATTTTTTATTTTACAATAGGGCAAAATGTAGATTTTTAAATGATAGGGAGGGAAAGTAAAAAATCGGGTATTAATAAGAAAATTTTCTGTAATTTAGCCTTTTTTTTTTAAGTTAAGTTATTTATAGAAACTCTAATAATATAAGTTCTGATACCACTACTTAAATAATACTTTATCGAACAATACCATACAGTCTAATTAGGTGAGTCCTTAAAAACATGACGTCTCGCCAACTAGCTGCTCGATACCTTTACCTCGGCACTGAATGAGTATGTAAATAAAATATTAAAAAATGAACAAAAATTCATCACCAAGTGCCAACATGGTAGACCATGTCCACCCAAATTACCAACTCCCAACAAAACATTTACTAAAGAAAAAGACCCCACCACCACTCCCCACCCCCTCTTTGTAAAAAGTGAACACAAACACAAACACAAACACACAAACACAAACACAAAATACACACTCTCTCAATTTAACTCTCCCAACCCCCCCAACCCCCACCCTCACTACACTACAAAAACCCCCCCAAACTCTCTCTCTCTCTCTCTCTCTTTCTTTGTAACTCCTCCAAACCCAAAACCCTAACAAAAAAGTAAAGGAAAAAAAAAGGGAAAAAAAAGAGTTAAAAAAAATGGTGTTGTTGTGTATATGCTCTGTTTTGATTCCCTTCTTCGTCCAAACCTAAGAAGAGCTAAGCACGTCCCTCTCCTTGTAACCTCCACCTCCACCACAACAACAACAACAAACCCTAATCTCTCTTTTATATCTCTTTATATCTCTCTCTCTCACACACGCATTTCCACAAACACCTTTTGTGCGTGCGCTTGCTGAGGGGATTTGGAGGAGGCATGGCGGAGAACCCTAGCATAAGGGAGGCGCTGGAGCGGGGGGAGGAGGAGACGTACAAGGAGCTCGAGGCGCCCCCGTCCATGGCGGCGGGGGCGGGGGCGGGGGAGAAGAGGAGGAAGGTGGCGTACGGAGGAAGGGGTGGTGGTGGTGGGGGGGACTACGCGGCGGGGATCGGGGTCGGGGTCGGGGTGGTGGTGGCGGAGGACCCTCCGGCGAGGATCGAGCTCGTGGGGTGGTACGCGTACGCCGTGTGCTCCTTCTTCGTCCTCGCCGTGCTCGTCCCCGTCCTCTTCCCCCTCATCATCGCCCAAATCGCCTCCTCCGATTCCCCCACCACCACCTCCACCTCCACCATGAAAGGCGTTTCGTGCTCCCCCAAGGAGATGGCGCTGTGAGTATCCTCCTCTTCCTCCTCCTCCTCCTCCCTCTCCTTTCTAGGGTTTTGTTTCTCCTCCTCCTCCTCCCTATCCTTTCTAGGGTTTTGTTTCTCTTAGGTTTTTTTTTTTTTTTTTTTAAATCCTAGGGTTTTGTTTTAGGGTTTTTGTTTTTAAAAGGTGTACGAATGGTCCCTGTAGTATCTCGATATTGCGATTTGGTCCTTGGAACCTCTTTTTTTTTTTTTTTTTTTTTTTTTTTTTTTTAATAACTTGAACACTTTGTGGGTATCTATTAGGTTGCAAGTTACTCCCTATTTTTTTGGGGGGGGAAAAAAAATCCGTTTTTTACTTTTACAAATTTGATATTTCTAACTTCTTTTAGTTGGAAAGTGTACGAATGGTCCCTGTAGTATCTCGATATTGCGATTTGGTCCTTGAAACCTCTTTCTCTCTCTCTTTTTTTAAAAAAATTACTTGAACACTTTGTGAGTCTCTAGTAGTTTGCAAGTTAGTCCCTACTAGGTTTTAAACAAATCCGTATTACTTCGACAATTTGATTTTGCTAGCTTTTTTTTAAAATTTTTAGTGTTTTGTAGTTGTTGAGTATATGAATGGTCCTTGTAGTATCTCGATATTGCGATTTGGTCCTTGGAACCTTTTTCTTTTTTTAAATTTTTTTTTTGAACTAAAACACTGTGAGACTCCATTAGTTTGCAAATTAGTCCCTATTTGTTGGAAATTTTTTTTCCGTTTTGTCTCTACAATTTGATCTTGCTAGTTTTTTTTTTCCAAAAAAATGTTAGGGTTTTGTAGCTGTAAAGTGTACGAATGGTGCCTGTAGTATCTGGATATTGCGATTTGGTCATTGGAACACTTTTTCTTTTTTTTTTCTTCACCATTTTATTTACTTTCCTACAACTAGAATAATTTTTTAAAGAAAATCTATCTTTTTCCTGTAAAATCCTCTCTTTTTTTCCCCCTTTTTATTGGTTTTTGTAGTTATGAAGTGTATGAA
This sequence comes from Puya raimondii, assembly GCA_016920855.1. Lineage (NCBI taxonomy): Eukaryota > Viridiplantae > Streptophyta > Magnoliopsida > Poales > Bromeliaceae > Puya > Puya raimondii. The sequence continues at coordinate 8,894,216 of JABWPP010000049.1, forward strand.
CGGTCCCTGTAGTATCTCGATATTGTGACTTGGTCCTTGGAACTCCTCTTCTTTCTTTGTTTTTTTTTTCCTTGAACACTTTGTGAGTCTCTATTATTTTGCAAGTTCGTCCCTATTGTTTGTAAAAATATGTTTATTTTCCCTGTAAAATAGTCATATTAATTGGCTACAAATAGGGTACCTTGGAAAAAAAAAATCTTACTAAAATCCCCTTTTTTTTCCATTCTTTTTAAGGGTTTCGTAGTTGTAAACTGTATGAACGTTCCCTGTAGTATCTCGATATTGCGATTGGGTCCTTGCTAGCTTCTTCTTTTTTTTTTTAGGATTTTTTTCCTTTTGTTTTTACTTGAGTAAAACGTTTGAATGGTCCCTGAACTATCTCGATATTGCAATACAGTCCCAAACTGTTTTGCTTTTGAACACTTCATTAGACATTAGTATCTGATATTTTACAAAATAGACCCTATTTGGTGAAAAAAAAAAATCTATTTTTTCCCTTATAAAATGAAATAACCACTTTTGCTTCTCCTCCTACAATACGATCTTCTTTTTAAGCTTAATTTTTTTTATTTGAAAGTTGTAGTTTACTTAAATAATGTTCAAAATGGTTCAAAATTGGTTTTTTTTTCTTCTTTTACAGTAGGAATTTTAAATTTTAATTTATGGGTCCTCTTCTTGTACTATACACCCTGTTTTTTTTACCTGAGAACAATATTTCCTTAACTTTTTTACATATTAAAATTATTTAAACTGTGGAAAATAATGTCTTTTTTTTTTAAAAAAAAATATATATTTCCTCTTCTAGTACAATATCCTCTTCTGTTTTTTTTGTGAGTTTTTACTTAAACAGGATAATGGTCTTTTATAGTAAAAAAAAAAGACACTTTTGTTTTCACAGTAGTTTGTACTTCGTAGGGACCAAATTGTAATTAACGACAAAGTTGAGGGACTAGGCTGCTTAGAAGTTCACGTGCTCTGCGTACATACATTTTATCATCCGTTAATTTTGTTGGTGATTTTTTTTACACATAATATATAGTTTTTGTCGTTTTCTCTTTTGGTACGTGTTTGATTATGTTTGACTACGAAATACCAAATATACCTCTGAGATTATCCGTTCTTATCTCATCCCCAATTCAAATTTGAGGGGCATAAAGGTAAATTCACGTGTTACTGACACACTGACACCACCCACCTGCTAATTACAGTAGCATTAACTGCCACAGAGCATTTTGTATTGGGGGACACTTTTGGGTACTATTTTGGTGTATGCATAGCATAGTTAGTAATAAATTCATAAATTCTTTTTTTATTTAATTATTTTATATCCATAGCATCAATTTCTATAAATTTAGATAATGTAATTAATTAATTATTAGTTAATTAATTTAGCTTAATTTAATTAAAGCAACTGCGCAAAAGCGTGCATAAAAAGCATAAAAAGTGTGTCCCTCATTATTAACTTTGCTTTTCTCCTGGGAAATTGTGAGGCACAACAGCTGTAACCCATTAAAAAGTTGAGGGGTAGATTCGTAATTTCACTTTGCCCTGTACTTTTGGATTATTTGGCTTTTTATGAAAAATATATTCAAAAAAATTAGTTTTCTAACTAAAAAATTATATGTTTTTTTGTTAGTTTAAATCCTAGCAAAAAAAAAGTAGTTTTTCTAATGTGTTTTTTTTTCAAGTTTTGTAAAAATTTTGTATTTTATTTAGCTTTCAGAAAAAATAGTTTTTTTTTTAAAGTTATATTCAGATTTCATGAAAGATTCTGCTTTTTGTTTTTAGAATTTTTTTTTAATCTGAAAAACAAAACCTAAGAAAAGAGTATTTTCTATGAGAGTTTGTTTTTTCCGGAAAATAGTTATCCATAATTATTTTTGGGAACCAAAAAATTAATATGATTTGTAAGTAATTTTTTCGCATAAAATTGGTTAAGCCAATTTCGCAAAGTGTTATTGGGACTCCTTGAATCAGCTTATTTTCTCAATATTTGTTCATTAACACTCTCTCGACTTTTATTTATTTTGATTCCAGTAATTTGCACCATATGAACTTGGAGATCTTGTTAAGTTTGACTGTGATTTCGCTAAGTTTAATGGCGGGTTTTATTCACGGTTCACGGTCGGTAGCTAATGCACAACAATGATTATTCGATATTATTAGTACTATGTTGTAATTTATTGTGGTTTTAGTTGTTGTTAAGGTAAAGATTATGATATATATATCCTTGTTTACAATATGTTACTGTTAATGCGATTGCTAAAGTACGTAATCGTTGTCGTCCATCTCTTCGTATTATTCGATATTATCAGTATTATGTTGTAATTAATTCGAATAGCGGTTTTTGTTGTTTTTAAGGTAAAGATTATGATATATATATATCCTTGTTTACAATATGTTACTGTTAATGCGATTGCTAACGTACGTAATCGTTGTCGTCCATCTCTTCGTATTATTCGATATTATCAGTATTATGTTGTAATTTAGTCGAATAGTGTTTTTTGTTGTTTTTAAGGTTAAGATTATGATATATGCATGTTTACGATATGTCACTGTTAATGCGATTGCTAACGTACGTAATCATTGTCGTCCATCTCTTCGTGTTATTCAATATTGTTAGTATTATGTTGTAATTTTTTCGAATAGCTTTTTTTTTTGTGTGTGGGGTTTTGTCCATGTTTACGATATGTTATTGCTATATAACGCGATTCTGTAATTTCTTCTTTTTTTTTGAAAAAAAAAAGGTATCAGAGGTTGGTGAAGCACTCGATTGATGTCGGCGGCTCGCGGTTCTCCGCGCTGCATTGGACGGCGATCTCGTGGGCGGCGGGCGTCATCGCCGTCGCGCCGCTGCTCCCGCAGGTGGCCCACCAGCTCGACCGCGGCCACCACCAATCGCTGCTCCTCATCGCGGCCATCACCGTCGGCGCCTTCTTCTGCCTCCTCACCGGCTTCTTCAAGACCGTCTGGCTCTTCCCCTTCTACATCATCTTCGCCGTGTCCGCCATCACCGTCTCCGACTCCGCCCACTCCCGCTACCTCGCCCTCATGCTCCGCGGCCTCACCGCCAGCTCCTCCGGCCGCCACCTCTCCCTCCGCCGCCGCGCCGCGGGCGGCCGCCTCTCCCTCTACTCCACCGCCGCGGGCAGCCTCGGCGCCGCCGTCATCGCCGCCTTCGTCTACCACATGCTCCGCCGCTCCGACCAGCTGACCGGCCTCTGGGTCGTCTCCATCTTCAGCGGCCTCATCTGGTTCATCGCCATCTGCCACGGCCTCTTCTCCAACCGCCCGGCCTCGTCCATCTCCTCGTCCCCCTCCCCGTCGTCGCCGTCGTCGCTGGCGCACAACATGTTCGACAAGGTATCGCACGCCCTATCCGTGTTCAGTTACCCGCACGCGGTCGGCAGCCTCGCCGCCGTCTTCCTCTCGTCGTTCGCGACGATGTGCATCTTCACCGCCGGCATTCTGTACATCATCGGCGGCCTCTGCATCAAGCCCGTCCTGATCTTATCCTTCTTGATCATCTACTTTGCGTTCCCGGTCCTGTCGCTCCCCGGAATCCACGCCCTGCAGCTGCTCCTCCGCACGGACGCGGTGCGGATGCAGCTCCTGGGGTTCCTCCTCTGCGCGTTCGTGTCCGGCGCGGGGTTCTACTTCAAGGACCGGCGGTGGCGGGCGGCGCACGTCGTCCTCGTCGGGCTCGTCCAGAGCACCGCGGCCGGGGCGCTCCACGCGTTCGGCCGGGTCCTGCTGCTCGACTGCGCGCCGCCGGGGAAGGAGGGCGCGTTCGCGGCGTGGCTGGCGTGGTCGCGGGCGGCGGGGGCCGGGGTGGGGTTCGCGGTCGGGTCGGCGTCCCCCGGCCGCATCGGGGCCGCGTTCGGGGCCGCCTTCCTTGGGAGCCTCCTCGGCGGCCTTGTGCTCGTCTTCGGGAGCGTGAGCGACGAGGGCGCGATGGTCGCTGCCGGGCACGTGCGCAAGGAGGAGTTGGAGTTTGAGAGGAAGATGGTGGGGGAGGAGGGGATGAGTGGGATTGGTTTGAGCTCAAATTCTGGGGAGAATAGAGAAGGTTACATTGGTAGAGTGAGAGTATGATGATGATGATGATGATGCTTAATGCTGATGATTTAATTTACATATATGTTTGTGAGAAATTTAATCAAATGGTGGTGGTGGTGGTGGTGGTGTGGGGTGTTTGTTAATTTTAATTATTATTATTATTATTATTATCTCACTTTCACTCTCTAGAAATGGTGTTTAATTTGACTAGGAATTGGTTGTAGTTCATTCATTTGTTTGAGATAATTGTAACTGACAATGTTTGTTTTGTTGTTTGTTGTGAAGTGAGGGTGGTTTCTTCTTCTTCTTCTTCTTGTTCTTCTTTTTCTCTTTCTTTTGTTATTAATTGTTTATGTTAATTGAAATGCCCAGTACAAATGAACTTTTGATGTAATTGTTTTGTAGTGGATGTGGATAATGGATTTTGTTTTCTATGATGTTAGTGTTTCGATGCGTGCTATGTGTCTGTTTGGCTTGGCTTTTGTTCTAACATGTTGTTAGTGTTTCGATGCGTTTTCATCTATATATAAGATGTGTAGATGGTATTATTATTATTATTATTTTTAATGATCGATTGTTTTTAATGTAAGTGGCTAAAAGTTTAATGATTGAAACCGGAGGGTCTAAGTTAGAAATTTGGTTTTCTAAACCAAACCAAATGAACGGAGTTGGTATCTTGCTACCAATCTCTCTCATTTTAGATCTGTTTGAATGTTTCTATACTGATTAAACTTTTCATCTATAAAATATTATATATATTAAAAATATACTGAATAAAATATTTATGCATGTAAACATAATCTTAATATATCTACTCGATCGATAAAAAATAATTCACGATATATTTTACAACACTTTATTGTACAGCAATAATTGACGCAAACCTCGGATGCTTCAATTATCTGTTTCAAGGTCAGAAAAGATATTATTACTTTATTCAACTCCACTAGTAACACTAGTAGCAATAAAAATAATAAACCCTAATATATATATATATAAAAAAAAGGTAATCCTTACTATACTTTGACCTATTCTTATCCACACTGGGAGTTAAAAAAAAAAATGTTTGAAAAATCTAATAAAACATCATTACATCCATAAGCATTTACTAGGGCACTTTTTCTTTTTTTTACTTTTTCTTTTTTTACTTTTCCCTAATTTAGTATAATTTTGGGTGGCGGTGTTATTAACAAAGCTGATTTTACTATTGACAAGATATTTAGCTAATTTTAGCTGTTGAATAGTTACTTACTATTCATCGACGAAATTCGGTCAAATTCATCAATCGCATTATACAATGAAAAAACTACAGTAAATATAAACTTTTTTTAACAATTTTTCTTTTCAGAATCTAATGTTTAATTCGTTGTTCGACTTTAGCTGAAGTAGTATATTTTTGCGCGGTTAAATTTCAAGTTTTTACTCATCTCAATAAACTATTATAAAATTTAAAAAAGAACTGCTCCAAAAGTCAGATCAATACGAATCCCATCTTGGTGGAATCAGTTAATACATTTTTTGAAGAAGTTAAGGGCTCGAGCGCTCCGTTTAATAAACGCATTAGCGAGTGATCGAATTTCCGACCTGTGGCCGATAATTTGATTAAAAAGACACTAATCTAATAGCTGTTAATTTATAGATTAAATTAACAATTTTTTTGGCCTCCATATACACGCACGCACGCGCACACACATAAATATAGCCGGAGTCCGGCTACTATACTATCAACAGCACTAAGCACTCGCTGATACCAAATTTTTCGCCGTTAGATCTACCATTTTGATCGTTTCCACCCGTTAGATCATACTATTCAACCAACCACCTACTCAACCCTAAGGGATCACTGTCATCCTAACCGCACATTCTTTTATCCAAGGATCGAAAAACCTAATAGCGCCAATGACTTGGTGTTATTAACAGTATAGTATCCTAATTCTATATAGGGTTAATTTCATACAGGTCCCTGCAAACATAGTGAATTACAAATATATCCCTACAAAGTTTAATTTTCATATGTTGTCCCTACAAAAGTCCTGATATTTTCAAATATGTCACTTTGATTTGTTACCGTTAAAGCACGGTTTATTTTTTAACAAAAAATAAGTAAAATGATCTTTTTGCCATCACAAATATGTCCCTCCAAAAATCACAACATCTAATATAAGAGGGGTAAAAATATCAAATTATCTCATTGACTAACCATGGTTAAGTATTTAACCTATGGTGTACTAAATTTTTCTAACGGATTCTAACGGCAGAGACATATTTGAAAATATTAGAAATTTTGTAAGGACAACATATGAAAGTTGAACTTTGTAGGAATATATTTACAATTCACTATATTTGCAGGGACCTGTATGAAATTAACACTTCTATATATATATATATATATATATATATATATATATATATATATATATATATATATATATATATATATATATATATATATATAGATAGAGAGAGAGAGAGAGAGAGAGAGAGAGAGAGATTCTTGGTTGTAGATGATATTTAAAAAGGATAACTTCAAATACCACCCACGTGGTTTCGTGTTTTCTCACTTTAGTGCCATGTGGTTTAAAACGTATCACTTTAGTACCCTGTGGTTTGATTATTTTCTTTTTTTGTTATCTTTTCGTTAATTTTTTTTTTAAATTATACAGAAAAAACTTCAAATATCACACCTATGATTTATCGAATATTCACTTTATTATTCTGTAGTTTTAACTTTCTCATTAATTTAATGAAAAAATTAACGAAAAGATAACAAAAAAAGAATAATCAAACCACAGGGTACTAAAGTGATACGTTTTAAACCACAGAGTACTAAAATGAGAAAGTACGAAACCACATGGATGGTATTTGAAGTTATTCCTATTTAAAACACGGGCATTACACTGGCCAGCTGTAGAACTCGTGCAGCCCAAAGTTCTAGAAAGTCCTCGAATCCAAGGCGCCTTAATTATTTTGTTTTGTTATGTGACTTACGTCTAATATGAACATAAGATAAACTCAATTTGCCTCAGCAGTTTTAGCACATTTTTATTTTACTATTTTATCGTTTAAAAAATTACATTTAATTATATTTTTTATTTTATCAAAAAAAAAGGGATAACTTCAAATACCACCCCGGTGGTTTCGTGCTTTCTCACTTTAGTGCCCTGTGGTTTAAAACGTATCACTTTAGTACCCTGTGGTTTGGTTATTCTCTTTTTGTTATTTTTTCGTTAATTTTTTCGTTAAATTAATGAGAAAGTTAAAACTACAGAAAAGTAAAGTGAATATTCGATAAACCATAGGTATGATATTTGAAATTTTTTCTGTATAATTTAACGAAAAAATTAACAAAAGATAACAAAAAAAAATAATAACCAAACCACAAGGTACTAAAGTGATACGTTTTAAACCACATGGTACTGAAGTGAGAAAGCACGAAACCACAGGGATGGTATTTGAAGTTATCCAAAAAAAAAACTATCAAATAAGATGGTAAAATAATATTTATTTAAAAATCATAAAATAAAATCATGTTTAATAATAGAGTGATATACTGGATCTTAACAAATATGCAAGATTGCAGTATAAATTGTTAGTCAGTATTTTTTTTATAGTGTTTGACTGAGTTGGAGACGTTTTGACACGAATTGGACGTAAAAACAAACTCAGGAACTCCATATTTAGTTTGTGGGGGACGAAAGTTAGAATATACTTAGTGGATTCCAACCTGGCATTTGAATACTTATCCTTTCATTTTGCAAGCTTTAGAGAGAGAGAGAGAGAGTAAGGTCATGAGAGCTTGATTTTTTTTTTCCTGCAACGAGCGAACCGAGCGCGCGCACGTGTGATTTGTGGGCGTTTCGACATCAGAATTAGTATTATAAATAAATACTTATAATAAAATAAAAATAAAGTCACAAGATAGTTAATGTAATTTTTTAAACAATACAGTACTCAATGAATTAAATGAAAATTTACATATATAAGATTTTTTTAAAAAAAATTCATGCAACGGTAACTAAACGTTGGGTCTTCGCATTGGTTTGACTTTTTTACCGAAGCAACAACCACCCCTCATTTTGAATCTTAACGGTCACATGACCGTTTCCTTTTTTGTTTTTGTTTTTTTTTTTTTTTTTTTTTTTATTAAAAAAAAACTTGGGTTAGGGTTAGTACATTTATTACTAACCCTGGTGCTCTCGTTGGGTCCCATTTTGTCACTCCACTTTAAGTGGTTGCAAACATGTGATCAAACCAAACGGGTCTTAAGAGGCATTTGTATTCACATTTTTTTAACTTTTGCTTTTGGCTACATTAAACTTTCGATTCGATTCTCAAACATGATATTTTAATTTTTAAATTTTAGTTTACTATAAATTTTTTATTTGATTTTTTAAAGTTATTGTAACCAAATTTTATGATCCGATTTAATTGATTACATACTGATTTGTCGCTGATGTGAAAGTGATTCAAGTTATTTTAAAATAACTTGGGATAAACTATTCCATGCTTTTATTTGGAATAGTGCTATTTCAAGGTTTAATTCTAAGTTTATTAAGATTATAAGTTGAATTAAAATAAATTATGTAGCCATGATATATTATAAAAAATTATTTTTATTATAAATTATTAACCGTATTAATACATATTATTTGTACTACTTAAATATTATAATAAATTACTTTTATTAAAGTTAAAGTAGGATATTTTTTTTTAAAAACTAATATTTTATATCTAATTTATCAATTTATTATGAAATATTGATTGTATTTTGTATCAAATTCAACTATTATTTTTTTCTCTTTTTGTCGACTATTTAAGAGAGAAATTATACAATTTCAGTTATTCTTGAAAATATTAACATTATAAACAAAATATAATTTTATTTTTATTCCCGACTATCTCGAAATAATAAATTATTTCAAAAAATAAAAAATAATTTACCTAAATATTAGTTATTTCAAAACCAAACTGGCCTCTTATCTATTAATTTCCTTTTTTGCCCTTGCTAATTTGGATAGGTGGGAATTAAATTCAACTTGGTAAAGTTAAAAAAAAAGGCACAAAAGCACCTAAATTTTCCCGCCAAAATTAAGTTCCTCTTCAACCACTTTTTTAACTTTTGGTTAACAAAATTCATGGAGTAGGATAAAGAGTCCACCAACTTTATGAGAGGAAAAAGAAAAAGAGAAAAAGAAAAAAAAGAAAGAAAAAAAAGGAGAAAAAAAGAAGAAGAAAAAGAGATTCTTGAAAATTGCATCAAAAAGATATAACATTATAAAATAACAAAGCTTTAATTGATTATATTATAAGTCCTCTTTGGACTTAATCATTTAGATCTTTGACAAATTAAGAGTTAGGTTCAAATCACTAGATAAGCATTGTAGATATTTAATTTAAGACTACTTATATATTATTTTCTATCAGATCGATCATTTGAACGACACGGTATTTGAGTTGATCTTAAACCTTGAGCAGTCGTGATTTAATAATAATTTTAATTTACATTTCGTCAGATCGATATTTTAGATTATATATTGGTTTCGCCTGGCATTATATTGATTTAGATCTTTTATTTAATTGGCTCATTTGGTCCTCACAATAATACTAATTAGCTGTAGTGGTTTATCATAATATTTCTAGAAGAGATATAAAACTAATTGTTGAATTTTAATGGTGTGTATCTCTAGATTTTCTTTTTTTTAAATTAATAAAATATATTTCTTTTTTGGCTAAATAACAAAAAAAAATTATGTAAATACCCACTTTTCACTTTCCCTCTCTGACCTTCAAAAATCTATGTTTTATCTTTTTAAAATTTCAGAAATATTTTCAGGGGGGTATGGCGTTAATGAAGAGAGCAAAATAACCAAATTACCCTTATTTTTTATAAGAAAAAATAATTTGTTAATATATTTCTGTCATTTTGAAGGGTATCTTCGGTATAAATTATAAGAAATAGACGGATAGTGATGGAACCCTGATGGAGGGGGCTTAAATGCAACTACTTAAAATATTAAGGGAGTAAAATATAGAATTTTAAAAATTAGAAAAAAAAAGTAAAAAAATAATTATTTATAAGGAAGTTTTTTCTAATTTAACTTTTTTTTTTTTTTTTTTTGATTGTTTAAAGATCTCTTTTGGGATTTTAAATTGGAAAGCTTCTAGATTCTTCTAGCCCCTGACTAAAGAAACATGTAGAGAGAGAAAGCTTTAAACATACTCAAGAGTCCCTTTTTTTTTTTTTTTTTTTTTTTTTTTTTTTTTTTTTTTTTCCCTCCATTGGAACAAAATGATGAGCCTATTCATCTATAGTTGCCTTGCTAAAGTATGTCTCAAAGATACAAAACATATATAGCTAGGGCTTTAATCCTATCAAACCCTAGAAGAGTTAAATTAGTTTGAAGGGAATTTATGCACTTACAATCACACACTTGTTGCTTTGGGGAAAAGCAAAAGAAGAATAAAGTGGAGATGGAAACAATAGTAGAGGTTTAGGCATGTCATTTATTAACTTTAATAATAATAAGCCAATCATCTTGCAATTCATCAACTCCAAGAATACATAGGCCTAGGTTGGAAAGTGTATTCTCCAAATACAAGAGATTTTGTACTTCAAAATTTTTTTTTTAAAAATGGGAACATTTTGTACCATCACAAGAGCAAGTTATAAAAGAAAAAAGCTTTACTTTTGCACTCCAAACTGGATTATAATTTAAGGACTTAAAAATTTTGCTCGCGAAGCCCATACGGCGCCTGCCTTCCTCAGCGAAAATGGGCAAGTCTGGCTGCCAGTTTCAGTTAGCAAAGTTGGGCCAGAGACTTGGGCTGAGCTGAAATTTTTCTCATTTCATCTAAATGCCAAATCCCAAAATTTTTGTGTTCAAAGCGCTCGAATATTACTACTTGAATACAGAACCAATTCCACAAACTAGATCCCACCAAGTTAATTCGATATGACAAATCTTGAAGGGCATCAAAAGATACAAATAATATCAATTTTATAGAGTAGTAATGTTACTCTTACAAACAAATTTTACAACATTTTAAAATATGTTGTAGTGTTTAATTGATAGAAAAGTATAAATTGTGTGATGAGATAGGGATGAGTAATAATTTCGAGGTTAAAATATAATCATTTAATTATGTAATTTATAAAGTGTTGTGAGATTTATTAATATTCCTATATTTTTGCCCTATTATGACTTATTGTCTACACTTAAGCACTATAATCTTTAAACGTTCACATATATTAAAAGTATAAAAGAAAAGTTCGCTTATCCTTCTTGTGAAATGACTCATTTCTATTTATGTAGCATAAAAAAATACGTAGAATTTTGTTTCCCTCGATTAAGTACTAAAGTGCAATATATATATATATGAAAGTTCAGGCATAAAGGGTTTAGACTTCAAAGGAGTGATTGTGTAACGAACCGACCGACGAGCAAAAATAACTCGTTGAGTCCAAACTATCGATCCAAAATACTTAAGCACATCTATTATTGCTAGCGGGTCGAGTCGTTACATTTAGTATCAGAACCTGATAACCAGCCGGAAGTGTGAGATGAATCTTACATCGCCCGGTGAATCTGAGATTATGTGTGTGATTGGACCGGGCTGACGATGATGTCGGGGCCTAAAAATGAGGAAAGTATATGACACACAAAAATCCGATATCGGATAATGTGGAAGAGTGTGATAGGTTTATAAATGACGGACACACTAGTATAAATAACTGGGCTTAAGCATTTTGGGCAAGTGGTTTGGGCCCAACAAGTTATTATTGCTAACGGGTTGGATCGTTACAAATTCATTCCTCCAAAAATCGTGAAAACCTATTTTCCGGCAACAAAGTTTTTCATGAAAAATGTAACCACAGCGGCCTACAAAGAAACTATTAAGCATCAAAACTTCTTTAATCATTTACAATCATACACATTTTACATTTTCATATACCATTAGTAGCTTTCACTGTTTTTGTAGAAAGTACGCAAAAAACTAGACATAACATCACATTTTAGCTCGTAAAATAAATCTTTCCAAGAGATTACGAGATATAGACTATTCATTCAATTTAAACATTAGTTCACACCCCACACATTACATAAATTACTACGAGTTTACATTCCATATTCAACTTAACATAATATATTTTTGGTGTTTTAGTTTTCAAAATATACAACCCAAAATGCCTCTAAATGAAGTATTTCCACTGCTAACTACTCGAGGCCGCACCCGCTCACCCTACTTTACTGGAGAAAAAAAAGTAAACAACAAGGAGTGAGAAAACATAAGGTTTTTCCAGTGAGTACACCGCTCAGAAATGGCGAGTTCCCCGACGGGGAGTAAAATTATAATGAAAATAACAAGCTTCTATGTATAGATATATCAATTTATGGTGGTTATATATGAGTTTCGAGAATTTGGTATTTACGTCGTAATCCAAGAGCAATGCATGTAATTTGTTATGATAGCTATTATCCAAAAACACATGAATGCGGTTGTCTCAATCATCGAACCATAGTGTGGGCGGCGACTACCTAAGAATAACTCATGTGAGATGAATAAACCCAATCACACTCCGACCTAAGAGTCGCAAATCCAAGTATTACTTTGCGTAGCATAACTAAGCGGCCACCACCCTGCTTTTCAGGAGAAAGTGCCCTCTACTAGGTTGCGATCCTTGCTAGAGGCGCATAGCGTGAAGTATCCACAAGCAAGCGCAAGCGATCATAATGCTTATGCTTCAAGATCATAGACATGATATAATTTGGCATGCATAATCAATATCCAAAAGATTATGTGATCATGAATACTCGGTGGTAAAGATTATGCGCTAAAAATACGTAAAAGAAATTGCACTTACTATTCTTACGATGTATGCAATGATATGCATATAGTCATGATGGTTTCTACAAGATCAAGATCATATTATAGTTAGTAGTATTGTGGGAACTAAATCAACTTTGAATAGGATTAACTCACCTCAACAAGGAGCCTCTAAGCCGTCGGCTCGCTAGCACGCGACGCGCCGTGACCTTGGTCTCCTCCGAACAAACCTAAATCATTTAAGACATTCTTTACATTAGGTTTATATTACATAATTTCAAGGTCACATAATATTTACAGTAGTTGGATCATCTTGATTCATTATCGGGTTGACAACAAGAACCCCAATTTCAAGTAGAGGTGGGAAGTTGCGATATTTCAGAATTACAAGCCGAAAGTTATTTCAGAAGGCAAGCAAAATAGGTCCTAGGAAAAGTTACCAGTAAATCTATTTTCATAGTTTTCTAGCAAAAGTTTTACAGTGACCGTAAAAACTACTTTATTTGGTCTTTGAATCAATCACTGAAGATAAAATACTGCAACTGCACAAGCTAATCGACAAAGTTGACTGTCGTCGAGAGGAGGATGATTGGGATTACTAGAAATTAAGCAAGAAAAGGTTGTAGGTGGAGGATTAGTTGTGTAATACGAGATTGAGAAAGTTTTGGACATGCACATGCCCTACATTGACGACATAACATAATACACGACAAAAGAAAATTTAAATTGATAGAAGATGCTTCAAAAGGAAGAGAAGGATAAAAAGTGGCGAGAAGCAATTAGTAAGAAGATGATCAATTATACGTACTGAAGAAAACATTTTACTCAAAATGAACCTGAATGGAGAACCAAACAAGTGATAAATGCGAATGCATACGCAGAAATTACAAGCGATACTTACGAAGGCATGTGTACAAACTCAATAAGACATTAATTCATATATATTGTAGATCTTGGAGTTAAAATGCAAAACTTTTTTAGGAGCACAGCACAGTTAACAAAGAGTTGGCCAATCAACAGTATTACAAAACGGAAGAATTTATCAACTATATTTTCCTTTGACATAAAGGCTCTAATGGTAAGATTAGTCCACTAAGTGGTAATGGAGGCGACAATGAGCCCGGTTTCTTGAAATTGAACACAATCGAGAAACTCAAGACACATAAATACAAGGGAAATTATAGAACTGATACATGCGGCAGAGCGAGGATGGTCACAGAAGATCCCATCTAGTACTAGTGTCCTTCATCACGAAATCCTTCACTGACACACATTTACTTCCTCTAGGATTGTTCTAAAGAACAGTTGCAAGGTAAAAAAGTACTTTGTTTTCAGATGAGATAGCGGATAAACCATACTATGATACTATATCGAGTCCCTAGTCACAGCGCAGTTTATATTCCCTAGTTGGAAGAGTGTTCAGTTAAACGGGATGTTTTTTGGTCATGTCCTGATACAAAAAATTTTCAAGGTTCAAATTGAAGACCTGGTTTTGGATGAAATTTGTCACTCTTGACCGGAAACCACTGCAGGCATCTTTGAATCCATTATCAGCTCTCTTTCCCTCTCGGTTTTTAACCTAAATAAATGGAGTTACGACTCAACTGAACATATTCTTAGCTCCAAACTATCATTCTTTCTCTATTGAATATCATTCCAACTTGTCCAAGAGGAAGGAAACTCACTTGGAGATCTAAAATGGGTGGAGACCTCATGACAAATTCCATTTTTACTTTTCACCAGATTTGCAAGTTAAACATGGGGGCAGCAAATCCAAATATATAGAGCTGATATCAAATATACCAAATATGATGGTTCTGTGAACTTAAAACGTGTAGATCTTATAAATTTACAAACTTTTTGGAGCAAATAGAGGGTCGTATTGCATAATTACACCAGTTTTCAAATAACACAAGTTTGCCGATTTCTTTTATCATTTTTGATCTAGTGATGGTAGTGTCTTCCTATAAGTATTTCTTCAATTACGACTATAATTTCGTCTTTGCGAGCGTACTTTCATATCATGTTAAAATTGTGTTCTAGTTTACTAAGATGTTTATAATTCTATTCGTGCAAAGCTTTACGAAATATTAACATTTGGACTATTTTGAAAGTACTAAAGACATTAAAACACTCTAAGGAACTCTTTTTCCATGGAGAAACTAATAAAAAAAATGTGTCGTCCCGTGCCCATGTACCTATTACGTGCCACCGGCACGACAATCCTTGCTCTACTTTTAATATTATATGTATTTTTTTTTCATATTTTGTTGAACTTTTTTTTGCCGACACTACTAGAACCAATCCAAAACTGCTTAAATTGTTAAAATTAGTAAAATTGAACTCGTAAGTCTCGATCAAACCCAAAATGTGAAACCGAAACATCGAATTTTGCGAAGAACCAGAGATAACCATCAGTACGATCATTTTTTTTTAACAAAACAAAGTAATAATGCAGATAAAGCAACGACAAACCAAGTGCAAACAATTTTGCCCTAATTGCGATCCATATCCAAGCAGTTCTTTAAAGAAGGAAAGCACAAATAGCTAATTGTGCCATATATCTATTAACAAAAGAGTATTGATTATAAAACAGATCATAAAAGAGGCTACATTGTTAAATTGTTCAAATTGTCTTTAAGCAGAAAAAGCCTACATATTCACTACAATCTCATAATCTCTCGTTAGTCAGTAGGAAAATATTTGGACGAACTAATGCGATAAAAACATGCGAAAATAAACAACATATGAACATCTACCTAACAAAGAGTAAATTTGCTCAGGATGAAGAGAACATACTTGGGTAAAACCACTTTGGCGTGCGCAAAAGCGGAGAACCGTCCTTAATTAGCCTCAATTCCGGGTAACTCAGATCGATCGCGGCATCGCCCAATCGAAGCACACTCCAAGGCTGATTCCCCGAACCCGCATAGTAGATGCAATTGCTCTCTCCTCCCCATTTTTTCGGACAATCACATGAAAATCCTAGGGTTCTATAATTTTCACCAATAAAGAGCGCCCGATCGCCTAAGCTCTTCATTTTCACCCATTTCCACGGCTCCGACCGATCCAACCGGAAGGCTTCGATCCCCAAATGCAGCATCATTTTCGACGGAACGAACCGAACCAGCAGGAGCTCACCGCCGCACTCGATCAAGTAGCGACACAGCGAGAAAGGCGCAATCTTTTGCCCTACCCAGCTCACCTCCAGCTCCGTTACGCAGGAATCGGCGTCGCCCGCCAGGTGTATGACGAAAAGCCGCTCAACGTCGTCCATGGCGAGAACCCGGCCCTCGAAGGGGACGATGTGGGTGATGGTCGGGGCGACGCGGAAAGGGATCCGGAGCCATTCGGGAGACCCCGGGCGCCATTGGAAGAGGAAGGAGTCGTAGCCGAGGAGGAGGAGGGAGGAGGAGGGGGCGGAGAGGGGGGCGGTGAGGAGACCGAAGTGGAGGCTAGTGTTGGGAGGGGGGAGGGGCGGGGTCCGGAGCTCGGCGCCGGTGAGGGGGTCCGCGAGGATGACGCGGCGGCGGCGGCGGCGAGGGTCGGGGTCGGAGAGGAGGAGGATGAGGCGGCCATGGGAGAGGCCGAGGAAGGGGAGGGAGAGGGTTTGTGGCGAGAGCGGGGAGGAGGGGGCGACGGAGTTGGGGGAGGCAGGGTCGAGGAGGTTAAAGCTAGGGTTAGGGTTAGGGTTGCGGCGGCGGGGGAGAGGGGGGAGGTGGGAGGGGCGGAGGAGGAGAGGGGGGAGGTGGCGGAGGGGGGCGGCGGTGGTGGCGAGGATGCGCCATGAGCGGCACACGGAGGAGAAGGAGAGGAGGTCACGGAGGGAGAGGAGGAGGCCGAGGATGGAGACGAGGAGTGCGTCGGGGAGCTCCGCCCATCCATGGCGGACTCCGCCGGCTGCGGCGTCGCCGGCGCCGGAGGCGGCGGCGGAGGTGGTGGTGGTGGTGGTGGTGGAGGAGGAGCGGGGCTTCTTCGTGGCGCCGCCTTGCATAGTGGAAAGATGGTAATTATGAAAAATACGAAGGGCTTTAGTGAAAAATGGATGGAGAAGGTTTGCTTATACGAATGTAAGTTCTTGGGTCTCTTTGGTTTGACGTAAAATCGTGAAAAATAATTTTTCGTAAAAAAAATGTCTTCGGCAAAAAATATTTAGTTGAAAGTAAAAAAATAAGTAGAGTTATTATACTATGTAAAACACAAAGTTAGTTGGTACTTTCGATTTTTTGGCCCTTAAATCATCATTTTGATCATTTTTAATCATTGGATTAATATTATTATCCAATAGGGACCGCTTAATTCTAGAGGGACAACTCAACGCTAAGGGGAGACTACTATCATCCTAACCGTACAATTCTTGATCCAAGGGCCAAAAAGTCGAAAGAACCAACTCCCTTATACTTCCGATAGCATAGTAACTTTACACAAAAGAAATTTATATTAGTTTGGTTCGGTGAAAAAAATGAATGAAAAAGTTTTATGCAGCTTGAGTTTTTGTTTTCAGTCGAAAAACAGCGAAAAACGAAATCTTTAAATTTTTTTTTCCAAAATCTATAAAAATAATTTTCTAAAAAAATATTTTTGATTCGATCCAAACAAGCGGAAAAATATTTTTCATACTGAAAATAAATTTTCAGTTCGTTTTACGCCGAACCAAATGCCCCTAAGGTTCACAATTTTACAGCTAAATTATACTTTTTGTCCTCAACGTAACATAACATATAATATTTAGGTCAATTAGCTTTAATTTATTATAATTTTTAGTTCAAATTTTTTAAATTGTTGTAATCAAATTCAACACCCAATTTAGTTGTCCAAATATTGATGTGTTGCTAATGTAGAAATGATGTAACAATATATGATTGATGATGATGCTATAATAATTAAGATGCTACATCATATTTATATCAGCTAATATTTAGTCAATTAAATTGAATTATAGAATTTAATTATAATAATTTATAAAATTTAAGTCGGAAATTACGATAGATTATAATATGATAATTTAATTAAAGTTTTTATTTCAATGGTTTTTGAGGGACTTGATTGTGAAACAATGGACGAATCAAGTTTAACCATTAATCACTACTCAAATTAAGTAAATTTAGAGGGTAAACTACAAACTCAATTCTTAATTAAACAAAATTAGGTGTATTTTCTAATACCCAAAATATTCCATCATTTTTATAAAACTCCTTAGTTTAATACATATTATACCAAATATATAAAGTAACACAATTTAAAAGTTTGACATTGAATAAAATATAATATCAAGAACCTAATTAATTTAAAAATCAAGTTCAAGGGCATAACCCAAATTTTCTAATCACTTTACCCAAACCCATCTATAGTCCCTGTAATATCCAAATATTGCAAATTGGCCCCTGTACCTTTCATTTAATTAGTTTTGTTTGTGATTTTTTTGGATATTACACTTTGAAATCATTCTACATCTTTTTTAAAATATATAACTAACCTTTATTTACCTAAGTTTTTTAATGTGAAACATATGTCAAAGTTCAAAGAGTAAATTTGGTAGAATGAAAATTACAGGGACGGAATAACAATAAAACGATAGGGAAGGGACCATTCATAAATTTTACCCAATTTTATATGTTAACAATATATAACGGTGTGCACGTGCATGTCACGTGCTCGCGAGCAAAGATAGGGTCCGTTAAAATTCGTGCTCTCCTCAACTCTAATTTTTAATTAATTAGTTAATTAGTTAATTAACTTTAGTATTTAATAATTAGTAATAGTTAATTAAAACTATTTCTTTCGATTTTTTTTATTTTCCATTTCTCATTTGATCCGTTGAACACCTCGCCCTTTTTCTCGTTTCTCCGATCCCTATTCCCAATCTCCTTCTCAATCCGATTTTGTTTTTTAAAATCTTTTTCTCACGATTTTGTTGCGCACAAAATCCCTACAAATCCTAGGGTTTCGAGATCATCCCAATTTTCCCATTTTTCTCGAATTTATCTTATTTTTTTGGCGATTAATGCCTAAAATTTTAGCAAAATTTGGTTTCTTTGCGAAAAATTCGATCTGAATCGGTGGATTGATTCGTGGAAGGTGCGATTTAGGGTTAGGGTTGGGGTTCCGATGTTTGGATAGGGATGGGAGCGGATTACTACAACATCTTGAAGGTGAATCGCAGCGTCACCGATGAGGCTCTCAAGAAGTCGTATCGAAGATTGGCGATGCAATGGCACCCGGATAAAAACCCTAGCGACAAGAGCACGGCCGAGGCCAAGTTTAAGCAGATCACCGAGGCCTACGAGGTGAGGTTTTTTTGGATTCGACTCTAATTTTTCTTTTGGCCCCATTAATGCATGAAAATTTCGAATTAATTTGTGTTTGATACCCTTTTTTTTTTTGCAAAAATTAGGTGCATTTAGTTCTCGACACCTAATCAGTGTTATATGATTGGAATTTGAAGGGATTAGAGCAAAATGTAGAACCATTTTAAATTTGGTTCTCTTCTTCTTTCTTGATGAATTGGAATAAGAAGAAATGATGAGAACCCTGGATATAAGCTCTTTTGCTATCCAAAATTATAGATTTATAGTTTGTAAAGTTTGTGTGCATTTTGTATGCTTCTTTAAATAGAGTTTGGCGGTCTCAGGCGCAATCTAGGTGCGAGAGGAACCAGCGAAGTATTTATTATATAATTCAATTTTCTTTCTTGTTTTTAGTTTTAATGCTTTGGGACTTAAATTATATTTTAGAATGTTTGTGTGATTAGTTCCGTCGTGTAACAGATTGGTAGGTAGGATATATCTATACTATGGTGAGCCCACATTATCTATACTATGGTGAGTTGGGCTCACACAATCTTTAT
Source organism: Puya raimondii (assembly GCA_016920855.1). Classification (NCBI taxonomy): domain Eukaryota; kingdom Viridiplantae; phylum Streptophyta; class Magnoliopsida; order Poales; family Bromeliaceae; genus Puya; species Puya raimondii. The sequence continues at coordinate 8,913,948 of JABWPP010000049.1, forward strand.
ATTTATTCTATTGCACCTCTCTGGTTGTGTTATATTGCATTTAGTTTGGTGATTAAAGTGAAGAGAAAAAGAAATTTGAATTATAACTCGGTTACTGGACATTTTTGGATTTCGTAATTCGGGGGAGTTGGCTGAACATTTTGAAAATTATTGTCCATTCTCTTCTCAAGAATTTCTTAAAAGGGTAGTTTACGTAATATCATCACCCTATTGTTCAGGTATTAAGTGATCCTCAAAAGAGGGCAATATATGACCAATACGGAGAAGAGGGCTTGAAGGGGATGCCCCCTCCCGATTCGACTGGATCAAGTAATCACGGATTTAACCCTCGTAATGCGGAGGACGTCTTTGCAGAGTTCTTCGCGAGCACCAGCAAACCCTACGGGTTTGAGAACATGGGGCGCGCAAAGTCTATGAGGTTCCAAACGGAAGGGGCCGGGACGTTTGGCGGGTTTGGTGGGTCCGAGAGCAGATACCGGCCTTCCGCCGAAGGTGGAAGCGGTGCCGGTGGTGTAGGTGGTGGTGGTGGTGGTACGAGCCAGTCTCGAAAACCACCGCCTGTGGAAACCAAGTTGCCGTGTAGCCTTGAGGAGCTCTATACTGGATCTACAAGGAAGATGAAGATCTCTAGAGATGTTTTGAGACCTAATGGGTATGTGCAGTTTTTTGACATATCTACCTTGTTCGCTATCGTTTTTTCATGTGGCTCAGTATCGTTTTCCTAGCAAGTAAGAATAAATGGTTTATTTGTACGTTTTGATATATCTATGTTGTCTAGCATACTTTTGCTAGTTTAGGTGGATATGGAAAATAGAGGGTTTTATGTTTATTCCTTCTGTTTGCTTTCTTTGTTTTCCTTTTTCTACCTAGCATTTAGAGATATGTAAGGTGGAGTTCTCTTCCACTGATTCTTGAAGCATTCCCTTTATATATATTGTTAATTTGATTTATGTTTTATGTTTTCATCATCAGCAGAAACATAATTTGGGTGGAAATCACCAGGGAAGATTTAGGAACTTGCATTTAGCTTTTAATATTTATGCTCGACAATCTGATTTGAATAGTAAGACTGTGACAAGGCTGATTGACCTACGGGCCGTCCGTAGCACAAGTGGCAAAGAGCTGGCACCCGAGGTCCCAAGTTTGAATCCTATTTGCTTCACATTTCCAGCTAAGTTCATTTCTAAAAAAAATGAACGAAGTGGTAGCATTGTTCTATTCTTTCTCAAAAAAAAAAAAAGAGACAAGGCTAATGATGTAGGTTACATTCTTCCCCTTACAAACCTATATATCTTATTTTTTTCCTTGATTTGAGACGAGATCAATATGCCAGTTTTTAATTCTGTGTAATTGTTTATATTTACCTGTATCTATCGTTAACTTCTTTCCAACTTTACATATTTATCTCGGATTTTTGTTGTGGGGGAGTTTGGAGTTGGAGTTCTAGCTTTCTCGAAGTCGAAACATATTTGACACGTAAACGCCGGTCATATAATATTTATTGGTTTGATTTTTCACATGTCAATTATGTTAAGAAGTCTGCCATTCTTCTATTTTGCAACCTTCTTCTTATGTTGCTAGGATCTTAACTTGTTTTAATGCATTTTAAGCAACTTGTTGCTTTCATGTGGCATACTGATTCGCACAAGTATTACGATTAGTAGTTTTTTTATTTTCTTTTTACCTGAAACTGAAATACAGGTTTAATTTTAGCTGTTGATTTCTCACTTCGTATCCCTCTTCTCTCTCATAATGCGCACCTTAGGCGATTGGCATCGGAATCGGAGATCTTGACGATCGACGTGAAGCCTGGGTGGAAGAAGGGCACGAAGATAACCTTCCCAGATAAGGGCAACGAGGCGGTGGGCCAGCTCCCGGCCGACCTCGTCTTCGTCATCGACGAAAAACCCCACGATGTGTACACCAGGGAAGGCAACGACCTCTTGGTCCACCAAAAGATCCCCCTCGTGGACGCGCTCGCGGGGACCACCGTCAACCTCAAGACCCTCGACGGCCGTGATCTAGTGATCAAGGTGACCGACGTGATAAGTCCCGGCTACGAGCTCGTGGTCGCGAACGAAGGGATGCCGATCGTGAAGGAGAAAGGGAAGAAGGGTAATCTGAGGATTAAGTTCGACGTGACCTTCCCATCGAGGTTGACTTCGGAGCAGAGGGTGACCATACGACGCGCGCTGGGAGGTTAATCAAAACTTCACTGATGAATAATAATTATCGTGTAATTGAGTGCACAAAAGATAGGACTTAAGGCCTCGTTCGGTCACACTTATGATCTTTTTTTCGCTCTTTTAAAACTCAAATTCTATGCAATTTAATGCACCGGCGGGTAGATCTCACTGTTGTTGTTCTTATTAGTTAGCTTGCAACTCTCCTTTTCGCTGAAAAAGCGAAGAAACTGTAGGAAGTTACACCATCGGCCGAAACATTCAATTGCATAGAACTCGAGTTCAGAAAAGGTTAAAATAGCAGAAGTGTAACCAAACAAGGCCTTAATATGGCTTTTCTTTCTGATTATCACTAATCCTTTTCCATTTCTTTTTTTCGTTTCGTGGGCATGAATTGTTAGCTCTTCCGACACTGATACTATTCTTCTTTTTCGTTGTGAACTATGATGTGAATAACATGATTTTAATGACAGAGTTAGAACATTGTCCCTTTTTTGTGATCAATGTTTTACGATTACTTTTCTTCTGTAAATCAATTTGTTAGAACTCGGACGGGTTTTGGAATTTGGATTTGTATGTTTATCGACAAAAAAGGGTTTTGCTACCAAATTAATGTGCCAGTAAGATTCATATGAAATAATCCTACACGCTTTGAGGGTTTGCTTTTGTTTTTGCTGTGGTTGGTGTTAGGAGCCTGAAGCAAATCAAACCAAACTAACAATGTTTGATTTTCCGCTTTCAAATTCGGACCGAAACCGAACAACATCAGAGGTTGAATTCGAATTTGATTTCTTAAATATTTTTGGTTTGTTTTGGTTAGTTCGACGATTAGTTTCGACTCATATTTTATCAGTTGTTTAGCTTAGATTCTATATGATGGGTCTTGTGTTTTAGCACTAAAACCATTCTTAAGTGTTCCTGTTCTGAGAAAGCCATTGCCCAGTTGTTGTGTTATGCTGAGGGGAAGCTGTTCTCTTTTTCTTTTTCTTTTTTATTTTTATTTATTTTTTTATTTTAGAATTTTCATATGCATCTGGTGTGCTTGAATTTTCTGAACATGTTGATAAAACACGAATAGTCGCAATCAGATCTTATTTAAATTCGGTCTTATATAAATCGACCATTGAACCTAGGGATGTCAATGGGTGTGGATACCCGAAATATTATCCGAACCCGAATGGGGCGGGTTTACTCGAACTAAATGGATATGGATTCGGTTATGGGTATAGAAAATTAAAACCCGACGGATATGGTTACGGATATGAATTTTGTATGTACTCGACCCGAACCCGAACCCGAATCCGAATAAATTTTATATATTGTTTATTTATTTATACAATATATAAAATGCCTAATAATTTTTACCCATTGGATCTTCATCCAACGATATATTTTGCAATATGGTAAAGAGAAATTATTACTTCGGGTTTAGATTTTCAGGTTCGGGTTCGGGTTTCGACTTTTTGGTCAGGTCGAATATGGGTATGGATTTTTAAAACCTGTCGGGTTCGGATTCGAGTTTTTACAAATCCGACGCAACCCCGACCCGTTGACCTCCCTAATTGAACTCCGTTATCGTGCAATGAATGAAGGACGGTCACATTCATTAAATATAAGGTCAGAAGTTCGAATCTAAGTGTGAACTTAAAACTTAAATTTGCTGCTTGCGTCCAGTCCACGGTGTCTGCTTTGGAGAATCCTACCGACATAATAATAAAATAAAAATAAAATAAAATAAAATTAAAAAAAAATCTGAGTCACATGCCCAAGTTGCAATTGTGATGTCAAAGTGGACACGTGTGATCACCTGAGTCGTGCGTGTGTGGTTACCTAACAAAAAGTTACATAACCTGTTTGTTTTAATTGGGTGTGTTTACTCTAGAACATAACACATGTGTCATTTTTGCATAGAACCCCTTAATGCACTACACACCAAATTATTAATTAATGTGAAGCAATAATTAATGTGTGTATAAATAATTCAATGTTTCTTTTTATTTCTTACTTCAAAAGTAAAAAAGGTGAGAATTTTAGGTGTCTTTTTATTGTTGAGCGGTTATCGCCTTTTTCGAGTCTGAATTATAATATTATTGATGATAGATAAAAAATATTTATTATTAACTTTTTAGTCTCAGATTCACAATAGTACTACCACTAAATAGTAAATTCTATGCATTTAAAAAATAAAATATGAATTATAAATACTAATAGTATTTTAGTTGATCTAGTATTATTTCTATTAGCCATTTTGAAATCCGCCTTTTATTTATTTTTTTATTTTAGACTCTTTAGCTTTTAATTTTGTTTTATTTAAGTTTCTATACTTAGTTAAGTTAAAAAATTTATCAAACTTAATAACCATATTTGTTATCTAATCACTAATTAATTTAAATTTAGTTACTAAGAGATGAAAAAAAAAATACTTAATTCTGAAAAGGTTAAAAGTTAAGAGGTTCTAATTTAAACAAAAGAAAAAGTTTAAGGGGCTATTTCACAATGTCATATATTTGAACCAAATTAGGATTACATAATTTATCCTACAACATCCTTATCCAAAGGCTATTTTTTTTTCACTCCTTTTTTTTAAACTTAAATTGTAAATAAAATTAGTAAACTCTGAACACCCTTGAACGTGAGATTGTAATTTTACAATTCTTTTTTGTTATAAACTTAGTATTTTTGTATACTGTCGATATCTATGTACATGAAAAGAAAAAATTGAGAATTTAATCCAATTTCGATTCCGATTTGGGAAAAAAAAAACTTGAATTTTCCATTTTATGATTTAACATATTTTAACCTTGTCACATTATAGTTAATAAGTTGTACATTTAGGTCTTATTTGATATTGTTACTATTTCCTAGTTTTTAAAATATTTATATAATTTGATATACTAGTATAATTAATTAGCTTACAATGCGGAGTAGAAAAATTACTAAGAGATAAATAAAATACATTTATTAATAAATAAATAACTAATATATTAATTAAATTTGATAAATTTTTTAACTAAACTAAGTATAGAAAATAGTCGCATGAATAACATATAATACCATAAACAAATTCAATAAAATATAGGGTTAATTGCATACAGGTCCCTGCAAACATAGCGAATTACAGATATATTCCTGCAAAGTTCAACTTTTATTAGTTATCCCTACAAAAGTCCTAATGTATGCAGAAATGTCCCTGCCGTTAGGATCCGTTAGAGAAATTTAGTTAATCACAGTTAAAATGCCTAATCATGGTTACTTAATAAGGTGAATTGACAATTTTGCCCTTATTCCTCTTCCTCTTCCTCTTTTACTTGTCGACGTGGCCCCATCTCGCCGGAAAGGTGGAACTCGGCCATCGGGGAGAGCGGAGCGGAGGTCGGAGTGGTCGTCGCCGCCGCCGACGAGGGAGGAGATCGCGGTAGGGGATCGCCTCCGCCGCCTCCTTCTTCTTCTTCTTCGTATCCAGCTTTTGTAGGGACATATTTGTAAGGGTAAAAATATCATTTCACGAGCCTGATGTTAAAAAATAAACAGTTCTTTAACGGTAACAAATCAGAGGGACATTTCTGCATACATTAAGACTTTTGCAGGAATAACTTATGAAAATTGAACTTTACAGAAATATATCTGTAATTCACTATGTTTACAGAAACCTGTATGCAATTAATCCTAAAATATAATACTTTTATCTACTTATTTTTTTTAAAGAAAATAATCTCTAAACTTAGAAATTATCCAACATGGCAAGAGAGTGGTCCAAGCAATAATCATAAATTTGACATAATGGATGATGCATTTATGAGGTGGTCCAAGCTAATATTTATATTGCCAAAATTAGTTTTGATTTATTTCAATTTAACTTAATTTTTGAATTAGATTAAAATTTTTATTTGAATTAATAACTATAAAAGGCTATTTGCCCCTAACATTTAACAAAACTTATTGTCCTATCAAAAAAAAAAAAAACCAAAATAAGAAATTTGTTCTTATTTGTAAATTTCTAATTTTATTAATTGAAATAATTTTATTAATATAATAGGCCTCTTTTTCAATCGAAATAACTAATTACACATCCATAATAGTTGCTTGTTTTGTATATAAATTTGTACATTTTAAAGCCTAAAAGAAAAAAATCTATGTGTTCTATTCGAACATGTGAAAAAATTAATTAAAATGGGAGATAGATTTTTTTGTATATTCTTCAGAATCTTAATTAGAATAAAAATATATTTCTTTGAGTTTTAAAGTTATACAAAATTATGTATAAGACATGCGGTCAAAATAGCTGTTTAATCAGTGACTTCGCTTTAGAAAGGGTCATATCTAATTTTCTAAATAAAAATTGACTAAAATACAAATAATCCTCCTCAATATATCACCGGATCAAAAATATTTTATCAAATTAAAATATCAAAAAATAGTGAAATAACCAAATATGTCTCAATTTTTCTTTTTTTTCTTCTTTTCGAGAGGATGAAGTGCATATTTTTTTTATCCAAGGGTTAAGTGCAACACGCAATATATTAAAGGTGGTAAAGTGCAATTTAGCCATTAAAATTTTAGAAGGTCTGTTTTCAAAATAGTCAAACTAAAGCGGGTTCAATGTACATTTTTTCGTTTCTTTTTTAACTCCAACCACAAAAATTTTAAATAATTATTGGCAAAGGACTTCATAGTTGATATTTAAAATCTTAAATTTAAAGTTTAGTTATTTTATATTTTCAGTTAAGTTTATTAATAGCATACTATTTTTCTCTCCTAGACACAAAAAAATAAATACTTTAATTAAATTAATTAATTAATTAATTATAATATTCGGAAAATAAGCCCTATTTATAGGGGACCCTTGCAAATCTCCTCTCCAACAACGGTCCTCTTTTTCCTCTCTCTCTCTCTCTCTCTCTCTTTGTTTCTCTCTCTAAATACTCTCTCTCTCTAAATACTCTCTCTCTCTCTCTCTCTCCTCTTTCCCTCCAAAATTGCTCCTTCTACGCCCACGGATCAAACCCTAGCCGAGCGGCCCCGCCCCGCCGGAGCCGCCGCCGCCGCCGCCGCCGTGGGAACCTGCGTCAGCATAGGAGGAGGAGGAGGAGGAGGAGATCCGATGACGCGGATCACCCCTCTGCGGCGGCGGTCCGTCTCCGGCGACGCCGAGCCGCCGCCGGAGGCGGTGGCGGAGGCGGAGGCCGAGGCCCCCGCCACGCCGACGACGTGGTACGAGCCCCTCTCGCCTACGGCTCCGGCGACGCACGCCGACGCTGACGCCGAGGGCTCGTCCTCGAGGCCCCTTAGGGTCTACGCCGATGGGATCTACGACCTCTTCCACTTCGGCCACGCCCGAGCCCTAGAGCAGGCGAAGAAACTGTGAGATCTCTCTCTCTCTCTCTCTCTCTCTCTCTCTCTCTCTCTCTCTCTCTCTCTCTCGCGATCCCTTTTGATTCGGATGAGTTCTATTAGCGTATGGATCTGATTCGTTGTTTAACTGGATTTTAGTTACAAAATTGGATTCTCCGTATACAAGTGATTGGTATTAAATCTTGAACTATTGCGTGGATTGTAGATTGTGATTAGCTTTTTATCAATTATGGGCGATTCGTGTTTTGTTACCTAATATTATTATTGATGTTGGTGAGATTAGTTGCATAATGTTTCAATGCGGAAAATGCAAATGTTCTAATGGGCAAAAGATCTGACTTGTTGATGAATTGGATCATAGCTATTTAACAATGTATTGGTTTTTAATCCTTGAAGAAATTCTAGCATTTTATATTGTGGTTAGATTTAATTGGTGATACTTGTTTTTTCTCTAAGATTTTGGCTGATGATGGTGAGAGTCGTGAGATTAATTAAGGGATCTTTCATTTGACCTGAATAAATAGGTGAGAGAAATAACTTGTCTAGTTTCTGTCCCTCTTTTTATTGCACTTGGATTGTCTTAGACCAGAACAGAATATTTGAGGTAACAGCATTTAAAAAAAAAAAAAATGCAAATTGGAATCTTTTATCAGGATTATGTAAAGGATATTCCCTTTTGCTCAGTCAACTATTCTTTTCGTGATATAGAAATAGTTATCTTTTGATTGCGTTCATATGCATAATCCTTTGATTGCAGCTTACATGTAATCTGAGTTATTTATTTTATAAGTCAGTTCAATTGTTATGCTATTGACCAATAGTGAGATTTTCATGCACTTATATTTGCGCGTTAAATTTGTCGATCTTCTTCTCTTCTCTTCACACACGGTTGCTGTTTCAAACATTGGGAATGACTAATATGCTTCTTTTCTCAGATTCCCCAACACATATTTGTTAGTTGGGTGCTGCAGTGATGAAATTACCCATAGATACAAAGGAAAAACAGTTATGACTGAGGCCGAGCGTTACGAGTCTCTTCGTCACTGCAAGTATGTAGTCTTCCTTGTATTCCTTCGATAAATTTACCACTTTTTTGTGTACATGCCAGTATCCATTACGGAATGTTGTACAAATATAGCATGCCTTGTTCTTCTTGTTCTTTCGTTGGCTGATTTCTTCTTGTATTTATAACTAGATGTGTTGATGTAATTTTTTGTGTTCATTACAGGTGGGTTGATGAGGTTATACCTGACGCTCCATGGGTCATCACTCCAGAGTTCATTGACAAGCACAACATAGATTTTGTGGCTCATGATGCCCTCCCGTAAGATTCGTCAAATTCATTGCATTCTTAGTTTGATAGCGTTTTCACATGTCCATGTTTTCTACCAATGTGTTCTGCTTACAAGAATGCATATTATAAAATATTTTCTTTTTCCTCGTCTAATTTACAAAATGGATGTCACATCACGCTTCCCCTTTCAACTATCTCTTTATTGACCAACCATCCTTAGGCATACCACAGGTAAATCCCATGTCCTTAATCATTTTAACTATACACCACAAACATTTCAGAATAAATATCACAGCTCAACGTTTTGGGACGTTACTGGAATGCAAGCATTCCTTCAATTTTTCCCTGTTTTGTCCAATGGTGTATTTATCATGTCGCTCAGGCATAATAATGGAGTCAAGTTGCGTATCTTTTGCTTCCAATTGTATGAACGGACGCCTTTCTCATTTTTAAACTTATATGCTGTAGGTTTTGTGGCTAGTTTTGTATCAACTTTTAACTTTTGACCTGTCAATTTTTTTTTTTTATGTGTGAATCAAATGATCGGAGAGCATCCAATCAAAATGAACTAGGTTCCGAGCATTTTTTTCAACTCCCAAGTGCAACTAAGTGGCCTAGTAATTGGTTTGCTATGAAGTGTAACAGTTGAATTGCTGCAACTTGATGCAATGCATTATTTAACTACCATTTGTTATTGCTTTTTTAAAGCTAGCGTTTTGTGAAGCTTGTGCCCTTTGTTTTTTTTTTTTATCCAAACCATGTATAATTTTTACAACGGTTGTTTATACTCTGCAGATATGCAGATGCAAGTGGAGCAGGGAACGATGTCTACGAATTTGTCAGTTTCTCATTCTTACGCTATGGAAATAGAATGATATTTTATTTTTTGGCCAATGATTTAATCTTTTTACATTTGGTAAATTGGAAGTACCTTGAATAATGTAGGTAAAAGCCATTGGAAAGTTTAAAGAGACAAGGCGTACTGATGGCATTTCTACATCTGATATAATCATGAGGATTGTTAAAGATTACAATGAGTATGTCATGCGCAATTTAACCCGTGGATACAGTAGAAAGGACCTTGGCGTGAGCTATGTGAAGGCAAGAACACACTGTTGCTGTTTTAACAGCAGCAAAATTAAATTAGTGATTCAAATATATGTTACACTAATTGTATCAACTATTGTAAGCTTGACAAAGTTCAGTTATATATTATCAGGAAAAGCAATTGAGAGTGAACATGGGGATATCTAAACTGCGTGAAAAGGTGAAGGAACATCAGGAGAAGGTGAGTAAAAAGTTTTCTATCTGTTGGCCTAACCATTTAATGGCAAGACATTGGTCTCTGATATTTGATCCATTTTTCAAGTTGTGTCCTCAGAGTTTCAGTTGCAATAATTGAGTCTTTGAAGTTTGACCCAGATTTCAATTTTGTTCTGAGTTTCAAATTTGGCCGTGAAATTGACCTTGGTTTTAATTTCCGTGAGAGATGTAATCTCGGCAAAAGAAAGTTTAATGATGGTGCTGATGTTACACTTTTGTAATTGTTAATACAGAACAAAATTGAGAAGCTAAATTATCATAATTGAACTGTGCGAATGAAATTGAAATGTGTATCAAAGCTTAGTGTCGATTTTTGGATTAACTCTCAAATAATTCTCAATCCTGTGCTTTTCGATGAGATGTGTTGATGGCATAATGGGACATAATGTGCAGTTACATATGGTGGCCAAGACTGCTGGGGTGAATCCCGTTGAGTGGATGGAGAACGCCGATAGATTGGTCGCAGGTTTTCTTGAGAAATTCGAGGAAGGCTGCCACATAATGGTAAGTCAACAAGACAATATTCTCTGTTTCACTTAGGTGCCTATTTGGTCACAGCTTTTTGATCAGCTTCTCTACTTAAGAAGCAGATGCTAAAGTTTTGCTAGGCAAAAGATCTAGAACTTTTTTGACTGTGGCAGGAAGCCGAAATAAGTTTCTAGGCAGCGCCTTTAAGACCAAATCGGTCGTTGAATTCGGCTTTTCCTTTTTTGGTTCAATCAACTATTCAAGTTATATATATATATATATATATAGAGTCCGGCTACTATCTATATGGATTCTATATATATATATATATATATATATATATATAGCAGGACTACTGTGCTATTAGAAGCACAGCAGCCCCTGTGCTCCTAAGTTTCTAACCACCCAAGGTTAGGAAGAGAGAGAGAGAAGAGAAAAATATATATATATATATATATATATATATATATATATATATATATATATATATATATATATATATATATATATGAGTCCGGCTGGGATACTATCGATAGCACCAAGGACTTGGTGCTACCGAGTTTCCTACCGTTGGATTAACCCTTTAACTATTTTCACCCGTTAGATTATACTATTCAACCAACCACCCACTCAACCCTAGGGGGCCCACATCATCCTAACCGCATATTTCTCAATCCAATGGCTAAAAAACTAATAGCATCAATAGCCTGGTACTATTGATAGTATTCCAGCCTAATTCTATATATATATATTATATAATGCAATAATTAATATAAGTAAGAGGTCATAATATAATAAGTGCGCTGTTAAAATAATTGTAGATTATTTACATATTAAAATAGAGAAATAGAGAAAGAAATGGTAATTTAGGATGGCAATTTCTTTTCTTTTGTTCACTATATTCTAATTTTCCATAACAATTTTTTGGTTCTTAAGCCAATCGTTGGTCGCTAAATCGAATGGTTCAACTAGGTTTGTCGGTTGAATTGCTCGGGCTTATCGGTTTTTAGGTAATTATTAGGCATAATAAAAATCCAGCTAGTAGAATGGCTAATTCTGGCCTCAAAAGCAGAAGCTTCAATTTGAAACTTCTCTTAGTTGTAATGAGAATCTCTAAGGAGAATTTGAATTTTGATGAAAACGTTGTTTAAGCTTCATCAAAAAGCTCTAGTCAGATAGTACTTACGCAGAAGCTCCAGCTAGGTCAAAATTGCTTTTACACTTGGTGAAGATTTTGAATAGCCCTTTTTAAGTAACTTCAAAAATCGTCATCTTGGAAGTTCCATTGGAGGAGAAACATTCTCTTCCTTTTTTTCCAATTCGTTACGAGAGTCGGATGCGCTTGACGACTATTGCTTTTGCAGGAAACTGCGATTAAGGATCGGATTCAGGAGGGACTAAAGAGACAACAGAGCAAATCAAGGACCGATCTCCTCGAGGAACCAGAAGCTTCATGATCTCTCTTTTCTCCGTATTAAATACCAAATACCTGATACATTGCCTATTCCTTTTTCTCCTTTTAAGATCCCTTATCTTGTTCTTGTTGTTGTTGTTGTTGTTGTTGTTGTTCTCTCCTTTATTAAGATTGGTTTTACTGTTAGTGCAAGCAATTATCAAATGATGCTGCAGCATCCTTCCTTGAGAATAAAGCAGTTGGAATGATGATGTTTTTTTGGTTTTTTAGTGTCAAATATGTTATTATTAAAGAAGAAAAATAATCCAGTGTATACTAATTCTCTCTCTCTCTGCTGTTAAACTGTAAATTGTTGTGGCATTTAGGGGTGCAAACGAGCCGAACACGAGCGAGCGCGATCTTGCTCGAATTCGGGTCGTATTAGATTCGAGTCAGAATAAGGCCTGTTCGAGTTCGGCTCGAAATTTAAATCGAGCCGAATTCGAGTGGCTCGAAATAGTTTTTTTTTTTTTTTTTTTGAGCTAGTTTCAAGCCATGTTCGAATTTGGCTCGGAATTGTTCGATTCCGAGCCGGCTCGTTTATAACTCGAAATTTTATGTGGAGTTGGGTCCGTGCCTATGCGGTGCATAGAGAATGCATTAAAAGGTGTATTTGAATTAAAATATTTAATAAAAAATATTTAATATATATTATTATTAATAATATTAATATTTTTTATTTTTTATTTTTTATTTTAAATATATATATATATATATATATATATATATATATATATATATATATATATATATATATATATATATATATATATATATATATATATATATTCGAATTATTTTAAGCCGAACATGAACGAGCAGAGGCCTGCTCGTGTTTGATTTGAAATTATTTTCGAGCAAAAAAATTCAGCTCGTTTTATATTTAAAATTAATTTCGAACGAGTTATTTTTTAGCCTATTCCAAATTTTTGGTGTTTTGTGTGCATGCGCGGGCAAAGTGTTACTGCTTTTTTTAGCAACAATTATGTGAATAACAACACAAATTGAATTTTCGAGTGTTTTTTGCGCGCGCACGCGCGCATGGTGTTATCGCTTTTTCTGTTACAATTATTTAATATAAAAATAACAACATCCGAATAAATAACTTCGCATTGCATAATAAGATCAGTGGTATCCTAACAAACCGTTCAAATTGTAAAAATTTTCTTATTTTCTGTCACATAAGAAATTTTTTTTTTATATTGAATAAGTTATCGTAAATGACGCACCTCTCTCGTTTTTTCGACGGATTGGGATTAACTTAGAATGAATTAATTTTTATTTTATTTTTTACCTCTAAATTAAGACTCAGAATGAATTAATTTTTATTTTATTTTTTGCCTTTAAATTACCACTGTAGTCGGTACGGATTGGAGTAAAAAACAGAACGAGAGAAGAAAGAGATCTCCTTAAAGGTGTTGTCCGTAGATCGGATCGGGTTGGGTAGTTAATATACTGTATCCGTACCTTAAAAAAATGGGTAGAAAAAAAAATATATACCCTACTTCTTTAACTTCGGGTCGGGTCCGGGTCTGGGTACTTAGGTTAATAATATACCCATCGGGTCTAGTTGAGCGGGTCTGGGTAGTGACTACCCGTATACTATCCGTTTAAGATCAGGTATGTGTCGGGTACCGGTGGGATCTAAATCAGGTATAAATTTCAAATATGCTTTAGATTTATAAGGAGTAAAATAAAAAAAATAAAAAAGGAGTAAGCAGAGTGATTAGAATTTTTATTAGGATGAAAATACACAGAGACCCTTCACTTATAAGTCTTACTGAAATTGATCCCCCAACTTCAAATCTTTTTCATTTACTATCGGGTACTTCATCGGATTCGGGTCCAGATTTGAAACTCTTCCGGACCCTACCCATTAAAAGATCGGGTTTGGGTTGGATCCAAGTCAGGTATGGGTATTAAGCAACCGGACCCATATCCGAAATTTTAATGGGTAATTTTTGTTACCCGTATACTAGGGGTGGCAATCCAGCTCGCTGTTCGCGAGCCAGCTCGTGGTCGGCTCGAAATGAGCTCGAAATCGAATCGCTCGTTTAGTAAACGAGCCGAACACGAGCTGAATTTTTCAGCTCGTTTAATAAACGAGCCGAACAAGAGCTGGGGTTAACTCACTCGTGTTCGGCTTGACAACGGCTCGAATACATATATTTAATATTTATATTATTTATATAATTTATATTTATATATAAATAAATAATATATATATATATATAAATAAAATTTTATTATTTGATTTTTTACGCAACCTAAATAAAAAGCCCAACTCAATTATAAAAAGTTAATTTATATATAAAGTTTCAACCATTAGATCAAAGTCTAATAGATAAAATTTCATAAATTTATTTTTTATATATATTTTCTTTCTAATTTTTTTAACTTTTTGTTTGTGAGCCAGCTCGTTTACGACTCGTGTTCGGCTCGTTAATAAACAAGCCGAACACGAGTTGAATTTTTCGGCTCGGTACTTAAACGAGCCAGCTCGTGTTCGACTCGTTTATGAAACGAGCCGAACACGAGTCGGCCCCAGCTCGCTCGTGTTCGGCTCGTTGACACCCCTACCGTATACTATCTATTTTTTATCGAATCCGGATAAGATTTGGGTAAGGTCCGGATCGGGTATAGGGTATCAGATATTTTGAACAGTTTTAGATTTCCTACCTTCCACTCTATTTTCTTAGCGAGTCGGGACGAATCCGGAGTGGATTATTATTCTTATTTTTCGCTTACCACTTACCACCTCATTCGGGTCGGATCTGGATGGGAGCTCTGCTTTGGACATGTGCATGCGCAGATGAATTGCAAAACCTTTTATTTTGTGTATGGGATCTTCAAAGCAACAGCAACCAAATAAACCGATACAATACATTGAATCAAAAGATAATTTCCATGTACTTCCCATACAGAACGCATCTAAGACACAGCACCAAAGAAAAAGAATATATCCTCTCACCAAACCCTAATAACACTTATTCATTACAATCAGATCAACCCAAAAAACAAAAACACAAAAAACACAAAAAACGAGAGATAATATGATAAAGAATAGCAGACGACAAACTCCGAGCGATTTTAACCTGCAAAATATCGGATCTATCTCGAGCTATTCTTTTCTCCAGGGCGGCCTCGATTTTGCATATGTTCTCACTTTTGCCCTCTGAAGTACATGTACACTCTCTGCAACCAGATTTTTCAAACCAGGAATAAAATTAGTAGAAACTTGAATAGAAGCATAAAAACCGAGGGGAATATTGTGAGTATATTGCAATTAAAATCATTAAGATACGGCAATATATATATATATAGAGAGAGATATATACATAGAGAGAGAGAGAGAGAGAGAGAGAGAGTTGAGCTCCTGTGCTTTTAAAAGCACAGGAGCATTTGTGCTTGTGATTTTTTAGCAGTCGGATCGCTTCAAGATCCGCGCAACACTAGTAACGGCGTCCCATTAAATCTCCTTCACTAGTGCTGCACGGATCTTAAAGCGATCCAATGCCTTAAAAGCACAGGAGCTCAACTCTCTCTCTCTCTCTCTCTCTCTATATATATATATATATATATACACACACACGGAAAGTTACTCGCAGTTTTAGTTTTGCTAGGTATGTAGGTTCAATAAGCAATTTAGCACAGAAAATATTGAAGATCCCAATCACCCCTATGGGAATTCTCGGCAGAGGATAACCTTAGGGGATGTTGGGTTTCCTGGAACATATCACGGAAAATAATTTTCCGTCCGATTGGTTCCTAGAAAAAATAGTTTTTGTTTCCAGATTATGAAAAAGTAGTGTTTTTGTTTTCCAGATTTTTTTTTAAAATTCGGAAAACAAAAAACTGTGTAAACAGGTGTTTCTCATGAAAATCTTTTCTTCTAGAAAAACAGTTTTCCATACTTTTTTTGAGGAACTAAGCACGCCATTATTTAGTGGGATAGAAAAAGATTAGTAGGTGTAATTTTTCTTTTGATGTGTCGGTTCTCCGAATCAAGCACCAAACTAGTCCTTCCAAATTTCATGAGCTTTTTTTTTATCACAAATGCATTCTCGATTCGTCCAGTTAATGAGGCCTCTAATAAGACCAATAGTAATCCTAAGTCATGTAGTCCCACTACTTCGACAACACAGTACATGAAGAACTCAATATTAAGGTCCATAAGCACATATTTTGAATCTTTGATCTAACTAGCATCTTGGGGAGAGAGAGAGAGAGAGAGAGAGAGAGAGAGAGAGAGAGAGAGAGAGAGAGAGAGAGAGAGATGTTCAAATGGCAAACAATTTTGTCTACACGAGTATTTTCCTTTGTGAGTAATAATAACACAGAGAAAAGCAAGTTGTTTGAACTAACCTGGAGTACCCACAAGCTGATGAGTATTTCGAGGCAGAAGAATGCAAACCCTATCAGATAGAAAATCTGCATAATAATTATATGCAAAGGAGAGTTATTTAGGAGGGGAACATATATAAACTTGAAGTAAATAACTATGGTAATGTGTGCAAGCGACGATCATTGGTAACATTTATGGAATGACTTACCCCCACCGACACATGGTCGGAGAACGTGTCAATCGCTGCGAGGATTCCCCTAATTTAAGATAAAGAAAAATATATATATATCAAAATCTGCAAGCATAGTTATGTAAACAAAAAAGATAATATAACTACCATACTCAATCTGATATAAGCAGAATATGTTAGAATGAATCGATGGATGGAAAGTAAAATAACACCATGAGTCAAACAATAGTTATACTTTCTCTTCTTTGCAGCAATGGAAAGCGAAAGAAATATTCAGATATTGAAGGTTTACATTCACGAGGTGATAAAAGAATGTTAAACCAGAGGAGAGATGCAAGAAACTTATTCTAATGGTAAATTAAATTGCAGTTTTTCTCTTAGGAGATTATAATAGGTGAAAGACACCTATTTATGTAAATTTATGTAAATAGGAGTGAGATTAAACCAACTCATAGCTAAAAGAATGTATCATAGATTCGGAGATAATGATTGAAACGTATAACCACAAGGAATCAATAAGATGGCAAATTGTCAAATTATCTGTAGATTTTAGTCCTTCACAATATGAAATATTTTTATAAGCCACATGCAACTCGAAGATTCTTAGATAAGACAAAGAAATATAGACTACAGGAGCTTAATTTCTTTTAGACTTCTCAATTAAATTCTAGCAAGTAAAATACAAATATATATAAAAGAGTTTATTCTTGCAAAAGCATAGCAATGAACACCCGGTGTTAAATTTAGTGTGAAGAAAATGACTTACGTAAGTGACTTCCCATGAAATACAATTGGTGGAGCAATTGCGGCGAGGATGCAGAAACATATGTGGATCTACATGCAGAACAAGGAAAAAGTACATAAAATATAGAGCAAGTTATAGAAATTATGAGAGGATACCCCAGAAAATTAGCATAGATAATTAATTACCATGTAGAAAAGGAAAAACCAACCAAACTTCAGAGCGCTATCAGTTCTGATTAATAATAAGAAAAACAGAAAAGTTAGCATAACAGGAATGGAAAAACAGCAAATAAGAGGATACATAATAATCTCGAATATAAATATCACGTAATCTCGAATATAAATATCACGTTGTAGTAATGCACTTGAGTAGGTTTAGGAATTGGAGGTATAAAAAAGAAATTCTCAGGTCCTCATGTGAAGCTTGGGGTTTCACACAGATAGTAGGGGCTTTTATATATACATCGCTCAATATCATCGATCTACATGAATACTACTGTAAAAATCTGAATTTATAAAAAGCTCCAAAAGGTGCAGTTTCTTACAAAAGCATTGTTTAAGTTGGGAATCATCCAATTTATGAGGGAGAGTCGATTACTTGTTAGAAAAAAGTATTCAAAGAGGTACGGTGTTGCAAGTACAGGAGTATACACATAAGAGATCAAGTTTTTGAAGCACATGTGCAAAAATCCAAGGGTTGCAGGAACATAAATTTAAATAGATAACTTTACATAGCTATGCACATGGGATTCTGAATATCTCGCATATTTGCCCATAAAATAGTAAGTTTGTTTTGCCAAGTACAAAGTACCTGAAACCAGGGATTCCATTTGAATATCTAGAGATGAAAGCCTAGGGTTGTCACAGATCAGCAATATTAAAATTCAGTTTTCAGTTCAACGTATTTCTTTCCTGTAAAACTAGCATGTTCCTTTTTCTTTCAATAAGATGGGGAACAAGAACCACAATAATTCAGGCTTACATTAAGTTTCAAATTCAGTTGACAAGAAACTGGCATGTTTTACAACATAAGAGAACCACTGCAGAAAATAAGCATAATCCACACAGAGCTTAAGAAAGCATATATATGTATACACTGAATATCATACGGTTCCTTTCTCCAATATAATACTTTATTCTCCAAAACTATGCTTTACATTTGATAACAAACACCAAGTTAATGTATGAAGAGAGCGACAATAAACTGATGTCAAAAGTGACCTGAAAAAAAAAATATATATCAGCACTTGCAAAGAAAGCTTACCGCATGGCTCGATACAAAGGCCTATACCAAAGAACATATGAGAGTGGACATCCAAGCAAAGCATAGATGATTGCAAGGAAGAAAATCTTAACACCTGTAAATTGGAGGCGCAAAGAAGGAACGTATTTAAGACATTAAATATCATATATAAGTTTTACCACATAAACATGGAATACGTAAGGAAACTGTCGGACAATAGATAGAAGAAATAGTCCTATAGAAGTATCGGAGGGGGGGAAAAAACAAAAAAAACCACCTCCTCCTCTAATCCAGCAAATAGTTACAGCAACTACATTCCATGCAAGGCAAAGAACAATTCCTGCAAAGAAACAATACCACCAGTGGAGAATTAATAAAGGATAATAGCCGAAGTTACTGAAATTAAAATATAAAATTAATGAAGTACACTTGATTTAATCTATTTTCTTTTTTTTTTGGGAATTATCGGTTCCAATAATTTCCAATAATTCAAGTTCCTGTCAGACTGGATGACGCATTGGTTCAACTAATGATCCAGTAACCCAACCACTAGCCGGCTCAATGCCCCATCGAGGCTTAATAACAATATGTTTCCACCACAAAACTAGTATGTATAGAACAAATGCGAACATACCTAGCCAACTTGCAAATGCCAGATACTGCAATTTCTGCGCGTGTATTGGTATTTCCTTAGATATGTCATGATGAATAATAGGAAAAACTGGGGGCCAATTTTTGTCCTCAACGGTAACGCCAGCTGCATCGGAAAGTGTTACATCCAAATATCACCAATAATCCCACATTACACAATACCCCAACCTAAAAGTAAAAATGTCCTAATTCAATACCTCTAGTTAATGCTTCCTCCCTTTGTTTTATTTCCTGCAATTGAAGTGCAAAACAAATTTTTTTTTTTTCAAAATAGTGTAACTCCATAAGCTTAAAAAAATGATTCTAGGAAAATAGCTTTTAAGAACAAAAAAAAAAAAGAGAGTACCCTTTCCCTTCTCTTTAAATTCTCTTCCCAGGCTGTAAGATCCTTCTGCTTCTTCTTTGGATCCTGCAAACAATTAATCACAATACTGAAGGAGTAAAAAATAAAATGCAAAACCTACAATTTTGTCACACCCATCTCAAATTAAACATCCCAAAATTCCACAAATATCTTAGAATAAGTTGAAGGACATATTAAAAGGAAAAAAAAAGAAAAAAGAAATCTAAACTTTGTGAACACAAGAACTCAATCAACCACCGAAAACCCTACAATCTCACTTTATGATACAGTCGAGCACTCACCCAGATCTAGGGTTTCTCCCCCGAGATCCCTAATCCAACTCAAACCAGTTCACAATCCACCACAAAAGGTCAACAAAACCCACAACCCACATTGCGTTTCCCACCCACCAAATCCCCAAAACTTCGACAAAAACCCACGGATTAAAACCACTAAAAACCAAACAAAGCACGAGAAAACCCTAGGAAACGAGTAAAGGCGACACCTTTACCCAAGAAACCACCAACACACATCAAAATCGTAATGTTGGACGAAGAATTGGACTATAAACGATCGAAATGGTGCGAATTTAACCGAAAAAAAAGTGGTGGGTGCGGGGATCGATACCGCGAAGGGGTTCACGTTGTCCTCCTCGAGAGAATTGGGATCGCGAGGCATTGTTGGGAACTTTTTGTAGCACCAAAATAGAAAAAAGAGAGGGGGAAAGAGTGCGGGAACACTACGCTGCAACGAAGGGTTTCTTTCTCTCTCTTTCTCTCTCTAGAATCGCTCTTTTTTTTTCGACGACGAAGAGAGAGAGAGAGAGGGAGAGCTCGAAATATTTAGGCGCTTTTCTTTCGTTTGGTACGAGGGTAAAAAGGAAAAAGTTAAAGGGCTAAACTGCAAAATTACCTTTCTTTGGCTTTGCGTATAGATTTGGTAACTAACCTATAATTTTTTTATAATATTTTTATGCTAAATTACAAAACAAATTCTGTAAATAATTTTTTTTACTTTTTTTTTTCCGACTTTCAAAAACTTATATTTTGCCCCTTTAAAAGACCTTTTTGCATAAAAAATCCACTAGTTTTAGATTTTTGCAAAATTGAGTCGCTATTTTCTATTTTGCAGATTCGGTCCGAATTTTAAGTAAACTGACCAAAATACTCTTATTATTTTTTCTCCCGAGCCACGCGGGGCCTCTGCCGGCGTCGCTCGCCCCGCCACGGGCCCCGTCGTTGTCCTCGTCCTCCTTCTCCTCCTCTGAGGCCTCCTACTCGTCGTCGTGGTGCTCCTCCTCCCTGCCTCCCCCGATTCCGAGCGCTTCCTCAAGATCCGCCCCGCGCCGCGCGCCCCGGAGAGGGAGGTGACCGTATCCGAGTTTGGTTGGGAAGAAATGGTGCAACAAGAAAAAATGGTGCAACGAGGAGAAATGGTGCAACGAGGAAGAAGAAGAGAAAAGAAAATGGTGTAATTTTTATTCAAACAGTGTAACATTATTTTAACAGTGCAAATTACACTCTTTGAGATAAAAATTATACTTTTTAGACCAAAATTGCACTGTTAATCCAAAATTAAAAAAAGTAAGTAGCAAATGTAGTGTGATGGGGCAAATGAGAGTTCCATGTCTTCTTTAGGTGCTTCATAACAAATATTGCATGTTAGTTGAAATGTAAGTTTCATGCCTTTTCTCATGATTTTATCAAAAGCAAGGGGAAAAAAATCATAAATAATTTGATCATTTATATAGTTAGTAAGAGGTTGCTCAAGAAAAAATTATTGTTTTAATCTTGTTGAACTTTGTCTTTTTGAAGTTTTTTTTTATGTAAACAAGCTGAGATATTGGAGACAAACAAAAAATACAGCTTTACTATAGTAATTTTATCATCTCTTATCTTTACTCAATTCTAATAAACAAGATAATACTATCGCACTTTTCTAAAATTCAGTAGTTTAATAATTGACTTAAAGTGTATGGAGAAAGTGTTATGAATAGAAGGATAATTGTCAATATTATCATAACGAACAATATTTGATAACAAATTTAGAAAGAGCACAATGCTAAACATTTTCAAAATTATCTTTATTCTTATTATTTCAAAAATAAGTAAATATAAAAAATAAGTAGAAGATAGAAGAGCCCAGATTCAAAATGAACAAATTGAAATTCGAAAAGAATCCTTCTGATTAATGGATCACTGGGTTGCTGTGAAAGATTTGCAGTCTCCTGCCTTACCGCTTGACCATATAGGAGAATATTTTAATTTAATTGGATAAATAGAGATGAAGAACCTTTTTGAAACAATAATTGGATGTGTCATTGGACAAATTGAGAGTTGTTCTTTACTTGTTTGTATATAGAAAATAATGAGTTTAAAGTAAAGCATGTAGTAATAAAGCTTTTAAATCTAGTTTTGAGAAGACTATAATAAATCAAATTACTAAAAAAAATGGAGTTATAATTTTTCTTTAAAACCAATGCGAATATTGTTTGGAGGTTGAAAAATATATAATAAATAAAATTTATGAAATATATAATATAAAATTTAAGATTCTTTCTTATAATTGGATACTTCAAACGTTAAACAATTTTCCTGAGAGATGAACCAAGTGACTAAGTAGTTGGCCAACAAACAAAGATATAAAATTTATATTCTAGCTCATAAATTTGAATATCATCTTGAGTTAAATTGTAACCTTTGTAAAATAATTTTTTTGTATTATTTCCAATGTACTATCACATATAGTAAAGAGATATTCCATTAGAATAATAATAAATAAATTTATAAAAATTTGATTGATTTCTTTCTAATTTTCGAATTAGTTTTTTTTATGCACACAATTGGAGACATTGGAGAAAGAATATTGAGGACATGGTGTCAAAAAAAATTCGGGAAGATGATTTCAATATTGTATATTGCTTTCAAATATATATAAAAAATTAGAACTCACATATAAAATTTCCTAAAAAAGAGTGGATGGATTGGATTCTTACTATTTCTAAACATTTGAATTGCATTTTATATAACAAATATAGAAGCATCATAGTCAAATAATAATAATAATAAAATTGAGTTGTACTAATCAACATAGTTGTGTTACCAATGTATTCAATTAGAGCAACATGCAATTAGAATATGCAAATCACTTTACTCATCTTTTAGTATATTATTCACTACTCTTTCATAAAAATAAGATGCATCACTCTTTATTTTGAGGGGCAGTTGTTTATATACTCCTAAAAAAATTTCGACTTTCGTATTTACTCTTCTTAGAAGGCTAATATTAAAAATACTCTTTTAAGGTTTCAAGTTCTTTCAAATATACACCTAAAGTTAAATTCTGTTAATAAATTGTTAGAAACAGCTGTTATCTCTATAAAATTATCATTTTCCCTTTCAAATATACCTTTCTACCATCACCAACTTTTCTTATTTCCCCTTAAGTTAGAGGCAAAATAGGTAATTTTACTATTTTTAAATTATGATAAAAATTTAACTTAAATTTAACCCGATATGACTTAACTGATACTAAAAGTGGGTGTATTTTTGAATAACAGAGAAATATACGAGGAGTATATTTGAAACAAAAAAAAGTAGGGATAAATAAGATATTTCAGAGGTTTTGAGGGGTATTCATACGAGAAAGTGATTATCTACTATCTTGTCCTAAAATTGTATAGGGTTCATATCCCTCAGTAACTATAAGTTATAAAGTTTAACTACTGTAGGTGTATTCTTATAAAGAAGTATAATTTTTAAGAGTTCAATACAATAGTTTGTTCTGATTAAATACAATTTAAACTTCACGACTACATGTTGTATATTTAAATGAATCATATATCACCATTTCCATGGTGATTTTACTATCTACAAGTATCATGAATTATATGTACACACTTTTTATATTTATATTAATATGATGTTTAGTTATATTTATTTTTAAAATAGAAATATTGTTTACTTTATCCTACTTGTTTTAAGCTCATGTTTTTTCGTTTTTTTCCATTGGTGTTTCCTTCTCTTTTCTTTTTATTTTATTTTCTTAATATATATAATTATGCATAATTCTTAATTAAATTTTTTTTTGTTACAATGAATAGAAATATTTAAATTGCATTAAATTAATTAAAAATCACATGTCACACTTTGCTGGAGGAAAACTACTTTTAAATAAGGAATCTCCATCTTTTCCTCTCCACAGTTAAGGAATATCATCACAACCACTTATTTTGTTTATCAAAATTTAAGTTGAAATATGATTTTTAATCTTAATAACTAAAATCTTTGCAAAAATTGTCTCTCTCAAATAAGCACAGAAATATTCAAAAATTCACTTACTATATTTAATGACATTTGGAGTAAAAAAAACTCAACCTCTTAGTACTCATTCCCAATAAAATTCTTATAAGCTCCATATGAATTAAAGTTTCACTCTATTAAAAAATTTATTATTACAAGTTTCACAATGATTAGGCTCATCCTATCAATTGCTACATTAACATCTCTCATACCATATACTCAGGGACGAAGCTAGGACTCGATTATGAGGGGGGCCAAAATACAAACAAATCAAAATTTTAACAAATAAACAAGAGTTACCTAATTAAACTTTTGGTGAGGAAATATATTGACTAAATAATTAGTGTAAAAAAGCATCACCCCTTTTTTATTTATACTTACTTAACTTCTAATTATTTTATTTATATTATTTCACTCAAATATTTTTGAAATTTACTAAAGCTAATAATAATTCTGTCAATGATTTAATTTTGTAATTTTTAGTAAATACAATTGTGACAATTGATGACTAACTTTAATATAATCTTTAATTTAATTATCTAAAATAATTAGAAGTTGTGAAGGTACTAAATAAAAAAATAAAATAAATTCAGAGTTAAGAGAGCACTATGTTAGAGCCAAATTTTTTTTTAAAAGATAGGTCAGTCAATATATTTTTGAGATTAAATAAAAATATATTCTTTAAATTTTTTATATATAAAAAACTATTACGCAAATTACGAAAAGTCTAGGGGGGCCATGGCTCCGCCCCTGCATATACTTATTTGAACTACGCTATTTTACTTAAAAAGGAAATATAATTTTGAGGAAAAGAAAATAATTATTTCATATCTCAAAAAAAGGAATGGAAAAAAAGAAAAAGAATTTCTCATTTTTCAAAATTTAGGAGACATGAAAAATTTGTGAGAGTATTGAAAATAACAATGCCTCGCGAATATCATGTGATAGGGAAGGAAAAGAATGAATGCTTCATGCCTTTCTAATATGTTGATAATCTATATAGTTAGATAAATCTTATCAACTATAATTGATTTTTATCTCTTCTTAGTTATTCTAATTTTTTTTTTGAGAGAAAGGTAGCACGCTACCCGCTTCCTTTATTTTTTTTAGAAATAAACTTAGCTGGAAATGTGAATCAACTAAAATTCGAACTCGGGACCTCAGGTACCAACCACCAAGCCCTTTGCCACTTGCGCTAAGGACGGTCGGTATTCTAATATTAGAAATTATATTTTGCACATCCAATTTGAGACATTGGGGAAAATCAAAAAATACTTTTGTATATCCCAAACTCAATCTTTGTCTTAATAATATTCAAAATTAATAGGGTAATATTGTCGGGATATAATAACAATTGGAGTAATAGCTACAACTACTTTTGGTATAAATTCAAATTAAATTGTAAAAATAGGATAATATTATTGGCTCATATTTCTTCTCTTTCCCTTCTATGATAAAATATAATTAAATTTAGACTAATCCTCAATGTAAAAATAATTTAGTAAATTAAAATCCACTTCAAGTTATACTAAAAATTAGAGCAGTTTTGGTTTAAATTAAATATAAACATCATTAATATGAATGGCAATTTTTCTAATGAGAATATTTTGGTAGGAGTTTGATTCTTTAGCACAGGGATAAAACTAAGCCTGATATGCATAATCCAAATCTATATTCATATTTTTACATCGAATCCAAATCTATATTCCAATATTAGTTGGATACTAAAATTTAAATTCTTATTAGATATTAAAAAATAAAAGAAATTGAGAATTTTTTATAAAAAGTGTCAAATATGCTCAATAGAAATGTTACATATCAAAAATATATTAAAACCGGTTTTGAATTCAGATAATGTGGATTCGAATCCGGAGACAAAAGTGAAACTGAATCTAAATTCGAATCAGATAAAAAAATTTCAATCCATTTTTGATAATTTTTAGTTTTGGAGTCATGTTAGATCGGATAATTTCTTACCTACTCCTGCTGCAATTTTATGATGTATTTTATCTAAAATTTTTGCACAATATGTACACATAAAATGAATAATTATATCCGGACTTAGAGAATGAAAAATCCAACAATACTTAAATTATTCCAATGTGAATTGTACGAGAAAAATCTCGATATAACTTTTATTTTTGGGAGAGAAAGGTAGCATATTACCCACTCCATTCATTATTTATTTTTTCAGAAAAATAAATTTAGCTGGAAATGTAAACTAAAATATAGTTTCAGGATTTATAGTTCTAAATATAGGATTTATAGTTCTAAATATATCTAAATTGAGAGGTTATTAGTTCTAAATATATCTGAACTGAGAGGTTATGAAGGAGTATATGAAAGTTCTAGAATTGGAGTTGTAGTATTTTTAAATCTGTTGTTCACTATTATAAGTTAATGAAAATTTAATATATGGTAAATCATTTGGTGCGATTTCTGATTATTTGAGGTCCGATTTGGTGAGAATTTATTTGCTGTTAAAAACATTTTAACGGAGAATACGATGAAAAAAGTAATAAGGTTCCAACAATTTTTCATTTTTATCAAATAACTAGGGGGAATAGAATTCAAAAGAACTTTGATTTAATCTTAAGAAAGAATTTTATTTCTAAATGAATTCAATTAAATTACCGAATACCCCGTAACGTTCAGGGTTAGCAGCAACAATTTTTTTTTAAAAAGACATTCTTAATTTAAAAAAAGGACTGATTGATATCTAATAACAGCACATTAATATTCTGCTTCTCTTTAGACCACTTAAAAAGTTACAAAATTTAGTATCTAAAAAGTTCAAATACTTAGATCAACAAAAATAAGGTGAAAGTAAAGTACACATTTTACTTCTAAAATTATTGTAGCTTTAGTACTTAATTTAAAAATAAAAATTTCGTATGGAATCAGCATGAATAAAAAACGAAAACAAGTATGGTATAACACCTAGAAATACATATTTTAAAATCATTTTTTTCTGTATCTGTATATTCAAAATCATAGTTGGTCATGCAAATGTATAATTTTGAGTGACACTAAACTTAATAAGATGGAATGAATTTTGAACTTGTATATTATAATAATAATTGTAAAACTTCAATAAAGATTACTTTAGTAGTTATGCATATTAACATAAAATAAAATAATAATACACATAAAACCAAGAAAATTGCTAGTAATATAATGCACTTTCCGACAAAAATAACTCACAAGAGTTATTTGCAAGTTATATAACAATATACATAAAACTAGGGGTGTCAACGAGCCGAACACGAGCTGGCTCGTTTAAGTATCGAGCCGAAAACGAGCTAGCTCACAAACAACAAGTTAAAAGGATTAGAAAGAAAATATATATAAAAAATAAATTTATACGATCTTATACATTAGATTTTGATCTAATGGTTGAAACTTTACATATAAATTGACTTTTTATAATTGAGTTGGGCTTTATATTTAGATTGGACTAAAAATCAAATAATAAAAATTTATATTTATATATAAATATAAATTGTATAAATAAAATAAATATTAAATATATGTATTCGAGCTGTTATCGAGCCGAACACGAGCGAGCTGATCCCAGCTCGTGTTCGGCTCGTTTATTAAACGAGCTGAAAAACTCGGCTCGTGTTTGACTCGTTTACTAAACGAGCGATTCGATCTCGAGCTCATTTCGAGCCGAACACGTGCTGGCTCACGAACAGCGAGCTGGATTGCCACCTCTACATAAAACCAAAGGAAATCCGAAGAATTTTACACCATCCACCTTATTTTCTCAGAACCATTCTGTGCTACCACATTTGAAACAGTTACAGAGATCCAAATTTTCGACGAAAACGAATTTAACATGCCATGTAGGAAGAAACTTCATAGCTCCATAAGTTCTCAATCTGAAGCTTTCGGGGGATTTCGCGGCAGTAATACACATTGTTCTTTTGGATTCTGCAGTTTGAACCCACAATTTTCTGTTCCTGCAATTTGAGACTAAAATCTCCTTTTTATGACATGAAACACAACATGGCACATTTTGTAATTCATGTCTATGGACTCAGTTCGCGCCAGGTGCTGGAGATATTTTACACGACAATTTCGGAAACAACCAAAGATGTGGGTTTAAACTGCAAGATCAGAAAAAGACGGACGGTCTCTTAATGCAAAATGGCCTGCAGTCGGAGCGTGCCTGTCCGATCCTTGGCCCGATGATTCCCCGATCTCTCTCTTTCGATCTCTCAACCTCAATCTCGATCTCGATGCATATGTCACTAATCTCTTTCTTTGTCACCACAAAATCAAACAAGATACCTTATGAACCAGTAGTAAATTATGCGCAGTGTCTTAGCCATATCAGAATTGATTCGATGCCGCTTCATCGAAGCTATCTACTATATTTGCCTTATATACAATGTACTTCCCCACCCTCAGTTTGAATTCTAGTGTTAGCTTCCGATGCAGTTTCACACTTCGCTCCGACCCTTAAATTTCTCAGAAACAAGAGACCTAATATATTCATCGTGTCGAATATATCCCCAGCCTCGGATTCTTTTCCCGCGTACTCGTAGAGATGGACGGCCGCACTGAAGATGAAACTGTCGGGCTTTATAGACTCGTTGATTGTCTCAAAGAAAGAAACGCCTTCGTTTATGAGACCGTAATCCAAATAAGCCCTCATCATGCTTCTACAACAAGCCAAATCAGGAGCTATCTCCATTTGCCGCATTTGGTTGTACATTCTTTGGGCTTCTAGAATAAGCCCTTCCTTTATAAAGGCAAAAATGAGGTGATTGAAATGGGAACACGAGGGAGTTATCCTCTCGTTTAGCATTTCATGAATTGCTTCCTCCGCTTTGAGGTAATTTCCACTTTCGGTGTAGGCTCGGATTAGTGCGAGATAGGTGAAAGAATCGGGACGATGGCCAGTTTCCAGCATCTCTTGGAAAAGGTTTTCCGCTTCGCGGTGTAGACCAGAAGTGGCGTAGACGTTGATCATGGAATTGTAACTTATCTGCACGGCCATTTAAGAATTATTTGAGATTTTCTCGAACAAAATTTCCATGTACTGATACTGAAATCAGTAAATCATAACACAAAAACATTAGTTACTTCATAGAAAATGTATTTCTTTCTAGAAAATGCCGTTTTGAATCTATTATTGCAAAAGACGTAAGTTTTATGGTCAAAAGATGGCGAGAGAAACTATATACATATATCCTATTAATGAGCAGGATCATGTCAAAAACTATATATATATATATATATATATATATATATATATATATATATATATATATATATATAATATATATATATATATATATATATATATATATATCTAAATTAATATTTAATATCAATATCAACATACCTTTCCAGGTATAATTCCATCTTCCTTCATTTTACTGAATAATAGAGATGCCTCCTGGCACCGACCTGCAGTATGGAAACAATAGACATCCCAGCATACATTATTGAGGCATACAATTATACCACTCCATATTTCTATTTACATATATGTCCCAGCAAATTCGAAATTTGAAGGGGGGTATGTTTAAGTAGATAACTATGTGATGATATATACGTAAAAGCCGCATATGAAGGTCGTTGTTTCTGTGGAAAATATTTCAATAAATTCAATGTTAAATTTATCCTAGTATATGCCAAAAAAAAAAAACCAAAAAAAAAAAAAAAAAAAAAGCTGGAAAGAAGCACAGGAAACTCACCAGCTTTCCCATAGTGGGTAAGCATATTTGTGTATGCTTTCTCGTCAATAGAAAAGCCCAAGTCCTTCGCAGCATTAAACATCTCAATAGCCTTCTCCAATTTGCCTCCTTGGCCATGAACACTACATTCAATAGTATGAAAGAAAATTATGCTAGAATATTCAATTCGAAAGAATTTGAAAATATTTTAGGAAAGAAAAATGAAAAAAGCGAATCAGTTACCTAATCATTGTGTTATAAGTTTGAAGAGAGGGAGGTACACCAGAAGAGATCATGCGATCATATATATTGATGGCGGAGTGCAACTTACCTGCATGGATTTTGAGTTCCATTAGTTAATAATCATCCCAAAATACCAACTTCTTTTCTAAGTAATAGAAATCATAAAAAAAGTATATGCCGAACCTGCATCTAGCATAGACTTGATAAAAGTGTTATATGCGACAGTATCAAGTGCCACTTCTTCATCCAAACTTCGATTGATAATGCACTCTGCCTCCCGATGTTTCCCTTAAAGAAACAAACAAAGCAACTCATCAGAATATAATGCTATCGTAGTATTTTATACGTGACGCTCAGAAAATTTCCGACATAAAAGAGGATACACAGAACTCGCCTCAACTATTCTCAACAGGTGAATTATCTTTATTTTAATAAGTACCAAAAGAAGAAAACTGAGACATTTTCTACCAAACCAAGCTAATTTTGTTCTTCCAGAGATCACATCATGAATCATGAAAATCATGAACTGTACCAAATTACTTGTACAATTACTCGCATCAACAACAATTATGACGACAACAGCCAAAACACAACTAACTTGTCGCCCCAATAATACGGAACCATCATTTGATCTGGCCCTGTTCCACTCTGCTATATTTCAGATGAAATTCTACCTCTATTTCGTTCAGGTATATCCATTAGTTGATTTTTTTTCCCCCACTCCCCAAATCCCAACTAGTTTTAAGTGTTCTCGACAGTACGTGGCTATTCTACTCTCACAAGCTACAAGACTGAAAAAGAACAACATAGAAGATCAAAGTAAACACTCAAGTTAAAAGCAAATGCATACCATGCTTAGCTAAAGAATTTACAAGTATGCTGATAGTGACTGCATCTTGCGTATTGCCTAGACTAACTGATTCCCTGTAGAGTTGGTTTGCTTCATCAACTTTGCCACATTTGCAAAAAGCATCAACCATGGCATTACAAAGAGTTGCTCCTATTGCCAAAGAGTTCGACGCTGACTTAAAAACTTCCTGGGCTTGTTCTAACTGCTGGATCTGACCATATCGAGTAACTAAAGAAGCAGCTGCGGAGTCCTCAGGTCTGAAACCTAATTTAATTAATTGGTCATATAAGAACTGAGCCCGCGCTATATTCCCTGCAGATAAATCACAAAATGGACCAGTCAGAAGAGAAGTGTGTCAAAACCACATGCTGTGCTAAACCCACTGATGCTTGTTTTGCCTTTCTTTTGCACCTGATTCTCTACTCCGAAGAGCAGCAACTGTGATTTTTGCAAATAGAAAGTCTGGAACTTATGCTGCAGCTGCAAGCTGAAATGAACCCCTGGACCTAGAAGCTGAAGCTCCAATTGGAAACTTCTAGTTCTACTACAGCAAGAAGCTGTTTTGGAAGATCCCCACAAAAAAAACTCTATTCAAACAGCACTTCTACAAAAGCTTCAACAATGCCAAATAGACCACCCTAAGGACTTTTTGACCAGATTAAAGCTCCAGCAGAGTTGTTGTTTAAGTTGAGCTGCTCAAAAAGCATTAACAACTACTTCACTAAAATCCTCCTAACATCTTCTGCATCAAAGTGGAGCTTATGCTTTAGGGCCCAAAAATTCATTTTAGCTCCCCACCGCAGCAAAAGTCCAAGATCTTCATTGTTTTCAAATGCTTGGTTGCTGCTTCTCAGAGTAGAAAAGTTGTTCCAAAAGCCAAGCCAAGTAAGAACTAAATGTACAATGAGCATTCATATTTGAACAAGTTAAGTTGCTTGCCTTCCCTAGCAAATTTGCAGATCAATTGGCATGCTGCAGATAGACCAAAATTTGTCTCCAACATCGTTTTCAAGATCTCATTGGAATTATACCTATCACCAGTTTCCAAATATACGCGGAGCATTACACCAAGTGCATTGGTATCTGGTTGCTGTATCGTCCTTAACAAATTCTCTGCTTTCCTAAGCTCTCCTGCTTTCCCATATAATGCCATTAGCGATGCCCTAGTTGTTTTATCCATAACAAACCCATTATTCTCCATATCTTCAAGTAATTTTTCAGCATCATCGATCTTTCCCTCTCTGCAGTATACTTCCATAACAGTGTTATAGAGGTTCTCATCAAATTTAAGCTCATTTTTTCTCATTTGGGAGATCAATCCCGTGGCCTTTTCGAGAAGACCCAATTTTACATACAACACAAGTAAATCAGTAAAGCAAACAGCATCAGGAAGGCTAGCTTTAGATAGTGCTTGAAAAGCAGCTTCTGCTGAAGCTACGTCTTCCTTGGCAACATAACATCGAAGTAAAGCACTATATGCAAAATTCGACGGTTCAACGTTTCTAGACCTCATAACTTCCAAAACTTCTAGTGCTTTTTCATAATTCCCAGCACTAATATGAACTTGAGCCATCGCCACATATGTTTTCTCATCGCTAAGAATACCCAATGTTTCAATCTCTTTGAATGTTCTTTCTGCATCCTCATAAAGTCCGAGTTTTCCATATATCCTAACAAGTATTCCATAAATGACTTCATCAGGAATAATTTTATTTCTTCCCATCTGTGCAAAAAGTGAGAGAGCTTTCGAGTAATCTGAATGCTTATAATATAGATTAAGCAGGGAGGCACAGGTGTAGTTGCTTGGGATAATACCCGAAGGTCTCATCTCTTCGTAAAGTCTTAATGCTTCTTCCCTTTTGCCATTTTTGGCAGTTAAGCTGATTAAAAGACTGTATGTTGCCTCTTCAGGGATAAATCCAGCTTTCTTCATTTTCCCAAAAATATCCAAAGCCTCCTCCATGAGATCTTCCTTAACATGCGAGCTAATAACAATTGTATAAGTGAAGCGATTTGGCGCTACTTCTACTTCCAACATTTGCTTCCACAACTGGATGACTTTTCCGTGCAGCTTCTGCTTTTGCAAAGATGAAATCATGAAGTTAAAAACGGCAATAGAAGGTAAGACACCTCTTCTACGAACAGCTGAATAGAATAGCAACATGTCTTTATGCCGGCCCCACCTAGCATAAGCACACAGAAGAGTTCCACAAGCCACTTCGTCAGGTTCACAACCAGCTTCGAGCATCTCCAGAAAGATCTGTTCAGCTAGTTTGATCTTTCCAACTTGGCCGTACGCCCTAAGAACAATAGTGTAGACAATAACACTAGGTTTGTAACACAGCTGCACAAGCAACCAACTGATGAGGGTCAGTGAAGACTGTTTCAGTTTAAAGGTCTCAATAAAATCAAGAATAAATTTGACACATAAATGCATAACTTTCAGTTTATTTTTAGAGAAATTGACCCAAGACTTTGCCAGCTACCATGACCTATTAAAGCGACATTTCATTGAAAGACTATATCATCTAGGTAAAATTGCGACGAAGATAGAGAAATCGTTGTCTCTACCATCATTATCGTGCTTCCAGAACATGCATAAGAAATTAAGAACCCTTTCTCCATCAGTTTTATAACTGATTAGTTTAACCCTCACCCTTCCGAATGTGTACCTAAGCATAGTAGATACTAGATACCACTTAAAGATGATAAAATAAATCAAAATTTGAAAAGAGTAGGACCAAGAATGGGTTCCAACCCACTAGTTCCTTTAAGCATTTTTTAAACTAGCTACTATCCATAAATTGTAGAACAGCCACTACTTGGTGGAAAATGGCATAATTTACAATAAACCAAGAATCAAAACATAATCTAGCAAGCAAATTCATAGGCATTAATTGGTAGGGAAACATATGTGGGTAATAATTCAGAATTATACTCTTTATTTCACTGAAGAGGGATAACCACCTATGATAGTTGTTTTTGTCAAACCAATGTATTCTCGAATGACCCAAAAACTATGTTATGTTATCCCTCACATTTTATCCTAGTTATCCCCATAACAATCTGTTACGACAAACGCACAAACGAAAACGAAAAATGGCGAACACAAAATAGACAAACCACAAGTAGAAAATAGAAGAACACACAGATTTACGTGAAAAACCCTTTGCAGGAAAAAAACCACGGGCGGAGAGAACTTCACTATCAAAAAAGGGAATACAAAGTTCGGAGTACAATGCGTCAATCTATCGCCTCTAGGGCAAAACAAAGAAACAAATTCTTAACGGGTTTCGGATTCTTAATGTGCTCGGGCCTATCGGCCCGAATCCTCTACTACCCACCACAGACATTCATTTTTCCTTCACAATTTATTTTTTAAATTAGTCGCACCGCGAAACTGTCGACGAGTCGGAGTCCCAAACTGAAGCCGATTACCAATTTCGAGGCACATCTAACACAATCGAAATTATCCTCTACCATTATAATTGTTCTTATGATCTAAAACGAAAGACACAATGGGTTTTGTTCTCAGTTATTACTGTAATCAAAAACCAGCTCATGATAAAAGCAAATAATCTAACAAGTAGCTTCACCAGTTCGGAACCGATAATTCATGCAGAGAACAAACCAAAGGTTCCATTTTTGTTTTTGTTTTCTTAAATTCTTTTGCTCACCTGCAACTTCATCCATTCGAAGAAGTCCCGAACCTGGCGCCACCCGCGCTGCTCCTTGAGCACGATGCACATCTCCCTGAAGCTGAGCTTCGCCACGAACGACGCCATCACCTCGCGCATGTCGTAGGAGCCCTCGGGCCGCGACGAGAGCCCCCGCACCGCCCGGATCGCGGCCACCACGTGCCTCCCGTACAGGTGCCCGTCGCGGTCGCCCTCGATGTACCTCACCATCTGCTCCGGCGTGCGGCGGATCCACCGCGGGGTCTCGGCGCCGCTCCCCTGGTTGCGGCGGAGCCGGCTGAGGTACGCCGCCTTGGCGCGGATGATGCGGCGCGCGTCGTCGTCGGAGAGTGGCTTGCGAGGGTTCCGGCGGTACGGGTTGGTTCGGGGCCTCGCCCCGCCGCCGCCGCCGCCATTGCCGGAGCTGAGGGACCAGGGGTCGGAGGAGAGGGTGGAGTGGAGAGGGGCGGGGGAGCGGAGACGACGACGGGGGTGGTTGGGGGACGGAGAGGGGAAGGGGGAGAGGAACGGGGAGCGGAGCGAATCCATTGTGGTCGCGGAGGAGAAACCCTATCTCTAGGGTTTTTGATCGCTCGCTAGGGTTTTTGGCGGGGACGGAGACGAAGAGAGAGAGTGGGGTGGAGTGAATGTTGTGTGTCGGGGAAACGTTGAGGATAACGCTCGTCACGTGCGATGCACGTGATTCGGCAATTCATGTAATTCGTTGCCGTTTTTAATTCTACGAAGTCGGCAACGTTTCTCAAGTAATTAGCGACTTCTTCTCTATCTAGAAGAAAAGGCAATGGCGTAATTTGAGGTCAATTCATACCGTTTTTTTTTTTTAAAGAAAAGGGCAAAAATGTGCAAAACTTACTTGAACTATAGTTTATTTTAATTCAATTACCTAACTTTTCAAAATTTTGATTTTTAATATTCAACCTTTCAATTTGTTTGATTTAAAATAATTTGATGGCTCTTTAGATACAAAATTTATGCTAATTATAAATTTATAGTTACATGAATTATATAAAATATACTAACTAAATCTGAAAAAATGAACAACGCGTTTAAATTTTGAAGTAAAGAAAGTCACTAACTAACTCAAATCAAATAAATTAAAAGGTTAGATAGTAAAATTAAAATTTTTAAAAGTTAGATAGCCAGATCAAAATAGGTGATAGTTAAAATAAATTTTATATATTTTTACCCAAATTGTTTTTAAAAAAAATACATGAAATGTAGTTTAGGAAGGTTTGATGAATTGACTATAATGCTCACATTCACAAATTTAGGCATATTCATATAAGTAAAGGAGGAAAAGATAACATAAATATTCATATTATAATGTCTTTAATGTGCTTATCCTTTGCAATTAAAAACACATTCTATGCACATTTCAGCAACCAACATGTCCACAAGATGATATTTTCAAGAACATCATCTTTGATACTAGATTCACTAGAACATAACTCTTCTTAACATTTCCATATACCAAAAGAAGAAAAAAGAGAAAAAAAAAAGAAAAATACTTCTCGTCGACATCGCGAAAAAAATAGAATAAAATGCAGATACACCACTTCTTTAATTAAAATCACACACAAGATACATCAAATAAGCTGAAAGACTTTGTTAATAATATACAATTATTTATGATCCCTGCAGTAAGATCAGTCACTCACAAGCCCCTCCTCCACAATAAATGGAAACTCGACGACGAAACCGTAAAAACTCCCATTCTCCTCCTTGTTGGTGATTGTTGCTGTTGTTGTTGTTGTTGTTGTAATAATTATTGTTATTATTACTATTATTCTGGCCTGATGAATGGTGAGGAGCTCAACTCAGTGGTACTGTAAAATGAGTCCTCCTGGTAGTAATTCCCGTCCTTCTCCTCCTCCCACCGGAGCACCTCTCGGATGTACTTGAACCCCTCGTCGAGCGAGGGGCGGTCGCGGGCGCGGGCTTGCCACACGAACAGTTTCTGGTTTGTGAGGGAGAAGTAGAGGTCTTTGAACTTCATCGCGACGTAGAAGTACGCCTGGTGGGCGAGGGCTTGGTTGTTGTGGTGGGTGCGGATGGGGCAGAAGTCGTCGAACCACTCGCACGTGGATAGCGGCACGCGGCTGATCTTCTCCTCGAAGAGGTCGTACTTGTTCAGCACGAGCACGAACGGGGTGTCTCGGAAGCAAGGTTGCCTGGTTTTCATTAGAACCAAAAAAATGTCAAAGCATGAGCGCCGAAGCTCTGAGACTAAACTAAAATTTTGCTAAAAGTTCGAGTACACTAGATACATGTAGACGAAGTAGAATTTAAGAGTGTTGAATATAAATGTTAAAAATACTGTTCTCTGGTAGCTTACGCTTTTGGAGAAAAACGGTTGTTTTATATAATTTAACAAGGGGAAAAGAAAGAAACCTGACTGTGGCCTCGAATAGCTCCTTGCTTTGCATCATCTTATTCTGGAGCGGTTTACTGCCGCCAGAGGCAGGGGCTCCGAGCTGGTCGTAGTCGCTAAGCGCCAAGCAGAATATAACAGCGCGGACGTCTTCAAACATCTCGACCCACTTGCACCCCTCACTGATCCCCTTTGCACTTACTCTGATAAGCTGGTATCTGAACAAAGAGAACAATACAAATATGAGAAAGAGATAGATATATATATATAGAGAGAGAGAGAGAGAGAGATTAAGTTGTACAAGTTAACATTCTTTGCATTAAGTGAAAGCTTAATATTTGGGGAAAGATTACATTAATATACTCGCAACCATTTCAGTTGTAATCTTTTGAAAATCTACTTTGTCTCACAGTGTATAATGTTATGTAAACAGTGGCAAATTTTAGTCTTGCCGATATGTGAACACTGGTTAATCTACTTGTACTTTGCATCGGCCAAGATCAACCCTTCATGTATACAGTATTACGGTTCTTTAATTTACCTTAACAATACTCTTTTACACCCACGAAGTATAATACTTCCAAGTCATATTTCTAATTAAAATTATTGAACTAAAACCATCAAATAATTCATAAATCACTTGTATAACAGACCAGCCTAATGAAGAGGAGGAGAGAAATTACTTATTCAGCGGCTGGGAATGCGTATCCAGATTATCATTGTATGTTTCGGACATTGGGCTGGGGTCATCGAGTGAGAACTCAATGAAGGCCAGTCCATTTCCTTGAGTCACTCCTTCCGCATATAATATATCTTTCTCAGTTGGCTCATACTCATTGCTTGATACCTCAATCGCCTGCAAGGAAAATAATCTCCACTCAAAAAAGCTGTTTCTTTTAATCTTTTGAAAAGCTATTCAAGCTGCGGTGCTTCTTTTATAAGCTGATTAACTAGCACAAAATGAATCCTAATATGAAAGTTAGTATATCCTGATTGAAATAAAACCATGCCTGTTTCAAACCATCTTCGTCCGCAGAAGAGTACATGAACATCCTAATACTAAAAAGTCCAAAACTTCTGGAGACTATCTAAATTTAAATCTAAGAACATTTGGATATTAAACTCATGAGAAAGATACGTGAAGCCACTTTATGGAGCGAACTGCTTCATCAGATAACTTGAATTGATCAATGAACTTGATCATACGCCGCTTTTACTGTATTAGGAAAAAGTGATCACGATGATGTAAGAGCAAAGTTCATAAAGTATTACCCGACTTAAGAAGTACTCGGAAACATCAGGAAGAAAATGCAACTCATCCTTTCTCTTATAAGTTTCCTGTATGGCTGGATCTTTCCACATCTCGTCAACAAATGGAGCATATTCACGTGTTGCAGCGGGGAAAAATGCGTCCAAGTCCCCCATTGCTATGATGTCTAGAAGCCAGTCGGAGAACTTTTTCATCCTCGCATTGATCGAGTATACACATGAATTTGATCTATCATTAGCTTCATGCTCATCTGCGTCTGAAAAACAACAAAATTAGTTGAAGAACCCAGGCCTAAATATCTTTGGGAAACAATTTTTTTTCCTTTCATCAATTACCCAAAAAAGTTGAAATATGATGATAAAATTGAAAGAGAATAAAAATATATCATGCCAAAAAAATAAAATTAAAAAAAAAAAAGTTTTCGAAAACAAAAATGCTGATTGATTACTAAGACTTACCCTCTGAGGTATGCTGATCATGCGAGTTTGTATTTCCCAACCTAGACAATGCCTCTTCCTCAAAGCGCTCGCGGCCCTCAAGCAAAACACCCAGATATTTGAACATATTGCTTTGTATCATCAATTTGATGCCGTCAAGTTCTTCCTGAGTGAACTTACTTCCATACAAAAACTTGGCCTGTTTCAAAACATTAAACATTTGTTGACACATATAACATAAAAATGCTTAATTACTAGCATTGAGTTGAAATAAACAACAGAAACAGAAAGTGATCCATGATATTTCACTTGATCCAAACATAATAACTCCATCATGGGCCGGCACAGCAACAAATTTTCCGCATTGAACCTCTATCTCTTTCCCTTTATTTTCTTTTCCTTTCCTTTTTATAAGTAGGTTTTTCATCTAAGAAAACTCATTTTTAAAAACTTTCAACATTTATTGTTCTATAATTCCAAAACGGTACAACTTATATGACTAGTGGCGAGCAAGTCCAGCTATGCTAGAAGCAACATGAACTCACCTGCTTAAATATGGTGCTAGTCCCAGATCCCTGAGGGCCAAGTAGTAAAAGCTTTTGGATTCTCTTTTGCTCCAAGTAATCCGGAACAGTTCTGGGAGGATAGGAAGCTTCGTCTCTTAGTCCTTGTGCGTTTTGCTGGGGCACAGGTAGCGAGAACAAGGAGCACGCCAAACGTGTAAATGCCTATTCACCAAATGCATAGCGACACTGGTCAGAGAAGCTAAACTCCAATTATATACATCTTTGCAACATAATATATCTACCTATAGTTGTTACAAAACTGGAGTTCTTATACACTCTTCAAAACAATCTATTGACCTATATTTGTTACAAAACCTGAGTCCTCATATATGCCTCTCCAAAAACAAACTTAATTGGAACACATATAGCTTCGTAATTACAAAAATTGCCATCTGAGAGCTTTCACTAATAAAAGATCAACTTCTCGATGAATTTAGATGACCTCCCAACTTACACTAAGGGAATTTCTCTAAGAAACTACAGTTGGAGTAGTATATATGCAAATTCAGATATTATAGCGGCGTATATGTAAAAGGTGATTTTTCCTGGAGACATACACTCGAAGTAATAAAACACTTACCGACTCCCAGATTTTCCCCCTGATATTATTTTGGCCTTCCTCTTCGTAACGGCCATCATGATAAACCCAAAAGTGCGTATCGCGCGGGCATTGCACACCTGCAATCTACAAGCAGGAGAAAAGATATTTTTACAGAAAAGAACAATGGAGAAAACTAATGATATGTAATTGTAAAGGATACATTACGTACTACTTGTTTTTTCTTTCACCCTATTTCTCTCTATTTCTCTCTATTGGTCTAAGAATTTCACTCGATGTTCTTAATCCAAATAAAAGGAAGTCTCATTTATTCATCGAACACTACCATAAAGAAGATAATTTTCCTATAATTTGGCGTGTGGTTGTAGCAGCCACTAAATTCAACCAAATGCTTCAGTAAACCCCAAAATTTAACTCCAAAACCAATTTGCAGCAATATTTAATAAATCATGGTTGAAACCCTAATTGCACGGATTGAAAAGCTTTAAAGAAGGACATGAACTAGTATAAATTAAAGGATAGATAAGTACCGAGTTCCTACTAAATGTAACAAGATAGATACCTTTAGCACCCTCAATTCCAATTTTGTGATTTCCCTGCCATTCATATACACTTGGGTGTTGCCGTTGCTAGCATTAGTGTGAAGCTTCCCGGTAAAATTTAAATTACAACTAATGATCCTATCTGGTTTTTCCCCATCCTGACAAAAAGAAAAAAGAACGAAAAAAAAAATTTATATACATATATTTATCGTCATAGAAGCTATAAAAGCCCGTGAAACATGCGAAAAGAACACAATTATCGATTCACTTGCCTTTCCCCATAAACCTGATTCTTTGTCATACCAGTACCTCCCCGGCTTTAATTTCTGCGGAGGTAATGGGCAACTTAGTAAATCACCCATCTCCTCCGGCCTTAACGGACACCCGTTCACAACAAGCTGTTCGGGCCGGAGCTGGTTGGCCGGACACTCCTTCTCGACCTTCAGTATCTGCCTCACTTCCAACGGGCTTAACAAGCGTGATAAGATCCTCGAACTCTTCCCTAATTTCGACCGCTTCGACTCGTCGATCGGTTGGCCTATACAGCCCACGCACTTCCGCCCCTCCGGCATCGAGCCCATCGCCCTGAGCACGCAGTAAGTGCAGTACCTGGCGTCGCACACGAGGCACGACTCCTTACTCTCCCACTTCCTCTTGCCGCATCTGTAACAAACCTTTCTCCTCTTCTCTGATCTCGACACCGCAACATAGTGAGGCGGCTCGGACATTTCGTCAAACTCCTTAGCTTCGTACTTACTGTCGCCACCGAAAGTGACCACCGGAGCTCTTTTTGGCTCGTTCGCCTGCCGGTTGGTGTTCGGCCCGGGAGAGCTGCGGGCGGAGCCATGGGACTCTGAACGGGACACGCCGTCAGAGAATTCGGGGTTGTGCAGGACCGAATTCACAGACCCGGAGCTTTCCCCCGATACCGGGGGGCTATCCGACGAGGGTTTAGCGCATTTGGCGATCCGGGACACGGGCAAAGGTATAGGATCGATCACAGGCGGCGCGAAACCATTTGCGGGCCTCTGGGATTCGGAAACAGGTTCAGCAGTAGGGATTGATGAGGGATTCAAATCGACGGGATTGACCCTCGGGAGCTCATGGGAGACCGGGGGGCCGTCGTATTCGATTGCGATAGAGTAATCGAGATTGGCGGGGGCTTCGGGAATCGGGGTTCCGGGAGGAAGAATCCTCCTTAACATCTCTTGCCAACTATTCGCATCTAGGGTTTCCGCCATTTTTCTCTCTCTTTCCTTCTCCCTAACCCTAAACAACCAAACCCTAGGAATTGCCTCACAAATCAAATCAAACAGCTTCAAATCACCAACAACACATCACAGGATTCGACCTTTTCACCTCCAAACCACAAATTCATCAAAACTGAACAAAAAAGAGGGTAAAAATCCCACCTTTTTCAAACTAAACCCTTTCTCCACAAAAATTCGACCCCAAAACAGGGAAAAAGATGCCAAAATCAAAAATCCCCCCCCCCCCACCCCCTCCCCCCACCAAAGTGGATTCCACCTAGCAATCAAAAACCCTAGTAGAAGCAAAATTTTGCTCACACAAGCTACCTCAACCGCAAAAGCGCGAACACTTCCCACAAAATCAACACCGCAAAATCCCCAAACTTCCCCAATCCGGAGGGGATTTTTACCAATTTGGTGGTCAAAAACACGGGTAAAGGGGCGAAAACCAAATTTCCCCCCCACCAAAGTGGATTCCACCTAGCAATCAAAAACCCTCGTAGAAGCAAAATTGCTCACACAAGTTACCTCAACCTCAAAAGCGCGAACACTTCCCGCGAAATCAACACCGCAAAATCCCCAAATTTCCCCAATCCGGAGCGGGATTTTTGCCAATTTGGTGGTCAAAAACACGGGTAAAGGGGCGAAAATCAAAATTCCCCCCCCCCCACAAAAGTGGATTCCACCCAAGTAGAAGCAAAATTGCTCACACAAGTTACCTCAACCACAAAAGCGCGAACACTTCCCACGAAATCAACACCGCAAAATCCCCAAATTCCAACCAAGGGGGAAGGGCGAATTGGGGAATTGGGAGAAGGATTAATTAATTGGAAAAATTTAATGATTAATTTATTCATCAGGAGAGAGAGAGAGAGAGAGTGAGGAGTGTGTGGAGTGGTCAAAAAAAAGGGTGTTTTGTGTTTGTGAACGAACAGGGGATTTTGAATACATGGAACATTTGTGTTTCGGGCCCCTCCATGATGTAGCAGTTAATATCCCATAAACCACATCAATCAATTTGGTCCTTTTTTTAATAAATAATAAATAAATATATAAAATATTTCTTGGGTAAAACTTAGGCTAAATTACAGAAAACTTTCCTGTCAATACCCGTTTTTTCACTTTCTCCCCTGTCATTTAAAAACCTACATTTTGCCCCCTTAAAAAATAAAAAATGTTCACT
The DNA here is from genome assembly GCA_016920855.1 of Puya raimondii. Taxonomy (NCBI): domain Eukaryota; kingdom Viridiplantae; phylum Streptophyta; class Magnoliopsida; order Poales; family Bromeliaceae; genus Puya; species Puya raimondii. The sequence goes on from JABWPP010000049.1 coordinate 8,956,497, forward strand.
TCGTCCCCCGCCGTCAGTGTTCCATTAAGGTTCCGTTTATATCTTATTTTTTATACCCAAAATACTCTGAAACCCTCATCCATGCCCACACATATGCCCTACGCCGCCGCCTTGCCCTTGCATGAAGTCGGAGTTGGGGTCAAGAGAGGCATGGGCGAGGGTGCGGGATGCGGGATGAGCAAGATTGGGGAGGAGGAGATGAAGAAGATGAGTGCATTTTGGTTATTTTGTCATACCGTATTCCACTATGAATATTTTTTATTTTTTAAGGGGGCAAAATGTAGATTTTTGAATGACAGGGAAAAAAAATAAAAAAGCAAGTATTGACAGGAGAATTTTATATAATTTAGCCTAAAACTTAAGGATGTATAATTGGTACCTGTAACTGAAAATAAAGTTAAGATAAAATTTTTATTTTTACTATTGCTTGTTTGGTAAAAAATTAATGGCTTTGGAACTGTAGTTTTCTTACTTTTTCATTTATTTTATAAAATATTTTTACAGTAGTATATGAGAGGGTGAAAAAAGTTACAGCAATTATCTTTTTATCTCTTTATTTTTTATAATTAACTTTGTTATCACTCATACAACGTTGTGAGAAACTGAAGTTATGAGGACTTATAATATGAATCTAATTGTAAAATATTTTTTTATTTACAGAATAAATATTTAATCTTATTTTAGAGTAACTAAAATATAATATAATCGACTGTATATAACGCAGTTGAGTAAGAGCTTGATGATTCGAAGCCTAATTACGTTGCATTTCTAAGCTTATTTATTTATAAAAAATGAACGAATAGGTTACTTGCTATCTATCTCCCAAAAAAAAAAGAAAAAACTTAACATAAATTTATATTTAGATGGTAAATTAACACATTTGTCGCAATAATTGATCCCTATATATTCTTTTATGCAATTGGATCTCCAACATTTAGGCATCAGGTTGAAAATGACTTTCAAATAAAATTAAAGTTCAGAAAAAAATTATTTTTCCGCCGTTGTTTCGTTGATAGAAAGTCAGTGACTTTGAAACTGTGATTATTCTATACAAAAAAATATTTTACATTAGCACATTATGAAGGTGCAAAAAAAAACATTACAGTGATTAAATTTTTATTATTTTTTTTATCGATTTCTCTTTCATAATTGGCTTGGCCACTGTTTACGGCTAAATCAATTACTGCGTTTTGAGAAAGTAGAGTTACAGACGAATTTAACTTGCCAGCCACGAATCAAACAATAGAAGCAGGTATTTACAGCTGAAAAAAAAATTCACCCGGCCCTCTCCACTTTCAGTGAAACAAACATACCCTTAAAAATTTCTCATTTAAATAAGCGCAGATCACCGTGCAATAGCAATAGATGTGTTAAAATGATAACTTTTATCCAACTTAACAAACTTCTAGATAGAAGAAACTTAATCATAAAACAATCAATAGTTATTAAATAATGTTAGAAGTCTAGCGGGACTTGAACTCAGAATCTTTTGTTCCGATATCATATTAAAAAAATAATATTAAACAACCATTTTTTTCTAAAAATGTAAGCTATTAGAGAGTGGTGTTTTTTAATATCTATATCCAACACTCACGTCTAGATTCAAAATTTTTTGATAAGCCCAATATCTGGACTTGAATTGGATAGGAGGAAATAAAATAAAGTTCAAAATTTTGCAAGATTCAAACTCAGAACTCTAATACCATGTCAAATCATATGAAACAACTATTATTCTCTAAAAGCGTAAGCTGTTATAGAAGGTGTTCTATGTATTTTATATTTAACATTGAGGATTATTATCCAAAAACAAGAAAATTGGAAATTAAAGTGAAATTAACACTGTAAGCACTGACTAAGTATGAGGATGAACTTGAAAATATTGGTTTTGAAACCACTCAAACTCCTCAAAAAGTGGATAGCTTGTCCCAAATTTGATGCTTCTCAGTTAAGCAGGGATTGTTGGAAAACATTTTGATTCAGCAAAAAGCACAACCCTTTCCCCCAAAGAATTTAAAAAAAAGGGCAATTACTTATACACTTCTGAGAAGTTTCTAACTTTCTTATTTGTCCCTTTTAGAAGGGTAATATTAAAAATATCCTCCTCTTAACGTTCTAAGTTATTTCAAATATACATCTAGAGTTAAACTATGTTAGTGAACTGTTAGGAACATCAGTTATTCTATGAAATTACTTTTTTGCCCTTTCAAACATACTATTCTACCGTCACCAACTTTTTTCTTATTTGTCTTTAAGTTAGGGACAAAATAAGTATTTTAATTTTTTATCTTTTAATATATATCATTCTACCATCACCAATTTTTTTTATTTGCCCTTAAGTTAGGGACAAAAGAAGTATTTTGACTTTTTTGTAACTCTTATAGAAATTTAATCCGAGTTTAACCCGAGATGACTTAACAGATACTAAGGGCGTGTTTGGTTCGCCCCTTTTTTACCCTGGAATCGGAATCGGAATGGACGAATCCATTTGTCGGTGTTTGGTATGCAGGATTTCCATTCCGATTCTAATTCCCGGGTGAATGGGAATCCCCCAATTACCTTTTTTTCCAATCCGGCCTAGGAGGCCGGATTGAAAATTGAATTCGGGCTGAATGGATTTGTTCGGATTAAATTTAATTTTTTAAAGGTTATTTTTAAATTAAAACATAAGTTTAAGTTTAAAAATTATATTTATAAATTTTAATTTAAATTTGAACTTAAATTAAAAATTAAAATTCAATCAAGCATTTCAAATCTAATTTATAAATTTGAATTTAGATTTAAATTAAATTTAAAATCTAAAGTTTTATTCAAATTTTATTTAAAATTTAAATTAAATTTATGGATTCAAATTAAAATTGAAATTATAATTTTAAGTTTGAATTTGAATAAATCAAAATTTATATTATGAATTATCCGTTCAATTTCAAATTTTAATTTTTTAAAAAAATATATTTAAAATTTTGACATTATTTTAAAATTTTGACGTAAATTTTTTATATTTAATTTTTAGTTTGAATTTAAACTAATATATCATAAAGATAAAATTGATATATTAATTTGATTACGTTTCTGATATCTATCTGAGCCAAACACCAACAATAAAAATAGTTCATTCCGATTCTGAGTCAGGTGGTGAACCAAACAGAATGAGATAATGAATCATTCCGATTCTATTTCCAGCTTATTCTCATTTTGATTGCGATACCGATTCCGACTTCGAACCAAACGCACCCTAACAGCGGTGGTATTTTTGAATAACGGAGAAATATACGAGAAGTATATTTGAAACCAAGAAAAAGTAGGAGCATATAAGATATTTCAGAAATTTTCAGGGTATATTAAATATTATCCCAAAATATTTTTATTTTTTTTTGGGTTTCTGATTTTGACAAACACTACCTAAAAAGTCTAAGGTTTACAAATTGCAAGTCAATGTTCAAAAAAAGGTAACCTAACTTTTTTGGAGTGGTTGAGGACCAGAAAACCAATCAAGCACTGGGAGAGGAGAGGGAGGGGGGCTGCTGAAAGTCTGATTTTCCTGAGTTTGAGTTGACCACTGAAAGCCCACCAACCTTTTACCATAACAGAAAAAAAGAGTGTAATGCTGACATCAAACTATTATAAAAAACAGAGATTGTAGCCCGTGGGGCGCTCGTCTTCCTGCCCATCTTCCTCCACGAAAATTGCAAGTTTTGATCTCTGTTTACTAGTCCGGAGCTACACGCCTGCGACTAAATGCAAAAGAGAGAAACGAGAAATAGAGATTTTGTGAAAAAAAATTAAGTACTTCTATTACTTTGAGAATAGAGAGTATAAATCTGTCTCGATGAGGATAGAGGTTACAAGTATTTATAAACGCACAAAATACATTGAATTGACTCACTAAGAACTGCTTATGTTAAGAACTAGGCTGGAATACTATCAATAGCACAAAGGGCTTGGTGCTATTAGTTTTTTAGCCTTTGGATTGAGAAATGTGCGGTTAGGATGATGTGGGCCCCCTAGGGTTGAGTGGGTGGTTGGTTGAATAGTATAATCTAACGGGTAAAAATAATCAAAGGGTTAAATCTAACGGTGGAAAACTCGATAGCACCAAGCCCTTGGTGCTATCGATAGTATCCCAGCCGGACTCCCTATGTTAATATAGAAAGAGAACCCTTATAACGCTTGGGCTTCCGCAGGACTGTTTCTAATGTTTTAAATTTTACAGGTTATGTAATGTTTCGTCTTCCACAGAGGCTTCTAGAACAAATTGAAAAAATGCCTCTTCAGTTGCCCACTTTCATATTGACGAATGTTCGAGGACACTGGCGAAAATTTTCTAAGTTTCTGACATATAAGTTAGATAGTACGAAAAAAAAGGCAAAATCAACATTAAAGATAGACTCGTCGAAAGCTTCTGTCTAGCTGCTTTCAACTATTTAATTTGTCCATTATTTCTAATTTTTTCTTTTCAAAATAAATGAAATATATGCTCTACTCCTTTCGATCAATGTTTTTTAACGGAGTTGATAGTTTATATCTAAAAATGATAAATTTATTATTTGCAATGTAAAGTTCAAAAAAATAAAAATTGGTTAGTGTCCGTCTTTGAAAAAAGAAATTATACGGTGTAGAAAATAAAACAAAATCTCTAACGTACAATGTGGTATAATATAATATAATATAATTAAGTAAAATAAAAAAAAGGTTAAAACACATGGAATTTACTTCAACTATGGACTATTTGAATTTTGCTATACAATCTTTCAAAATTTTAATTTTACTACCTAATCTTTCAATTTGTTCGACTCGAGTCAGTCAACAGCACTTTAACTTTAGAATTTGAATATATCGTTTATCTTTACATATTTAGTTAGTGTACTCCATATAATTTTCACAACTATCAGTTCATTAAAGCAAGTAATTAGCTTAAATTTTAGAGTTAAAGTGTCGTCGACTGACTCAAATCAAGCAAATTGAAAAATAGATACTAAAATCAAAATTTTAAAAAGATTGGATAGTTAAATCGAAATAATCTATAGTTCAGATAAGTTCCACACATTTTTATCAATAAAGAAAGAAAGAGAAAGGACTTAACATTTGTTCTTGGATATCCAATCCCAAGAAAAACAAATACGCTTTCTTTGTCACATGGTTTTCTATCATTGACCAAAAGAAAGGGGTTGAGTACACAGCAAAATGCAATTTGAATTCTACTATCCATGGAAACCTGTTACTACTGTGATTAACATCATGAGTACTTGATCAAATGTTGAAAAGGATTTGATCAAAACTATTTGATTGTTGCTAAAAAATAATCCATATTCTTTGAGCTAGGTTAGTGTGTTATTAATAGCACTAAACTTTGTGCGCCGTAGAGTCATTCGGGATGATTGAGTATCTGATTTGACAATCGGTACTATACAATGAGTTAGACTAGAATACTTGTGGAAGTACCGGGGCTCCGGTACTTTCACGTCGTTTTCGATGTTGGGACTTCCGAATCGACGATCGGCTCCGTTAAACTTGATCTAGAGTATTTGAAGTATCTAGAAAATAAATTTCGCGATTTTTCGATATCATTTACCTAGTGATCGAAAGGGCTCAAAATCAATGGCTGAAAATAAAAATCTCACAAAATGTGATAATATGACTCTAAAATTTTAGATCAAAGATATTGATCTTGTTTTATATAGTATAAAGAATTTTCTATCAAAATTTTACGTGATTTGGATATTTCTACACCGTTAAACTTGCAAACGGCTCACCACGACCATTGAAATTGCTGATTTTGAGCCCTTTCGATCACCAGGCAAATGATATCGAAAAATCGCGAAATTTATTTTCTAGATACTTCAAATACTCTAGATCAAGTTTAACGGAGCCGATCGTCGATTCGGAAGTCCCAACATCGAAAATGACGTGGAAGTACCGGAGCCCCGGTACTTCCACAAGTATTCTAGCCTAACTCCTATACAATATAATTAAGGACATTTAAATTTTTTGCGGATCGAAATTCATAATTTTTGGCTGTCCATTCATAGGATGTGATAAAAGACTTAATGTTTGGCGTGTGTGACGCCCTGCTTCCCAAAAAGGTCATCCATTTTAAATCTATTCTGGCTTGCTCAATCCTCTTAATCTCTTAGGTTTAACTACCGTCCAAAATGTTATAACCAATTAAGAGATTTAGCCTTATTATACCTTATAAATAGGATTATTTCAAATCATGTAAGTGTCACATTTTTTTTCCTTTTTAAGTTCTGGCGTTCTAGTCAAGCTCAAGTATATTAGATAAGCATCAGGCAATGTGAGCCTTGTCTCGCTAGCCTTAGGCGATCTTGTGGGGAGCCGCGTTCCACCTACAACGATCGTCCTCTTTAAGCCCTGACATTCTCGTGCTCAAGCACACTGACAAGCATCAGGCGATGTGAGCCTCGCCCCGCTAGTCTTAGCCGATGTTGTGGGGAACCGCGCTTCACACACAACGGTCGTCCTTTTTAAGCCCTGCATTTTCGTCAGGCTCAAGCACACTGACAAGCATCAGTCAATGTGAGCCTCATTTCGCTAGCCTTAATCGATCTTATTGGGAGCCGCATTCCACTCACAATGATCGTCAGCCGCAAAGCCGCGCTCTCGCTCGCTGTTTGATCCCGATTCAACCGAGAGATCGGATACCAACTAAGACGCCCTGCTTCTCAGGACAGTCACCTATCCTAAAATAACTCTAATTCTAAACTTTTTCAATCCTCTTAACCTTTTGGGCTAAGCCAGGGCCGAAAATAATATAGCCAAGTTAAAAAGTTTAGCCTTACGATATTTTATATATAGTACTTTTTCAAATCCTAGGGCAATAAGATCCTAAATTCGAAAGCCTAGTTACTTTATATTTTTAGTTAAATTTATTTTTAGAATAATGAACGAAGCGGTAGTAAGCTACCATTCTCGCAAAAAAAATCCTATTTAATTTTTGAAAATTCACTTTCAAAAGTGAATTTTCTATATAAGATGTTTTCTCGCCTGACAGTATAGAATTATTCAAATTAATTAAATTTTTAATTCAAAACTCTTTTAACTACGTAGAACAATATTTACAATTTTGGTCTTAATTTAAAGATTTCTATCGCTCTATTTTTCAAAAGTTGCTCAATTTTGGCCATTCATTTTTTGATGACTTTGATGTCATTGAAAATAGTTTCCAAAAATTCACAATATTCGGGTTCATTGTTCAAAAATCATGATCAGCTGCGCCAATCATCAAATCGGATGCCTTATTATCAGAACTTGGTACTATGAATAGTATCGTAGCTCAACTCATATTATTTATTTTACTATATATGAAGTTATATAATTTTGATTGTTAGTGCAACTAATGAAAATGTTATTTGATTTTTCAAGTCTATTATAAAACAATCCTAGTTTATTTTTAATGTAAACTTTAATTTTATCATCTATCATTTTCACTCTCCCACTCTGTGGTTTAAAAGTTTATATTTAACTATTCTCTGCCGTTAATTATAGTTAAAGAGGATATCATAGTGATACTTAAAAAAAAAATTACTGGATAGTTTAATATAACATTTTTATTGTCCTATAAGCTGTATTTTATTATTCTTCGGTTTGTCTTTTAGCAAGCAATCCTTAGGATGAAAAATAAAATTATAAAATAATGAAGTATATAATAATTTTTTTTAACCACAGAGCAAGGATAAATTGAAGTTTACCGCTTATTTTATTAAGCGACTAACAAAGTATGTGACCCTAAATTGCAAAGACCAAAATTAAGTAGTTTTTTCTTTTTGGGCAAAATCTCCTTAACAATTTCCACTATAGAAACGCTCCTCGTGATTTTAATTGTAATACTTACGTACTTTGTGATTTTAAATGTATTATTTAAATATCATGTGATTTTTATTTTTGTTTTTCGTTACCTCCCCCTTCAAAATTGCCGAGTGCCGTGTGCATGTATTCTGAATCGTCCCAAAATCGATCAGAATTAAGTCATAACAAGTCTCATGCCTTTCTTATCGATTTTTATATATTTATTAATTTTTGTGAGACGTCTTCAACGCACATGCGCAGTACGTGATAATTTTAATGGAGGAGATACGATTGATCAAAATATATTAAACCACAGGAGTGTATTTGTAGCTTTTTTTATAAAAAAAAAGGGATAACTTCAAATATCATCCATGTGGTTTCGTGCTTTCTCACTTTAGTACCCTGTGGTTTAAAACGTATCACTTTAGTACCCTGTGATTTGGTTATTCTCTTTTTTTGTTATCTTTTCGTTAATTTTTTCGTTAAATTATACAGAAAAATTTTAAATATCTCACCTATGGTTTATCGAATATTCACTTTACTATCCTGTAATTTTAACTTTCTCATTAATTTAACAAAAAAATTAACGAAAAGATAACAAAAAAAGAATAACCAAACAACATGGTACTAAAGTGATACGTTTTAAACCACAGGATACTAAAGTGAAAAAGCACGAAACCACATGGGTGGTATTTGAAGTTATCCCATAAAAAAATGTAAGGAGACCGCCCAACTATAGGACCTGTTTGAAATTGCCCCATCATCTTTTAGGTTTTTTGGATGAGACTCTATTTTATATTTAATTAGCTAAAAAAATTATTTAGTTTAATAATTTAATAAATTTAAATTATTGACCATTAGTCAAGTTTTATTTGTTAAAAATGATTATGGTTTTTAAACTTATGAAATCACCAATAAATTTGAAAATAACTGCAATATTTTAACTAAAATTGCTTAATTTTCAAAAATAAAAAAGTTAAAAGGATCTTAATAACAAAATTCAAATTGAGGGGCCTATTTCAACTTTTATTTTTGGCTCCGTACTAATTTTTACAGGTAAATAATTTTAATTAACTAATCAACTAAAAATCTTAATTACTTTTTAGTAATAACATTTAAACTATAAATAACTATAATAAAGCCATTTAATTTAAGAAAACAAAATTCAACTAATTAAAGTTGAGGGTGTAATTTTCGAAACGATAATCGTTAAGGGGGTTTCTCTCATTTTTACCCGTGAAGTAACCTCACCTAACCTGTATTATTAGTAGTCGATTTGAGCTTCTGCTTCGGCGAAAAGCGCCCTCACCTAACACCCGAAACTCACGAGTCGCGACCGAGATCGAGGGAAAGATCCAAGGTTTTTTCTTTTTTTCCTTTATTTTTACTCCAATTTATGTATTTTCCCCCCTATTTTTGATCAAATTGGCTTTGTGGGGGTTTTTTTTTTATAATGTTTTTATTAGATTTGATGTTGGGATCATGAAATTCGGTGATTTTTTTGCTTTGTGGGTTTTTGTCCATGGATCTTGTTGTTGCCCTATTGCTTGTGTAGATGCAATTTTTAGTGTCCCCGTTAGGAAAAGTTCCGATTTCTACTACTGTTTTTTTGGGTATTAATGAAGTTATTTTTCTACTAGAATCCTTGTTACTTAAAATTTGCTTTTGTATATGCAATTTTTAGTGAGCCCATTAGGAAAAGTTCCAATTTTTCCCCTATTTTTTGGGGTATTAATGAAGTTATTTTTCTATTAGAATCCTTGTTATTTAAAAATTTGATGTTAGTTTCTGTTAGATCTTTCATCTTTTGTTATGTTACAGTGGAAAACTCTTAAGTTACACAAAGAAAAAAAAGAAGCTTGTGTAGATGCAATTTTTAGTGTTCCCATTAGAAAAAGTGCCAATTTTTCCTTTTTATTGGGGTATTAATGAAGTTATTTTTCTACTAGAATCCTTGTTATTTAAAATTTGATGTTAGTTTCTGTTAGATCTTTCATCTTTTGTTATGTCACAATGGAAAGCTCTAAGTTACCAAAAAAAAAGAAAAAAGATTGTGTATGCAATTTTTAGTGTTCCCATTAGAAAAAGTTCCATTTTTTTTTCTTTGTTTTGGGGGTATTAATGAAGTTATTTTTCTATTAGAATCCTTGTTGCTTAAAATTTGATGTTAGTTTCTGCTAGATCTTTCATCTTTTGTTATGTCACAATGGAAATTTATCTCTATTTACAAAAAAAAAATTTTAAAAAACTCTTTTCTCTTAGGATTAGGATATTGTTTAGATGTTGTAGGTTGATCTCTTGGTGGTATTATCTTTTCATTGGTTTATGGTTTAGAGATGTCCTCTGATAAAAAAATGTGTGAAACATTTTGCGTAAAAAAAAGGGGAAATCGATTTAGATTTATCACAATTTGTGTACGATTTTGCGCACTATATTTTAGGCTCTGTTTGGATGCACGAACATCTTATTCGGGATATCTCATTGATTTACTCAAAAAACATGTTAGAATGGATATCATGTTCAACCTTTTAAGTCACTTTTTCAGAATAAGGTAAAGAGCCTGGCAGGTAAAATATGCAATCCTACCAAATCATGGATGTCGAGACCTTTCAAGGAGCATAAATCAAGCTCCTCACTTCTAATCACTCAAGAAAATCTTCGTACTGAATAAATTATCATCGTACATCTTATTTTGACCTCCAAACACGGCCTTAGTGTTGAATTTTTCAATTTTACGTTCATCTGTTTTTGCTGTTCGTCTAGTGTTGACTTAGATCTAGTTCATCTGTTTTTGCTGTTCGTCTAGTGCGACTTAGATCTGTTTCTGTCGCATTATGCTAATCGTGATCTGGTCCGTGTGAAACAAAGTTATTGGAAATGTTGACTCTGAATTTCGTCGGTATGCCTCTATTATGTTTCCACTTTTATTGGAAAACTACTATTATCATCTATTTCGGAGCTCTGAATTCGTCTTTAAGTTTAATGTTTTACTTCTGTACGAGACAAAGTTGTCGGAAACATGTCTTAGCGTATATAATTTCCTGTTCCATTTTATCTATCAAAAGTTCGGCTATTTTTTGCTCCTATTTCCGCTATAGCAAGGTCTACATTTCTTCGTCATCTTAATGTTAATCGAAGAGTTCTTTCCATATCTTTCATGTGTTTTCTGTCGCTAAATTCCGAATGCGAATATATTGTGTAGCTCCGATCTATTTCATGTTTTCCTTTTGTGATTTTAACCTTTTCTTCTGAGATTGTTTGATCTATAACACCCCTCTTATGTACAGAACTTCTTTTACCAGGTAGAGAAATGGCGACTCTTACGAGAATCGGGCTCGCGGGTCTTGCTGTAATGGGCCAGAATCTCGCCCTCAACATCGCCGAAAAGGGCTTTCCCATCTCCGTCTACAACCGAACCACTTCCAAGGTCGACGAAACCGTCGAGCGCGCCAAGCTTGAGGGGAACCTCCCGGTGCACGGCTTCCACGACCCCGCCTCCTTCGTGAAATCGATCCAAAAGCCCCGCGTCGTCATCATCCTCGTGAAGGCCGGAGCGCCCGTCGACCAAACAATCGAAACCCTGTCGGCGCACATGGAGAAGGGCGATTGCATTATTGACGGGGGTAACGAGTGGTATGAGAATACCGAGAGGAGAGAGAAAGCAGTGGCCGAGCTCGGCCTTCTGTACCTCGGCATGGGGGTCTCGGGGGGCGAGGAGGGCGCGAGGCACGGCCCGTCGCTGATGCCGGGGGGGTCGTACGAAGCCTACAAGTACATCGAGGACATCCTACTCAAGGTGGCCGCGCAGGTTCCCGACAGCGGCCCCTGCGTCACGTACATCGGCAAGGGCGGCGCGGGCAATTTCGTAAAGATGGTCCACAACGGGATCGAGTACGGCGACATGCAACTCATCGCCGAGGCTTACGAAGTGTTGAAGTCGGTCGGGAAGCTTTCGAACGAGGAGTTGCACCGAGTGTTCGTGGAGTGGAACAAGGGCGAGCTCCTTAGTTTCTTGATCGAGATCACGGCCGACATCTTCTCGATTAAGGACGATAAGGGAGACGGATACTTGGTCGACAAAGTGTTGGACAAGACCGGGATGAAAGGGACCGGGAAGTGGACCGTCCAACAAGCGGCGGAGCTATCGGTGGCGGCCCCGACCATCGAAGCCTCTTTAGATTCGCGGTTTCTCAGCGGTTTGAAGGAGGAGAGGGTCGCGGCCGCGAAGGTATTCCGGTCGGGTGGATTCACCGATATCTTGAGCTCTCAATCTGTGGACAAAGCGAAGCTCGTCGACGATGTGAGGCAAGCTCTATATGCGTCGAAGATATGTAGTTATGCTCAAGGAATGAACATTCTAAGAGCCAAGAGCATAGAGAAAGGGTGGGATCTCAATTTGGGCGAGCTCGCGAGGATCTGGAAGGGTGAGCGCATTATCCGAACCATCTTTCTTTTCCCCCCCTAATTTTTTCAGAAATTATAAATAGATTTTGAACTCTAAATCTTTTTAGTTTTTAGTCTTTTATTTCAGAAAATTCGCTTTGAAGGTGTTCGGTCTTCCGGAAAATATCCCAAAAAATAGTTTTCTGACCGGAAAGTATTTTCTGTCTGTTTGGTTTCTAGGAAAAGTAGTATTTCCAGGAAGGTTTCTTTTTCAGATTTTATGAAAAAGTAGTATTTTCGTTTTCCCAACTTCTTATCCGGAAAACGAAAACTGGGAAAAAGGGGGGGTTTTCCATGGAAATTTTTTTCTTCTGGAAAATAGTTTTTCTTTCATTAGTCATCGAACAACGTTTTAGAATATTTGTATAAACATTTCAATTTGAACTTTTCTATTCATGTTACATTATTTGTTATATATATTATAGGTGGGTGCATTATCCGCGCCATCTTCTTGGATCGGATCAAGAAGGCGTACGACCGAAACCCGAACTTAGCGAACCTCCTCGTGGACCCGGAGTTCGCCCAGGAGATAATCGACCGGCAAGCCGCATGGCGGAGGGTCGTGTGTCTCGCGATCAACGCGGGGGTGAGCACGCCGGGAATGTCCGCCAGCTTGGCCTATTTCGACAGCTACAGAAGGGAGAGGCTCCCCGCGAACTTGGTTCAGGCCCAGCGCGACTATTTCGGGGCTCACACTTACGAGAGGACCGACATCCCCGGGTCGTTCCACACCGAGTGGTTTAAGATCGCGCAGCAATCGAAGAACTGAGATTTACGATCCTCGCGAATGATTTATAATTCTTGTCAACTTAAAAACTCGATTTCTGTGGAGCTTGTATTGGGAGCTTGTTGTGTTCTTCATTGCATATGCTACTCTTTTATCTTGAAAAATAAAAAGGAAAACAAACACTCTGTTGCTTCGACTTTTCGAATATGATGGTTGCATTATCTTACAATCTGCTGCTTACAGTTTCTGCAACAGCTTCAGAATTTTCTGAAATCATGATATAATGAATTAAATTTTCTCTCTTGCTGCTTCTGTGTTTGATCTGAGAGTGCATTGTAATATCATAGATATGTATTAAAAATCAATTTAAATGTGTATCCATGAAAGTGCTTCCTTGTGAAGTTGTTTGATGACTTTTTAGCTCAGCATGCTTGTGACTTTTTAGCCGTCGGATCGCCTCAAGATCCGTACAGCACTAGTAAAGAAAACTTAATGGGACGCACCGTTAATAGTGTTATACGGATCTTGAGACGATCCGACGGCTAATATTACGAGCACGTTGAGCTCCTGTGCTTTTAAAAGCACAGGAAGCATAGGAGCTCAACTCATATATATATATATATATATATATGGTAAAATATAGAAAACTACCTTGTAAATACTCGTTTTTTTATATTTCCCCTCTAACTTTCAAAAACTTATATTTTGCCTTCTTAAAATTTCAGAAATATTTTTCAGAGGGTACGACGTTAGTAGAGAGGGCAAAATGACAAAATTACCCTTACTTCTCCTATAAGGAAAAAATAATTTTTTAATATATTTCTGTCATTTTGAAAAAAAAATTCGGTATAAATTATAAAAAATGGACGGAAACGCAACAACTTGAAATGTTGAAGGGGTAAATGTAGATTTTTGAAAGTCAGGAAGGGTAAGTAAAAAAGCAGGTATTTATAAGAGAATTTTCTGTAATTTAGCTATATATATATAGGGCTTTTGCTTATTTATCTTTTAATACTACTCAAAATTTTTAAGTTTATTATGAAATTATCAAAATACTCTTCTAAAATTAAATCCAAGTAAACCCTGAGAGGAAATGGGGATATTTGAAGGAATTTTTTAAGAGTATTTTGGTCCTTTAGGGGTGCATAAAATATTTTTAAAGTTTTGAAGGATTTATTAGATATTATCCCTATATTATATTAAAAAAAAACATCAAAGTGCACTGTGCACTTTGCCTCTTCTCTTCTTCGCTGCGAAGACGACGCAACGCACCCCGCGAGCGCCGACCCTTCCCACTGGTTCTCTCTCTCTCTCTCTCTCTCTCTCTCTCTTAGGGTTTCTTTCTCTCTCTCCCCTAGGGTTTCTCTCTCTCTCTCTCTCTCTCTCTCTCTCTCATTGTGTATGTGTGTATGGGGAGTGGGGAAAACATCGCCCCGTTAAACCCTAGTAGATGGATAGTGATAATACGCACCGAGGAGGAGGAACCATGATTTAGAGCTTGTTGCTCCCGCCTACGATGAGAAGTTGTTAACAGGATTCGATTACTGTTTCTTTCTTTGATATTTTCTCATTTGTTTTGGAACTAATGCTTTGTCTAGCCTCCTTAGAAATTTTTTTTTCTCATCTAGCCTTCTTTTAAAAAATATTCCAAACTTAGCCTCATTTTTATAGATTAGAAAAAAATATATAAGTTATATAGGATTATATGTTAATTGGGTGAGATTATATTTTTCTAAATTCTCTCCCAATTTCCAAAAACTTTCTCTCACTCTCTTTTCCTAATCTGCTTAGAAAATTTCAGTAAAATAAATTATGAAATAAAAAATATACCAATAAAATAACACCAAACGTGTAGAAAAGATCTGCTTAGAAAATTTCAGAGAATCACAAATGGTCTTCAGGAATCCGATTTAGAGCAACTGGTATTTTTGGAACCCTTTAGATTATATAAATAAGATATGTAGTGAAAACTAAAGAAGTGGAAGAGAAAACTAAATAAGATATGTACTTTTGGAACCCTTTTTATTGGTATGTTATTTTACTGAAATTTTCTAAGCAGATTAGGAAAAAAGAGTAAGAGAAAGGTCTTGAAAATTGGGAGAGGAGAGAGAAAAACATAATCTCACCCAATTAACATATAATCCTATATAACTTACATCTTTTTTTCTAATCTATAAAAATGAGGCTAGGTTTGGAATATTTTCTAAAAGAAGGCTAGATGGGGAAATTTTTTTTCTAAGGAGGCTAGACAAAGTATTAGTTCTTTGTTTTGATTCAAATTATGACTCGGGTTCTTTGTTTCTAGCATCAGATTACTAGGTAATCGGAAGGAAATATGGTCGAGCTTCTTTTCGAGGACATCTTCGTTTTGATGAGATTGGATCCGGATGGGAAAAAGTTC
The DNA here is from genome assembly GCA_016920855.1 of Puya raimondii. Classification (NCBI taxonomy): domain Eukaryota; kingdom Viridiplantae; phylum Streptophyta; class Magnoliopsida; order Poales; family Bromeliaceae; genus Puya; species Puya raimondii. The sequence continues at coordinate 8,971,871 of JABWPP010000049.1, forward strand.
GATAAAGGTTTAAAACTCTCTTTTGATCGTAATTTGATGAACATGCTATCATTAGTTGCTTGAAACTGCAAATTTGAAAATAGGGTAAAAGTTTAAGCAAAATCTTATCAAAATCTGTTTTTGATGAATTCATTTGTTTTCCCTGCCGTTTTGAAGCTTCAGTCTTTTCAGTTGATCTAGAATGCTGATAAGATAGATGATGGGTTGAATTGAAAACAAATCGGCCTTGGTTGATAGTAACCTGTTCTGTATTCTAAGAGTTCGAAGCAAATTGATGTCATCTAGTAACTATTGTACTAACATCAACCCTTAAAAAGTTAAAACTTAGATTCCTATAAGGACATTTTGAAGCTGGAAAAGGGTTTCCTGAGCTAATTAATGGGGAGAATATCTCCTTTGGTAATTGTATTTTTAGACGATCCGCAAAGTTGCTTTATTGTCGTAATTTGAATAGCTAGGCGTGTCTTACGCACAGTGTAAGCTCATAAAGGAAAGGGGCTTCATGGGTGCCTCTATGAACTATTATCCATGTGGGCAACCTGCAAAGTTCTTTTAGAATTTAACACGCACTTGATCCAAATTCTACACTTGCTAGGCGGGACCTTTTCGCTCTTAACTTTCCCCTTTTTTTGTTCTCTAATTCTGTCTTCTATTCAAGTGCTTAATGGTTATAGATACTATTAAACACTTTTTATCTCCGACAAGCTTTGATTATATTGTAACCCCGCTACAACTTCCTCACTTTATCTTACATTTAATGGAGCTGTTTTTGAAGCAATTGGAATATCCTTTCCACTACAGAAACATTAGTATTATCTGAAAGGACTTCTTCTTACTTCTAAGAAGTTATATTCTTGTCAATGTCTATTGCTTACGGTTGTTGTCATCAGCTCCAATGCTTCCTTTTTTCTTTTTCTCTTTTATATTATGTCTGCTCCTCTGTGTTTTGTACAGTTTCACGCATCGAAGCGCGGAGCGAGCAGTTTGATATGTTCATGCAACTAGATATTAACACGGAGATTTATCCTATGCATGTTGGTGACAAATTTACTATGGTCTTGGCTCCAACTTTAAATCTGGATGGAACTCCCGACAGTGGCTACTTTGGGCAGGTAATTACTAATTAACTTGTTAATTTTCTTTACCTCGTCGTGGAATTGCGTTGTTCAATCTGAGGTCGTGTTTGGCATGGCGAGTTTCTACATAACTAATTTTTCGAATATAATGGCTCAAAGAAGCATTAATAGCTTTTTCATTAAAATCTCCTCTGGGGCTCGCACTGCAGCATATATAAAAGCTTAAAATTGGAGATTGTTCTTTTGGCGACTGAAATCATTTTGGTTTTTTTTGCAGGCATACCTCTGCAAATTTGCGAAATTGCACAAACACCCTTGAAAAGTTTTTGTTCACATGGGTGGCCATGAAAACCTTGTTTGCGTGCATAACCCTGCTAGGGTATGCATGCAAGAACTATGGATATAGACATTCATTCAAATAAGCAAGGTTTTCAAAAAGCTTGCTTGCAAATACCATCTCTGCAGGGGGTATTTCTGGAATTTTATATAATTGCAGAGGCAGATATAGCAAAAAAAGAAAAAAGCTTCCTGACATAGAAAAAATTCGCCAAAGGCTTGTCTCTAGAGGTTTCTGCTTTCTAGCGTAGAGCAACTGTTCGAGAAGCCATAGCAAGCATTAATTTTAAAATCTGTAGTTTTTTTCCCCTCACATCCGTGCTGATGTATTTTAGTACTTCTTACATGGCTCTTCCCTTGTTGTCATAACCTTTTTCTCGAAGTGAATGAAAACAAATTAGATCCTTGAAATCAGTTGGCATGAAATCTGATGCAGAAACATTGTCATTCAATTCGCCTACACATTGCAAGTTGTTTGGCATCGCAATCTAATCTGAGTAGCATTTCTTTTTCTTTTTTTGCTTTTTTTTTTTTTTTTCCTGGCAGGGAAATAGAAAGTCTCTTGCAGACAAATTTGAGTATGTTATGCATGGGAAGTTGTATAAGATCTCTGAAGATAGTTCCAGTGGGAAAAATGCAAAAGTGTAAGTCTTTTGCCTGATCATTAATTCAACACTGCTTCATGTACATTAATGTATATGTTATTTCTTTGCTATCGAATTTCGACTATGATATGTCTGTAGAATGCTTGAGATGTATTGCATCTATTATTACTTTTGCTTTCTAATTTATAGGTCACGGGTAAACACCAGCTGTGAAATTATTGTCTTACTGGAAGTGTTTTTTCTGTTGCAAAGTTTTAGGGTTCCTGACGTCATTCTTATGTTATCATACGAATTCAGGAATTTGCACTCTACAATTTGCGTGAGCTGGCATCTCACTCGTAAACTATTGTCAGTCGTCCGCTGCTAGATCTTTCGTTTTACAATGCAGATTTTCTATTAGGCTCATTTGTTCCATCGAGTGGTTTAGAAACAGAAAATATTTGTACTTCGAATGTGGTTTTCTTGTACGGTGCACTCGTTCCTCCTCTCCCTCCCTCCCCAGCAAAACCAAAAACCAACCAACCTAGGAAGATATTATGTTGTATTTTATACTTGCTAGCCATGACAAAACACTCATTTGATGTAGGCAACTGTTCATTGACTAGCATACTTTAAGCTCATATTTTCATAGTTTTTGTTGTTTCCTAGAATGCCTCATTGATGATTTTTTGGGCTTTTCTTTTACTTGTCCGCACCTATCAAAATTTTTAGGCTAAATTCCCTGAAAATTGCGCCCATTTACACTTTGCCTCTTGGACATATAAAACCTACCTCTAACCTCCTCAACGTTATACCTTTAATACTTAACCCCTTAATGCTACATTGTTTGTTCTGGAATTGTTAGGTAGTTTGAAAATACAATCTTAAATACCTATACCTCTTTTATGGGTGGAAAGTTTATATGATATACCTTCCTAATATTTACTGGTCGGAAACAGTAGCTCCTAACCCTTTTTGTTTGATGCCATTGTCTTGTAATATAAATTTAAGCTCCTAAACCCTTTTGTTTTTTCGCTTTCTTTTCCTAGCGAATCAAAGCTACTTGTTCAGGAATTTTTAGTTTTTTCAGCCTGAGAAAACTAATACTAAGGTCTCTGTTATCATAACAACTCTTTGTCAAAAGATAACAATCACATGATTTTATCTTCTTATACGGTAATTTTGAGCTAATATTTATTTCTCTTCACTACATACTATACATTTTTCAATTCTTCAACTTGCTGGATGCGGGTTTGTACATCGTATTATTCTGAGTATCACCAGTAAAATTTCGGGCAGTGTTCATACTGTTATTGATCGATCTTCCTTCTTATTGAAATCGCTAGCATTAATAGTTTCCCCCTTTTTTATTTTTATTTCTTTCAGGGAGATATATGCATCATTTGGGGGCCTCCTGATGATGCTAAAAGGCGATCCTTCTAATGCGGCAAATTTCGAGCTGGATCAGAGGGTCTTTTTGCTAATCAGGAAAGTGTGAGCATGGGGAAATTATATGTAGGAACCGACGCTTTACTCTCGTCGTTAGTAATCGGCGTCGTCGTCAAATTGTCTTTGTGTTTTGGATCTTGTCTCATGTAACCTTCAAAGGGTGACTTATTTTGGATAGTTAGAGATTCTAAATTATGGAGCTATTAACCACTTCCTTAGTATATATAATGGAGTTCTCTTCTCGTCGGCGTTCTCTTTGCCGGTTTGTCCCTAGCGCTTGGCAAATTGCAATTTGGTTCGCGATATTCAACTTAGATTAGTTCTAAACTTCAGCTGAAACTTTTGCAATTCCATCCCTGGAATACGTTGTTTGCTAGTTTATATGCTCAGCTCGTCGCCAATGATGAGCCTACTTGAAAGTTCAGCGAACCAAACTGCAATTCTCAGAAGTTCAGTGGCTTAGTTGTTAATTTTTTCTTGGTTGGTGGGTTCAAATTTTCTCCTAAATTCCTGCTCTGTAAAATGTGAACGCTGTTGCCTACATAACCACATTGAATGTGTGAGTGGTTGTATAATTGTCGTGGTCAAATTTAATACACTTGCTCTTTTAAGATATTATATTTTTTTAAATTTTGAAATTTGAGATTTTTTACTGTGTGAAAAATTTGTGAAATATGTAGACTCTGATTTCTATCTAAAATAGATTTTTACACAAAGGCTATCGCCCATTTAAATGAAGAGAAAATAAAAAATATGAAGAGAAATTATATTCTCTTCCGATTTTGGTTGTGGACAATTCATTTAATTAAGGTACAACATATATGTCACTAATTATGTATTTAAAAATAAACAAAACCTCTATTATTTATCTCACCATATTTTTATTAAAATATAATTTATTAAATTCAATCTAATTCCTGCTCCCTAAGGATTCGTTTGGTATTGAGGTACATGTAGTGTTTGTAGGCAAAATAAAGCGAAAACGAATATGATTCTCTATTTTTCGGTGGGGCTGCTTGGACCGCAAAAAAAAAAAAAGAAAAAAAAAAAAAGAAGCGATAGGCATAACGTGATATCAATTATTATGGTAAATTGCACGTTTGATCCTCAAACTATGAGGCACATGACACTTTTGTTCTCGAACTTCAATTTAATACGATATTTGAATCGAATTTTTAGAATTATTGAAATCAAATTATACAATCCAATTTAGTTGACTAAATTTTAACGCATCATTGATGTAAAAGCAATATAATATTTTTTAATTATTGGCATATTATTAAGCACAAATGAACAATGACAGATGCAACGTCGGGATATTCATTCATTCTTCTCCACTTCACGTTGGTGCCACAGAAATAACACTGTAACTGCAAGTAAGCGGCGAATGCGGCTCGCGATCTCTTCTTTTGGAAGGAAAGATGTGCGCCTCCGTTGCACCGTCACGACGAAGTTCTTGGCCTTCGAGAAAGGCAATGTCGATCTCCGTTGACGTCTCAACGCTACGCGTGCTCGGATCCTATTTTCACATTTCAGTCCCGATCAAAACCATTCTCACAGCGCGATTCGCCGTTCCCTGCGATGATGGCACATAGGCTCTTACACACCAGTTAACGGTTCACATTTCTCAGCAGTGTTATCTTAAAGATCAAGCATTGTTTAAGTTTAAAAAAGACTACAAAACACAAGGCCGATATATAGGTGGTGTATACAATAGTCACACACACCTCTAGTCCTTTGAGCAAACAAAGTATTAAAAGAAACAAAGAGGAACTCAAAACTCAACCTTGGATGGATGGTAATGATGCAACCTAAATTTATGCCCTCTCTTAGATCACCACAATTGGAGACTGCGGGTTTACGATCACCTTGCATTTAGCTGCTGGTAATAAATGCTTCCGAGTAGTTGGCTCTTTTCTTTCTTTCATTTAACCGGACAAGCGCATGCATGGAGCCAGCGGGATCCAGCATGATGCTGCGGGACGAAGCTTGATGCTTCCGCACGCTGCAGGCGCAGGCAAGTAGTTTCACAGTGTCCGCAAATAACCTGAAGATAGTGAGAGCTCCGAGGGCGTCTTTGGATTTTGTGCGAGTTGGAACTGGAACTGGGCCGGTCCTACGAACTGCAGTTCCCCTCCGAGGTACGAACATTCCATCTGTTATATATATATATATATATATATATATATATATATATATATATATATATATATATATATATATATGTCATCTGAACCTTCCATACTTTCATCCCTCTAAGTGAACATACACACTTCAGAAGTGGCAGATACGCGTAATCAGCCAATTTTTAAACCACCTTGGAACGAGCACAAGCCATCTGTATATTGCAACCTACGGAGATAGCGACAGAAATAAAATGTGGAAAAGAAAAGAATCAGTTTCCACTAAAGATTGGAATATAGATGAGGCAGCATATAGATTGCGAACAATCCAAAGACGATTTGCCTAACAAGACTTGAAAGTTGTAACATACATAGACTGAGAATTAGAGATTTTTCTTCCGGAAGTTTCTATGATGAACTGAATTTCCTTTTGGATCATAAAACCGAGATAAGATAACACAAATTTCGGAGCAAAACACCAGCCTATTATGCAAATAAAGTAAGGCAGCATCGAGAAAAGATTGGTTTCTCTTTTTCCCTTCGCCTTACTTTCAATCCATTAAGTGTGTTGTTTTCAAAGATAATAAATACCCCACGAATAAATAACAATAAAGTGAAAGGAGAATATGCTGTGCGAAAAATAACCGAAAGAAACCACTCGTGAAAAATGGACTAAAGAACGACTCCTCAATGAAAAAAAGAAAACAAAAAAAGGAGAAAGGTTTGGACTTTTTCTTTTTAATTTCCTTTCTAACATGTCAACATAGGGATCAAAATCTTTGTTACGTCGAGACTTCATTTTATGCGGCCAACTAAAACAGCGAAAAGCCTAAAAACCATATTTGTTACAGAAAGAAAATGCCAATGTTAATTCTGGGTTGAGCAAACTGTTTGATTAAACTAAAAGGGTAAAATAGAAGACTACGATAAATTTAGAGCATAGCAGAAGAATATTTGTAATCTGTGAAAAGTTACTTTAGTTAGACTAAAACTTGATGAAAATCTAGCAGTTTTGAGAGCAGAATCGTGTGAAAGCAGTTTCACAGTACAAGTTGCATCCAAACAGGCAGCTGCAAATAACCATTACTAAAGAATAGATATGGATAGGGTCTTTTGCATACATACCCTTGCAATATCCAAAATTGCGAATACCCCAGCAAAGTTGATATTTACCCCTATGCATGGAAAGAATCCCGCCTGCTAGGGTACCTATGCAAAAACCAAGGGCATCTATGCAAAAAGAATTTTCATAGATAATCCTGGGAGGGCACGCATGGAAATAAGTAAAGTATTTTAGGGGTACACATGCTAAAAGATTTGTAGGGGTAATATCTATGCAAAAAATGCTAAGATAAATTGCTACAATAGCACGTCAAGAGCAGCAGCAGAGAGGCCAGCTATTTTACCTTTGTGATACCGATAAATTTGGTGCAGGAGGACATTCCTAGAGAATGTCCTGAACCTTTGGAGCTTTTATAACGGCATTAAAGCTCTGCATCTTTGTTCTTTGATGACCTAAAATCTCCCAAACACAGCCAAAAATGAATTAAAGGACTAACTAAAAAAAGGCAGGAAAAGGTTTTATCTTGTAAACACCAAGACATACAATACATAATTTTATTATAAAAATTTGAAGCTTAGAGGTGAAATTAAAAAAATTGCAACATGGCCTCATATCCCTTTTGTTTCCTTTCTATTTTCGTTATTTACAAAATTTGGCAGCAAGGTACATCCAATTCATGCATAATAGAACTCAAGAATCCAAATATTCATTAACTAAAATCCAAATCTTCATTAACTAAAACAGTTTCTGGCTCAGATCCTTTCAAAAACCTTCATGGTAGGCATTCTTATCTCGCACATCTCTTTCTACATATAAGCTGAGTTAAACTTCGCACAACTAACACAATAATTTCTGGAGTCAATCTTCCATATATGCATGAGCTTTCAAAAATCTATGCATTATATATTTGCAGATAAAACAGAAGTCTGAGAATGCTTGTACCTGGGAAGTGAAGTGTCTACCACGAAAATGCACACGCCAATATCTCCAAGGAAATTGCTCCCCCAGTAAACACCTGTCTGAGACTCTCAACCAAATTCACAGTAAACAAAGAAATGAGTGATCAGTTGATAAACATTGAGAAAAGCAAATTATTAAAGCCAATCATCTATATCATTTGAATACACGCAAGTTATTTTCCCAAAAAGACTCTTATTTAGGAAGAAAACTCAATATCAAGCACATCTAGATATAGATGAACAAAAAGAGGTATTTGCAGCAAGTTATGAAGATAGATGATGCATATTTAGGATCTTCATTAAGTATTTCAGCCGTATATTCAAAGTTCACTCACAAAGATTTAAACAAAAACAAAAAAGGTTGTCACACCAACTATATCTTTTTATCAGGTAAAACATGCACAATAAATCACTTCCATCAATACCGAAAATCACAATTACTACATTACCAATTACAAGCCTCTCCAAGTATGCAAAGCACCAACTGTTAAAATAAATACAAAGTGGGACGATGAAGATGTTCATTAGCAATATCTAAACAAGGAAGTTAAGACTGGGCATCCACTCACAACTCCACATTTCCTGCTTAATCTTGACTGTTAAAAGATGAGCCAAGACAAATATTATAGCAGGAAACAGCCCTAGGAAGGTCAGTGCTGGCATCAAATCTACCTGATAATAATCAACTGCAACAAATAAAATGCTAATTATCATGTTACAACTGGGGAGAGCACACTATGTTTGATTCCCTTCGTCCGGTTTAGCATTAAAATCTGTGTGGTTTTTCTCATTTCCATCGCTGTAATTTTTTTCCTTTTTGTCAAGCCTCGGGTCATCAGCTTTTTGCTGCAACTGACCAAGTTTTTCCTGCAAAGTCGAAAACCAATTATATGTTTCATGAAATATATCATCATCTACAAACCCAAAAAAGTTATCAGAACCAAACTGAACCGAACTGCTGGTCGAACCATTCAAACCGCAATCTCTGTGTGAACTTGGTCTGGTTGAATAAAAAGAACAAATTAGGGGGAAAAAACTGCGCAAGCCGCTATCAAACAGGGAGTTTCTAAGTGAGCCGTGAAAACCAGCTTGGTTGAACTGGTTTTCTTTACAAACTTTGTATTATTATATTCTTTATTTATGCTTTTAAAATATTGAAAGTGTAGAGTTATAACTGAAGTACATGGTTCATTCATTTGTTCTTCACTATTAAATCCACTTTAAGACCATGTTTGGATGTCAGAATAAGATATTCAAAGATAATTTATTCGGTATGAAGATTTTCTTGTGTGATTAGAAGCTAGGAATTTGAGTTTTGCTCCTTCAAAAGTCCTAACATCCATGATTGGTAGGATAGCATATTTCACCTAGGAGGTGATTTATGTTATTCCGAAAAAACGACTTGAAGGCCGAATATGATATCCATTCAAGACATTTGATCACATTCTTCATCTACCAAATACTACATGCTTTTGGAGTAAAGCAGATGTTCAATGCATTCCAAACAAGGCCTAAATGTACAATCAATCATATATTTATATCTTCCCTAACAGTAAAACATTTACCTATACGATCTAAGACATGAGAACTATATTTTGATTTATATAAAAACAGTTGATTCAACCATTGAACCAACAGTTACAACGGTTGAACCTTAGATATTCATCTCCATGATTTGATGCTCAGTTTGGTTCTAACAACACAGCTCTAAATTAATGCTCACCACCTTAAGAGAGGCGTTCTGGGAAAGAAGATCCTCGTACTCCTTCCTGAGCTGGTTTACTTCTGCTCTAAGTGAAGCATTTTCCTCCTTTAAAGAATCGGCTCGTTGACCAAGCTCTTCACATTCAGCCTGTAGAAAATGAAACAACCAGTAATTAGTTGAAGTCCTTATCAGTTGGAAATTAACTAGGAGGACAAGTACCTAAGCGCCGATCAGACCTTGCCTCTAGAGCAGCTTTTCTATACTAGGAAGAAAAAGCTTACAGACCCACAAACTTGGCTTCAAAAAAAAGCCTAGAGCTTTTTCTGGTGTGGGAGGTTACAATGAGCTTTTGGGTCTCGAAAGCAGGAGCTTAATTTTAAAGCTTCTATTCATGCTGCAGCAGAAGCTGCTGAAGAGGCTTTAACGAAAAAACTACTGGTGCTGCTTCATAGAGCCTAATCAAGCAGAAATTCTGCAAAATCACCAGCGAGCCCAAAAAAATCCCTAAGAGGACTTAGAAACTAATTGCGAGTTATCACCTGCTTGCGCAATCTAGATCGCCGTGCAGATTCTCTGTTAGACTGCTTGCGTCTCTGCTTTTTTAATTCTCTGTCATCCTGATTTACATAAAAATTGTTGGTAAAACTGTTTAGGACCTTAAAAGCTTTGTCTAGTAATGCACATACCAAAGTATAAGACATGCATTCTGATTTTCGACATCAAAATTAGATAGACTTGGATGCTCCGAAACATATTGAAGTGTCCAGCCAAAAAATCTCCCTGCAATAACTAGTATGCTCATCCTCTTCTTTTTTCCCTTTTCCTCTTCTATATTTCCCTCCTCTAATTTTCTCACTTATATTAAATCAGATCTAAATTATTAATGGCAGTATGATCAGTACTTTTCATTTTATATCAAGAATATATTGTCCAGATATTCCAGACAATGTTCTTAGTCTGTTCTGTAGTGTTTTCTACTAGAGAGTCAAACCAGAACTAAAAATATAAAGTAGATCAATTAGGCAATTACCGCTTTGCACCAAATTTCGAACAAAAACCAACAAAATTGCATAGAAGCAAACCGAAACTAATTCCAGATAAAACTATACCAGCATAATAGTTCGGTGAGAGAGAGAGAGAGAGAGAGAGAGATAGAGAGAGAGAGAAGCAAGCAATTCCAGAATGGGGGCTAAGAAGGAAGCCATACCCATTGCTCTGCTGGAAGCAAAGCTCCAGGGATTGCTGTAGAAGGTACCTTGCCACGAATTGCAGGAATAGCTGATGAGCTTGGAGTGCTCCAATAGTCCATTCCTATATTTAAATTTGTGGTGGGGCCGACAACCCCTCCAATTGCACCGCTCGCTGGCATAGGCATGACAGGTATCGCTGGATTCAACTTTGATTGCGATGCCGTGCGACTTATACCATTCTGAGAACGATGTGCGACATTGCCACTCCGAGAGGCCTCTGCTGCCGTGTGCATAAAAGACAAGCTTAGGAAAGATATTTAAGAACTTGGACCACCCTAAACTATTATACTTATGACAAATGGTTACCTGATTTTTCAGAAGTTACAAAATATATATATATATAGAGCTACTTGAACGACCTACCCCTACTAATCTCAATTTTCTGTAACGACCGCAAGCACATAACTGTGATGTAACTTTCACTAGTTTTGGCCTTAATTCTCTTCTTTTGAATGCATATATGAGTTTAGGGGCATAAGTCAATTATTTCACGTAACTGATGGTGGTGAAGAAAAATAGACAGAAAAAGGGGTAAGTGGTTGACCAAATGAGAAGATTGCTTAAGCAGTTTTTTTTTTTTTTTGTATTGAACTCTTAAATCTTGGAAGACAATCTGTAAAAGCACGATAGTTCAGGGAGATTTGCTGCATTTATTTTATCCTAGATATTTATTCATGACCAATTAGAGGAGTTCTAGCATGACTACCTCCCAAAGATTCTTGTCCACCACTAGTCTTTGCCTGTGAATCCTGAAGAAGTAAAGATTATATAAAACATCAGATCAGACTTGAGTGAAGAAGCATTGTGATAACTAGTTTATCTTTAGATAGCTGCTCTAGGAGTAGACAAGTTGTTTCAAAAGCTAGACAAAAAAATACTTTCCTTATTCTTTGCCGCCTCTCTAAGACTCAAATTTACCACTTTGAATTAAAAAAGTAGCATAAATGGATGGAAAGAGAACACAAGACCGTCAAAAAACAATATAATGAAGGTAAATTAGCCTAGGCCTTTCTGCCATTTGTCTAACTAATGCAAAGTGGACTACTACTGGAGCTCACATTCTGAGAGTTTGCATCACTTCCTTCACTTGAACTTTCAGTTTCACTTTCACCACTGCAAAATGCCAAAAACAGCATTCTTTAGGAGGCCAAATGAATAATCCAACATTATGAAAACTACCTATTTGTTACAAACCTTTGAGAAAAGGCTCCATTTGCTGATGCCCCTGATGTTTTACCCATCTCGTTGTTGTTCTTTCCCGTAATCATACTCAAGCTACCTAAACTTCCTTTGGACCTTTTGAGGGGACTTCTTTCCTTACCTTCAGATGACTTACCATCCACTTCCGAACCACCAGCAGTGGCTCCCTGACAGATGCAATATATTGGAATTAGTATTCTTGATGCTAAATGCAGTACTAGTTGAGGTAAAGAATGTGTAACTTACAACACCATCAGCATTTCCATTTGGAGAAGGCATAGCATAAGGGCTGAATGGAATTGAACCCTGACCATTTGATTGTAATAGAGCAAAAACAAATTAGGATGCTCAAACTTTGAATAACAAAGACAAGTAAATATGTACAAAATGAAGAACTCGGATAAACATAATTAAGAAGAACAGGCAAAACTTGCGACTTTGCCTGATAATCTACCTGAACTTCGAAAATTTCTGTGATTTCTTACCTAACTTAAGAGTTATTTTCATTTCCAAAAATTCCTTCAGAGTTATGTGAGCACTTACCAATTTCCATCCAAAAAGTTGTCAAATATTTTATTAGATAAACAGAATATTCCGCCAAAAAATAAAACAGTATATTTTGGGAAAGAGATACTTAAATAAAAATAATCGATAGTTTAGGATGACAAATCAAAATTTTAAAGTTCAGCTACCCATTTTAAAATGCAATAACGGTAAAGTAAGATCTGCCTGTTTCAGCCTTTGCAAAAAGAATATACCGGAGGCATGGAAGGATGAGCATATAACCCTCCTGGTGGATACATGACATATGGTGTTGGCGGAGTTCCATAAGGCATAATGGGCTGAAACATAAAAAGGAAAATATAACATCTGCAATAAAAGAACTAATGGAGAATTCCAGGTGGTCCACACCCTCTACTAACGATCTATTGACTTAGTGTCATTCCTATACTCCCATACTCGAACACCTAGCCTATCCCAATGCTTAAGAGGTAAAGATGGTCTAGTATATAGCAAAGGGTTTCAACCACATAAATAACAAATGTATCAAGTAGTGAGACACATTAAGTTCCATTTCCTTCTTTCATCTTTCATCACAATAATAACTAGCTCTCGTTTAAAAAACAAAAAAAGTTTTAAACTTTTATTTCTAATTTGACAACTTCATATTGTCATCTAACCTTCAAGCACACTACCGCATAAAAATTCCAGGAACCGAAAAAGAAAAAGAAAAAGAACTCTTCACTTTGCAAGTCCCTACAAAGGAAGAGTAAAGTGAAAACAAGCAGCCAAGACATCTACTATTATAGTGCGATCACATCCCACCAAAATAAAGTTACAAGAAAATGCCCCCCTTGTACAATGTTATTAAATAATCTAATTTAGGAGACAATTATTGTATGCCTAACTCTTTAAGATTTAGTCTCTATGACAAGTTGGTGCCTGTTTGGCCCAACTTCTTTTTATCAAAAAAAAGTGTCAGTTGAGTAAAGTCGCTCGGACAAGTAGTAGCTTTTTCACTGAAGTACTCCAAACATCCTAATGCAGCTAAATTTAGAAAACTTTAAATCGAAGCTTCTGCCTTTTGGTCCACTAAGCTTATTTTGGTCTTCCACAGGACCCAAAAGCTCTGCCAAACGTCTGGCTTTTACTTCTCAAATAGACAAGCGAAGTAAAGAAGCCCGACCGACCATGTACTCCCAATCGGCGGAGAAACCACTCGCCCTATACCCAGCTTTGAGTTGAGGTACCAGAAAAATCTTAATTACATAACAATTCAAGACAGAAATCGAAAACTTAAACAGTACCTGAGCTCCCCACATGTAAGGGTGCCCCTGGGGACTTGATGCGTGAAAGAACCCAGGAGGAGGAATCGGCGAATACGCCTATCGAAAGCAAAAAGCTAGAAAGGTCATAACCTCACTTAAACATGTAATCACCCCATACAAGTTGAGAAGATGAAATTCAAGAACTACACATTTCACCAGCTAAAGGCAAAGCTTACCCACCTGAAATCCGGACCAATCAGGGTATACTGGCGTAGCCGGTGCTGAAGTAGGCGGCGGCGGCTGTTCCTGAACAAGAACAACCAAAAATTTACATAAACAATTTCTCCATTTACTGTTCTAATGAGGAGATCAATAGCTCAATCACGCTAAAGCTGAATCAAAAGGATCAGATCAAGCACCTGCGCCGCCGATGTCTTCGGCGCCTTGGGCGGAGGATCGGCTTCGCCGCTTCCCATGATTCGGGGGGGGGTCGTTTCAGAAACCCTAAAAAGCGATCACTCCATACTCCACAGTAAGTAAAGCCCAAATTACGCCCACAATTGATAGCCTCTCCTTGGGACCTCAACTCGAAACCCTAAATCTCACGAAAACCCTAGAAATCGCGATCATGGCATCTTCGACACCAAAACCGATCGGAATCGAGATCGGGAGAGAGGGAGATCGACGCGTACCGATTGGAGACGGAGATCCGCGGCGGAGGCGGCGGAGATCGAAGGCGAGGGCGAGGAGATCCGATCCAAGAGGTGGATTTGGGCGAATTCGACGAAGCAAAATCAAAAGTGGGGGAAGAGAGAGAGAGAGAGATGGAGAGGGGAGGAGAGAGAGAGGAGGACGATGAGGGCAAAATGGTAATTTTACGCAGGAGAAGCAACAGCGTGGGTTGGGGGTGTTGAATGGCGAAACGCGATTCGTCGTTAATCCCCAACCTTTGCACGATTTTTCATCTTGTTTCCCAACTTTTTCTTTTTTTACAATTAGGTCCTTAATCTTTAGAATGAATCACAATATTGGTCTCAAACCATTTTTTATCATAAAATGACACAATTACACTCTAATACACAGTACTTTAGTATTATTTTTATTTGTTATATTAATTATAGTATTTTTAAAGAAAAGTACTATTGTATTATTATATTTTATTAATCTTCACATTGTATTTTAGATTTTATTTTTATTTTTCTACTATGTATTATTTTTTTCTCATAAATATTTTATAAACTATTTTTTTTTCGTCAACCTCTACATTATTGTTAATAAAGTTCATTGTTTTAGAAAAATCTAATAATTTATTAAGAGACACTAATTAAAATATTAGAAAAAAAGTATAAAATAAATCTCCATGATAAGCTTATTAAAAAAAAATTATTTATATATTTTTAATTATTTTTTATATATTTTATTTTATTATGTCAAAATAGGTTGAATATATACTCTGCCACTTTTACTCAGTATTTTTTAATAATTTTTATATGAACTACATGTTTATTGCTTATAGTGTAGGAATTAAAAAAAAAGGGCAATTGCTTATATATTCCTGAAAAGTTTTCGACTTTCTGATTTACCTCTCTTAGAAGGGTAATATTGAAAAATACCCTTTTTACGTTCCAAGTTCTTTCTAATATAATCCTGAAGTTAAACTCTGTTAGTGAACTGTTAGAGCCGCCGTTATCTGTGTGAAATTACCATTTTACCCTTTCAAATATACTCTTTTATCATAACCAACTTTTCTTATATACCCTTCAAATTGTAAATATTTTTCTTATGTACCTTTAAAATATTAAATTCTTTTCTTATTTGCCCTCCAATGGTAAAATATTTAACTCACTTAACGAGAGGTAACAGCAGGGGTATTTTAGATAACTGTGGAACGTATGAGGGATATATTAGAAGAAAAAAAATAGTAGGGATAAATCAGATATTTTTAAAATTTTGAAAGGTACGTAGGCAATTATCCCTTAAAGAAACATAGCTAAGCGGTGACTTTTAAAAAAATAAAATAGTATAGAGTAGAAAATAAAAGATTTGTAAAGTACATTGTAGTACAACGTAAATAGCATTGTGCAATATAATGGGTGCGGTGCATGAGATGCACTTGTACACCCGGTGCAGGGACCAAATTCTCATACTCCCCTCCACTGGGGATCCAAATGGGGCGGATCCGGGTGCGAGAGGACTCTTCCCCCGCTCCGCTCCATTTCTTATCGGATTATGAACGAATTCGGAGCGGATTAATTTTAATCTTATTTTTTACTCTTATTTACCGGTTCATTCGGGGCCGATCGGAATGAAAGAAAATTTATGGCAAATTGGTACAGATCAAAGAAAGAAAAAAGGTCTCTGCCTCCCGCTCTATAAATGGCTAAATTACAGAAAACCCCCCTGTCAATACCCGCTTTTTCACTTTCCCCCCCTATCATTTAAAAATCTACACTTTACCCCCTTGTAAAATAAAAAATGTACACTTTGTCCCCTGACGTCAGTGTTCCGTTAGGGTTCCGTTAATAAAATATTATTATATATATTTTTATACCCAAAATACCCTCGAGTCCCCATCTCCTTCCTCCTCTCCGTCTTCTTCCTCCACCTCGGCGCCGACCTCACCGTCCCCCGCCTCGCCGTCGACGTCCTCCGCCAGCACGGCTTCCCCGTCCCCGTCCCCGTCCCCGTCCCCGTCCCACTCCTCCTCCGCCACAGCAGAGGCGGCGCCACCGCTCGCGGTGGAGGAGGCGCGGCAGAGGCGGCGGCGGAGGAGGACGACGAAGAAGGAGAGAAGGTGGAGGAAGAGGGCCGCGGCGAGGAGAAGGGATGCTGCGAGGTGGTGGTGGCGGAGGAGGGGTCGGGGGAGCGCGGGAGGGAGAGGGTGAGGCATGAAGGGCGGAGGGCGGAGGGGTATTTTGATCATTTTGCCATCAAAGTTAACACCGTACCCCCATGTGTACATTTTTTATTTTACAAGGGGGCAAAACGTAGGTTTTTAAATGATAGGGGGGGAAGTGAAAAAGCGGGTATTGACAGGGGAGTTTTCTGTAATTTAGCTTTAATTTTAATCTTATTTTTTACTCTTATTTACCGGTTCATTCGGGGCCGATCGAAATGAAAGAAAATTTATGGCAAATTGGTACAGATCAAAGAAAGAAAAAAGGTCTCTGCCTCCCGCTCTATTTACTTAACGGATCGGAGCGAATTCCAAACTATTTATATTATTTTATATTTTTTAGGAAAAACTTTAAATACCACCTCTGTGGTTTCACGCCTTCTCACTTTAGTACTTTGTAGTTTCGTTAATCTTTTTGTTATCCCCTCCGTTAATTTTTTTTGTTAAATCAGTAAAAAAGTTAAAACCATAGGGTACTAAAGTGAATATTCGATAAACCATAGATGACGTATCTGAAGTTTTTTTCTATATGATATAACGGAGAGTTAACGGAGGTGCCGACGGAAAGAGAAAAATGAGATTACAGGATACTAAAATGATACACTTTAAGTCACAAATACTAAAATAAAAAGTGTGAAATCACAAAAGTAGTATTTGAAAATTTTTCAATATTTTATTCTCACTTACCGTTCTATTTGGGCGGAACGGGACAGGAGCTCCACCAACCCGGATCCATTTGCATCCTTAACTCACACTCCCCACACCGCGAACACGCTACGCTTTATTATTATTTATTTATTTATTTATTTACTAATTTAACTCCACAAAACAAAACCCTCCTCGTCGTCGTCGTCCTCCTCCTCCATGCGCGGCGACTCCGACGCCCCTCCTCCGCCGCCGCGGGTGGCGGCGCCGCCTCCGGCGGAGGCGGCGGAGCCCGGCCCAGACCCCGACGCCGACCCCGACCCCGCGGCGGCGGAGGCGCTCCGCCTCCTCGCCATGGCGGAAGCGAGGCTCGCCTCCGCCTCCTCCCTCAAATCCGCGCTCAAGTACGCCAAGCGCGCGGCGAGGCTACGGCCCGGGGTCGGCGGCGCCGCCGCGCTCGTCTCCGCGCTCCGCGTCCTCCGCGCCGACCCCTCCGACCACTACGGCGTCCTCCGCCTCCCCCCGCTCTCCTCCGCCGCCGCGATCCGCCGCCGCTACAAAACCCTGGCCCTCGACCTCCACCCCGATCGCTCGCCCTTCCCCTCCTCCTCCTCCGCGGCGGCGGCGGCGGCGGAGGAGGCGTTCAAGCGCGTCGCCGAGTCCTTCCGCGTCCTCTCCGACCGATCCCTCAAGCGCCGCCTCGACCTCCGCCTCCGCCTCCGCCTCCGCCGACGATCGCCGCCGCCGGAGGAGGAGGAGGAACAGCGCGCCGCCACGTTCTGGACCGCCTGCGCCGCGTGCCGCCTCCTCCACGAGTTCCACCGCAGGTACGTCGGCTACCGCCTTGTTTGCCCTAGCTGCCGCAAGAGCTTCCTCGCCGTCGAGGTCCCCAACCCCGGCAGCGGCGACGATGACGAAGCCGAGGACGCGGAACAAGAGGAAGGAGAAGAAGAAGAAGCAGAAGAAAATGGCGACGGCAATACCGAGGATAATAAGTCGAGAGTTAGGGCTAGCTCTAGGGCTAGGGCTAGGGCTAGTAGGGTTACGAAGTCGCGATCTAGTTCTCGGCCTAGGGTTTCTAGATTCCCGCCATTGGCGCGGCAAAAACGGAGAATTGAACCCAGGCTTTCGAACTCGCCATCGGCGGCGTCCAAGAAACCCCGGACGAATCCGGAGAAGACGCTAGCCGAGATGCAGATGGAGCTCAGCAGGGAAAAGAAGAGGAAGGAGAGGAAGGGAAATGTGAAACCTTTGCTTCAACCAAAGGAGGAGGAAGAAAATGATTCGAGCCTAATGGTGGTCGAGGACTCGGATTTCTACGACTTTGATAAGGATCGGTCGGAGAAGAGCTTCAGGAAAGGGCAAATTTGGGCTATTTACGATGACGACGATGGGATGCCCCGCCACTACGGGTTTATCGAAGAGGTCGTCTCTTCGGATCCATTTAGGATTAGGATGAGTTGGTTGGACATCGAAAACCACGGTGATGAGCATTTGCTTCTTTTAGAGAAATCGGGGTTGCATATCTCATGTGGGCGATTTAAGATTGGAAGAAAAGTTGAAATCCACTCAGTCAATCTCTTCTCCCATTTGATCGCCTGCGAAAGGGCCGCGAGGGAGCTTTTTAGGGTTTACCCGAAAAAGGGTTCAGTTTGGGCGCTATATGGGGATTGGAACGTCGGCGAAGGGGAGAGGAGGCGGCACTATGACATTGTTGTGTTGCTCACAAGCTATAGTGATATGTATGGGGTGAGCATGGCGTATCTTGAGAAGGTGGGTGGGTACAAGAGCGTATTTAAGAGGCGGGAGGTTGGTGCACTTGCTATTAGGTGTATTGAGAAAGAGGATGTTAAGGTTTTCTCGCATCAGATTCCCGCGCGGAAGCTTTCGGGAACGGAAGGGTTGGAGTTGCCGAGAGATTGCTGGGAGCTTGATCCTGCTTCACTTCCTGCAGAAATGCTCTATATTACTCGGAGTAGATAATCTTTGCAGCGATGGTGGCGTGCAGCATTGTAAAAATTCCATTTGAACCGACAATGAGGTTTTGCTTCGCTTCGCCAAACATGGGAGGTTTTTGGCTCGATTACCTATTTTCTGAAATTTGATTCGTCATCTTGATTCCATTCGTATCTTAGGTTGCATTTATGAATTTCAATGCTGTTCTGTTGCTCGCGATTGTTAGAATGACTAACACTTAAGTATGTGAATGCTGACCATAACTGATGAATGACCTAGCTCAGCAGAAAACTATAAGTTGTTTCACAGTTCCAGTACATAGCATTTAGTGATGCCAAAATATGCTCTCGATAAACAAGGATATGCCCAATTCTCACAAACTCTAGAATTGTTCGCTTGTTCTCGGCTTAACTTTTATTCAGGCACCTATGTTTGTTTGTCCATGTATTGTTTACTAAAATTGTAAAGATTTGTAAATCTGCTACGGGGAACCATTTATTGTTCACGAAGTTACCTTTTAACAGGAATTGCCTGAAACCTTTTCATGATTCGACTTTATAGCAAAAGAT
This sequence comes from Puya raimondii, assembly GCA_016920855.1. Taxonomy (NCBI): domain Eukaryota; kingdom Viridiplantae; phylum Streptophyta; class Magnoliopsida; order Poales; family Bromeliaceae; genus Puya; species Puya raimondii. Next base: position 8,991,451 of record JABWPP010000049.1, read on the forward strand.
GTAACTCTCTTCTGAAGTTTGCCAGTTGCATGTCTTCCTGTTTGTATACTTTCTTAATGTTCGACACTGCTATTGTTATTTCAATAACAATTTGAATATATCACGCATTCGGCATTCCATTATTGCATCTAGAGTAAGCCGGAAACAAGAAGTCCATCATGGGACGACGCAAGATTACTTTCAACTCTTTAGTCTGCAATCTTGTCGTTCTTAAGACTTCAAAGCTACCAGTGTTACATCAACCGTCGGACAATCACACATGAAATTTGTCCTCACCACTGTTGAAATGCCTAAATAGTAAATACACTCTTCTTATTTCATTTTGCCTTGAGATACAAAAATACTCCAGATGTATGAATTATTTGTTTTTTATGCATGCCTAACTACTATTAATAAGAAATTCTCTACTAGTTTGTAATTTCTTAGCGCAAATAAGCTACTAGCATAAAAAATGATCAAACATCAGTATCAGGTTATTCTTTTCATTGTTATGTTGTTATGTGATTGAAGCACTTACTAGAAGGGTGCCCTTTGAACTATAACATATAAATTACCACGTTAAAAATAGTTTTTACAATATAGGGTATGTTTGTTTCACCGAAGGTGAAGTTCAGGTTGAAATAGACTTTCGAGTGAATTAGAGTTTAGGTGAATCTCTTCTGTTGTTTGTCTTTAGAGTTATGGAATTGAAGTTTCTTTAGTTTTGCTGTTTGTTTGGTAGGATGTGAACGACGTAAGAGCTACAATTTTCTATCGTTAACATTTTATGATGTGTTCCTCACTCTCTTTTCCTATAATTGACTCCGGCCGGGGATGGACCGAAGACAATCACGGTATTTTGGAGAGTTTGAATTTCGAGCGGAGCTGGAATTACGGCGAACCAAACAATAGAGGCGGGCATCCGAAATCCACTTCACCCCTCTCCATTTTTTGTGAAACAAACACGCTCGTAGTGTTTCTTTAACTTTGATGAAGTTTGTAGCAGACTCCGAATTTAGAATTGCAAGTTCAAAGGTTTGCAGGTTTGGGCAGTGAACTGAGAAGATGATTACTGGAGCACACCATTCATGTGTGGGTGAATGTTGAAGTTCCTTCGTAAATCGCATCTGTATCTCTGCTAAATTTAACACTAACTAGTGTGTGCTCTCCACTTTGACTGGTGTTATTTGACTGAATATAAACTTGCTGTTTTCTGTATAAATTAGGGTCATTTGTATTGTACACTTCTGTCAATTTTATTCTGCCCCTCGGTATCCTTCTTGTGTAACGAGATTGTTAACAATGTCTGCAGGTGCTAGCTCAGAATAATTGGTTTTTCAATTGTGTCAACTTGTTGGCGGATTCGGATTTGACAGATCAAAGTAAGGAATTCCCTGCCTCCCGATTCATTTCATTTCTTTAGTGGATCGGGATGAATTCGAGATTGAACTACTTTGTTCTTTATTTTTGGCCCTCTTTTACCGCCCAAGCTCAATTCAGGACGGATTGGGACAGATGCTCTATCTATCAATGCGGAGGATCCATTTACATCTCTACTCGTTTGCTTCTTTTTCTTTTTGTGGGTGCGCACCTACCGTGCGGGTGTGTAAAGATGTGTTGAAGTTACAATCACACAGCACCGTTTTTCGCAATATGAACTCAAGCCCAATAGGAATAGTTAGTGCAGAAACTCATGCAAGCAGTTCGAAGCCCTAAATTTATTTCGATTAAATCATCATAACACTAAAACATAAAAATTAAGGGGAAAAAAAAGAAAAAAGAAAACTGCTAAGTGTTACCAAATCCAATCTTAAGCCAAAGCTACTGTTACTTCTCCACCCATGTTGTGGCCAAAAAGATCCTGGTTAAAACACCAATTTTACTCATTCGATGGTAAAATGTTGATGATGTCCTCTGCAAAGTCCTACGACATCTGATTTTTTTTTCTTTTTTTTGGGCTAATAAAAAACACGCATAAATATTGTCCGGGGAATTTCAGGTGGTTTCATCTACTATCCAAGGAAGTTCATGATCACCAGATGGAGCACCAAGTTGCAGAGGACGAAATCGGCGAAGGCGCGTTCCGGCGGTAGATCCTGCAATGAGTTTCATACCATCGTGAAACACGGTAAGGTTAAGGTTCTGAGAATTAAAGAGCGCTTTTGTTAAGTTACCTTAAATTCCTTGTTCTCTTTGTTGACTTGAATGCGGAGACAAACTGCACCAACGAGGATAGTAAATAAGCGATAGAATCGCATAAACCGAGAATACAAAAAGCAAGTGCAACTAATTATCAGGAAAAGGGCATGAAAACGCGTATAAGCATTGTTATTTTTTGCGTTGTTACCTCCCTGGAATTTTAAAAATTGACCTATGAGCAAACTGCTAGATAGCAAAGGGAGTGACGGAAAAAAATAGGCTAAATTATAAAAAACCTCCTTATAAATATCCGTCTTTCACTTTCCCTCCCTAACTTTCAAAAACTTACATTTTACTCCCTCAACATTTTAAGTTGTTGCATTTAGCCCTCCTCCGATAGGGTTCCATCACTATTTCGTCCATTTCTTATAATTTATACCGAAAATGCACTTCAAAATGACAAAAATATACTAAAAATTTATTATTTTTTACAAAAGTAAGGGCAATTATTTAGTCATTTTGCCCTCTTCATTAACGCCGTACCCCTTTGCAAATATTTTTGAAATTTTAAGGGGGCAAAATGTAGATTTTTGAAAGTCAGGGAAGCAAAGTGAAAAGGCAGGTTTTTACAGGGAGGTTTTCTGTAATTTAGTCAAAAAAATATGTAATTTTCAGTACCTCGGGGAAGCAAAGTGAAAAAATCAATGACATTTATAGGTGTTCAGATACTCTAATGCAATTTAGCCAGAGAAAAAAAAAACGAAGAAAGAATTATATACCTGCGAGTACTGCCGTCCCTACACACGAAAGTACACCGGAGAGGAAAGAGTTGAAAGGAAATGATCCGACTATTCCCATGTAAACCACCTGTTGCACCATGAAAGGAAAAATGAACACTGCGAAGACTAAATAACACCAGCTTTGTAAAGGTAACTGTAGTCACAAATCAACACAAAGAATCAGTGGTTGATAGAAATTTTGACAGAGCTTGATTCGTTTTTTTTTCATTGCAATATCACCGAAGCTAGAATGCTCATAGAGAAACATTAGGTAATTTGCTACAGCATTAATGGGCTTCTTTACAAGGCAAACTACACGATCCTTGATGATTGAATTTTAAATAATCAACTTAGCTAAGTCGCTGTATGTTCCACTCATACAGAGGGGATCAACGATCAATCCGAGAGGAAACAAGGGTAGTGCACTTAAAAAGAATAAATAAATAATCTATTTTCTGATGACCTCAGGATTGACATACTTTCCACGCACAACTTCTCTTGTGTTCCTATGTGAACTAGCTACAAGTTAAACTAGCCCCTTTGAAGCATATTTACTTGGTACAAATTACAAAAACTTGTATAACCGACTAATAGAAGATAAGGTAACTTGAGAATGTGCTTCAGGATTACAGAATATACTGAATTATGCTAAAGCATTTATTAAGAGTGATTTAAGGGATCTGGTGGGTGAAATTGATCAATCTAATTTTAGGCGTACAAAATTAACTACTAATTATCCCTTTGTTAGACGTCTTTCTACTATTCAAATTTTAATTACTTATTTGAGTACTGATGCATCCGTTTCATCACTCTACATGAACCTTCTACAGTGTTCCATATTTCTATCCCTGGTGGCAACAAGAAACTTAGCTGTGTTATAACACCAACACCATTTCTACTGTTATCTAGTTTGTCAGAATCTTGTCGGAGAAAGTCAAAATCGTAAAAAAAACTAATATGGTTGGTTGGTTTTAAATAGTAGGATGATCAATTAGGCTATTTCTACAGCCAACATTTTGCTAGAAGTAAGCGTTTAATAAAACAATAACAAAAGATGGTAGATCGATTTTTAAGTTGTTAAAACTAGTCGAGTCAGGAATAAAGCAAGAATGCGGATATTGGGATTTAAAAGCAGAAATCTTAAAGTACTAAAATGATATCATTTACAACATTTCAGACTTTGATAGGATCAAAAAGAGCAAGCAGAAGTTACATAACTTGATATTTCACTTGGATTCATTTGTATGATCTGCATAGAAAATCTTGCCTCAGCATTATCTCGATTCTTCTTCATTGTTGTAGACCCATTAATCTACGCTCATCTATAGACAACAGAATACCTATACACTATACTGCTGATCTTGCAACCAAATTAACATTTTTACTTGGCTGGATCAGTGGGCATTATCTCGATTCTTGTTCATTATTGTAGACCCATTAATCTACGCTCATCTATAAACAAACAGAATACCTATAGACTATACTGCTGATCTTGCAACCAAATTAACATTTTTACTAGGCTGGATCAGTGGGCATTATCTCGATTCTTCTTCACTGTTGTAGACCCATTAATCTACGCTCATCTATAAACAAACAGAACACCTATAGACTATACCGCTGATCTTGCAACCAAATTAACAATTACTAGGCTGGATCAGTGGCCATTCCATTTTACTAGAGCATTTAGTTTGAAATTCGCAAACTATCAACTTTATACTTCATTTAAATACGGATACAGAAAAAGAACAAAAGAAAGGACATGTCAAAAAGAAGAAAAAAAAAAGCAATCATGGAGCAAAACTTTGAAAAATTTTGCTGCCAAATGACAAGCAACAATCAAACCCTGTAACTGATTGAGATTAACAAACATTTCTAGATCATTAATCATCGCATATTGTATAACGGAGACATCAATTCATAAAACAATCTATATGCAATTAAAAGTAAGAGACAAAAACATCAGCTGGTACCTGAATCAGCGCCGTCGCAACAGCGAAAACCACATACAGATCAATAATCTGCGAAAATTCACACAAAAAAAGAAGAATAGAGAGAAACCTCTGATCAGATCCTCCCATCTACTGATTAACCAAATCGAATCAAACCAAATTGAGAGCCACATCTGAACCCACCTTGAGATTAGTCGGCGTGGCGGCGTACGCCTTGCGGAGAGACTGAATCAAAAGCTGAGCATCGTTCGTAGCCTTCGGCATCTTCTATCACTACCTACTTTTCCGATCCCTAACATCACAAATGTCACAGGTAAAACCTCACAGATCTCCACTACAAACCCTAAAAATGGAACGATCTTGAAAAAAAAAAAAAAATCGATAGCGTTACATAAATCAGAGAGGTTTTCGAAGCGATCATGTGATTTAGGGTTTTGAATCGAAGAATGGGGGGTAATACGTCGGATTTGGATCCGAAGGGGATCAGATCGAATCGAGTGGCGACAATTCGTGGATCAAAAAGAAGAGGAGAGAGAGGAGATCGAGAGGAAACCCTAGGATTCGAGAGGAGGAGGAGGATAAGGAGGAGACGAACCTGAGAGAGAGAGAGAGAGAGAAGAGGAGGAGGAGGAGGCGGAGGAGCTTCGTCGTCTCCGCGATCGCGAGGGTCGAGTGCGATTTGGGGTTTTTGGTGCGGGAGAAGGGGGGTTTTTACGGTCGGTTTAATTGGTGCGGTCCATCCGAACCGGTTGTTTCGAAACGAACCGAACCGGATGCACGTGCAGCACGTGCAAGTGTTTCTCGCCGTGGAGAGGGAAAAATTTTAAAATGCAACGGGTGCATATGCTGACGTGGCGTCCCAAACCAATCAAATCTTTTTTTTAAGTATATATATCCAATCATAATTATAAAAAAATATATTTATTATACTTTTTTTAAAAAAGGAGAGATGTAATTGGCTTGTTATTGATGACGTGGTGCAAGCGTGACACAGTAGACTTCCTCGTGGAGAGGGGAGTGCATCAAGGGATGCAAATGGATCCGGGTTGGTGGAGTTCCCGCCCCGATCTGCCCCGAATGGGACCGTTAAGTCGTAACCCAAAATATAAGCAAATATAATTCGTCCCGAATTCATCTCGATTCGCTAAGGGCCTATTTGTTTAGATGAAAGTGGAGAAAAATGAAGTCGTTTTTGACCGTAAACGATCATTTTTGCTGTTTGGTTCGTCGTAAAATAGATACGTTGAAACTCGAGTTACTCAAAACGGCGTAATTGACTTCGGCCCACCGTAGGCCGAGGTTAATTACGGTGAAGAGAGGTGAAGAAAAAAAATATAAAATAATATAATAGGGAAAGATAGTTATATTTAAATATATTTAATTACGGTACTGATTACTCTTTTATTTAGTTTGTATATTTAAAATGCGATTAAAATTGATTAGTTAAATGTTTAATATTTTCTTCATTTAGTTTGTACATTTAAAATACGATGAAAATTGATTAATTAAGTATTAATATTTTTTATTTTATAATTTTATTATTATATTATTATAATTTATGTATAAAAAAATAATTTAGTTGTTTTAAATTAAAAAATTTAATTATATAAAACTATAATTATATTATTTTTATTTATTCAGTTATTTATTATTTATACATAAATTATAGTATTACATCATACACTTCCTACCAAATAAACAGCAGAACTGAAGAAATTTCACTTCCATAACTATGAAAACAAACAGCAGGAAAGAAGTAGTTTTCACCGAACTCCACTTCAACCCAAAGTCCACTTCAATTCAAAGTCCAGTTTCGGTGAAACAAATATGCCCTAAGTAAATGAGGCGAAAGGTGAAAGATCTCCTTTTTTCTTTGATCCGTCCCAATTCGCTAAAGATCCGCTTCTGTCCCGATCCGTCCCGAATGAAGCAGTAAGGGGGACTAAAGATGGAATTAAAATTAACCTGTCTCGAATCCGCTCCGACCTGACAAGAATCACTAACCCGGAAAATGTGACTTGGTCTCTGCATTTTTTACTTTGACATTTTTAATTCTCTAACATTCACTTATATTACAATTATTTAGACTAAATTATAGAAAATCTTCTTATAAATATTTGTTTTTTTTATTTTTCCTTCCTAACTTTCAAAAATTTATATTTTATCTCCTTAATATTTCAAGTTGTTGCATTTAGTCCCCATCCGTTAGGGTTTCATTACTATTCTGTCTATTTCTTTTAATTTATACTGAAAATATTCTTTTAGATTACAAAAATATATTAAAATATTATTTTTTTTCTTATAGAATAAGTAAGGACAATTTGGTTCTTTTTTTCTTTCTATTAACGCCATACTTCCTTCAAAACATTTCTAAACTTTTAGGAGGGCAAAATGTAGATTTTTAAAAATCAGAAAGAAAGAATAAAAAAAGGGATATTTACAGAGAAATTTTCGTAATTTAGCCTAAAATTGAACATTTACTGTAAAATAACTATTTTGCCTCTTCATCATGTAGATATTTGTTATTATAGCTCAAACGGAGTTTTAAAAAAAAAAATTGCAATAAAATGTATATATTTTTTACAGTCGAGAGATGAAAATACTATATATAAAAATTCAGACAGAACATGTTTAAGTCAAAAATACAAAGGCCTAAGTCCCGATGTGATACTTTGATCCTCAAATTTTATTTTATTATAATTTTTAACTTAAATTTTTTAAATTATTACAATCAAAACCTACAATTCAAGTTAGTTAACTAAATATTGATGATGTCACATCATTTCTTCATCAGCTACACATCGATATTTACTCAATTGAATTATATTGTGAAACTTATCTATAACAATTTACGAAGTTTAAATAAAAAATAATAATAAATTAAAATTTGAGATCTAAATTCATCTAAAATTTGCTTCACCTACATTCTAGAAACTTCACAAAAGTGCCATCTGTTGACTATTTATTATTGGGCAAAAAAATAAGCCCAACTTCCTGCCCTGTGACAATAAGCTCAGGAGACTAATAAGTTGAGTTGGGTGAGCCTAATAAGTTGAGTGAGAGTGTGGTCCACAAGAGACCTAACGGCAAGAGGCCCAACAATAGATCCAACGTCCAGGTGGATTTAATCAGGTCGAAGCCCGCGAGCGCTATGGCTGAGCTCTTAAGTGCGATGGGTGCGCCCTTCCTATCAGCACGTGTTTTTGGAATAGTTGGTTAGCGCTTACTATCCACACCATCAACTCCAGAAGGTTAGAAGTTTCAAAAGCAAACTGGCTAATTAGTCAAAACCAGCAATGCAGCAGAAAACTGGAAAAAGCATGTGCCATTCATGACTCATCTCAGAAATGAGCTGTTACTCACTTTGTTGTACAAATATCTCACATCACTATTCCCAGGTCAATAAAAAAAAAAAAAAAGATAACTTCCAATACCACTCCTGTGGTTTTATACTTTCTCACCTTAGTGCCCTGTGGTTTAAAACGTATCACTTTAGTACCCTGTAGTTTGGTTATTCTCTTTTTGTTATCTTTTCGTTAATTTTTTCGTTAAATTAATAAAAAAGTTAAAACTACATGATAGTAAAGTGAATATTCGATAAACCATAGGTAGAATATTTAAAAAAAATTTATATAATTTTAAAAAAAAATTAACGAAAAGATAACAAAAAAAAGAATAACCAAACCACATGGTATTAAAGTGATACATTTTAAACCACAGTACTAAAGTGAGTACTAAAGTGAGAAAGCACAAAATCACAGGGATGGTATTTGAAGTTATCCCCAAAAAAAAGAAGAAGAAGAAGATTGTTTACATGCTAAAACCCAGGATATAGTCCCCCTCATGCAAATTTGAACCAAGAAAGAAATTAAAAGGGAATCAAAATTTGAATCTGCAAATGATTCAGCATAGAACCAGTCTCTGTTTAACAACCAAAGAACAAAACAAACAAAAGAACTGCGAGTCCACCTCGATAGATTTCGCAAATTACATGAATGAATGACTACGGAATATCGATCTACAAGTAATCAACATATATATATATATATATAAATGTAAAACATAACATGATCCAAATATACCTTTTCGCCTTATGGAGGCCTCTTCGCTTCTGCTCCAATTCAAGATGTGAAGTTTCTCTTTTTTTCCGAGTCTTTTACATACCCATTTTTTTTACTTCACCATTCCATGAATTCATTAGATAGTCGATAATAGAGTGTAAATGTTTAAGGGAATGTGAAGGAACCGCCGATCTGAGAATTTGATGACGGGGGGTTGATCGCGACCCAGAGTAGCGAAATGGTGATGGCGATAAGCCCCGACCACACGAAGACGATCGTCGGAGTTCTCCCTCTTCGCCCCATGAGCCCTTTCGCAAAGGGATAGAGATGAGCCAGCACCCAGAAGCTGAAGAACACCCCGCCCAGCAGCTTGCTCCACTGCGGGATCACGCTGTATATCGTCCGGCTGAACCCGACGGCGATCGCGATCAGGTTCACCATCATGATGGTGATGGGCGGAATCATCAGCGACGACCACTTCACGATGTACAGATCGGCGAACTCGTCGTCCACGTCGTCGCCTCCCGATTTCGTGGTGAGGGTGAAGGAGATTTCGATACCGGCAATCACCTTCAGCAGCCCTTGGATCACGGCGGCCAGGTGGGCGCTTGTCCCTCCGATGAGCCAGAATTGCTCGTTTCTCCACCACTCTTCGAGATTGATTCCCGACCACTTGATTTCAAGAACCGCGAGCGCGCTGAGCGTCACGGTGATGATGAGGAGGTATGTGAGGAAAGCGACGTTGAGGGTTTTGACGATGAACTGCCCCGAGAAGAGAGAGAGGGCCGGGAGGAAGCAGTAGACAATGAGGAAGATAGAGGTGAAGGGGTAGATACCGACGTTGAGGTACGCGATCCTTTGTAAAAACTTCATTCTAGGGCTTGCGAGAATGGCGTTGTTGCGGGAGAAGAAGATCTCGACTGAGCCCGTGGCCCACCGGAGCACCTGGTGGAGCCGGTCGGTGAGGTTGATCGGCGCAGTCCCTCGGAATGCGTCGCGCTTGGTCACGCAATAAACAGACTTCCATCCCCTGTTGTGCATTCTGTAGCCCGTGACGACGTCCTCAGTCACGGATCCGTAGATCCACCCAACACGATGACCCCACTCCGTCTTGTCCTCGTACCAGCATGAGATCACGCTGATGGCCTCCGCGACCGTCGACGCGTCTAGAAGGTCGCGGGGGATGGTGAGGGCGCCGGGCGGCCTGCCGTTCTTGACCGCGGGATGGTCGGCGAGGGGCCGGCCCTGGAACTCCGCAATCGGGATCGAGTCAATCAAGAAGCTCGAGTTCCCGAACTTCTTCGGAAAAGTCGAAAGGTTCATCTCCTCCTCATCAAAGTCTCCCATTCGGAGCGCCCTCGTCTCTTCCGATGCGACGGCAGAAACATTTTTCCGCCGTCCAGGGAAGCAGCAGCTGCAGCAACCCGCGCTGTGTTCCTTCGCCCGGGGAGGGTCGAAGCCATAAAGAGCAATGCGGCGGAAGAGACAACCGGTCCCCACATACACTGGGCCTTGGAGGCCGTCGAGGGCGCGCATGTTGACGTCGAAGAAGACAGTATTGTTGTTGGCATAGCGGTCGGAGGGGTCGATTCCCTCGAACCGCTGGGGGAACTGGACGTAGCAAAGGCGGTCCCCGCCGCGGTCCATCATGAAGCACATGCCCTCGCGGAAGGCCTGGGAGTTGTACACGTAGTGGTCGCAGTCGAGGTTGAGGATGAAAGGGCCGTTCGACATGATGGCAGAGGCGCGGACAAGCGCGTTCATTGCCCCCGCCTTCTTGTTGTGATCATAGCCGGGCCGCTTCTCACGAGAGACATAGACCAGCAACGGTAGGCGGATATCCACGTCGGTGAAGTCGAGGGGCCGGCCTTCGTCACCGTCGTTCCCGTACAAGGGCTCGTCGCTCGGCGGCTTCAGCATTACCTGTAATAATAACAAAGCAAATCTAAGGGATCATGCAAACACCATTGTTTTCAAAATCTAATATTGTGTGTTTGAGGCAAATTATATGATATTGTTCACCGAGGTGGGACGAATTATAGGGCGATTAAGAGCTTCAAGTACAAAATGGTGCACAATAATAGCATGAGAAGTAAAGAGTTCACAAATCAAATACCATGAGACTAACAGAAAAGGCTAACACTACATTATTTGACAAAAATATGCAATAATAAAATGAAGGCGTAGCCCTACCGATTAGCATAAAATTTGTCACAGTTCGAAGTTATGATAGTAATCTATGAGTAGAATTGAATGATATAGAGAACATAAAATTAAAATTCAGAGGAGGAATAATACTGAGATGTATACCTGAATGACTCCAGCATGGTCACCGCGACTATGCTCGGAGCCCGGGTTAATCCAAGTCCCGGGCCAATGTGTACCATCCGCCATCCATGTAGCTTTCGGGATCTTCACCTGTTCGACGGGATCATCACCCGCCATCTCCCTCTGCCTCTTCATGGCCTTGATCTCCTCACGAGCGTGGTACGCGTCCGACCTCCTGCGGATCGAATCGGGTAACCCATTTATCCGAACCTTGAACTCGTCGTACTCTCTCTTCACCCGTCTACGATCCTTCACAAAATCCGATTTAACCTTATTCTTATATGGATCCTTCTTCAAATTAAAGTAGCTCTCAGGGCTTCGCGGCTCGATACCATGCTTGCGACAAAACGGGACCCACAAATTAGCGAAGCTGGCAGCCTCAGCCATGGCCTCGAAAGTAAGAAGAGCCCCACCATCGTCCGAAACATAGCAAGAGAGCTTCTCGACGGGGTAATCGGCCGCGAGAATTGAGAGAATGGTGTTTGCCGTTACGAGAGGGGGTTCTTTTTCCGGGTCGGCGGTGGAGACGAAGATGTCGAGGCCCGGAAGATCCGACTTTCCAGTGGGGTTGTTGGGAGTGGGTGTTTCGAATTTTTCTTTTAGGACGGCAAGGTCAGTGGCGCGGTTCACAGGGCAAAGCTTCGGGAGCTGATCCAAAAGCCAGGAGAAGGCGAACCATAGTTCGCAGACGACGGACATTCCCCACAGCCACATAGCGTCCTCGTTCTTGTGCTTCACTCTCCATGTAAGGAAGAGGCCGAGGGCAATCATGCGAATGGCAATAAGAAGCCTGAAGAAATAACGCAATGAAGTTAACAGATAATCGACTAACATAATTTTAAAACATACTACATTACATCACCTATCGTATACATTGCGGATCACACTCCCTAAAGCAACAAAAATAAAAGGAAAATTTGAAGAAACAATAGGACTTCCCAAGTAAATATATTAGTGATAAACTATCCAACTCACTCATCCCCATCAATGTTTAGACAAGAGTAAAAGTTTCCGAAATAAAAGTGTTTCAGATTAAGCAAACTAAGACGGTCGTATCTTGATATATCACCTTCTTCTAATCCACCTGAAAAGAAGGATCTACTTGTCATTTTTAATAGCACCTATGCATGTGTTAAAATTCGATAACAAGCAACCACAGATATAACTGCAACTGCACCCATTTTGCACATACAACTACTCTAATTAAGAAATCAATCCACTTGGCCCTGTTCATTTATAGAGTTCTCACCAGAAGATAGAAACAAAAGATATTTTTATAGCGAGATTGAACAAAGATGCAAAAGAAATATACCTATATGGGCTCAGAATGGCCGCCGGGATCTTCAGCTTGCGGGTGAGCGGCCTCCACGGCTTGCTCAACAGCTCTGACGGCTGCCCATCCCCTCCATTTCCATCATCCCCTCCATTCTCCTTGGGCCATATCGCATTCCCATACCCGTAAGTGCCCTTCGTCTCGAACAGCCACCTGTTATGATCCCAATCCCCCGTCTGGCTCCGGCTCATCATCTTCTGCGACCTCATTATCGACAGCCGCCTCTCCATCCTCGAAACACCCGCGGGCGGCGGGGGCAACGAGAGCGGCGGCCGGCCCCTTGCGCTACTATCATTTACAATGTCCTCCAGCTCCGTGGTCTTGTACGGCTCCTTGCACCCCGGGCAAATCCCGCCCGTCTTCACAGCATCGCCGAAGCACTCGGCGCAGATCTTAAAGTCGCACTCGCAAGGGAGTATATCAATCCCTCGCTCGTCGCTCATCACTTTGGAATTGCAGCCCTGGATCGAGCAAGAGGAGCCCTTGGCCCCCGCCATTTGCGGGTGGCTAGCCTCCGACTCAATCACTTTGTCCATCAAATGGGCGCGCGTTACACTGTTAAAGCCGCCGGTGAAGAGGGAATTGGATACATATTGTTCTTCGACTTTAGCGGAGATCGACGGGTCGATCGAGACCTCCATCGGCTGGTTATCGGGAGTGGCAGGAATATGGACATGGTAGTTCGTAAACTCCTGGGAGAGCTCTCCGCTACCGATTTCGCTATCGAGATCGTCGTGGGAGTAGCTCACGTAGCGACCGGATTGGGTCCGGCGCGCAAATTTGACAGTGGGGGCCGGAGGGGCCGCAGCGGAGCGTCCGCCGCCCTGAAGCGGATCGGCGGCCGATGCGGCCATGCGGGCCGATCGGCTATTGCGAAGCGCGCTGTTCGATGCCATGGTTCTACTCTTTCGATCAACTACACAGCCTCACTAGATCTATAACACCCAATATACATAACAAAGGAAAGATTATAAGTAAGAAATTTTGAAAATTGAGCACTTTTTGCTAGAGATCCGGAGCTTGGTCGGATCAAAGAGCTAAAAAATGCAATCTTTTTAAGCACTACACAAAGAGAACCGAAGAACACAACACCGAACAACGGATCGGCGGAGCTAGGGTTTTATAATCACAACACCCAAATTCAAGCGGAAACAACGAGAAAAGCATATATAGGTGTTAAAGTAGCGGATTCATACCATCACACGACCGATTCAACTCCACCGCTCTCTTCCTCTTCCGCTTCTTCTACTACTGCTTCTTCTTCTTGTTGTCGAGCTCTTGCTTAAAGGAAGAAGCGTTCAAACGCGGAGTTGAGGGGGATCCAGATGGATTTGGTGAGGTGGGGAGAGGGGGTGAGAATAAGTCCACGGACAAGTAGAATAGTCCAAGATCGGTGAATAGTTTATTGGAGAAAAACTAGTACAAGGAAAATGGGAACCCAAGAAACTAGGGTTTCTTAAAAAATAAAAACAAAGAGAGAGAGAGAAAGAGAGAGAGAGAGAGAGAAATAGGGAGGGGGAAGAAGAAGAGGATGACTCGACAATGGCGACGGCGACGGCGACGGCGAGGTTGGGATCGGAGGGTTTGGAGCTTCGGAGATGCTTCAAGTGCTAGGGTTAGGGTTAGGGTTTTGCTTGGGGACGATGATAGAGAGAGAGAGAGAGCTTAATAAGGAGTGTTTGCTTTGGCTAATGGCGCCTGTGTCTCTCTACATTCCTTTTATGGAGAAAAAAAAAAGAAAAAAAAGAAAATTCTCTAATTATCAAAACATTTTTGCGAAAAGAACCTCCCTCTTAAATTTATTTACCAAACCTGATCCTTCGATTTTACAGTAAACTTCAATTTGCCTCTCTAAGTTTGGCGCATTTTAACTTTATTATCTCCTCATTCAGAAAGTTACATTTAATTTATTTTATAATTTTATTTTTATTTAAAAATTTATAATTAAATAAAATAGTTAAGTGGTGTTTTCTAAAAAACACATATGATAAAATGTAAATTATATAATAGTAAAATGTTATATTATACTATCACGCAATTTGCAAAAAGCGTGATTTTGTTATTCTAGTTAATGCTTAGTAATATGTTTTTACCGTAAATCAAAAAAAAATAAACTTTTTAAACCAAAAGAGGACAATGAGAAAGTACGCTAAACAAGGAGGGAGAAAATTAAATTTACTCGCTAATATAAATATATGCTTAATTATAGTTAAAAAGGTATAATTTACTCGTTAGAATTTATTTTTGATTTAAATTAATACATCACAAGTTTCTGAACTTTTGCTCACGAATCTTTTAGACTCAAAATATAAACAAGCCTATTTTTTCTCTTTTAATTTTGATAATAAATAATGAGAATTAAATAATAGGATAAATTAATATTCAAGACATATGGTCAAATTCTATTTAATATATATATATATATATATATTAAACCAGGCTAAATTACGAAAAAAATTTCTATAAATACCCACTTTTTATCTTTCCTTTTCTGATTTTCAACGACCTATATTTTGCCCCCTTAAAACTTCAAAAACATTTTCAGAGAGTACGGCGTTAATGGAGAAGACAAAATAACCAAATTGCTCTTATTTTTTTATAAGAAAAAAATAAAATTTTAATATATTGCTGTCATTTTAAAAGATATTTTTAGCGTAAATTATAAGAAATGGACGAAATAGTGCTGGAACCATGACGGAGGGAGGCTAAATGCAACAACTTAAAATATTAAGGGGGTTAAATATAAATTTTTAAAAATTAGGAAGAGAAAATGCAAAAAAGGATATTTATAAGAAAATTTTCTGTAATTTAGTCATTAAACTATTTAACAAAATTTAAAGGATCTAATTGTTAAAAGAGGTCTTAAAGTTCCCACATGATCTTTGTACTATTTTTTCCCACCAAATTTTTTGACAGGTATTAATTAGTAAAAGTCAATTTTTTCAGGGACTTAATTGAAAAAAGTACACGTAGATTTTGCTTTTTCTTTTTTTTTTCTTTTTTTTTAATTATTATTACAAGAGAGAGAGATTGGCGGAGAAGAGAAAGGCATCCGAGGAAGGTGGGTCGAAATCCACTGCATGTTCTCAAACAGCAAACACCATTTTTATGCGGGCCCCACGACGGCGAGGACGAATAGATTTCTGACACGTCATCAGACAGGTTAATTTCGCCCTTAAAGTTGCGTCGAATTACGGAATCGGTAACCCGGAAAAAGCGCGACAAAAAGGATTGCGAAAGTGATAGGCTTTTTCCTTTTTTTGACCCTCTTTTTTGACCCTTTCGTTATTTTTAAATTATTTTGATTTTTGAGCGTGTAATGACGAAATTGCCCCCCGAGCAACGGTTCTCCAACGGCTCTATTTTTGGGGACCTCGTTTTTGGCTTTCCCGTCACTGTTGTCGAAAAGGATAAAGGAGTGGTTTAAAAGAAAAAAAAAACTTCACTGAAGAGTTTTTGATTCACTGTCTTATATTAATTTTATCTTTATATAAAAGATTAATTTCATACACCTTTCTGTAAATATATCGACTAGCAAATTCAACTTTTCATATTTATTCCTGCAAAAGTTCGGTGATATTTATATTTGTCCTTCTGATTTGTTATCATTAAAGTACTGTTTATTTTTTAATAGAAAATAAGTGAAATGATATTTTTGCCATCATAAATATATCCCTCCAAAAGCCCCAACTGTTAGAGTATGCAGAAATGTCCTTCAAAAAATTTTCAACGGTCATTTTTTTCCTTTCTTCCGTCACAAATAATATAAGAAGGATAAAAAGATCAATTTATCTCATTTACTAATGTTAAATATTTTACCTATGGTTAACTACATTTTTCTAATGGATTCTAACAGTAGGGGTATATTTAAAAATATTAGGACTTGTGTAGGAATCAGTATGAAAAGTTGAACTTTAATTGTAGGAATATATCTACTATTCGATAAGTTTACATGGAGCTGTATGCATTTAACCCTTATATAAAAATTATGATCCTTCTATGAATGGTTTTTAAAAAACAATTTAAAAAAATTTCAGTGAAAAGATCCCAAGGAAGCCTCGTTGCGGAACCCCCGATTCGTTGTCACAAGTTAGTTTTGTCTCTATCTAAAAATTATAATCTTTCAATCTAGGATTTAAAAAAAAAAAATTTAAAAAATTAGTATTAAAAAAACTCCCAGTGAACCTTTGGTTGGAAGCAAAACTGACATATGAAAGCAGATCAGGGACACTTCAATGAGACATCGTTCGGGAGCTCTCGAAATTTTATCTGCTCTAAGCATAGGAAGTAAGGGTGAACTTCAATTTATTCCATGTGATTTGGCATATTTTTATGTTGTAATTCTGTGATTTAAAAAATTTATACTTAATTAGTTTATAATTTTATTTTTGTTTCACTAAAAAAAACTTACGGTTAAATAGAATAGTTACAATTTTGTCACTATTTCGTACATAAATTATATAGTACAACTAAGTAATAACTAATATACTCTTTTTATCTTTAAAATAGCGAGAGATTTGTTTCATAAAGTTACTTAATTTGAGAAAGAAATATAAAACTTTTGTGTATTTTCACTATTTTTAATGATATAATAGATATCTCATAAAGTTTATCAGCTATACCATACCATTTATACACGAAATAATGATGAAATTGTAATAGTGCTGAGTTAAGTGTTATAACTTTAAATTTTAAAGACGTAAAATAAAACATTTAAAAGGACGGAAGGTAAAGTGAAAAGACAGATATTTATAAAAAATTAATGTAGTTCAGCCATAAAAAAATTCAAAAGTATATTATGAGAGGAAAATTCGAAGCATTTTCTCAATACAAATGGGGCAGATCCGGGGGCGGGAGGGGTCTCCCACCTCTGGCTCCATTTTTTGTCTGGTCGAAGCGGATTCGAGGCGAGTTAATTTTAATCTTATTTTTTACTCTCCACTTATCCCTTCATTCGGGGGGTAGATTGAAGGCGGGAGCGAATTTTTGACGAATTTTTGACGAATATGAACGGATAAAAGAAAGAAAAAGGCCATCCACCTCTAGTCTCCCGCTCCATCTACTAGATGGATCGAGACGGACTCAGAGCGAATAATATATTTTTATATTTTTTTTATTCCCACTTATCGTCTTAATTCGGAACGGATCTGAGCGGGAGCTTTACCAACTTGGATCCATTTGCATCCATAGGTACAAAATTGAAGGAACGGAGTGGCATTTTCGTAATTTTGCGTTTTAATAAAAACCACGGCGATTCAGGTGCGGGCGTAGGTGGTCCCACCACCGCCACGTGGCAGAAGCGCGTGGGTCCCGCACACCGCCCCCGTGTGGGACCCACGCTTCATGCCAGGCACGTGCCGCACATGCACCAACCCCGGGGGTGCGCTCCAACCCATAGCCACGGCGCAACTCTAGGGGCGCAAACCGCTCGCTTGAAAAGACCAAATTACCCCTATACTTTATATTAATACCCCCAATAAATTTTTCCTTAATAAAAAAAAGAAATTTTATTTGTACACTCTGAAAAAAATTCCTATGGTTCACAAAAATATAAATAATATTTAGTAAAAAAATTAATATGATAAGTGAGAAATAATAATTTTTGGATAAAAAAAGTGTAAGATGTACACTCTACTTTGGAATGTATCAGTAGGATTGTTTATTAAAAAAAAGAATAACTTCAATTTGTCCGCTGTTGTTTAGCGAATTTTTTTTTTACTACTCTGTGCTTCAAGAAGTTACACTTAATTATCCTGTGATTTTGCTTTTATTTCAGCAGAAAAAAAATCTATCATCAAATAGTAAGGTAAAATAATTTTTTTCGAAAATAAAATTATGGTATCCTGTTTAACAGTAGTTGCTTACAGTGAAACAAATATAAAATAACAGAATGGTAGAGTAAAAACATATTAAACCACATGATAGTTAAGTGTATTTTTGGAAACACAGAATGACAAAATAAAAAATGAGTTAACCCGTACTTGGGATAAATTTTTTAATTTTATTTTCTTTTACATTGAGAACTATTGTTCAGCAGAACAGTAAAATAATATCGTATTTATCATTTCATAATCTGTGTTTTGTCATTCTATAGTGTTTAAGAAGTATTATTTTACTATTCTGTTTAGTGACGAATTTTTATCATAAAAAATAAAATTATAAGACAATTAAATATAAATTTTTAAATTTTTAAATAATAGGTGGTAAAACAAACAAAAAAAATGCTAAACCACATGGGAAGCAATTTAAAGTTTTTTTTTTATTTTACTTTTTTGATTCTCTCATGAGAAATATGAAGTGATTGAATTAATAGCCATCACATGACAAGCACTTTTATAGCATATTCTTCCATTGGAAAACCAAAATACAATAAGCATGATAAGCATGTGCTAAGGTTATTTTATTGTGTGCTAAAGCCTACAACACATTCTAGTGTGGGGACATCATGTTGAGCTAGGGATGTCAACGGCTCGGGTTCGGGGCGGATATTCAAAAATCCGAACCTGAACCCAAACCCGACTCCAAATTCGAAATCTGAATTCGAACCCGACGGATATTAAAAATCCATATCCAAATCCGAACCCGACAAAAAATTCGAAATCCGAATCCGAACCCGAACTCGAAAATCCGAACCCGAGACAATTATTTTTTTCAATATTTCAAAATATATTATATTAAATTTAATTTTTAAAATACAAATTCAAGTATAACATTAACTTTTTATATACATATTATATATAATGTGAAATAAAGTCGGGTTTGGGTTGGGTTCGGGTTCGGATCGGGTATAATAAAAAATTCATATCCGAATCCATATCCATCGGGTTTTTATTTTTGATATCCATATCTGAATCCATATCCATTTAGCATCGGATATATCCGCTCCGTTCGGGTTCGGATTCGGATAAAATTTCGGATATCCATACCCATTGACATCCCTATGTTGAGCTCTTGACCAAGATTTTATTTTATTTTGATAAAAACTTGTAGAACTTATTTAAATTATTAATCATTTTAAATTTACTATATGATCTTTTAAATATTTGATTTTATTATCTAATTTTTAAAATTTATTTCATTTGAGTCAGTTAATGATATTTTAAACTTTAAAAATTAAGCTCGTATCTTATTGTAATGAATTTATAGTTGTGAGAATTGTATAAAGTATGCGAACTAAACTTGTAAAGATAAACGATGCGTTCAAATTTTAAAGTTAAAATGCTGTTTACTGACTTAACTCAAACAAATTTAAAAAATTGGGTAGTAAAATTAGACTTTTGAAAGATGGGTAGTCAATTTAAAATAGTCCATAGTTCAGACTTCAGATAAGTTCTGTACATTTATTATCTTTTTATTTTCAGCTGTAATAATTTATCAATTAATTTTGATGAATTTATAAATTTTGGTTTTATAAAATGCTCTACTTAAGTATATACATATACATACATATACATATATATAGGCTACTATACTTTAAATTGAAATGCTTCATAATAAATATATATTTTGTGTTTAGTATGTAGTGCACTAAATTAATGAAGGGAGAACTTCAAATACCACCCCTGTAATTTCGTGCTTTCTCACTTTAGTGCCCTGTGGTTTAAAACGTATCACTTTAGTACCCTGTGGTTTGGTTATTCTCTTTTTTTATTATCTTTTCGTTAATTTTTTCGTTAAATTATACAGAAAAAACTTCAAATATCCCACCTATGGTTTATCGAATATTCACTTTACTATCCTATAGTTTTAACTTTCTCATTAATTTAACGAAAAAATTAACGAAAAGATAACAAAAAGAGAATAATCAAACCACAGGGTACTAAAGTGATACGTTTTAAACCACATGGTACTAAAGTGAGAAAGTACGAAACCACAGGGATGGTATTTGAAGTTATCCTATTAATGAATGCATGCTTTCACATGTGTTTTCTCATTTCACACATTCACAAATATATAAATAATATATAAAAATATACCTTACTAAAAACCTCTTATATAATGTAGATATATTAAGTTTTGAGGAGATTTGGTTTATTTAGAGCATGTTACATGCTAGCACATGGTAGCTCCCATATATAATGTATACTATATAAATTATTGACTATATTATTATTCATAAAAATATTAGGCTCTTCAAAATATTGGTGGTTTACCCTGGTGAAGGATAATTTATTGTAATTTTATGAGTGGTGTAATACAAATAAAATTTTAGGTCAATGCTAAAATTAGTTTATTTTATTATTGGTCAAACTAGTGAAATATCTTTATTTGACAATAGATAAAATTAAAGTGTTAATAATTCATATTTATCCCATCAATCACACTCAAAATAAATAAGAAAAAGAAGAGGATGAGTGTCAATGAGAAAAATAAAAAGGAAAAAGTGAAAATTTATCCCAAACTACTCTTTTCAATAAAGTAACTATGATTATATACTTGGGCCATGATATTTAAATTGAAGGGCAAAGTTGGTATTATTATTTAGGGATAATTGCCTATATACCTCTCAAAACTTCGAAAATATTTAATTTATCCCTACTTTTTTTGCTTTCAATACACCCCTTATATGTTCCTCCGTTATTCAAAAATACCCCGTAGTTACTATCCGTTAAGTTATCTCGGATTAAACGTGAGTTAAATGTCTACTAGAGTTAAAAAAATCAAAATATCTCTTTTATCCTTAACTTAAGGGCAAATAAAAAAAGTTGGTGATAGTAGAAAAGTATTTTTGAAAAGATCAAAAATCAAAATACTTTTTTTGTCCTAACTTAAGGGCAAATAAAAAAAGTTGGTGATGATAGAAGGGTATATTGGAAAGGGCGAAATAGTAATTTCACAGAGATAACAACTATTGCTAATAGTTCGTTAACAGAATTTAACTTTAGTAGGCGTATATTTGAAATAACTTGGAAAGTAAAAAAGTAAAAATATAAGCCTTCTAAGAGGGATAAATCAGAAAATCAAAAAAAATTCAGGGGTATATAAGCAATTGCCCCTATTATGTAGGTCAAAATGTATAAAACTTACCTGAACTATGTACAAAACCATTTTAATTTGGCTATCCAATCTTTTAAAGTTTTGATTTTAGTACCCAACCTTTTAAATTGTTTGATTTAGATAATTTTATGATGTTTTGATATAAAAATTAAACTAGTTGCTTATTTTAATAAACTTATTTACGTAAATTGAATAAAATATACTGACTAAATCCGTAAAGATAAACGCCACATTTAAATTTTGAAGTTAAAAAAATTACTAATTGGCTTAAATCAAATAAATTAAAAGGTGAGGCAATAGAGTCAAAATTTTTAAAGGTACGATAGTCAGATCCAAAAAAGTGATAGTTAAGATATATTTTATACATTTTTACCTATTATTTATCTACACTATTTTGGAGTGTTTATATTTTATAACCCCAAAAACCATAATTTTTTTTTTATAATAAATATTAGTGAGCCAACCCACATGTGAATCTATGGTTTGAAAAGCCAATGAACACTTGACAACTCTTTAGAAAATAATTATCATAATTTTATTTTATTGCTTTAGATGGTGATCATAAGAGATAATTGTGACTTTTTTTTTTTTAATTCACTTTTATGTGAAAATTCAAGTATGTTAGTTGTAATATGAAATTTATATTTTACTGGTTTTAGGTGTCCTAATTAGCATAATTTACCAATTTCTTGACAAATGGGAACAAAATAAAAAAAAGAAAAAAAAAGTCACATGGTTAGATAACTACATTATGAGATAATTTTTTTTCTTTACTTATTATTTTGATAATTATACTTGTTTAAATATGATTAGTGTGTGTAAGTTAATAATGTGACATGATTGAGAAATCTTTTTTGAGCACCCAACAAAAAATTTAAAAATGAAAAAAAGGTTCAAATTTTAGGGCAACTACAAACTGAATAAAAATTTTCTTTTATTATTTATTTGATAGTTATGCTCACAAAAATATGAGGGCCTTTTAGTACACTTCTATTCACTGTATCAAAATTTCTTCGATTTCTTATAACATAATTGACTCTGATAAGTAAAAAAAGTTACGAATATCAAATACTTTATAACCAGTGAATTTATTCAATTTATTCCATGAAACAAAATACAAATTTTGATTCCCTTTTAATTTCTTTCTTGGTTCAAATTTGCATGAGGGGGACTATATCCTGGGTTTTAGCATGTAAATTTGCAAAATTGCATAAATACTCTGGCAAATTTTGTATTTGCATGCATGTCTTAAAACAATCTTCTTCTTCTTCTTTTTTTGGGATAACTTCAAATACCACCCCTGTGATTTTGTGCTTTCTCACTTTAGTGCCCTGTGGTTTAAAACGTATCACTATAGTACCCTGTGGTTTGGTTATTCTTTTTTTTTTGTTATCTTTTCGTTAATTTTTTCGTTAAATTATACAAAAAAAACTTCAAATATCCCACCTATGGTTTATCGAATATTCACTTTACTATCCTGTAGTTTTAACTTTCTCATTAATTTAACGAAAAAATTAACGAAAATATAACAAAAAGAGAATAATCAAACCACATGGTACTAAAGTGATACGTTTTAAACCACAGGGCACTACAGTGAGAAAGCACGAAACCACATGGGGTGGTATTTGAAGTTATCCCTAAAACTTTAAACTCAAAGCTTTAATTAACATCGCTATGGTTTTGATAGTGAAATGTGATATTTCATTTTTTTTAGGGATAACTTCAAATACCACCCCTGTGGTTTCGTGCTTTCTTACTTTAGTGCCCTATGGTTTAAAACATATCACTTTAGTACCCTGTGGTTTGATTATTCTTTTTTTTTTTTTATGGAATAACTTCAAATACCACCCCTGTGGTTTCGTGCTTTCTCACTTTAGTGCCCTGTGGTTTAAAACGTATTACTTTAATACCCTGTGGTTTAGTTATTCTCTTTTTTGTTATCTTTTCGTTAATTTTTTCGTTAAATTATACAGAAAAAACTTCAAATATCCTACCTATGGTTTATCGAATATTTACTTTACTTTCCTATAGTTTTAACTTTCTCATTAATTTAACGAAAAAATTAACAAAAAGATAACAAAAAGAGAATAACCAAACCACAGGGTACTAAAGTGATACATTTTAAACCAC
Source organism: Puya raimondii (assembly GCA_016920855.1). NCBI lineage: Eukaryota > Viridiplantae > Streptophyta > Magnoliopsida > Poales > Bromeliaceae > Puya > Puya raimondii. The sequence goes on from JABWPP010000049.1 coordinate 9,015,146, forward strand.
AGGGTACTAAAGTGAAAAAGCACGAAACCACATGGATGGTATTTGAAGTTATCCCTTTTTTTTATCTTTTCGTTAATTTTTTCGTTAAATTATACAAAAAAATTTCAAATATCCCACCTATGGTTTATCGAATATTCACTTTACTATCCTGTAGTTTTAACTTTCTCATTAATTTAACGAAAAAATTAACGAAAAGATAACAAAAAGAAAATACCAAACCACAGGGTACTAAAGTGATACGTTTTAAACCACAGAGCACTAAAGTGATAAAGCACGAAACTACATCAGTGATATTTGAAGTTATCCCTTCATTTTTTAATGTGCTTGAACATAGTTTGGCTAATTAAATTAAGATGAGCCCAATTTGGGCCTAGAGTAATTTAGGGCTCTAAATATTTACAAGCCCTGGTATAATAATAATGGACCATAAAACTTTAGGGGTTAATTGCATACAGCTCTCTGTAAACATATTGAATAGCAGATATATTCTTACAAAAAATAATTTTTTATTTTTATCCCTGCAAAGTCTTACAGTTTTCAAATATATCCCTACTGTTAGGATATGTTAGAAAAATATAGTTAACAATGAGTAAAATACTTAACCCTGGTTAGTGAATAGGTTAAATTGACCTTTTTACTCCTCTTATATTATTGGGTAAAATATTTTTTTTGGGAGAATATTTTTATATAACTCTAACAGTTGGGACTTTTGGAAGGATAATATTTGTAAGGACAAAAATGTTATTTCACTTAACTACTGTTAAAAAATAAACAGTGCTCTAACGGTAACAAATCAGAGGGACAAATATAAATATCACTGAATTTTTATAGGGATAAAAGTGAAAAATTAAATTATGTAAGAATATATTTGCTATTCAATATGTTTACAAGGAGCTGTATGCAATAACCAAAATTCTAAAGTCTAAACACCATAAATTTGGTTTTTTTTAAAAAAACCAATTTTACCTTAACGGGTTATCGGATCCTCCAGAGCTGTATGCAATAACCCAAATTCTAAAGTCTAAACACCATAAAATTGGTTTTTTTTATTTAAAAAAACAAAATTTACCTTAACGGGTTATCGGATCCTCCAGTGCTGTATGCAATAACCCAAATTCTAAAGTCTAAACACCATAAATTTGGGTTTTTTTTTTTAAAAAAAAATCCAATTTTACCTTAACGGGTTATCGGATCCTCCACTATTCTCTCACTCGCTCTGTAAGTTTCTCACTAGTAAGTAGTCGCTCCATCGCGACCGCGTCCCCGCGCCGCCGCGGCCTCATGAACGCGCCCATCCCGGAAACCGCGTTCCCGCCAACGCGCTTCGGGAGCCGCGTCCGCGACGCGCTCCGGCGCCGCGTCCGCTCCGCCGCGGCGGTGCTCGAGGCCCACGCCCTCCTCCTCTCCTCCGGCCTCCTCCCCCTCGACCCCGTCGCCGCCGCCCTCCTCCTCCGCTCCGCCGCCGCGTTCTCCCCCCTCCCCCACCTCCTCCTCCTCCTCCGCCACCTCCCCGGAACCCTAATCCCCCCCTTCGCCCTCTCCCCCGTCCTCCGCCGCGTCCCGTCCCCCCTCCTCCTCCCCCTACCCACCCCGCTCCCCACCCTCCTCCTCCCCTCCGCCGTCGCCGCCGCCGCCGCCGCCGGAGACATCGCCGCAGGGGAGAAGCTCCACGCGCACGCCCTCCGCCGCGGCCTCGTCGCATTCGTGCCGCGCGTCGCCAACGCGCTCCTCCACCTCTACGCACGGTGCGGCCGCCCCGCCCTCGCCTGCGCCCGCCGCCTGTTCGACGAAATGCAGCACCGGGACCTCGTCTCCTTCCACTCCATGGTCGGCGCCTACGCCCTCGCCGGCGACCTCCCCGCCGCGCGCGCGCTCTTCGACTCGATGGAGCGCCGGAACGTCGTCTCCTGGAACGTCATGATCGGCGGGTACGTCAAGGCGAAGCTCCCCGAGCGCGCTCTGGAGCTCTTTAGGGAGATGATGGGGGCGGGGAATTTGAGGGGGAGCGCGACGACGATGGTGAGCGCGGCGACGGCGTGCGCGAGGCTGGGGAGGCTAAACGGGGGCAGGGAGGTGCACGGGTTCTTCCTGCGGAACTTTGCAGAGGACAATTTGGTGTTTTGGACCGCGGTGATGGACTTGTACGGGAAGTGCCGTAGGGCGGCGGTTGCGCGGAAGGTGTTTGACGGAATGCCGGAGAGGAATTTGGTGTGTTGGAACGCGATGATTGTGGGGCATTGTGTTTACGGGGATCCGGAGGACGGGCTCGCGCTGTTTCGCGAGATGGTGGGGGGAGGTGGGCTTAGAATTTTCTTTCTTTTTTCTCACTTCGCTTTATTAGAAGAGTATAATGTGCATGCCATTCTTTAGTTGGTGTTCATCCTAAGTGAATATGCTAGAGCTTCTGCAGAAGTGTTGTTTGAAGAAACCCTAATAGCTTATTGGTTTGGTTGAAATCGTGCAAACATCTTTCCCTTGTTTATAGAGGCAAAAGCTCTGATTTACTTTTGGGCTTAGAAGCTCATTTCAACATCTTCTCGTAGCCAAAGGCTCTAAACTTTTTGTTTGCCAAATATCTGGCTTTTGCTTTTAAATGAAGAAGTCCTTTATTTGGAGCTTCTAGTTCTATTATGGCCGGACGGCTCTTTCTGTTTCTGTTCCACAGCCAAAAGCTCTAGATATTTTGTTTGCCAAGTGCTTGACTTCAGCTTTTCTATTTAAGAAGTTGTTTCAAAAGTTAGGCCAAACAGGTATTTACTAGAGTAGTCATTAATTCATCATCGTGAAACAAGAAACATCTAACAATTGTTATCTACATGAACAAATTATGTTTGATTGCATGAATCCAACACTTTCGCTTTGGTTTACTGTTTTTCTTTCAGGCGATTGTTGTGATGATGGTGCAGAAGAAGGTAGTGTACGGAAAGAACGAAAACCAATATTCTCGCCGGACGAAGTTACCTTCGTGGGTGTCCTTTGCGCTAGTGCCCGAGCCGGCCTCCTAGTCGAGGGTAAAAGATATTTCGAACAAATGACGGAACTATACAATCTTAAACCCACGTTCGCTCACTATTGGTGCATGGCCAATCTCTATGGAGCTCTAGGGCTTTTGCAAGAAGCTGAGGAAGTGTTAAAAAGCATGTCAGAGGAGACAAAAGCACTAGCATTGGGCGGCTTGCTCGGATTATGCCGATTTAGAGGAGAGGTGGAGTTGGGCGAACGAATAGCATTGAGGTTAATCGAATTGGAACCCAATAATGGTATGTACTATGCATTGTTATGTAGTGTTTATGTGGCGGCAGGTAGATGGGATGAAGCTCAGAACGTGAAGGCGATGATGAAGGAAAAAGCGGCGAGGTTTAGGCCTGGTCATAGGCTTACAAATTTGAATGAGATTGTTCATAAGTTTAAAGTCGGGGATAGGTCCCAAATGCATTCAAAGGAGATTTACACGATACTGGATGACTTAGCCACCAGGCTAAGGTTAAAAAGCACCGAAGATGGTTAAAAACAAAAGCATTTGGTAGTGGTTTCGATGTACTAATTTGGGATCATAAGGGTGTCACTTCAGAATAGGTAGCATCAGGTTTTTGGAGAGTTGCCGATGCTCATCGATGAAGTGATTAGATGTACGGGTTTTCGGTTTATTTATCAGTCGGAATGCTTTTCAGAGCATGTGGTCGACATTGTTGATGACGAAAACTTGCGAAGAATTTTTTGTAAATACAATTGATCACAAGATCTTCAGCTTCTAAATGTATCGAGCCAAGATGCTGAAATTCGCTGAAATCATGATGCTGAGGTGAAATCGAATTTTACTGAAGATTTCGGGAGAATCGTTTATGAGTTTGGCTGAAACATGAGCCGTTTTCTTGCAACGCCATTGATTTTTCGTACTGATGGTATCATCCTGCCCCAAAAAGCTGCTAAAATTAGGTTTTTCTTTGGGCTTATCTGACCAGAACTTCATATATATGCCTGCAAGGCTTTCTCTTACAATTAGTATCGTCATTTTCTTAGCGATGAAGGGGCTAAACCGTAGAGGTATTTTCATCTTTGTTTAGCTTAAAGTAGAACACAGTGCATTACTCTTGCGAAATAAAATTCTGATAGCTGTTTTTTTGATATCGCACTCATGGTTGGCAATAAAATTAACAATGTGGTGATTTTTTTTCATGATATTGAGTATGTTTCCTCTGATCTCGATAATCTCATTGTTGTTATGACTGTGAAAAGTAGCGGGTGACTCGGCAATTAGACTCAGTTGGTTTTCGCATTTTATTGTTCTGCCTTTATCTATTCTCTCTGTTTACATAAGCTCGACGAGACAAACTTTTGCAAGTCCATTAGAAATTTATCTGGAATTCGAGCTCTACATGAAAGTTTCAGTTCCTTTTTGCATTATTTTCTCTGTTATGGATCATCTTAGTGGTCTCCTTTGATAACAATAGCATTTATTCTAGGCCTGATTTTGACATTTACATAAATCTGAATTTTTATGAGTAAGTATCTTTCTGAAACTTTTAAAAAAAAAATAGAGGTTAAAACAAAGTTCCTCATGTGTGCATAATTCAGCATGAGATATTTTCGAGGACGAAGCAAATTTGTAAAAGAAGTAGAAAACCCCTTAAATTAATATCATGGTTTTTCATCACTTCGCATGCGTGTGTGTGTGTGTACTTAGGTGAAGATCTTACTATTTAAAGGTGATTTCTTGCAACTTAACCAAAATTGCATACTTAGGTGAAGAATGGGATGAAGCATAACAATTTTCACAAAGAATTGGAGAGTTTTTCCACAATCCATCATCCTGGTTTAAGGTTTTACAATCCAAAATAAATCAAACAGTTCGAATTTCGATCATCAATTAAATGATCGAAAAAATAATTTACTGAAAAAAATAATGACACTAAAAATGTGTGGCATCTTTTACATGGAAATGGGGGGCTGATCTCTGCTTCCCAATTGCTGCTATAAACTCCACTGCTACTTTCAGTGCATTAGTAGAAGCTAAATCACTTAGAGCTGTGGATGACCAATTTGCATCTCCCCCCGCCAAATCCGATACTCCGCGGAATACAGCAACAGGTACAGAAATAGACATAGCAGTCTGTATAATCAAAGTGTGGTTAAGATTAGTTGTCAATTACATAGTTTTGTATGGAGTCTTTTAGTCAACAAAAGATTATCTAAAAAACGGGAAAAAAACGAAGCAACCTCGCAACAACCATAGTTAGTTTTTGGGCATTGATTCACTCTTTATATTGGCAAAATTTTGGTATCTGATTCATGAGTTATCACTAGAAGAACATATGATTTTCAAGCATTGAAATTTTGAATTTTTTGCTTGCTTAGTGATTGACTTGTGCTTCTGAAGTACAGAAGCTGTTCAGGAAGTCAGGCTAAACAAAACACACACACGCACGCGCGCACACAATTAGGATGGCACATGTTCATGAAGAATCTGTTATGCTAAATTACAGATGAAAATTTAACATATTTAAGTTTCTCTACAATGTTTAATCTTAGTGAAAGGCGAAGAAGAAGCTGAAAAATTCAATTACAGAGTTATTTTTCTTTTACTCTTTTACTATGATTTTGGGGATAAACCCCATTTTCACTTCGAAAGTTAATTAAATAGTTGCTGCCAATAATTGGCAGAGAAGCAATACTTGATAAAGTACCAAAGTTTAGCCGTAAATTGAGCACATTTCATGGATTGAATGCAATATACCATTGTATGTTGAAAGAGTAGAAAATGACTATGCCATGAATTTGATGCCATTTGAAAAAATTTCATGGTTGTAGGGGGGTTACAGGGATTCAAGGTGTCTGATTTACCATAATCACGGCTGCACTCTCCTCATCCACCGTCGAGACTTCGAATTCCTTAAAAAGGAACTCTCTGTACGCCGCGTTGTCTACAAACACATCGGCAGTCGATGCTTTGAGCCCAAAGACTACTTTCGGGGCCTCTGGCAAGCAGTAAGTTTTGTTAACACATCTTTCCAGTTGCACCTTCAATAACGAAAACTTTATTAGCTCAGGAACATCTAGATTCTTCTAGTTTTGTAGATCAAGGTCGACGAAATGGATCCTCAGTTTGGGTGGTCTGAAAATGACTATGGATTGGTGAATCTTTCTCAAAAGATTCGAAAAATTTTCAACTCATCAAATAATTGTCCAAATTTTCAGTTTAATGTGCTCATCAGAACAGAGCATATAAAAAGTAGTCGGAGCCATAAAGTAATTGTCGCCATCTAGACTAAAAACAAAATCACACCACTGAGAGTTTTCTGATGTTAAGATTGATAAGGAAATGTTGATCTGAAAAATCTGATCTGTTTTGTACCTTCAGCTGTTCTGCGACTCGAAACCATGCTGCATTCACTTCTAGCCAGAATACTTCCTCCATTGGCTTGCCAACTGAGTAGAACTCCTCAGTCTTGAACTTCACTGCAGATAACAAGTTCGTCCCCTCCGTCGGTTCATTGTATTCTCCAAACATCAGATCCCGAGATGGCTCATTTGTCGACCCAAATTTCTAAACCGAGAGAACGAAACAAAGAATGAAATTCAGGAGAAAAAATTCTGATGTTGTTCGCAAGTGCTCTTTCAAAATTGTTACTAGTAATCTTATAAATGTGTTTCTAACATCTCTGTGGAATCAAAAATTTTGCAGAAACAGTAAATGGAAGAGGGGAGTTACCGTCCATTCCCAAGATCCGGTGTACGCGACGAACTTCGGGACGCTGACGTCGCCGTAGGACAACGAATCGTTCGCGCTTCCGGCCGTCCCGTAGTGCACGATTCCTCGGATGTTGAAAACATCCAGAAGAATCTGTACTGTAATCCCTGCATTCAACTGGAATATCGCGAAGAGGAAAAAGGTAATTTCAGTGCTCTTAGTACAATTTTACTGAAAAGTCGCGTAGAACAAAAGAAATCGCAACATGTAACTAACTAAATAATGTATCTACTTATGTACAATGCTATCAATTATGTCAAATTATAACTTAATTGACTCAGAATGAAGTAACAGTAAAAAAATAAAGGTTACAAATTGGGCTAATTATAAATTTGATATCATAATAAGCTCTGTTCACTTAAGACATGTGAATCATATGGAACAAAAGGAGAGAAATTGTATAGCATCTAGTTTTACATGACAAACTGAACTTTAGTTTCAGATAATTCATTCAACAATGTAACATCCCAAATTCCATAACATGCAATACATTAAATTTTACATACTTTTAGTGATCAAAGAGCTTTATGTTTCTTCTTTACTAATGATCATAACAAAACAAGTAATTGCACTAAAAATTCATCTAATTCTTGGAATAACATTGTAGTGTTTTCGCATAAATGCGAAGAATTCGTAGTTAAAAACAAATACCCTTCGTTGTCCCGACATTACGTAGATGACATCGACATCTTGAATTGTTCCGATGTGAAATCGTCGTCCTGAACCCCTACAAATTTCGATTTCGTAAAAGATATTGGTACCAATATAAGCAAAAAAAAATAAAAAAAAGTTGAAGAGCTTAACTACGGTGAAACAATTAGACATGCTATAATGAGGAGCAAAATTTCTACAAAAATATTCTACCAATTACATTTGTTATATATATATATATATATATATATATATATATATATATATATAGAGAGAGAGTTGAGCTTCTGTGCTTTTAAAAGCACGAAAGCATTTGTGCGTGTGACTTTTTAGTCATCGAATCACCTCAAAATTCGTGCAGCATTATTAACGGTGCGTCCCATTAAATTTTCTTTATTAGTGCTATACAAATCTTGAGACGATTTGACAGTTAAAATTTTTTAAGCACATTGAGCTCTTGTGTTACTGTACGAATCTCGAGGCGATCTGACGGCTAAAAAATTACAAGCACGTTGATCTTCTATACTTTTAAAAGCACGTGAGCTCAACTCTCTCTCTTTGCACTTTGGGCTTGATTACAATTTAATACACTGAACCTGAAAGAGTGTTTTACTTTTTACACTGTACTAATTCTTTTTGTATTATTTTTGTTATTTTTACCAAACAATCCTTGCACTTTGGAAAAATTGAGAGAAGCATTAGTATGAAGTGGTCAGCGCGGTAAGGAGTAAAGCTAGAATACTTTTAGAAGTAAACGAGACTGTTTACTTCTGCGTCGTTTCTGGTGATTGGGCATCTGGATCGACGAATGACACCGTTAAACATGAATCTTAATCTATTTGAATTTTGTCGGTAAAAGAGCATTCAAATCGACTATCGACGTTCTTAAACATGATTTAGTATAATAATATGCCAACTTTTGGAGAGTCGAACTTCAAATTTCTTTTTTTCAATATTATTTTACGCTGACGAAAAATCATAAAATTTGCACGATCTTTAAAGCAACTCATGTCTCACTTAACGTTGTTAAATTTTAATTCGAAATTTTCATCATTGAAAAAATAAAAAAAATATATAAAAAAAATCTTTTTCGATTCCTAAAATGGTCATGCCGAGCCGGTCGGTCCGGTTCGGTTGAACCAAGCCGTCCGGTTCAGTTTGTCGGCGAAGCTGTTTCAACGAGTCAACGAGAGAATGAACGGTGGGGATCTGTCGTCGGGAACGAACGTACCGTAGAGATCGACGGAGGGGACGAGAGAGGAGGGGACGAAGGCCCCGGAGGATCGGACGGCGGCGGCCTCGGCGGGGTACGCCATCACGAGCGCGATGAACGGCCCTCGTTCGCCGTTGACCCGGTCAACGGCGGAGCGGAGCGGGTGCGTCCACGGTAGACCCGCGGAACACCGGAAGAGGAGGAGGAGGAGGGCGAGGGGGAGAGATCGTAGCCGTTGGATCCGGAGGGGTTGGGTGGATCGGACGGCCATGATTAAGAGAGAGAGAGAGAGAGAGAGAGAGAGAGAGAGAGAGAGAGGGAGAGAGAGAGAGAGAGAGAGGGTGGGGTGGAGTGGGGGAGTGAGAGATGTGATTGGATTGTTTTGGATTTGTGTTCATGGATGTTGCTTTAATATCTGTGCACTCTACATGATGAACGGGTGGATTTAGGGATCTTACGGCTACGTGATCCTCGTGGATGATTATTTTTATATATATTCATTTACTTATTATAGTTATTTATTATATATATATTTTATTTTTTTTGTCATAGTTTTATATATCTTTGGAATTGATTAAAAGTGCATGTTTATGAAGCAACAAAATTACATATTTATCCCCGCAAAGTTGGATATTTTTTCCCCTAACACTTAATATTATTAAATATTTTTATTCTGACTTTTGTGTTTCTGTATGTGAAATCATAAATTATAAATCCTTAAAAATTTTGTAGAAAAAAATATTTCTTTTTTCCCAAGAGTATAATGTTCCGAACGATCAAAATTTAATAGTAATTAATGGAGATAAATTTGTATGTTTTTTAGGGTATATTTGATAATTAAAACTTTGAAAGCTATTGCAATTTTAAAGGTGCAAAATCAGAGAAAAATATCACTGGTAAAATACTTTGGCCCATGTTTTATTCATTTGGGCTGGGCCTGAGTCCATATTGGCCCAAGTTTTAAGTAATGATTTAAAAACTGGGTCGAACTGGCCGGTTCGACCGGTCAGATCATAACTCAGTCTATAAAGCGGTTCGGTTCAGTCTTTTGAACCGAATAACTCAAAAAACCGCTTTGAATTATTCGAATCGGCAGTTCAACCATCGAATCGGTGAATTGGTCTGATTTTAACCAAATCGGTCGAGTTTTTTTTTTTTAATCAAGTCATATTAAAATCCAACCATTTAAAATCAACTTACTTGATTTTATTTTTTCTACTAACACAGGTTAGTCTTATAAAAAGAAACGTAAAATTTTTATCTACTTTATTTGATCTCTAATAGAATAATGATAACAATAATATATATATTCTATATAATAAATTTGAAAATAATAATTAAATATTTATGATGTTATACTGATAGATCCACTAGTTGAACCAGTGACTCGTGACATAGTAACATTTTCGGATCACTATTCCATCATATTTTTAAAAGATTGAATTAACCCTCCATTATTTTATTTTTATGTAGAAATTAAGAAAAGTTGGAATGATGTAGTGCTCAATGAGCCTGTTTGGGTCAGAAACATGGCCTGCAATTATAAGAACTGGCCAAATGTTGAGACTATTTAAAAACTGGACAAATGATGTAGAAAACTCATTGAAATTTAATTTTCAAAAAGTTTATTTGATCATAGATTTCTTTGTTGAAACTAAAATAAAATTACAGAATAATTAATTATAATTTTTTAAAGGGTTAATTTCATACAGCTCGCTGTAAACATATCGAATAGTAAATATATCTTTACAAAATTTAACCTTTCATATTTATCACCGCAAAAATCCAATGATATTCATATTTGCCCCTCTGTTTGTTACCGTTAGAGCACTGTTTATTTTTTAACAGAAGATAAGTGAAATGATATTTTTGCCATCACAAATATGTCTCTCCAAAAGTCCCAACTGTTAAAATTATGCAGAAATATCCTTCCAAAAATTTTCAACGGTCATCTTTTTTCTTTCTACCATCACAAATAATATAAGAGAGATAAAAATGTCAATTTATCTCGTTCACTAATCAGGATTAAGTATTTTACCTATGGTTAACTATATTTTTCTGACGGATCCTAACAGCAGGGGTATATTTAAAAACGTTAGGACTTTTGCAGAAATAAATATGAAAACTTAAACTTTGTAGGAATATATCTACTTTTCGATATGTTTATAGAGAGCTGTATGTAATTAACCCTTTTTTTAAACTATAAGGCGGTAAAGTAAAAATATGCTATACTACACGGGGCAAATCGAAGTTTATTGTAATAATTAGGGATAAAACTTCAAATACCACCCCTGTGGTTTCGTGCTTTCTCACTTTAGTGCCCTGTGGTTTAAAACGTATCACTTTAGTACCCTATAGTTTGGTTATTCTCTTTTTTTGTTATCTTTTGTTAATTTTTTCGTTAAAAAATTTCAAATATCCCACCTATGGTTTATCGAATCTTCACTTTACTATCCTGTAGTTTTAACTTTCTCATTAATTTAACGAAAAAATTAACGAAAAGATAACAAAAAGAGAATAACCAAACCACAGAGTACTAAAATGATACGTTTTAAATCACAGAGTACTAAAGTGAAAAAGTACGAAACCATATGAGTGATATTTAAAGTTATCCCTAATAATTAAGAAGGACAAAGTGGTACTCGGAAATCCCGGGCAGGGGTGGGGCCCGGGCAGGGGTAGGGGAACATGAACGGGCAGGGCAGGGTGTGGTCACCATCACCCACTCTCTCATTTCTCTCATTTCTCCCACATTGGTCCCCAACAATTATCTATTATTTTTATTTTGGTCCCTAATTTTTTTTTACTATAAGGTCCCTATGTTTTATATTTTGTTTCAGTTGGATCTCGACTACTAAATTTTTTTTAAAATTTTCGTAAAGAAGCCATGTCAACTCCAATAAACTACTGCTTATATTCATAGAAATTACAGTTATGGTACGTCAATCCTTTGATCAATCTCGGCATCGACTCTTTTAAGTTTTTGAAAAAACTTACTTGCGGACTCAGTAAGGGCGCAGAATACACCGAAGAAGGTAATAGATATTGTACGCGTGGTCAAGATAACAAGATCATCGGGTTTGACTCGATAAGCGCGCATATAGAAGAAGAGATTAAAGATTAAAGTGAAAAAAAATGTAAAAAGTTTAGATACTAATAATGTAATTAATTCTAACGGAGTTAATAATAATAATAATAATAAGGGATAACTTCAAATACCACCCCTGTGGTTTCGTGCTTTCTTACTTTAGTGCCATGTGGTTTAAAACGTATCACTTTAGTACCATGTGGTTTGGTTATTCTTTTTTTTTGTTATCTTTTCGTTAATTTTTTCGTTAAATTATACAGAAAAATTTCAAATATCTCACCTATGGTTTATCGAATATTCACTTTACTATCCTGTAGTTTTAACTTTCTCATTAATTTAACAAAAAAATTAACGAAAATATAACAAAAAGAGAATAACCAAATCACAGGGTATTAAAGTGATACGTTTTAAACCACAGGGTAATAAAGTGAGAAAGCACGAAACCACAGGGGTGGTATTTGAAGTTATCCCTAATAATAATAATAATAAAAGATTAGAAATCAAAATAAAAAAAATTAGCTAAAGGATAGGAACAAGCAGTGCAATTAATTCAAAAAGAGAAAAAAAAACTGCCCGAGCTGCCCGGGGTCAGAGGCCTCAATCATATTCTAATGGAGTGCCAAATCATTTCCCCATCCCCTCCAAATTCCCCTCCTCGATTCTCGGGTTTTCGTAAACTATTGAGCGCACTCGGTGTATCCGTACGGATCATAAACAGCTTATAAATTCTCATAATTTTTTTTAAAAATAATTATGGATTCATAATTTACTCTTTAACCCGTGATCATTTCATTTTTACCGACCGTCGCACTTGATTTTTTCTTTTTTTTTCTTTCTCCCCTTCACTCTCTTAGTCTGTACTACTGTTGTCGAGACTGTCACTGTAACGACCCGACCCGCTAACAATAATAACTCGTCGGGCCCAAACCACCAGCCCAAAATGCTTAAGCCCAGTTATTAGTACTAGCGTGCGAGTCTCATATAGACCGATCGAAATCAGTATCCCATCCGATGTGGGACTATTTTGGAGCGTTACAGTCACCACGACTGTTTGTGCACTATTACTGTTGTTACTGCTAACACTTCTCTTTCTCTCTCTTCCTCAATATGCATCGCCGCAGCGGACACCGTTTTCAGGCATAAAAAGCATCATTTTCATAAAGTACTTTTACGAGATTTACAAAACTTATAGTAATATAGAATATACAGGTTATTTTTAAATTTTTATTGGGATATTCCGGTAATTTATTTTAGTAAATAAAAAAATAAATTTCTAAAACTTATTATCTAGGTTCCATTGAGTTTGAGAAATTAATAATATTGAAACAAAGCATTAGAGGATTATATATTGAGAATTAGTGGGCGTTTGGTTCGGCGTAAAATGAATGAAAAAAATATTTTCGGTATGAAAATATTTTTTCACTTGTTTGGTTCGACGTAAAAATATTTTTTCGTAAAAATATTTTACGGGTTTGGAAAAAAAATTGAAGTTTTCGTTTTCCGCTATTTTTCGATGGAAAACGAAAACTCAAGCTGTATAAAAAAAATTTTATTCATTTTTTTCCACAAAACCAAACAAATGTGAATTTTTTTTCATTTCAACCAAACAAATATTAATAAATTTTTTTTTTTTTTCCTACAAACCAAACACTACAAAACGTAAAAAAAAATTTCACCGAAATTTTTTTTCACGAATATTATTTTTTCACGGTTTTACGTTGAACCAAATGGATCCTTATAGTGTATAAAATTTATAATTCTTTATTTATAGCTATTTGGCGTATGAGACGTATTTGTACACCTGGTTCAGGCAATAAATTCCACTTATCTCACCGAACAGGTGGGCCCCACCTTGTCCGGGGCTCTGACGTGTCACTTTCAAGTGTTCGTGGAAAGAAGTACCAAAAAACAAAAAAGGTAAAAAAAAGGTGAACGGACCAGAGGAGGACACGTGGGACGAGTGGGTGAAGTGGACGGCTCATGATCCCCTGGGAAATGTACGAGCAAGTTTTGTTATAAGAGAAAAAAAAAAAAAAAAAACTAAATTATTCCTTTGGCCCCTGAAGCACGAGGCGCGTGACACTTTAATCCTTTAAACTTAATTTATTATAATTTTTGGCTCAAAAATTTTAAATTATAGTATTCTAATTATTGTCAAATCATCATTTCACTTACAAGTCATTTATATATTAACAATTTATCAATATTTAGATAACTAAATTGAGTTCTGAGACTTGATTGTAACAATTTAAAAAGTTTGAGCTGAAAATTTTAACAAATTAAAATTAAAGGACCAAAGCGTCACGCATCATATATTTTGAGGACCAAAAGTGTAATTAATCCAAAGAAAAAAAAAGAGAAATGCTAAGTATACAAACAAGGGGTTGCGATCTCTACAAACCCTTATCCAAGGGTTGTAGGGTTTACCAACCCCTTTTCGGCTTTTAGTAATTATAATAATAAAAAATAATAATAAAAGTGTGATAAAACAAGTAGAGAAAAAAGGCCTAGCACTCAAGAAGTTTATAAAATTACAACTCAAAATGGGTTGTAAACCTAGAAGTCAAGAAAAAAGGGTTACGAGCAACATCTGGATCTCAACGTGCTTTTAGAAGCACAGGATCTCAACATGCTTGTGATTTTTAAGCTGTCGGATCGCCTCAAAATCTGTACAGCGCCAGTTCAACTTTCTATATATATATAAAAAAGCTCTTGATGAGTAAGCCATTGAAATCAAAATCAACCAAGTAAATCATTGCTCTAATTACAGCACTAGCTAGATTTTGTGATCATCCTAGAATATCCTTGCACTTCATCCAAAAAGGTGAAGCTTGAACAAGTTATCTCTCTCTCTCTCTCTCTCTCTCTCTCTCTCTCTCTCTCTCTCTCTCTCTCTCTCTCTGCATTGACCAACAGAAGATTGTTTTAGCCCCACCCATGCACACTATTGAAGAGAGAGAGAGAGAGAGAGAGAGAGAGAGAGAGAGAGAGAGAGAGAGAGAGATAAAAAAGGCTCTACTGACCACATGAACAAGATTGTCTAGTTTTGGCCCACATGAGAGAGAGAGAGAGAGAGAGAGAGAGAGAGAGAGAGAGATGTACATGTTATGTAGAAAGAGGAGGGTAAAGAAGTAAAACATGGGCACAGCTCTCTAGGGAAGGGAGCTACTAGCTCATTGGAAACAGGCACACAGAGCTGGGGGAATGGTGAAAACAATGCCTGAGAGGAGGTGTCAATTTTCACTTTTGGATCCATTTATTGAGAGAACTATTACTTGCACCATGTGCATCTCCCCACCCCCTCCATTCTCTGCACCTTTCTTCGCCAGTTTAAGCTTTCAGAGTAACTGGTCATTCTTTTTTTCTTTTTACTTTTTCTGAGAAAAAAAGGTAGCATGCTACCCGCTTCATTCAATAAGAGTATGAACTATGCTACGTTAGTGAGACAACAGGGCCTCGGAAAGAGAGGCAAAAGAGAGGGAGAGAGAGAGAGAAACAACAAACGACAGACAAAAAAAAAAAAAAAACCCCAAAATAAAAAAAAACCTACAGTTTGAAAAATGTGATATATCAACTGCCTTCAGCTACAGTGATCTTCCCAAAGCTGCCTTAATTCACGGATTTCGCTTAGGGTGTAGTCTCTATTGTTTTCCAAATTCTTAACATAATATCGGAGCAGGGATCAAATCTCACCGGACATACTCCTAGTTTCACTATAGTTATCAAAAAAAATTCAAGCCCTAAACATACTCCTAGTTTTACATCTGGCTTTTAATGCATAGACCTCTCATATATAGTTGCTGAATTGCACGACCCAATCTGCTCACGACACGCATATATAATGATATATGGATATATCATATATGCACCAGGTTTAGACAATAGTTCTTTACGAATAGTTCTCTATCATTTATGACACTCTATGACCACTCCCTGTCCACCACTCTCTCTTTTCTCTCTCTCTCTCTCTCTCTCTCTCTTTGCAGCAGGACCAAGAAGAGAGATCTTAATAGGCTGCCCCAGCTAGCTAGCTAGCTCCATACCCTCTTTGTCTTTTGGTGACCAGCGCAGAATGAGGGGGATGCATATAAATACACATTATGTTCATAGGAAATGCTTTGCAGCCCCACATCTTGTCCCTCCAATATTAATGTGTTGGTCAGTTCATATTGTTGGCTTAAATGGGCCAGCATTCTGCCCTGTGGCGGGAGGCCATGTGGGGCCAAGTCATGTTCGAAGTGGATTGAGGCTAGGTGGGCCGAGTCATGTTCGAAGTGGCGTGAGGCTGGTGGGGCCGAGTCACAATCGAGATCCGTGGGCGCTGTATCTGTACGCTTTAAGTGAATTGGTTGCGTATTTCTAACAGCTCGAGCTTTTGGGATTAATGGTTAGCGCCAACGATCCGACACATATGAGGTCTTAAATTGTCTAAAGCAAACTAATCAGATAGATACGTGTCGTATATGGCAATACTTCAATAGATTTTTGAAAAATATTTCGGTTTCATAAAGTAAGCTAGGTTTATCAGCCTCACAAAGAAACCTAAAATAGCTGATGACTGAATTTTGTAAACTTTTTGTGCGGTCCATATCCATATTAGGTATTGGATTGCGAAATCTCACATATACACACACACACACACATGAATCATCCAAAAATATTTAGTCGCCGTATCTAATGTGGGGGTTTTTAATTGACTAACACTTGTAATACAAAGTGCCATATAAATTTATAAATATTTTGAAATGTATAGAGAGGATCCTTTGGGGGGACCCTTTAGGGGACCTGTGGCATTTCCCATATAGGATAAGAGGAGCTTATATCATGGTGTAATCATTCTTTTATCATTTGTTAGAGAGAGAGAGAGAGAGAGAGAGAGAGACTCTGACCTCTCTTTGGGTCAGTGTCAGGAAAAAGGAAGGGAAAGGATTAAAGACTACAGAGGAAAAGACTGTTCTAAAGCTACAAAATTTGGTGCACAATAAACACTGAAAAAGAGCTCTTTTATCATTCATTCATCTTTGCCCTAGAAAAAAGGAGTAAGAAAAAGTAAGCTTTGTTTTCCTTCTTACCCAAGAGAACTTGTAGCTTTATTGCTTTTCTTTCTAGGCTAACTTATCTCTTCACTTTTCTAGGTTAGGATATGAGGGTCTCTTTGACTATAGTTGTTAAATATAAAATACAAAAATAGTTTTGGAGTACACGGTTGTTTCGTATTCTTTAACGTGGTATTAGAGCAAAAATTTCTGAGTTCGAGTTACATTAGATTCCTAGCATATTTGACATTCCAACTCACATGCTTCCCAAACCAAGACTCGGGGGCAACAGCGCGACTGCTAAATCGACTGGATCTGGATCATCCGGAACTACATCTAAATCTCTGACTATGGCGACTAGGACTCTCTTTGGATCACGATTTTAAAATGCCTGGATCGCTCTTCCGGGCCGGGTCGAGCCTTTCAATAGTGCTACATCGTACCTATTTAATTCAAGTTCACATCATAAACTTATCAAAAAGGTCTCGAGCCCAGACGTAAGGAAGAGTAATAAATATAAAAATATAAAATCACTATTCTATTAGCTTAGTTCTTTGGAGAATAACAGTTGTTTTATTTAATTTAACAATAATACTGTTTGAATAACTGTTAGAACAATTACTATTTTGATACATAGCATGATAAAAAGAATGAAATTGAAGTTTTTGCTTTCGAGACTCAAAATTTTACTTCTGATCCTCGTAGTAGTAGAAGCTCCAAATCTTTCTTCTTCTTTTTTTTATAAAAAAGAGAGAAATGTCACATGTTATCCGTTTCATTTAATTTTTTTAGAAATAAACTTAATTAGTTAAAATGTGAAGTAATTAGGCCACAAACTCGGAATCTTAGGTACCATCAAGCCCTTTGCCACCTGCACTAGGGACAGCCAGTAACTCCAAATTCTTTTACTTGCTAAACATTCTACTAAATATTGTTGTTGTTGAAAGCAGAAGCAGAGACATGACTAAGCAGGTCTTGAATACTCAATTTGTCGCGGGACTGTTATCGTAGCCCAAGATTTATCTATTAAGGACTTGTCTTGAATATTTCATTTTATTATTTTCTTTCTTTAGCACTCAAGAGCCTTGTACAATTAACATTAATTAATATCTGAAGATTACTATTTAGATGACTACTAAGTCATTTTCTCAAAATAAAATAAATTGCCTAATAGTTATTTGTCAAAACATCTTGCTAGACTACTAAAACACAATCCTAATTTGAAATCACCAGAAAAAAAAAAAAAAAAAAACTTAAGGTGCATACCCAGTTGATCTAAGAGGTTTGACCTTTTACTCACAAGACAAAAGGCAGGGACTTCATTCAAATTGGTCTATACTATTTTATTATTTGTAAGATATTTGGGAGTTTGATTCAATCTGAACCCGTAGGCGCTCAAAAATGTGACATATCTAATAGAACCTATACAATCCAAAAACTTAAACCTATTAGGTCTGGACTATATATATATATATATATATATATATATATATATATATAGTTGAGCTGGAATGCTATCGTAGCAAACGGGCTCCGTTGCCACCCATTTGTTTTCGATGATGGAGCGTCCAAATCGACGATCGGTACCGTCGAACATGATCTATACCACTTGAAATATCTAGAAATCAAATTTTAAATCTTTTCGACATCATTGGCGTAATGATCAAAGGGTCTCAAAATTTGTAATTTTAATGGTCGATATAAGATGTTTTCTCGTTTAACGGCGTAAAGATATTCAAATCAATTGAATTTTGGTTAGAAAATTCTTTAAACTATTTAGAACAAGATCTATATTCTTGATCTTGATTACAAGACTCCTATCATCACTTTTTAAAGAATATTTATTTTCAGCCGTTTATTTTTGTGTACACTTGATGGACAAGAAAACAATATCGAAAAAATATATAATTTAATTTCTAGATACTTCAAGTAGTATAGATCGTGTTCAATAGTGTCGATCGTCAATTTGGAGGCTCCATCATCGAAAAAAAAAGGATGGCAACGAAACCCGTTTGCTACTGATAGCATTCCAGCTCAACTATATATATATATATATCAACCATTTGCTCTCTTATTAAATAATTATCTGATGTCGGATTAATAATTATAACATCTAATATGTATCATATTCGATCATTTATTAATTTTCTAGGGTCCTTTGGGAAATGCTATTGTAACCAGTAAAATCTATCTATGCTATTGAAAGCTGAAGAGCTATTTATAGATTTATCTATTTTGGATGATTAATTACCTTATGATCTAATTAATAATAACATGAGACCAATAATTCCCGATTATTTAAAATTGTTCCATTTTTTTAAAATTTAGTTCTAAAAAATCACAAGTTGTTGGATCTGTCGGCAGAAAATCCATTAATAACTACCTCCTTTTTCACTTTCCCTCACTGACTTTCAAAAATTTACATTCTGCCCCCTTAAAATTTTAGAAATATTTTCAGGGGTACAACTTTAATGGAGAGGGCAAAATATCTAAATTACCCTTACTTCTTCTATAATAAAAAATAATTTTTAATATATTTCTGTCATTTTGAATGGCATTTTCGGTATAAATTATAAGAAATAGACGAAATAGTGATGGAACTCTGACCGAGGGGGGTTAAATGCAACAACTTGAAATGTTGAGTGGGTAAAATGTAGGTTTTGAAACGTTAGGAAGGAAAAATAAAAAAATGAATATTTATAAGGGGTTTTCTGTAATTTAGCCATAAAATTGAGCTCTATGCCATTGGTCGTGTCGATTTTCTCTTTATTACAATCGCTTGTTAACTTGCAATACAATTAATGGGCTAATGCCATGTGAAAAAGTTTACAAATTTTTTTTGGTTTTCTTATTGTCAAACAAATCCTTGTGTACTCTATTTCACAAAATTTTCTACATATATTTTTTTTAAAGGAAAACATGGCAACAATGCCAACCCTAATTTTTTTTCCTATTCTTTTGTTGTCAAAAGAAGTACTAGGTATATATAAATGTAAAACTGCAAGAAACTGCACATCTGCTGTGACGCCCCAACTTTCCAGGGGGGTCACCCATCCTAGGACTGCTCCCGTCCTAGCACGCTTAACTCTCTTAACCTCTTGGACCTAGCCACCACCCAAAATGCTTAAGACGGGTTAATAGTTTAGCCCTATTATATCTCATATATAGGACTACTTGGGGTCTCACAATCTCTCCCCTTTAAGCCCTGACGTTCTCGTCAGGCTCAGACTCACAAGTACCAGACCATGTGAGACTCGTCTCGCTAGCCTAAACCGACCTCGTGATGAGCTGCGCTCCACCCACAACAGTCAACAGTATGAAAGTCTCGCTCTCTCCGCTGTACAATTCTGGCTCAGCCGAGACTTATCTCACACTTCCGGCTGGTAATTGGCTCTGATACCAACTGTGACGCCCCAACTTCTCAGGGGGTCATCCATCCTAGAACTGCTCCCGTCCTAGCACGCTTAACTCTCTTAACCTCTTGGGCCTAGCCACCACCCAAAATACTTAAGCTGGGTTAAGAATTTAGCCATATTATATCTCATATATAGGACTACTTAGGATCTCACATCTGCTATTGCACACAATATCAGATGTATAGAGTTTTTGTTTAAATAAAAAAAAAAGTGCAACAATTGTTGGGTTTCAGTATCTAAAATATATACCAAACTAGTAACTTTTGTAACCTTTGAATACCAAATTAACTACTTTTGTAATTAACCTTTGAATATATACCAAACTAGTCACAATATTACTATATATAGCTAGCATAAGAATGAGGAATTAACTATGCATGTAATTTGGTATTTTTGCATAATAAATTAACACTTTTTCCATCACCTTACTTCACTTTTGTGAAATAATAACTCTAAAGCAACACTTCTCTTTGTGAAATAACTCTGAAGCAACACTACTTGCATGCACATGCACCTGAGAATGAATTGCCTTTTGTTCTTTATGGCAGTAAAAAGTAAACTCCTCCCTCCTTTCCCCCCCTCCCTATTTTGCATTCTCAACAAATACAATTCAAATCTTTTTTAGCATAGGCTAAGTCTCTCTCTCTCTCTCTCTCTCTCTCTCTCTCTCTCTCTCTCTCTCTCTCTCTCTCTCTATCAAACACATGCATGCACATATTCTTTTTCACTTTTCTCTTGCATTTTGCCTCAGATGTCTCCTTGTCTCTCTTCTTTTACTTTTCCTTTTTTTTCCCTCCTCCCACTTTTGAGCCTTTAAGTAAATGTTGGATTCTTGTCATATGTTGTTGATTGAACCATGAATGGAGAGAGAGTAGTTTGGATCAATTTGGCCTCCCTAATGTGAACTCAAGATTGGGCTTGCTCGGGCTCGATGTCTCCGAGAGGCACGACGAGTTCATATCGGAGATCTCGAAGCTTTTCGGTTGCTTTTCCTGCACCCAAATTTTTTTTTAAAAAAAAAATTAAACAATGTGGCTCTTTTAATTTCTTGATGATTTTATTTTCATTTCGTTCATGGCGGTCCATAATCTAGTAGCGATTCTTCTTGCGGCTTTAAGAACTGATAGTAGTCATAAATTTTATATTTTGATTCGTGAAATTAAGCCTTTCAATTTTCCTTTTAAGTTCAGACCTACTGGCTAGCTAGAGTTTCTGCAAAAATGTTGTTTGACTAAAATTGTTAGAATATGTACTAATAGCTATTTCATTAGAATCACATAACACCTTTAAAAAAAAAAAAATAGAATTACTTAACTTTCGATTGGCTGCAATATAATTAAGCAAAAGAAATTACAAAAAAGGCTCCATTTTTTCAATTGGAGAGCAGAAGTTATTTCAAAAGTTAGGTCAAACGAGCATATAAACGGTTCATCAAATAACCAAATCCCATATATATATATATTTACTTAAATATTGTGTCTATGTATGAAGTTCCACTTGTGAGAGAGGTAATGAGTAGTTAATTACCTTAAAATTATGCAAACTCCCTGTGGTGGATTCACTTGGTAATCCATTAGACCAGCCTCCCCTGCTGCAAAACCAATAGAGAGAAAATCTCCATGAGAGAGAGAGAGAGAGAGAGAGAGAGAGAGAGAGATAAAGTAATGTACTCAAAAGGAGAAGGAGCTCATAAAAGGATATATGCTAATATATCTTTTATTTTGTTTAAGTGAGAAAGGAATTAAGCTGCAAATGTGTGACTATTTGCTTTTTAAAAAAACCAATAAAATATTTTGACATGATGATGAAGTGTTGATTGAGATGATGTTACAATTTCCTTGAGACTTTGAGTGCCCATTCCATCACAAGAAACAAGAAACAGCAAAGAAGTTTCAAAGGGCTTTGAACCAAAAAGAGAAGTGCCCACAGTTAGACTTGTCTCTTTTTGTGTGAGCCTTTGCCTTGGAATTGGTGAGAGAGAGAGAGAGAGAGAGAAAAAGAGAGAGAGAGAGAGAGAGAGAGACTCTTTATTTTTGATTTAAACTCTTGAGTAGGATCATTCCACCATCATGATGTTCAAATAATGTTCACCTGATGCTGGACCAATGGAACAAAGCTAACCAAGATCTCTTATTGCCTCTTTTTGTGAGCACTTGCATGGGAAAATTATGGTAGAGAGAGAGAGAGAGAGAGAGAGAGAGAGAGAGAGAGAGAGAGAGAGGAGTTTTGTATAATGTTCATGACTGTGACAGGGCTAGGAAATGGCACATACCTTGAGATCATGTAATGTATGTATGCCATTGACTCTTAAAGAAATTAAAGCCATATATATAATTAATTTCATTCATATTTTTTTAGTTTCCTAGATTTAATTAATCTTTGTACACTGCCTATTAACAGGTGAATATGAGCTAAACAAATTAATTACTGGGAAAAAAAGGAGTTTTAGTTGATCTTAAAATTCTCAGTAATCAATACTGGCTAGCTATGAGAGACACATGAATGGATAAATAAATGCATTGGAAATGAGACATTTGCACATGAATCAATTCCTTTGAAAATTCAAATTTCAATATTAATTAATCCCTTACAAAAGTTTAGCTTGTTCATCCCTCAAAAGTTAATTTTGAAGATTTATATGATCTCATTATATATAATTAAGTAGTTATGAAGCGTAAATACCCAACTTAATCATTTTCTCTTGTTTGTTCAAACAAAGAATACAAAAAAAAGATTTTCTTAGGGGAATATGTGTAACCATAATTTGTACCTCAGGAATTTAATGAAAAAATATTTAATGAAAAAAATATATGCCAGGGAGCCAGAGAACAACTACTACATTATCATTAATTTAGTGCTAGCTTATGAATGAAAATATTTATCCTAAATAGAAAAATAATCAAATTATTTTGAATAATACTAATGACATCCTGGAGAGTACATGTTCTTACTGCAGTTGACAGTTATTTAAAGCATAGATTAGGTAAAGGAAAAAAAGTTACTATTTGTACATAGTATATATTTGTCACATTCACTAGCTAGTTATATAATTATCAAAGACATTTACTAGATAATTAAAACAGAAATAAATAGAATAATTATTTAATTACTACCTTGAGGAATTGCTCCACAAGCCACCATAATTGCTGCCATGTTGATTTCCTAATTTCTCATGTTGAGTGGATGATTCTGATCTCCGAGTGTTCTGAATATCTCCCAAATTGTCGTCGGAAATTTCTCCCATCGAACCGTTCTCAAATCCATCAGATTGGCCTGGAAAAAAGATTAATTAATTAGCAACAAATTTGAGTATAGATTTTTTTTATTTAAAAGAAACAATGTTTTAAAACTTGATTTATAATTTGATCAATCATACCTGGAGAAACCGGCTTATCGGTATTTTTCACTGTCCGATACATCTGCAAATACACACAAAATGAGTCATGAGTTCATCATTTAAATATCTCCTGCAATAATACAACATTGAATAAAAAGAAAGAGAAAACAAGAGAAGTGCATGCATAGTAAGTGTTTTGCATATTAAACTATGGAAATAATGCTTTGAGGAATAAAAAATGTACACTCCAATATATATATATATCATCTTAAACTATTAGGCAAATCTCTTAAATAGGCATTTAACTTTTTATTAAATATTGAAATATTGAAACTTCTGATGCTGATATATGGAAGTTAAATATTCAAATATAGATATTATTTTTCTTTTTCTTTTTCCTTTTTCTTTTTAACATGGATAAGGATCAAAGATAATTCTACATACATGTAAGTATATATGTACTCTCTTCATTTTTGATGGAGCAATTGATTTCCTTAAAAGTTGATAACAAGTGATCAGTATATGGCCTGCTGTAAACAGTACTCATCTTTACCTTTTTTTCTCAGCATTAGTAAGGTTTCTGATACATATGTAAAAGCTGCTACCTACAATACTTGCAAAAGAGAGAGAGAGAGAGAGAGAGAGACTACAGGTGAAGTAGTGTAAACAAGGGAAAGCAAGGACACTGTTCAATTATCTTTTCCTTTTTCTCTTTCCTGGGAAAAATGCAAAGAGAGAAGAGTGTATAGAGGAAGGATGGGGGAGGGGGTAAATTAAAGAGAAAGATGCATGTAAGGAAAACAAAAAAATGAAAAAGGAAAAGGAAAAAAAAAGCTCTATTGGGGCTTCTTAAATCAACTGATCACTCCTTTGTTTCTTTTTCTTTTCTTTTTTTTTGATTTTTTAGTTAAGTATCATGTTTAGTTTACTAAACATTAACAGATTTAAGTACCTTCTGTTGAGATTCTGCATCACCCAAATTGTGAATTATAGTGGTTAGTTATGAAGAACAAATTATTCTATAGAGTACAGATCATGAACAAAGGAAAAGACACACAAAAAAAAAAAATGACAAAAAAAGGAAGTAAAAATAGCTCTTTAATTAAGGTGCAAAATTTATAAAAATTAGAATTTGTAAGAAATTGGAGATTGGTTTTAATTTATTTACCTGCAAGTGAGATTTCACATGAGCCAAGGTGAGATCTTTCACATCCATGAGCTCAAGAACTGATTTTGGTGTAGCCCCTAAAATACCACAAATTTTTTTTTAAAAAAGAAAAATCCATGTGAATTGTCTATAAATTTAAGGAGAAACTAATTAATTAAAAGTTTTAATTGAAGTGCAATTGAGAACAAAGGAATTGAGGAGAAACCATACTCTCATGCCCTCCTAGGAGCTCCACGGCGTGAACGAAGCGCGCGTGGAGCGTCGACGTCCACCGCATCCTCGGCGCCCTCACGCTCCGCTTCGCGGGGAATTTCGACAGGTACCGGGCTCTCGACAGCAACCCTTGCGACGCCGCGAACGGAGCGAATTTGTTCGTCGAAGAGGAGTGATCACACAATTGCTGCTGCTGCTGCTGCTGCTGCTGCTGCTGCTGCTGCAGCTGAAGCTGATGCTGATGATGAAGATGATAATGTGGGACTAAAGGGAGGGGACTACTAGTACCTCATGGGGGGGGGGGGGGGGGGGGGGGGGGGGGGGGGGGGGGGGGGGGGGTGGGGGTGGTGGTGGTAATTCTTAGATCTCTCTACTTAACACTACTACACTACACTTGTTCCCCTCTCTCTCTCTCTCTCTCTCTCTTTTCTCTTGTGAATAATAATAATAATAATAAAACCTAATAACCTTAGTTATGTAAGAGGTAGGGGTGAGGTGATCAAATGGAGGAGTTTTTTTTGTGGTGGTGGAGGGGAGGGGAGGGGAGGGGGATTTGTTGTGGTGGGTGAGATGTATGAGGCTTGTGCTTGGAATAAATGGGAAAAGTCTGAGATACCTCTGATGTGTGGGAGAGTGGGGAATTTAGCACTAACATGGAGGGCAAAAAGATAGAGTAGGGGGTGTGGGGTGTGTGTGGTAAACAACAAGTATTTTGTGGAGTTAAAAGGTCCCCCTTGGGTTGTTTGTACCTACAATGTGTAAGAAAATGACACTAGAGAGAGAGAGAGAGAGAGAGAGAGAGAGAGATATGGGGGAATAAATGGATTTGAGGAGTGGATTCCCTTTTACTCCTTTTATATGTCCACTCTTTATTAAGGAAGAGGGAATTTCTTGTGAAAACCTTTAACTTGTTGGTTTGTCTCTCCACAATCAAGCTAGTAAATTAATCATACCACCTTATTATAGAATAGGGAAAAGTCTCTTCTATAACACTTATTTTATGGAAGAGAAATATATAACAGATCTGTCAAAATTATTAGGTTTCATAACACATGAATTTCATAAATTATATTTTTATTTTGCCCTCATTTTTAATGTAGAATTAGTAAGATGTATTCGGCATGACTGTGACTTTGTCAATTCGATGTGCTATCTTCTGACTGATTTGTTACTTAACATAAATAAACCAAATATTCAGCAAAGAAATTTCTATCTAAAAGAAGTAGACTGGTTGGTTGGTATATGTATTACTAAATACCTTTTATTCTGCTCTTTTGGTTGACGAGCGCAATATTAATTACCTGTATACGTACCCAAAAGCTAGTCTTATCATATTTTTGAAGAAAATTGTCTGAACGCTTGGATGAGTTAGTGCCAGATTTCCGCCATATTTTTGGATGTACAGGTTGCATTCCTCTTTGTTGATTTTGAACCTCCATTTGATGGTCCAAAGCCACATTGCTTCCTCTAGACTCAACTCTCTCCTCTGCAATCATTTATGGTTGGAATAGAAAGTTGGAGACCCTCATTCTCATATGCATCAACCTATCACTTGCATTGTTGATTTATGAGTCCATGTCAAACTTATTTCTGACAAGGAAACATGACTGTTTGTACACTTCTTCACCACTTTTTATTATCTCATGTGATTTTGCCTTCTTGGGTGGGCTTATCTTGGAATAGAACAAGCTTGAGACCCTTCTCTCTCAATTTCCAATACTATATATCCAATCAGCTTAATTAGGACCTAGGCGTCACAGACACTGACACGGGACACGAGACACGACACGACTCGGACACGACGACTCGACAGCTTTCAAAAAATTAGGACACGAATACGGCATGGGCACCGCTAACAAAATATAATATTATTAATATAATAATATATATTTATTTATATATAAAAATATTAATTTTGGTAAAATATTGTTATATTTCTCATACGAATGAAAGTTAGTAAAATTTTCATTGATAATTCATATATTTTAAGAAAAAAATTCTCCACCATATATAATTTATTTATATTATAAAAAAAATTATATGCATTCATCAAAAAGCTAAATATTTATCATCTTACATTATATATGCATAAAAAAAGTAAAATAAAAATATGTATATATCTTTTTAAATTGTTTGCACTATCGATCGGCATTAAACGTGCGTCCAAGGAGTGTCCACATCGTACACACGAGGCTTATAAAAGTGTCAGTGATACATAGATTAGGACCCTTCTCAGCCTATTTAAAAACTATGGAATTTGAGTCAAAATTTTCTTTTTTTTCAATAGTATAACACTTGCTCAAAACAATATTACTTTATATGAAAAACCAACTTGGTATTTAAGGTGTATGAATCACTCTAAATTACTTTGGACTTCACTAAGAAGCACTTTATTTTTAGAAAGAGAGATAGATAGATGGAGAGAGAGGGAGATGAATGGCTAAGATGTTTTACTGCTATAACTTTACTCCAAAATTCCATAGGTTTGAGCTTTTATTTATTTTATCCCAAAATTATTTAGGAATGGGGTTATTTTGTTGTATTTTGTAATCCTACAAAAGCCATACGAACAACTCTTATGAAAAAAAAATTTACAACACAAATCAAAATACCCTGGTTTTAACAAGGCTTAATTACACTCTAATACACTATACTTTAGTTTGTTTTTTTTAATTTACTACATATTGGACCATTCTTTTTTTCAAAGACACCATTATATTATAATATTTTATCAATCTCTACACTGTATTTCAATTTTATTTTTGTTTTTCTATCTTGTACTATTTTCTTTTCTCATATATATCACTAAACTATTTTTTCTTATCAATCTCTAGATTACTGTTAACAAATCTATTATTGTAGACAAAATCTAACAACCTTATTGAGAGACACAAGTGAAATAGTAGAAAAAATGTAAAATGAATCTCCATGATAGACTAATTAAAAGCTTCTATCATGTTATTTTTAATTTTTTTGTTATTTTTATATAATTTATTATTTTTCATGTTAAAATGAGCTGAATATATGCTATATCAATTTTAGCAAGTATTTTTTTTAACAGTTTTCATATAAAATTATAAGTTTATTGTTTATAATGTAGAAATTGAAAAAAAAAAAGGATAGTTGAGTGGTGCGTTTGAAAAAAAAAAATAGTACAGTATAGAAAGTAAAAAAAAAATCTTAAAGTACATTATAGTGTAGTGTATTTAAGCCTTTTAACGAATACCCTACTTTTACTAGGTTCCCAAACAGGGCCTTAGAAGCGGGTATCTACTAAAAATGTGTGTGTGTGTGTGTGTCTATATATAGAGTTGAGTTTCTGTGCTTTTAAAAGCACATGAGCTTTTATGCTCGTGACTTTCTAGGCGTCGAATCGCCTGAAAATTCGTGCAGTAGTATTAACGATGTTTCCCATTAAGTCTCTTTTACTAGTGCGGCGAGAATCTTGAGGCAATCCGACGGCTAAAAAAATCACAAGCGCATTTAGCTTTCGTGCTTTTAAAAGTACAGAAGCTCAACTCTATATATGGGGGTGTTTGACCTATCTTCTCAGAAGTGATTATGAGTCCAAAATAACTTTTGAGCTCAGAAGAGCGTTTGACAACGACAGTTGAAAAATCTGATTATGCTTTTCAAAATCAGAAAACTGATTTTGAAGGCTCCAGAATTAGAAGCAGAAAAAAGCTGCTTCTCCAAAACTGATTGGACGCAAATTTCAAATTTTTATTTTTATTTTAGATTCAAAGTATAAATTTAACATTAAATTTCAATTTTGAAATTTTAAATTCATATTTGAATTTTTAAATCTCAACTTTTCAAATTTAAAATTTAAAATTAAGATTTTAAATTTTTAATTTAAATTTCAAATCTCAAATTTAAAATTTTAAAATTCAAAATTTTAAATTTTAAATTTAACATAAAATTTAAATTTTGACATTTCAGATTTTAAAACTTAAATTTAAAAATTTTAAAAAAATTTAAAATTTAAAATTACATGTTTTAATTTTCAAATTACAAAATTCAAATTTTTAAATTTAAAATTTTGAAATTTCAAATTTATTTTTTGTACAAATTTGAAATTTAAAAATTATACTTTTAATTCAAATTTAAAATTTTAATTTTAATTCAAATTTTAAATTATTTTAATATAAAATTTAGTAAAAATATTAATTATATGCAAGCATCAAAATTTTTTTGCCAAACAGCTTTTGAAATTCACTTCAAAAAAATTACTTTTACCTAAACTCAGCCAAACGCTCTACAGCTTTTCACCAAAATCAATTCTCCAAACTAAAATCACTTCTGCAGAAATCACTTTTCCAGATGCTAGGCCAAACAGGCGCTATATAAGAGCACATTCGTTTTGGTTTCGGAAAAGAAAATAAAGAGAACAATACACATACACTATAGTACGTAGGGAAAATATGGAGATGCTGCTATTTATCAAACAAATTTAATTTGTTTCCAAACTTCTCAATATTTGCTAAATTTTACTATGCCTGTAATGCACATCTTGCTGGCCCAAAAAAGAAAAAGACTATTTAGAAATTCACACTTTTTCCTTTTTTTCTTTTTTTCTGAGAACCCGTTTTACTCATTTTTTGTATAAATGAACTTAGCTGAAAATGTAAAACAACTAAATTTCAAACTTAAGATTTTAGGTATCAATAATCAAGCCCTTTACTACTTACGCTAGGGCGGTGAGTAAATTCACACATATTTATTATTTGTTTGGGGAAACAGAAAAATAAATTAAAACATATATAGTACTTCTAATTTATAATCTTTTCTAATGTTTCTATCACATTAGAAAATGTACAACAAGGCAAGAACTGTCATGTAGTGGAAGTACAATTAAAATTCTTTTTTATGGTCTATGAGGACAACTTGCATTTAATTGATATAGTATCACAATATTGCTTCAAATTTTGAGCCCAAATTTATATAATCTTGTAAGAATAGTAAGTGACATTCATAAATCATAAAATCATCCAATATTAAAGCTAAGGTAAGAGTAGTAAAGCCTACATTTTAAATATAAAAGTCCATAATGAGTTTTTTTTCTCTTATATCATAAATTTTTACTAATGTAGTGTTAACATTAATATATATATATTGGGATATTGATAGAAGAGCCTAGAGAGGTGAAAATTCCCCTCGCTCTACCATCATAATTCTCTTCTATATAAGCCATGTCTTAAATCGTTGTATCGGGAGATTAATTAGACCTAAGATCAATTTGATTGAAAATAATTCATCTGAGCTCAGAATAAAACTCATTCCAATCTTATGGGGATAAATCTTATTCCATCATTTATATATATATATATATATATATATATATATATATATATATATATTCTCCAACCAATTAGTGGTGGCAAGAATTAATAAGAGTGGGTCTTTCACTTGGATTGAATTCCTTGTCCACATGCATGGATTCAAGGACAGCAACAGTTCATCCTAACACACACATATATAAATAAGAGTGTTTTGCTTGTAGAAAGGAAGGCCTAAAGCTTTTAATGCAATCCAAGTTGTTGGTTGGGTCCATTGGAATTAGAGCTCCTCTCTACATAATACAATATTTAGGTTAATTACATATATTGTTAGGTGTGCCTAGAAATTTGATTATCAGTTTTGATTTTGTGCGCCTGATTCGCCGACAGCTTCGCAGTGCGATAAAATTTGAAAAACGATTTGTGAAGGGAAAAATGGATGTGATCCGATACTGAGGAAACCCGTTAAGGAACTTCTTTCTTCTTTTTGCCCCAGAGGCAATACATCGTAGTGTACTTCCTTTTTCATAGTAAAGTTCTCTCCTCCTTCGCCCGTGAATTTTTTCCTACAAAGAGTTTTTCACGTGTTCTATTTTCTTTTACTGTTTTGTGATTTGTCTACTTTGCGATCGCCATTTTTCGTTTTTATTTGTGCGCTCGTCGTAACATATATGTGTGGTCATTGGGGTCCCCTTACATTATCCCATATTGGTCAAAATTGCCTAGCTAGCTAGGTAGGAATAAAATAACCCAAATAATCCTCCATTCCCCAACACCTACCATATCTACACCATACTCTCTATTCCTCTCCCTACTTCTAGGTTTTTCTCTTTTCTTTTTATTATAATTTGTCATTGTTTGTAGCTAGCTAGGGTTTTTGTGGTTAAACATTGTTTTCTTCCTCTACCATCTCACACACATCCCTAGGGCATCACAAATCTTCTATTCTAATGAGGATATATATATATCTATCCTTCCAAAGACTCTAGATACACAAAATATGATATATCCATGAGGTGGTGGGCATTGGGATCCCAATGGAGAGAAAGCAATAGCTCTCTATTAGAAAAAGAATATCTTCTTGGTCTTCCATGCATTGAATTAATGGCACAGCATTGGAGGCCTACACTTGTGTGTGTGTTTGTGCAATTGCTGTAATTGTTTAGTGATTTGGCCTAGACACCAAGAGGAGAGATCAAACAAGTGATGTTTTGTCTCTGTCCAATAAATAAATGATATGGAGATTCATGCCATGAATGGGTGACTATTATAAGGGATCAATCAATGTCAACCTTTCATGGGGAGGTGAGGATTAGTGCTTAAGATATATATATATATATATATATATATATATATATATATATATATATATATATATATATATATATATATAGGGGGGAGAGAGAGAGAGAGAGAGAGAGAGAGAGAGAGAGAGAGAGAGAGTGTGTGTGTGTTAAACTATAATATTGTCAGAAGCAAAGAGACTCTATTGCTACCAATTTGTTTTCGAAGATGGAGCCTCCAAATCGAGGATTGGTACCATTAAACATGATCTATACCACTTGAAGTATTTAAAAATTAAATTTCAAATTTTTTCGACATCATTGGCCTAATGATAAAAAAAATTACAATTTTTTTTTTGAGAGAGAAAGGTAGCACGCTACCTGCTTCGTTTTATTTTGTTTAGAAATAAACTTAGCTAAAAATGTGAATCAACTAGGATTCGAACTCGGGACCTCGGGTACCAATCACCAAGCCCTTTGCCACTTGCACTAGGGACGGTCAGTCAAAATTTAAAATTTTAATGGTCAATATGAGGGGTTTGCTCGTTTAACGATGTAAGCAATTTTTTTTTCAAATTTGCTTACACTTGATCTATACCACTTGAAGTATCTAAAAATCAAATTTTAAATTTTTTCGACATCATTGGCCTCGTGATAAAAAAAGTTGCAAAATTTATAATTTTAATAGTCGATATGAGGGATTTGCTCGTTTAACGATGTAAGCAAGTCTAAATCAATTAAATTTTGGTTAGAAAAATCTTTAAACTATTTAAAATCAGATCTATACTCTTGATCTTGATTATAAGAATTCTATCATCGTTTTTTAAAAAATATTTATTTTTAGCCGTTCATATTTGTGTCCACTTGATGCATAAGAGAATAATATGGAAAAAATATAAATTTTGATTTCTAGATACTTCAAGTGATGTAGATCATGTTCAACGATACCAATCGTCGATTTGGAGGGCCATCATCGAAAATAAATCAGTAACAACGGAGTCTGTTTGCTTCTGATAGTATTCTGGCTCAGCTCTCTCTCTCTCTCTCTCTATATATATATATATATATATATATATATATATAATAGCATGTTTAGAAGGAATTTTGAGAAGAGTACTAGGGTTAGCATTTGACCACACCCTCTATGTGAATTGAGAACCATTCAATGTGCTATATGTGTTTCCCTAGGCCATGTCATGGGGAGACCCAAGAAGGAATCTTGATCTAGGGCATTAATAGCATTTGGGCTCAAAAATGAGTAGTAAGAGGAAGGAGAGAGAAGAGAGAGACAGTTAGGGTTTTTTGGTTTACTTTGACTGTTTGGAAAGTTCATGTCATGTGATTTTTATTAATTTACTAGGAATTCTCTGAATCTTGGTCCCTCATTAAATACTCATTGACAATGTTATGGTCCCAATCTAGAGAAACACACATTATTTAATATATATATATACATATATGTAACACCCCATGCATGATTTAAGCATCACTAATCTCATAAATACATGTTTTTCTTTCTTATATATATATTTTTCCTTTCTTATTCTTATCTCAAATGGAACTCATGTAATTAATATGTGCATGCAAAAGCCTTCTAAAAAGAGTGCCCACAAATTCAGGTATCCAAAAATGGTGATAACTCCAAACAAAGAACAGAATTAATTAATATATGTTGTTATTAATTATCAAAATTAATTTCATACTTACTTGTCAACTCCAACTCCTCTTTAATCATCACTTTCTTAATTTGTTTAATAAACCTCTCTATAATTGTAGGTTTAGGCGAACTAAGTTATTTTCTTGTGAGGATTCATATGTATAGTTCGACATAAATGCAAAGAATATAATCTTGTTTGGCCTAACTTCTAAAATAGCTTTTCTATGATAAGAAGCAGCAACTACACATTCGACAAATAAGTTTAGTTAAGCTTAGTTTCCTACGCGAAGAATAATTTGACTTTTGTTGAGATTTTGTGCCTGTTTGGCCTAGCTTCTAAATTGACTTTTTTTTACTCTAAGAAACAGCAATCAGGCATTTGACAAAAACAAGTATGCTTGAGCTTTCTCCGGGTAGAAAACTAAACTGAGCTTTTGAACCCCAAATTGGAAGCTCTGTAGTTAAAGTTTTTTTACTTTTCTGTCACACTGAAAAAAGATAATAGTCTAGGGGGATTTATATGCGTCGTTGTAATTAAACAACAACTTGACAGAAGATTTAATTAGTTAAGCAAAACAAACCCTTCATAAGATTTGTGAGAGAAAACTATCAAGAGCTCGTTAATTATCAACCTTTTGATGTATCCTTCACTTCTTCAACATATTGGTGGTAAAAATTAAAATATTTGCTAGTTAATATGCTTTCATTGAAGGGGAAAAGGAAAATCCAAAAGGGTTGGTATATTATTAGTAGATCGGAATGTGTTACTGTAAAATAGATCGATTCACTGATTGAATTTGACCGGGATCAATCAATACGATATGTCGTTCATAAAAGTAATCGACGGATCGGATTAGGTGAACTAATTCAAAAATTATCAATATGATGTGTTACTGAAAAATTATCAATTTCGAGACCACTTGAATATTTATTAGGCGAACTATTTCAAAAATTTGCAAAATTTGAACTTGAAAGTTCAAATATGCTTCAGTATGTTTAGTGGTGTCCATCATCGATTCAGATGTCCTACTATTGGAAATAAGGCAGAGAAAAACCGTCCTGCTTATTTCTAAAAGTATTCTAGCTTTACTCGAGACTTGGTTATATATGGATATTCTCGACCAAACCCGGAAGACAAACAAATAGATCCAAATCCGATCCAAACCCGGTTCTTAATTTTTCAGACTCAGCTTGTCCCTAGCGCAGATCGCTACAGGCTTGATGGTTGGTATCCGAGAACTCAAGTTCGAAGTCTAGTTGTTTCACATTTCCGACTAAGTTTATTTCTCAAAAAAAAAAAAAAATCTAGAGGTGACAAGATTCAGACTTATTGGGATTCAGATTTTTGAGACAGATAATTTGTGTGTAATACTCTCCGGTCAAAATTTGTCGCATCTTTCTTTTCTAGATATAGGCCAGTGACAGTGCCACATAAATTATTATATTTTTTCCCCTCTATTTTTCACTTTATAAGTTCATATTAGTTTCAAACTTCGATTAGTACACTCGATTCGGGTGTTAGATGGATTTGACCATCCTTAGCACTACTCAAATGAAAATGATTATATGTGTCTTCGCAACTTAATAGAAGATTTAGATAACATTTGTGAGAAAATAACTATCAAGAGCTCATTAAATTATCAACCTTTTGATTTATCCTTCACTTCTTTAACATATTGGTGGTAAAAATTAAAATATTTGCTCTCATTATTATGCTTTCATCGAAGGGGAAAAGGAAAATCCAAAAGGGTCGGTATATTATTAGTAGATCGGAATGTGTTACTGTAAAATAGATCGATTCACTGATTGAATTTGACCAGGATCAATCAATACGATATGTCGTTCATAAAAGTAACCGACGGATCGGATTCAAATTCAGAGTTTCAGATCCAATACACTTCATTCACCCTAATAGATCAGTGTATAACAAGTTCAAAAAATCCAGTGGACCATGCATTAAACTTAACAGTACAATTCCAAGCATTAATTTAATCACTTATCCCTTTTTTTTTTGGTGTGTGTCCATCAACCTCTATAGCCTGGTCCATAGGCGGTCGGATTTTTGACAAAATCATATCCGCATTCATATTTTTCTTTGGATGCGGATATGTGTCGGATGCTAAATTTTCGTTACCACATCCGCTTAAAACAGATTCGGATTCAGATATGAGCTGTATTTATATTCGAATATTATTCAGATAATAATATATGCTAATATGTATATATAAATATGAACTAAAAATAGTACGAATAAGATATACAATGCAACTGAAGGTTCGCACTTGTGTTCAAATTTCATATACCCATATTTTATTCAATAAAATTTAATATTTTAACTAATATAAATGCAATTTTAATATGAAATATTTAGTAAAAAAATAAAGAATACAATAAATATCTCTCTTATCTTCAAGAACGGTCGAATACGGTCGAATTTTTTAAGAAACCATATTCGCATCCATTTTTTTTTTTTTTTTCGAATGCGAATTCGGATACGAATATATGTCGAATGTTAAATATTGAAATTCATATTCGCATTCTATCGAATTCGATGTCGACGATGTCGGATTCGACCAGGGTTTATCCTAATCACTTTCACCCCTACTGGTCCATACACAGTCCAATGCCAAATGCTCATCACTCATCACATCGGTATCCGTGCCGATCGGACGGTGCAGG
Source organism: Puya raimondii (assembly GCA_016920855.1). NCBI lineage: Eukaryota > Viridiplantae > Streptophyta > Magnoliopsida > Poales > Bromeliaceae > Puya > Puya raimondii. The sequence goes on from JABWPP010000049.1 coordinate 9,050,914, forward strand.
GACCATCATGTCATTCCCATATGGCCCATGTATAGCTCCATTCTGATGTGGGGCCCATGATGAATAGAACTATTTTGTCGGCCCATGGTCCGCTGGGCCACCGCAATAGTTAGATCGAGCCCACGGGCCCCATTCGCTCTAAACGGGCCAAGCATTAATTTGATCTCACCATCAACTAGAATGTTTCCGAAATTGTTTAATTACTTCTGTGTCATTTTCGAATCTATATTATTTGGACATTTTAGAATTCGAATTTTACGATTTTGCGACACCGCTACCTAATTATCAAATGCTCTCCAATTCATCCTATATTAGCCATTGAAAAATTATCAGTTTCGAGACCACTTGAATATTTATTAGGCGAACTAAATCGCAAAATTTGAACCTAAAAGTTGAAATACGCTTCCGTATGTTTAATGGTGTCCATCGTCAATTCAGATGTCCTATTATTGGAAAAAAGGTAGAAATAAGTAGTTCTGTTTAGTTCTAAAAGTATTCTAGCTTTACTCGAGACTTGGTTATATATGGATATTCTCGACTGAACCCGGAAGACAAACAAACAGATCCAAATCCGATCCAAACCCGGTTCTTAATTTTTCAGACTCAGCTTGTCCCTAGCGCAGGTCGCTACAGGCTTGATGGTTGGTATCCGAGAACCCAAGTTCGAAGTCTAGTTATTTCACATTTCCAACTAAGTTCATTTCTCAAAAAAAAAAAAACAAAAAAAATTCTAGAGGTGACAAGATTCTGACTTATTGGGATTCAGATTTTTGAGACAGATAATTTGCGTGTAAAATTCTGCAGTCAAATTTTGTCGCATCTTTCGTTTTGTGTAGATATAGGCCAGTGACAGTACCACGTAAATTATTATGTGTTTTTTTTCATCTATTTTCACTTTATAAGTTCATATTAGTTTCAAACTTCGATTAATACACTCGATTCGGGTGCTAGATGGATTTGACCATCCTTAACACGTGCGACAACATTTTGGACGGTGAGACTGTTTAATCCACCATTATCATATGAAACACGAGTCTCGAAGCAACATAAGCGATGAATTTAATAATCTCACTATAATGATAGTCCCTAATAAATATTTGTACCTTAGCATGAATTAACTAGGGTCATCATCTACTTTTGTTTAAGAGGTAATTAAGGGCTCTAGATTACCCCCACAACTTTTTTTTAAAAAAAATTAGGAATCAATTTTCTAAAAATGCAAAAGTATGAAAGTTTATTCCAAGAAATAAATCCCACTAAATCAAGGAAAAGTAATATTATATAACAGTTTGTTTGAACAAGTGTTACAATATTTTTGTCTCATTCGATGAAGTTAATTAGACTTGTTTTTTGACTCAAGAAAAGAATAAAAGTTAGCTTATTAATTTTTTAATTAATCCATATATGTAGAGAGAGAGAGAGAGAGAGAGTTCAGGGTGTAATTTTTTATAATTTTTTCATATTATTTACCTACTGATTGAAAGTGAGAAAAATTAATAATTTTAATGGTCGATATGAGTCGTTTTCAAGTTTAACGATGAATTAATATCTAAATCAAGTAGAATTTTGATAGAAATTTTTTTAATAACTAACTAAAGCAAAATGAATATGTCTGATTTAAAATTTTACTATTGTAGCATCATTAATTTTTGTAAGATTTTTATTTTCAACGGTTAATATTAAGCCCTTTTGATCTTTGTTGACATCTAATCAATGCTTTACAACTATTATTTTATGTAATTAATGTCCTCACAAATCACACCACCATATTAATAAATTATCACCTTATCAACCTAATATTTTTTTTTGACCATATATGAATCTTGAACATTACTTTATTTTCATCTTTTTGTAAGGTTTTCAATCTTGCGCCATTTGTTTCTCAAAGTATCCTCTCAAACTTTAAGTCTCATCTAATATTCTTAACCATCATTTTGTTAATATTCTTCTATGTATTTAATTACTTATCATGGCTAGTTAATACAATGTGCATGAGAATCTTCGTAGAGGGTCTGTTTGTTTCATCGAAAGTGAAGTACAGATTGAAATATTAAGTTTAGATAAAAATTACTTCCTTTGTTGTCTGTCTATATAGTTGTATGTCTGATATGTGAATAGTGTAAAATCTAGAACTGTGAAAAATGGGTTAATATCTAATTATTTTTTTCTTCACGTTTTTCTTTCTAATTGACTTACTATCTTGGATGGGCCGAAATCAATTGCCGTATTTTGAAAAGTTTAAATTTCAACAGAAAGCGAAGTTACGATGAACCAAACTACAGAAATGGGCATTTATCAACGAAAACTGAGTCACTGCTCTCCACTTTTGGTGAAATAAACACACCTACAATGTACTTGTCATCGACGTTTGATTCTCCAATGTTGAATGAGACCTTTGAATGAGCACTACAAGCTAAATTTGGTAAAATTAACCCTGCTAATTAATATTGGAAGAATCAAGAGAAAATTGTAAAGGAAACTAGGGTTTTACTTTTTTTTAATATAAATTACAACAAAAAGGTTTAATTAATTAATTCTCCATGATGACCTAATGGAGGGCAAAAAGCTTTAAACATATTGAATCTCCTTTATGCTTGTCTTAGGAGACATGATCAAGTACTATATCTAACAAATATTCTACATATCTAAAAAAGAAAACATAAAAAAAAATTAAAAAAAGAAAAGTTAAAGTAGTGAATGGTATGACGGAATTGTGGGTGAACTTTTCATTATGAGGGCCATTTGTTGGCTAAATATTCTTGGCCTGTGGAAGAGAATAAGTTGAATTAATTCTTTATTTGATTCAATGTACTCTTTGAAGTAGTTTGTATTTTTTTAATTTTTTTTTTTTTTTGGGAATGAATGAATGAAGCATTAGATTCTCGACGGTGATAAAATGAAATGAAAAGCTAAACTTTACGCCATTAATCGAAGTATTCAGAAGTGCTAGTCAAGTAGAGCTATTTCGGAAAAGTCTCAATTTTTGTTGCTGAACATGTTTTAATCTTGAGACATACACAATGTTAAGAACTATAGTGGCTAAATTTATTTAAAAAAACAAAATCATTAATTATATAGGTAAAAGTGTATGGAGATGTGAGACCCCAGGTAGTCCTATATATATAAGATATAATAGTGCTAAACTCTTAACCCAGCTTAAACATTTTGGCCGGTCGGTAGGTCCAAGAGGGAAAGTTGGGGCGTCACAGTTGGTATCACAAGGTCAGTTTAGGCTAGCGAGACGAGTCTCACATCGCCTGATACTTATGAGTCTGAGCCTGACAAGGACGTCAGGGCTTAAAAGGAGGGAAGATTGTGAAACCTCAGGTAGTCCTATATATAAGATATAATATGGCTAAACTCTTAATCCAGCTTAAGTATTTTGGGCGGTGGCTAGGCTCAAGAAGTTAAGAGAGTTAAGCGTGCTAGGACGGGATTAGTCCAGGAGACCCCTCTTTAACTTTTAATTTTTTGTTCTATTTGAGTTTTATAGTTAATTAATCTAGTTTTATTCGATACAAAGTAGTTCAAACTAGTTTTATAACCATAGCCCAAATATATCTATGAAATAACATATTAAGCTTTATGATAATCAAATACAATATAATTACATATGTAGCATGTCAAATTACACTCCACCATTTGGGTTGGGTCCAATTTGGGTCGGGCGTAAATTGGCCCAAACCTAATCCTAAATTATGTCCGGTCTGAAAAATTGGTCCGGCCCATCTGGGTAGCCCGAAAAATATGGCCTGATTCTGTTCATGTCTTGGGGTAAATTATACTTTTGGTTTTCAAAATTTGGATCGTAAACGCTAATCAACTATCCCAAAAGCACGTGCTGATAGGAAGGGCACACCCATCGCACTTAAGGGCTCAGCATAGCGCTCGCGTGCTTCGACCTGACTTAACCCACTTGGACGTTGGGTCTCTTGTGGATCACACCGCCACTCAACTTATTAGGCTCACCCAACTCAACTTATTTGTCTTTTGGACCTATTGTCACGGGACAGAAAGTTGGACATATTTTAGCCCAATAATAAATAGCCAACAAAAATATGAGACGTGTAACATTTTAGTCCTCAAACATTATTTTATTGTAATTTCTGGCACGGACTATAAGCTACGTGGCTCTTTGGTCCGCAAACTTTAGTTAATTGTAATTTCTGGCTCGAACTATGAGATATATGAAATTTTATTTCTCAAACTTTGTGAATTATAGCATTATCCTACTTAATTTCGCAGCAATAATTAAAATGCTAAATTATTTCGATATTAGTAATTCATCAATATTTATTCAAAAGAAATTGAGTTGTAAAATTTGATTGCTATAATTCAGAAAGTTCGATGATTAAAATGTCAAATATCTCATATTCAAGTCAGAAATGATAACTAATTAAAGTTTGAGGACTATAGTGTCACATATCTCATAATTCAAGTAAAAAAATATCAGGAATTAAAATTTGAGGACTAAAGTATCACATGCCTCATAGTTTGAGTTCCAAAAGTGTAATTTATCCTTTTTTAGTAACATCTAGAAACGGGCGAAAATCCTAGTCTCGACCCGAACCGATATTTTGGATAATATATTGTGTTAGGATCCGAACAAAGTTTAGAATAGAGTATTCGGATCCAAACCACAAGTGGATTTCGTTTAAAAGTCAATTTTTTTTAAAAAATACATATATACCAAATTTAAATTTGAATTCAAAATTTGTGTATATGAAATGAAAATATTACAATTGTGGAGAAACTTTATTTGTCTTTTAAATACGAACTGTTTAAACTAAAAAATACATATATACCAAATTTAAATTTGAATTCAAAATTTGTGTATATGAAATGAAAATATTACAATTGTGGAGAAACTTTATATGTCTTTTAAATACGAACTGTTTAAACTAGAAAATAACTAACTTGCCCATAATTTTTGATAATCTTGAAATTGCCTTCACGTGGTCTTATGCCACCCCATAGTTCAAAAAATTGCGCCTTACCCCTCTTTGGTTTAATTTTTATTTTATTAAAAAAATTTATGTAGAATAGGGTGACAAAATAAATATTTTTTAAAGAATCACAGGGTGACAACATAAAAAATTGTGCTTAATAATATATAATTTTTTAGACCACGGAGTGACAAAGTGAAAATAATCTAAACCACGGGGGGCAAAGTGCAACTTTTTATCAAAAATTAAAACATGGTAGCTAAAATATTTAAGTGAAAAATATTAAAGTGTCAAACATGGACTATTCATTACGGGTGTCAACGAGCCGAACACGAGCAGGCCGAGCTGAGGCCGGCTCGTGTTCGGCTCGTTTCATAAATAGTTAAGTGGGTGGTTGGTTGAATAGTATGATCTAACAGGTAAAAATAGTTAAAGGGGTAGATCTAACGGTGAAAAACTTAGTAGCACCAAGTGCTTGGTGCTATTGATAGCATAGTAGCCGGACTATATATATATATATATATATATATATATAATAAATTTATGAGATCTTATCCATTAGACTTTGATCTAATGAATGAAATTTTACATATGAATTGACTTTTTATAATTGAGCTGGGTTTTATAGTTAGGTTGGGCTAAAAATCAAATAATTTTTTTTATATTTATATATATATATATTATTTATATATAAATATAAATTATATAAATAATATAAATATTAAATATATGTATTCGAGCTGTTATCGAGCCGAACACGAGCGAGCTGACCCCAGTTCATATTCGGCTCGTTTATTAAACGAGCTTAAAAATTTAGCTCGTGTTCTGCTCATTTACTAAACGAGTGATTCGATCTCGAGTTCATTTTGAGCGGGACATAAGTTAGCTCACGAACAGCGAGCTGGATTGCCACCTCTACTATTCATGCTGTTTTCACAACCAATAGAAACGGTACAAGCAAATAAATTTCGACCAATCACGGGCCGCGGATACACTCACTCGCGGAGTAGAGTATGGAAACACGTTACCGCTCCCACTGCCCCGATCTCAACCGTCCATTTCCTTCGCGCCTCTCCGATCGCTTACACGTGTCTACTTCTCCTGCGGGTAAGCTCACCTCCTACCTCTCCGCGATTAACCACACCGCCCGCTCCTCCTCCTTCGGAAGAGAAGAGACGAGACCCTTCTCGGAGAGAGAGAGAGAGAGAGAGAGAGAGAAGGGTAATTAGGGTTTTGAGGAGTCGCCCATGGCCCCTCCCGTGGAGATCTCCGGCGCGGCGGCGGAGGCGTCAGCGGCGGCGGAGGAGGGGGCGGTGGTCGAGGAGGCGGCGGTGGCGGTGGAGGAGGCGGCTGCAGCGGCTGCGGCGGCGGAGGAGATCGCCGCCACCGACACGGAGAAGGGCGGCGGCGCCGTCGCCGTAAGAGGGGATCGACCTATCTCCACCGTCCTCATTGTCATAGGTAGTGCGAAAACCTGTTGATCTCTGTGTTTGTTCTAGGGTTTCTAGGGTTTTTTTTAGGGATCTTCGCTTTGTAGAGGAAGGTTTTGCAACTGAATCGTGGTGCTTTGATTGGTAGCGATGCAGACGGAGGCGCTCCCATTGGTTAACAAGTTCCAGCTCACCGAAGACACCGGTCAATCCCTGTGAGTATGTCTTGGTTTGTTGTTTTTGTTGTTTGTTTGGTGGAAATTAGGGTTTGGGTTGGGTGTTGAGGAATGGTGCCTGCATTGTGTTTGATATTTTGGTTAATTCGGAAAGAATAGGAATTTAGATCTCTAACTTCGATATTGCATTGAAGTATTTGACATTGTATCTGTCCATTTGAGCTGTTTTGCAATGGGCCAATGGCCAATGGTGTATAACATGAGCTCTGTTGTTGCCAAGTGATCCAAAATTGTAAATTTTGCCTACACAAGTTTCAAATGTTATTTCTGATCATGCTAGAGAACAAGATTCTAATCGAGAAGCAAAAGCTAGATGTGTGGAAAAAACAAAGGAGTCTAAAGCTTATGGCTACAACTTGAAGCCAACATGAGCTTTTGGGCTGTGCAAGTCGAAACTCCAATTTGAAGCTTCTGAAGCTAGCTTTGGCTAGCTGCCGTATATTGTAATATGAAGTCGGTTTGTCTTATTTGAATGCCTTTTCTTAACCGACACTTTTGCAGAATTTCCAGCCAGGCCAAACAAGCCTTTAGTTTTATAAGTCCCTAAAGAAGAAAAGCATTAACAATGCATACAATATTCAGCTTGGTATTGACGAATGCCAGTGATGTAAGCCGATTCGAATTATATAGCATGTCCTAGGGTTCTGAGATCTGGCAGATGCATTTTTCTTATCCATATTTACCAAACACAATAAATTGTCTATATCCAACTCTTGTTTTCTATATGCATTTCAGAAAGCTATTTTGGCGTCATTCTTATATGTTATTCTTCTAACTTATGAAAGTACTTAGATTTGTCTTGTTTAGGTCCAATTATGATTGTCTAACGTATATATTTATCATTAGTTCCATTATCTAACTTCTTCCACTACTTGATAACAAACACAATAAATTGTCTATATCCAACTCTTGTTTTCTATATGCATTTCAGAAAGCTATTTTGGCGTCATTCTTATATGTTATTCTTCTAACTTATGAAAGTACTTAGATTTGTCTTGTTTAGGTCCAATTATGATTGTCTAACGTATATATTTATCATTAGTTCCATTATCTAACTTCTTCCACTACTTGATAAATTAACAGATTCCCCAAAGGTGTCCCATGGGTCAGATATCATGGTAAATACAAAGACCTCTACATCAATCTGGTGTGGCCAGGGAAAGATTCCGTTCTTGGTAAGATTACTTGGTAGAATTATATTCCTGTTAGTGGCGTTATAACATTGTTATAATTGGCATTGGCGTTGTTTAATTATTTTCTTCTTTCATACTGTCAGTCATGTTTATACTTTTATGACATGCAAAGTGCATTTTTGTGTATGTTAATTGTAATGGTTTCCCTAAAAGTTCTCATTAAGCATCTGCACTTCCAGGAGTCGACAGTGTCGGTACAGTTTCAGCATCTCTTGTGACATATGCTTCCATCCAAGCATTCAAGCCGGACCTTATCATTAACGCAGGCACTGCTGGTGGCTTTAAAGTATGCTTATTGCTTATCGCTACCTGTTGTATTTTTTATCATCATCTGGAATCCTTTGCTGCTAATATGCCCTTCAAATTCTATGATATCAATGACTACCATATTCATACTTTGAGAATCGCTAGATTAGTGCAACAAATGGTATATGTGTTCCTATTTCTTCGACTTTTTGTTTTTGTTTTTTTGAGAGCATTATTGTTTAGCATGTATAGATCGTAGATGTGATTTTATCTATCAATACTTTATATATGATTGATACGACTATTTGACAAGTTCAATTCTTGATATGTTAGGCAAAAGGAGCATGTGTCGGTGATGTCTACATTGCATCTGATGTTGCTTTCCATGACAGAAGGATACCAATACCTGTGAGTTTTTTTTATTACTTTTTTATTTCATACAATTTGGGGACTGTTATTGGTGTCTATTTTCCTCACGAATTTATAATGCATTGATATACTTGGCCTACAAGCTTTGTAGCTTCTTATGTTTCCAGTTTTTTATCAGTCTATCTGTCTTCATTTTATATTTACATATTTGCAGTCTATTATATTATCCTCAATTATAATGATCTTTAAGGATGCAGTGTTTAATCATCATTCTTCAAGTCTAATTCTCTCTGTTCTGTGTTTAATGGCTCGGAAGTGAATCTCTGTTACGATCACTCTTGGATCCTAGTCCGATGTGGATTTACAGTCTTTTTCTTTTAGGATTAGGATTATTTACTTTTTAGTTTAGGAAAGATATGTTATTTAAGATATCTACTAGATAAAGAATATCTTTTAATTTATTCTATTCATATTTAGTTTCCTTATCATATTAGGATTATTATAATGATTTTAAGCCTATAAATAAGACGCTCTTCCTTTTGTAAGGAATGGTCAATTTTATTAATAAAGAAATGAGTTTTTTTTTTATGACTTCTAGCTTAGGCTTAGTTAGAAGAGGATGTCCCTCTTTTCCTTGGAGTGGAGAGGCGTCCAATAGAGACGTTAAATTTATCTATCAGTATCAAATCTACAGTTAGGAGCGGGACGGGAGATCTTGAAAATCTCAGTCCTTTCTCGAATTGTTTGAAACTTGAAGGAAAAAAAAAATACTATAACAAGGACCAATTTTATGAGAAATAGGTAATGATTTTGTTGTAGAAAAGATTAACAAGTTACTTTTGGGCCTTTGCCAGAAAGTTTAGCAAGTTAACTTTCAAGTTTCCTGATCGTATAACCTAACTGAAAAGATTAACAAGTTATAGTTCAAGTTTCATTATCCTATGTTCTTATGGAGCTTCCACATGCACACCCAATGTTGGACTAAAATGCCAGATGTTGGTCCTTTTGAGTACTATTATGTTTCTGTTTATAGGGTTTTTTTTTTAAAATACTATCGTGTTTCTGTTTAACCTATTGGATTTAACTATCCTTATGGTTTATCAACATGGCAAAAAATGAAAACCATGTGAATTTCTCGTTTGAAGTCGTAAGTTGTGATTATGCTGATGCAGGTTTTTGACATGTATGGAATTGGAGCTCGACGAACCTTCTCTGCTCCTAATCTTCTAAAAGAACTCAACTTGAAGGTAATTAACACTCTGCAACATACAATGTTCTATGAATACTGTAGATTACGGCTAGATGTATGTATCTTTGCACAAATTATGCATGTTATGAGATTTAAATGAAAATAGTTAAGAATAAATTAAGGCTGGTATATTTTACTAGCTTACTAGTGGCATATGAAAAATTGTAGTATTGCAAATGGTCAAATAAGAAATAAGTAAAAAGGTTCAGAATTATCTGGCAGAAGATGATGTGATTTTGGCATATTTTAGAGGGATTATTATTTTCCAAACTGCTAAGCATGTGATTACCAAATTTCACCAGAATTGTTTGAAATTGCCCTTTTGTATGGCCATTCCATATCTATGTTGTCGGCTTATTCATTTGTTTTGAATTTGTAAAGATGCTGTTTTAATGAGAAAGACTTAAAAGCCATCTATTTCATTTTTACTTGAAAATGTGATTTTTGTTTTCATTTAGGTTTTTTTTTTTATAAACAAATTGCTATCTTCTCTGTATTACCACAGTTGGGCAAATTGTCTACCGGTGATTCTTTGGATATGTCTCCACAAGATGAGGCAGCGATACTGGCAAATGATGCTACTATCAAGGACATGGAGGTAAACTTTTATTTCTTATTTCCTCTTTCATTTTACATAACAGAGCAAAAGCAATATTTCAGGAAAAGGGACAAAAATGCAGGCAAAATATTCTCTTTTTTTTTTTCCTTTTTTCCATTTTATGATAATTTGATATCGTAAGAGAACTGAGAATCATGGCATGTTAATAGGTATGAGCCCACTCGCCTCTGCGAAGTAGTGCTGTTAGAGAAACTTCAGATGTTCTCATCATTGAATTGTTCTGAAAAGGAAAAGAGAATTTTCTTGTTTGAGGCTAATACTCCTTGACAATTTCACAATATTAGCTTTGTTGATATTATATTTGTGTTATTAGTTACTTACATTAATCATCCTCATGTTGTTTGCATTTTAAGCCTTTAGAAGAAAAAAGAATAATTAAAATCTTGTAATCTTTATTTTCCTCCTAGCCACCATTCTTTTGGTCCATATTTATGACTTGCAGCATATGCCATTCATATAGAGATTCTGAGGCCTGTAATTCTTCCGTTCTTTATCTGTGATATGCAAAGTTTCGCCTTTTATCATGTGGAAACACATCACTTTCCCCTCCCCAGTGCCCCCATCGCAAGCGTCTTTATAGGCAAATGCATTTCAATCATGTGAAAATACATTGTTTTCCCCTCCACAGTCACCAGATCACAAACATTTTGCCTGTTTCTTTTGGATTCCACATTTCTAAATTTTGATCTGTATTTGAATTTAAGTCAAATTATTCTTATGCTATCTTCTCTCCTTTCCAGGGAGCAGCAGTGGCCTACGTCGCCGACTTACTCTCAGTCCCCGCAATCTTCATCAAAGCCGTAACCGACATTGTCGACGGGGAGAAGCCTACCGCCGAGGAGTTCCTGCAGAACCTAATCGCGGTCACCGCGGCATTAGACCATGCTGTTACCAAAGTGATCGACTTCGTCAGCGGTAAATCCCTCTCCGATCTTTGAAACGCCGTTATCAATCACGCATTCTTTACCCTCATCAATCCTCAATTCTTCTACCTTGGAGTGGCGATATTATTATTTATGCCCATTATTATTCTAGCTTGTGTTTTTACCCCTATCGGTATTGATTACAATGTGGATTTATCTGTTGCTTCCACGGCCCAAGATTTTTCACTGTTGTATAAGTATCTTTTCATTTGGTTACTGTGCATAGATGTGTAATGAGATTCACTGCTTTATTCATCTGCATCAGTGATGTAGCATAAAAGATGTCACAGTACAACATATGAGATCTTAGTGACTTAATAAATGCTCTCTTTTCCTTATCATTAAATCACTATACTAGTGAGCCTAGTTGTGCCTTGTTTAGAATGTAAATCTCTATGGTGCTGTGCTGTTTGGCAAAGTTCTGTTTGAGAAACATTACTAGGAGAAGCCATGTACTTAATTGGATCTTCTGCTTCTGGTTGGTGGTCTTAGAATCTCATTTCTGCTTTGTGCCGTGGCAAAAGTTGTCATCCAGCACAAAATGTAGGCTTATTTCTTAATCGGTTTATAGTCACGTGAATTATATAAAAAGGTTAATTTCATACAGCTCTCTGTAGACATATCGAATAGTAAATATATATCTACAAAATTTAACTTTTCATATTTATCATTACAGAAGTTTAGTGATATTTATATTTATCCCTCTGATTTGTTACTACAGAAGATAAGCGAAATAATATTTTTGCCATCACAGATATGTAATTTCAAAAGTCCCAACCGCTAGAATTATGTAATGTTCTTTTAAAAATTTTCAACAGTTTTTTTATTCCTTTATAAGTGAATAGGATTATTATAATATAAGAGGGGTAAAATGGTTAATTTACCTCGTTCACTAATTAGGGTTAAGTATTTTATTTATGATTAACTACATTTTTTCTAAGGGATTCTAACAGCAGGAATATATTTAAAAACGTTAGGATTTTTGTAGGAATAAATATAAAAAGTTAAATTTTGTAGGAATATATCTACTATTCGATATGTTTACAGAAAATTGTATACAACTAATTTCATATAAAATATGCTAATCAAACTTGCAAAGATAAATCATGCCTTCAAATTTTAAAGGGGAAGAATCAATAATTGGACCGAAAATGTAAGCGAAAATAAAAGATTTCATTTAAGAGAAAAGGACCGGCACCCAATGCGTGACTGACTTATCAGTTATTCACATAATTTTGATATGATGGACGATAAATAGAGCAGTCTCATTATAGGAATCTGTCATTATTGTAATACATTTGGAAGGTTGCATGACTCAACTTAGAGGGAGCGCATTTGGTGTATTTTATAAAAAACACTCCAGAAATATAATTTTGTAATACACTCTTTTATTATTAGATATAATTTAATAATTAAAAATTATTAAACTGAGCATTATTTATTCACTGGATTTAACCGAATTTATTTAAAGTAAAAAATTATTGACTTTAAAATAACATTTTTAAGTAATAATAATATTTACAGTATAAATGGAAGCTTCTTCGAGGTCCCCACGCATCGAAGTACTCGCTTTCGCACGTGCCCCGCACGTTTCCCACGTCACCAACACTCCACCTCCTCCATACTACTTCACGTACGATCCAATCCATATCGTCCGTTAAAATCACAATCGACGGCGGATCTCTCGCCCGCATAGAGATTCTACGTACGGACGCTCTGATCTGATTCCCCGAACAGAACGTGGGTGTCGGTGTCGAAGGGACGTGCGAAAACGGTCGCATAGAAACGAGCCCTTCTCCTCCTCTTCTTCTTCTTCTTCTTCTTCTTCTTCGCAATTAGGGTTTTCGATTTCGTGCGATTTAGGGTTAGGTTTAGGGTTTTGAACGCATCCGAGGGCGCGATCTCGATCTCGATCTCGATCTCAGTGAACAATAGGATTCAATGTCGGTGAGTGCCCCTCCAATCTCTCAGATTTCTCCGTTTATTTCGAAATACGGTTTCCAAATTTGAGTTTTCTGGGCGTAATTTTCTCCTCTAATCTCTACTTGATTCGATTTTTGCATAAAAAATATTGCATCTGATGGATTCTAAACTTTATTGTTGATCTTTTTGGTTAAATTGCAACTAGTCCCCTGAACTTCAGGTTGCATAAAAAGTTTCTGATCTAGTTTGACAAAAAGAACTGAAAAAGAGAATTGTTTTCAGTTTTTGGGTGTTGTTGAGAGGATGGAAATAGAGAATGATAGCTGGAGTTGACTTACACTTGTCATTAGTGGAGCAATCTGAGACCAAAACTGCTTCTTTTCGCCATGATTTGTTATGTTCTATGAAAATCATTGGCTTAATCACAATTTGGTCTTCAAACTTTAATTTGTTGCAGTTTCTGGCTCGAACGTTCTACATTGTTGCAATCAAGTCTCACAGTTTAACTTCCTTTGCTGAATAATAATATGTCACTGATGTGACAGTGATATGATATTTTATCATTACTAGGTCATCGATCACATTACTGTCGTATCGCTGCCATATCAGCAACACGTTACCATTCAGTCAAGTAAAATTTTACTGCAGGTCTTGATGACCAAAAGCGCAATTTAGCTAAAAATCGTTTAACCAGTCCTTTTTCCACATTGATGGTCCGAGGATCAATCACAGAACGTGGTTTCGAACTTTTTTATGACCTGTAGAAGCTCATTGTAAGTTGGTTTGTTTGACCAACCTGGGAAAGTTTCTTATTTGAATCATCCCAATAGCTTCCTATTGAAGCTAGAAGCAAGAACTCATTTTGGTTTTTCGCAGTCGTCAGTAGCTGTAAATTTTCTGTTTGCAAAACATTCGTCTTTTGAATCTATTTTACAGAAGCTATGTTTAATAGGTACGCACTCTCATATCGAATGCTCCCTCGCGTACGACTTACGAATTTTATGATATGGTTCATGAAACATGATGTGTAAAATTGAAATGATCTATTAATAGATTGGCTGTGTTCTTTTTGGTTTTCTAGTATTTAAGAAATTATCCTTTTTGCTGCCTAAGGAGAATTTTCCAGTCGAAGCTCTCTGTGTCTTGTTATAAATCATAGTTTTTTTTTTCTTTAATTCTACTAATGAATCCGTCATTTTCATCTTCTTTTTTTTCCTGTGTAAATTTGATTTATCTCTTCGAAGTGTCCAAAATAATGTCATTTGTATCTTCTATTTATCAATATTCTCTTCTTGCAATCTCTTAGACCATTGTTGTTGTTGGTCCTTACGTCGGATAATCTCTCTCTAAGCACCTAAAATGTCCGTAAGCTTTCATAGTCCCATTTGCCCTTCTCCTTTGTATTTAACTCGATATTGGCAGTTCGATGTTAGCGGACTATCGTGCTTTTGCATCCACCGTCCTTTCTTCTAGATCCATCTCCTTATCGATTCGCTAATACTTATTAAGAATGGTAACTTGAAAAGCATGCTAGAATCTAGCTTGAAAGGGAAAAATAAGGAAGAGCATCTGAAAGAGTGCGGACTGTAATTCATGGGAACCTTAGCTATTTCTTACTATGTATGTATTTGATTAGAGCTGTAATGAACTTTTCAAATGAGAAAACTTACGAGTTTGCGTTTGCAGGTGAAGACGGTGAAGGTCGGCAATGTCTCCCTCAGTGCTTCCGAGCAAGATATTAAGGAGTTCTTTTCCTTTTCGGGGGATATCGAACATGTAGAGATGCAAAGGTTTGTAGCTTTGTGCTCGCCATATTTTATTTCTCCTTATTCCCTCATAAAAGGCTTGCTGTTTTGAGCTTTCCATATGCTTTCTCCTGCAGTGCCGATGAGTGGTCGCAGATTGCGTATGTCTCTTTTAAAGATTCTCAAGGAGCAGAGACTGCTCTTCTTCTTTCGGTAAGTTTACTTCTCCATTTGTAAACAATTAGTTATCTTTAATCGAGTGATTCTCTTGGGTTGGCAATGTTGAGTGCGTATCTACCTTGGCTGCTTCACCGAGAAGCAGAAGTCAAGCGTTTAGCAAACAAGAATTTAAAAGCAACCTAAATTCATGATTTCAATCTCTGCGTAATTTTTCCCTTGGGTGTTACAGGGCGCGACGATAGTTGATCTCTCCGTCGTCATCACACCGGCCCCAGATTACGTGCTCCCTCCCATGGCCTCTGCTCCACCCTTGGTACAATTACTGATCCAATCTATTCTCCCCTTGTTTCGCGACCGGTCATTTACTTTCATGCGCTTTCGCATTTTCCGCAGCCACAGAACTCTAAGCCGTCGAGCGGTGCTGAAACGGCTGTTCAAAAAGCCGAAGACGTGGTCACGAGCATGCTCGCCAAGGGTTTCGTCCTCGGCAAGGACGCTGTCTCGAAAGCAAAGGCCTTCGACGACAAGCACCAGCTCACCTCCACCGCCACCGCGAAAGTGGCTTCCTTCGATAAGAAGATCGGATTGAGCGAGAAAATCAGCACCGGGACTTTGCTCGTGAACGAGAAGGTGAAGGAGATGGACCAGAAGTTCCAGGTTTCCGAGAAGACGAAATCGGCGCTCGCCGCCGCCGAGCAGAAGGTGAGCACGGCGGGCTCCGCGATCATGACCAACAGGTACGTCTTGACCAGCGCGGCGTGGGTGACCGGCGCCTTCAGCAAGGTTGCGAAGGCCGCGAGCGACGTGGGGTCGAAGACGAAGGAGAAAGTCGCGGCCGAGGAGGGCGGGGTCTCGAAGAACGCGACGGTCGGGACCGGCGAGGATCCGTCTAAACCTTCGTCGGCTCCGCAAGGATTGATCCTCTAATACTTTGAAAACTATATTATATATTAAATCGCCGAGGATTGCATATGTTGTTGTGGAGAAATTTTGAAAAAAGAGAATGTAGAACAACACATGCCATGTCATGGACTTTGTTTGATGGAGAATTTGAAGTAGAGATGTTGGCTTTCATTTTGTGTCCATGTATTTGTGGTAAAAGATGTGAATTAGAATAACTCAGATTAGTGTTTGCATCTCTACTTATATTTGTAACAAAAGATTGTGGGAATGAATCAGGTATTAAGCACTCCCGAGTTTGAATTGGAAAAACAATTTATAGATTTATTGAGTTCAGAGAACTCAGACTTTGCTTGGTTATTGCAGGAATCGCGCCGTTACAGCTGTACTCAATCTGGACTGAAACGAGCGGAGGCCGGCCTGGCCCAGCAAATCTCCCAATTTAGGCCGTGCTGTGCTGGGCCGGATTTTTTAAACCTGTGGCCCACCATGGCCCCTTTGACAGACTAGTAGGGATGCAAATGGATCCGGGTTGGTGGAGCTTCCACCTCAATCGGTCCCAAATGGGGCGCGGTAAGTAGGAATAAGAAATATAAAAAAAATATAATACGCTCCGAATCTACACCAATCTGCCAAGTAAATAGAGCAGGAGGCGAGAAACTCGTCCTCCTTTGATCCGCTCCGATCAGCAAAAAATCCGCTAAAAAACTTGCTCTCACCCTGATTTACCTCAAATAGAGCGGTAAATGGAGGCAAAAAATATGATTAAAATTAATCCCCCTCAAATTCGTCCTGACCCGAAAAAAACGAAGCGGTAGGTGGGGAACCCCTCCCGCCCCCGGATCTGTCCTGTTTGCATTCCTACGGACCAGTGGCTTAGCAAGGCTCCCTGACCCAATCGAACAGTACTGGCCAATCCGATCAGTGCCGGACCTGGTGCCGGTCAATTTTATATTTTTCGATTTTATAAATTTGTAAAAATTTTGAAATAAATAAAAAGATCAAAATACTTCTAGAGAGTAAAAAAAAAAAAATTGACAGTCCGAAGGATATTTTAGTCCAAAAATTAAAATTCGACGTCAAATCATTTCGG